>JAKWJA010002491.1:743333-1486666 GCA_027704765.1 Solanum habrochaites
ACAAGCTAGTAACACATAGAGGTTGATTTAGAATTTAAACTTTATAAATTCAATTTGAAATATTAATATTCCAAATTATTAGGATTACTTTTTTTTAGGAGAGACGTGTAACTGCGATTTGAAAAATTGTTTCATTGTTAATCAATTAAAATGTCATCATACTCAATCATTCTTTTTGTATCATCTCCTTTTGTTAAATTAATGTCAACACCTATATCTATATTAAAAAAACCTATCTTACTATTATTACGAGAAAAATTAAATCACACTATTTACTTGTGAAGTCTATGCTAATTATTACGGATAAAATTATTCGCACTGAATATTTATAATTATTATTAATTATAAAGAAGGAGATAAAATTATTACTAATTATATAAATAAACATTCAATGCAGATAAATTTTTTTCAATTATTACTAATTATATAAATAAATATTTGATGCTAATAAATTTTTTTTTAATTTTTACTAATTATATTATATTATCACTCCCCCTCCCCAAAAAGAATAAAGGAGGAGATAGAATCAAAAGAATTACTATTTCCTAGAAAATGATACTATGAAAAGGACTAGAAATAGTAGGAGAAAAAGCATATTATAAAAGGCTGGCATACACCTCAAAAATATTTGTAATTTTCTAGCGCTTTTATAACGGATAAAAACAATTTTTTAAATATAACTTTTAATTTTAGTGCCCCTTTACTTCTACTTTAAATTTTTTTACAATTTTAATAAACATTGGAACTTGTACAAAAATACATTTAGAATATAAATTTTATGCGTTCAAAATACCATGAATATTCCACGATATTTAAGTTAATGAGTTTGAAATTTAACATTTCATATTTCGTTCGCGTATATTTATATGTTATTATTATAAATTTTACATATATTGAAAAAATAAATAAGTTAATTAGTATACACTTATCGAATATTTTCATAAAGTTAATATTTTTAATCAATAAAGATGAATTGATTTATTTTGACTAAGTAATTTGATCGATAAACATGAATTATTTACTTAATTTATTTATGATCATGTATATTTTTCGAGCTAATAATTCATAAGAATAAAACAAGAAGGATAGTGTCATTATTAAAATAACAAATATTAATAACAATATATTTTTATAAAGACAACTTATAAATAAGAATAAAGGAAGTACATGTTTATATGATAGTATTTCATATCATATAGATATTTAAGCTAAATTTACTAAGCTAAGCTTAGCCAGTATGGTATCAATGACAATTTTTTTTTTTTTTAAAAAAACTATAATTAATGTTTGTGTTATACTCTGAATATCCAACAACATTTGGTTGCTTTATGAAATTATTATTTTTCTATTATATTTTTAAAAATATTATATTTATTATGTGAGAGCTCCTAGGGAGAATACAAAAGAAAAATAATCTTTTTATTTACAATTTTTTTTAAGAAGCATGCAAAACCAACAATGGACAAGTATTGACGAATAAAGAGAGTAATAGACGATTCACATTACACACTTCAAAAAAAATTCTTCTTCTTTGAATCGTGTGTGAAAATCAAATATTAATGCTATTATAATATACTATTTATATCACACATGTTAAAATACTATCCTTCTTCTTTGAATCGTGTGTGAAATCAAGATAAACTTTAATATTTATATCGTACTAAATCGCCTATATCACACCTCTTGAAGTACTATCTTTCTTCTTCGAATCGTATTTGAAAATGAGATGTTATGTGCATTGAGCTATCGTTTTTGAGTTGAGCTGTTACATGCATGTAAAATTTGGTTTTCCTGTAGTTACATCAAACTCCAAGGGCATATATATATATATACACACACCACCAAGACAGTGACCCTTTGTTGTCTCTTTTTCACTATCTTCAATACACCTCTGTAATTGCAAACCATTTTCCATCTTTCTTCAACAATGGCTTCTTCTTCTCCAGATCCATTTTTTCTTCTCATATTTTTCACTCTTTTCCTCACCATTTCCACTTCAAACTCACTTTCTTCCTCTTCCCCATCACCCCTTTCTTCTCCATCTCCAAAACCATCTCCTATTTCATCTCCACCAACTCATTCATCTTCATCTACTCTTGACCCAAAACAACTCAAAGCTCTACAATCACTCAACATCCCAACAGGCAGAACCCCATGTTCCCCATCTCACAAGACTACCACTATTTGTGATTCTTCAACCCCATTTAGTCACATTGTGTCATTAAACTTCATTAACTGTTCAGATGATGTTGCATTATCGCTTACTGCTTTGAAATCATTGTCTACAGTGAAGGATTTGGGGTTTTACAATTGCCCAATTTCACCTATTAGGTTACCTTCTCAGCTTGCTTTGAATCTGAAATCTTTTACTTGTGTTAGTAGTTTGAAGAAATTAACTGGGGTTTGGCTTAGCAAATTGGTTAATGTTACTGATTTAACTGTTTCTCATGTTTCCATTGTTGCTAGTGGTCCATCTATAATCATGAATAGTATAAAGAATTTGCACAGTGTTACGATTTCGAATGCTAATCTTACGGGCTATTTGCCTAAACATTGGCATTCGAATCTTAGTTATGTCGATTTGTCTGGGAATAAACTGAAAGGGAGAATACCCACTTCGTTAACTGAGCTGGAGAATCTTGTTTACCTCAATTTGTCTTCGAATTCACTTAATGGTACGATCCCTGCTTCGTTTGGTGATTTGTCTTCATTGCAAAATGTGTCTTTGGCTTCGAATTCGTTGTCTGGATATGTTCCGGATTCGTTTGCTGCTATTCCGGGATTAGTTCATCTTGATTTGGGGTCTAATCAGCTAAATGGGACTATCCCTAAGTTCATTTCTGATATGAAAGGATTGAAGTATCTGAATCTTGAGAGGAATAACTTTCATGGTGTTTTGCCTTTTAATGCTTCGTTTATAAAGAAATTGGCTGTGTTAAAGGTGGGAGAAAATTCGAATCTTTGTTATAATCATTCGACATTGTCTTCTAAAGTTAAGCTTGGGATTGCTCCTTGTGATAAACATGGGTTGCCTATGTCACCTCCAGCATCGAAAGATATAAATTCAGACGATACCGATGATTCTGATGATTATGCTGATGATGAGAGTCAGCACCAGGAACATAGCCATGGACCAAGTAAGGTTGTTCTTGGTATTTCCATTGCACTTTCCTCGATTGTATTCTTAATTATTTTCTTGATTCTGTTGGCTAAATGTTGTAAATGAGTATAAAAATGAAATCTTTGTTCGTTTAGTTTAGGAAATTTCTTAATTGGATTATGAAATTCGTTTAGTTAATTATACGTTTGTATCTTATTAGAAGTAGAAGAGATGACTACTTTATTTGGTGTGATTCTTCTGAACAAGTTAAATTGCTGGAGGAAGTGTATGATGGGAGACATTGCCTATAAATGAAAATTTTTCTTTTATGTATGTATTTTGGATTGACGGATTGAGGTACATCGTTTTGATTTCCTGATATATGGTGACATTTTGTTGTTTGGATTCAGCATTTGCTTCATTCATTTGTTGATTGACAATATGAAAGATTCCTTTATTTTTCATGTGTTGGTTACGAGTCATGACGATGGATGAGATAATCTATGTCGTGTGGATCCTTCATTTGTCTTGATGTACCCCGTGTCTGATGGGAATGTGGTAAGAGTTTAGAGTACTTTGCTGGAAAAGGTTGACATACCCATACGGGTACTTACAAAGAAACTGTACAGAACACATACCCGTTAAAGAGTTCAAGCAACATAATGTCACTATGAAGTATCTACTGAATTAGCTCAGTAGTCTATCGTCTCACTTTCAGCTGCAAAGATCACAGTTTTTGTTGTTACTTGCATGAATTTCTTTGTGCTCTACCGGACTTTCCAGTATTCCTCGTATGCCCTGTGATGCCAGTGTTTTTATGAGATCTAACATAATGCTGTGAAAACAAATATTCCATTGTAGACCAAAAAGTTCATTATCTGGCATTTCATTTCATTTGACAGAAGAAGCTCAATTAGTCCCCTCTTTAGCTGTGTTGCTCGGATTCTTCATAAATATGTTCAGGTATGTGTTGGATCCTCCAAAGCTATGCATTTTTGGAGGATCTGACACGGGTGGAGCAACACTTTTGGAGGGTCCGAGTAACAAAGCTTCTTAGCGCCCCCACTATGGTACCTTATCGCCACAAAGGATTACTAGGGGTTGCTTCCACGATGGTTTTTCACTTTCATTTTTAAATGCTTATTGTGATTATAGATCGGAGAGTTCATATAGTCAATCCTAACTTGCTTGGGACAGAGGCACGAGTTATTTTTTTTAATGTCGTTTTAGTTATAACGTCTATTGTTTTAGCCGACTAGTGTATTCATTGTTGTGAATCCTTGAGATCTTGTTGGATATGTGATTAACAAGCTATAGAGCAAACTCCATTATTTCTAGTACTTCGATTATTGTATTATTTTATCGTATTTTGTCGTGGCTTCTCGTTATTTCTTTTCCCGAACTACTTTGGTAAGTTTTTCCTTTGAGTCGTGGATCTATCAGAAATAACCTTTAACCTCTCTACCTCTGAAACTGCTATGATATACACTAGGTGTGCTGTATGCCCCACACACCACCATTTCTCCTATGGAGTACAAATTTCTTTCAAAGTTATTAGTTGTTTTACCTGTTTTTAGCTCATCAAGACTTAAAAATAAGATAGGTACCTACCCAACCATGTTCTTCCAGCTGTTACGTTGAAATTTGTCATGTGAGGTTTGGTACTTCAAGTGATACTCTACTTCCTATGACTTCCATCAACACCCTACATGATTGCTTGTTAGGCAGAATTATTCGATACCTATACTATTATGAAGTAATAGGTAGGCTGTAGGAGCAAAAATAAGTACTATTCCATAAATCGCGATTTTTGCAAGTTGTCTTGAAATGGTAGAGGTTCACCCAAGCTGTCTTGGACACAATCGTTGACAAAACTCCATATACTTTTTTTTCTCTCCCGAGAAGAATCAATAGTATTTTCATTTACTTTTCAGAATGATTCGAATTTTTGATCAATAGGTTGATGGTCAAGATGCTCAACCACTGTTAGTGATTGAAAATATCATAACCTAACTATTGGAGTTGAAAAATAAAGGTCTTGGATTCACTTGTTTATTGATTTTGTCAGACATTTTGATTACATTTCTCATCATTATTTCCACCATATGTTGGAATTTCAACTTGATCTAAAAAATTACTTTTTCCTTTTTTTAGCTTTTTATACACTCAATATAGGCATACATTAGAAATAAAAAAAAATGGATACTTTATGCAATTGTAACTTTAATATGAGGCTATGACAGGTTGGTAACAAATCTTGGCTTCTATGTGTACAGAATAATAATGAAGGATCATTATAACAGCCAGCTTTGTTCATTATTGTTCATGTGTTTGTTTAAAAGGGACCAAACCTTATTCTTTCATATTTTAATATTATGATAAAAAATAAAATAAATGCATTTACTTCTTCACAGTCCCAAGGTGATAAATCTCACTACTAAAGACAAGATATAATTTTATTCATATTTTCACAATTCTTCCTATTTATTTTGTTGGTATAATGTCTGACTGATTTGGCATAGAGAAAATATTGAAGACAAGTTGTCATGCTATTGTCTTATATTCTATCTATTCATATTTTTATATGAGGATTGAATATCGTAATTTATTGATTTGATTAATCTGAAGTATTTGAGTTCTATTAACTCGAATAATTTAAATGCGTAACGTGATATTTTGTAAAAAAAAAAAACAGAATATGTGATATCTTATCACTTAAAATGTCCAAAAATGAACATTTAAACAACTTTTCAGTTAGCAATGTGTTCCCTTCCTTAGTATAGCCTATCCTATGCAAATCCAAGTAAGTCAGATCAGTAAATTTTGATATACGTAAATTTTAAATATCAGATGATTAAATGAAAAAGGAAACGTAGTGTATATAACCTTGTATTCGAAATTTCGAGGTGATTTATACGAATTTCTACAAAGTTCAAATTATAGTGGCCAAACAAAAACAATTTTTGCCACTTTAATAAATTTTCCAATATATAGCATTGGAATAACTTATGTGTATTTAATTTTTCACCTTATTGCATTAGAGTTGCTATAAAACTATTTTATTTTAATGAAAAAGCAACTCAATCTAATTTAAGTATTTAAACTAATTTTTCATAAAAAGTCACTAGTAATTTTCCTGTTTTTTTTTTTTTTTTTTTAAGTTCAATCAGTTTACAGCATAAATATAATATTCAAGTCAACTATTCAGAAACATTGAATGAGATTACTTTCCCAGAAGGACAAGGAACAAGACACCACATACTGACTTTTCATCTAGAGGATCAACATCTCTTTTAGAAAATACAATAAAAATAAATAAATCCAACTTTATCCATTAAAATCTTATAAAAATACTAGTGGTAAATATTTTAAAAGACATTATTTAAAAACGTAAAATACATAAACAAGTATTCAAATTTGGCCATAGCTGACAAGTAAGTACTGCAACTTTGAGAGTGCAGACGTGGGATGTGACATGCACATTATGAAGGTGTCTAGATGATTATTTTATAGGTTGGAGAGTTCAAACGACACGGTAGAGACAGGTTGAGGTGTCTAGACGTGCATACTCAAAGTTTGAAAATCATGCGCTTCGGAGCAACTTCCACAAGATCATTTGAAATGGTAAAAGAGAGTGCAAATAAAAGAAAGTTCCCATCAAAGAAACAGAAGAACTCATGACACTTCAAGATTTCAAAGGGCAAGAAGATTATCTAACATTAATAAAACTCCCAACTGCAATACTAAAAACCATAAAAATGCAGAAGAAATTCACAACATATGTTGAAACTTAATACAGCCAAAGGCTATATTGAACTGACAGTATTGGCCCTTCTTCATTTAGTATCAGAAATATTTTCAAGTCAGCAAGAACAGTGTCCAAATTAAGTAAAACAATGCAAATATGATAAAAGTTAAGGTGGCTGTAAGTACTGAAAAGACATAGCATTGCTATTTACGTCTACGCTATTTGAATGAGGAAGTAAGTAAATATATACCCTCTTTACCTCATCAAAACATATTTACACGGAAAAACCATGGCAACACGAATGATATTACCAGGCACGCCATTAAGAAGTTACAGAATGGCTGTCCATGCCAGCAACCTCTAGTCGTTTCAGTTGAACCAACACCACTTGCAGTAGATCTTGCATCATTCCACTCTTCAATAAATCTGTTATTGCTAACACCAGTAACATTTTGTGCGACCTCCCCACAAATTTCACACACTCTGCACGAAGATGACACAAGAGAGAAATAACAAAGTCACTATTGTTGAATGTACTGGTACGGAACTTCAAAATTTTAGTAAATAAAACAATAACAAACTCCTGATTTCCATGTACGAATGGCCTTTTTTTTCTGTTTAGATGCTGGTAGTTATGGTGTAGCATACTGGGAAGTGACGTTATGTCAAAGCGACTCAATCACCATTGCAAATTTCCTAGTACCAAAGTAGTTATGGTGATAATTGACATGCCATTAAGCTATTTGGAATGCAAAGCAACACGATTCTACCAGCTGATAACCCGAAAAAGGACATGGAAACAAGAAAGTAAAAGAAAGAGAAATCATGGCTAGTAAAGTATATGTAGACCTCACGCCTACCTTGTGGATATAGAAAGGTTGTTTCATAAAGACCCTTTAACTCAAACAACAGATAGCACGGCAATTGAAAAAGATAATACAGAGGTGGAACAAGGCATGGCAAATAATAGAGGAAGTAACTGACAAAGTAGGTATTTTGAAGAATACGAAATCAAGGCTGCATAGATTTGAAAACCCACAACGTAAATTCAAAGTAATTTCTATTGTATTTATTTTTGAGCTGAGCATACAAGCTATGCCTACAAGCATGAATCAGGTGATGAATTTCCATAGTAACTTCCCCATGACTTACTACATTGCTTGTACTCTATGTTTTTCTCTTCTAATGAAATAAAGCATTTTAGTTAAAGAATAGAATGGCTATAACATACTCGAGTAACTCGGATAGAAATTTATGGCATTTACCAACATATTAGCAATGGATTATTACATTTTGTTAGCTACGAAGCTCACAGTTAATACCATTTTTTGTTGTGTGTTCAGTGAGCAAATTTTACAAAAGCTGATTGAATAAGATAGATTTAAGAGAACCTAATCTACGTACATTTCCATCGTTCTTCCTAATCAAAGACCAACATCGAATGTTGCATAGAATTTACCGGCTCTCCCCAACTCAGTATATATATGAAAACCACTAAATTTTCAATAAATATCAACTTTTGAATCCATGATCTCAGAGTACAATGAGTTCAGTGCTAAAAGTCTTAAAGGTTGAACCCACTGAATTCAAATCCTATATCCGCCTCTGTCAAAGACAAGCTATTCTATTTAGTTTTTACACACTAATGCATGATAAAGCAATTGGCTGAATATCAATTTCACAAACCAATTAGATAATGCTTTGAGAAACATTCAGTGTCAATCTAATAAAACCAAAAATTTATCAGCATCCCCTTTAAAGACAACCAGAAGCATGCAAAATCTCTCTACTATTACAATTGTGAGAATATCAAACAACACAAATTGTAAATATGAACGCAATGCTGACCAATTCAAACAAGCATGTCTGTAATCCGCAAAAAGAGAACCTTTAGCTAGAAAATTTCTGTTGTAGAAATATAAGTCAAAGTAAAAAGTATCTCAACCATAGCCCATCTACAGGGACCTATCTACACCAGGAAAAACATTATTAAGATCAAAGTATTTAACTATACATATTATCATCATCATTTAAAGAACCACAATATCAAACTAAGAATAACAGTAAACTAGAACAAAACGAGTCTAAAATAAAGAACAAAAACAGTAATTACCTGTTTCCTTTTAGCTTAAACCATGCCTCAGCACAATGAGAATGTACAAATCCAAGCTCTCCTTTACATCCACAACCAAGCTCAATCAAATCCACCAAATTCTTTTCAGCTTCATACGTACTCAAATGGCAAATCCTACACACCCTTTGTGCATCTCCTTCCAAATCCTCACCCAATTTCCCATCACCACCATCACACTTCACATCAATTACAGCCGAAAAATCATCACCCTTCTTCAAATCCTTCACTTTAACCTCATTCCCTTCCGAATCTCCATCTTCCACACCAATTCTTGATTTTCCAGTTTCCCCATCTTCATCCAATCTAATAGTCACCACAGTCTCAGGAACATCCATTTTCTGATTCCGTACATCCATCTCCTTATCCATAACTTCCCTCAAACTTCCATTCAACCAATCAATCAAAAGCAAAAAAATTCCAACTTTGATCAGTCCCCTTCCTCTCTAATCAAATCAACCAAACACTAAACAGGGTCTACAAATTTCATTCAAGCAATCAATCAAACATTTTATGTGCAAAACCAAAAGTAACAAATCAACCACAAAACTCCAAGATTCATCAACCCCTTTCCCTCTAATCAAATCAAATGAATCAAACACTACAAAGGGTCGACAAATTTAATGAAAAGTTGAAGTCTTGCACGTTTTGTGAAACACCTTGAACTTGGGTTCTATCAAAAAGTGAATTGGCTTTCGACTGATTCTATAAAGATTAATATTAAAGAAGTTAACTTTCTTGTCCGTTTATATATAGGAAGCCATTTATTAAACTAGTTTGCATAGGATAATGACAAAGACAATGGAATTTGCCCAACAATCAGGGAAAACACTAAAATAGGGTCAGGCTGTCAGCACCTACATTTTTGGGTAACAATTTTTTAGCTAGCACAATTTGTTTGTATTATTTTCCTTTTTTATCGACTTTAAAAATAATATTTTTCTATAAATAACAGTAATCAATATGACTTGTTACGATAAATAATACGTTTATGCTTGATCGAATTCGTTAAATCTGATTGATATATGTATATACCTTAATTGGTATTGGGGTGGCCACTTGTCATCCATGTTGCCAACTACTTAATTAAAAGTATATTAAACCAATCAATCAATCAAAATGAATCGATTATCTAAGAATTAATTGAAACAACTATTGGGAGATAAATAATATGGTCAATTATGAAGTGAATTAGTAAGATCTAAATTATTGGTTAATTAGTTTATACATTGAAGATCTCCTATCCATTTGGTGATTATTAATCAAGCATCGTGATTTGTAGTATAATCACGTTGACCAAGTTATTATTAATCCACCACCTTTTTATCTTTGAATTTTCAAATAAGTAAATTGCATGAGTACACAATATTCAAATGATTTATATATATCTTGATTATTTAACTGAATATCTAATATTTTTATTAGCACTAATACATCACTAAGTGATAGAGACAGAAATTTCCTAGAAGTGTTCAATTTTTACTATGATGTACTATTATCAAAAAAAATAGTTTACCTTATATATATAATAAGATTATCTAACGCGAACTCTCTTCAACTTCGCCAAATATATATATGACATAGCATAAGACTCGTAGTTTAAAATACTAGTACTAGTCACAAAAATAATTACGAATATTTTATATTAACGTCTTTTCATTCAAAAAAAATAAATAAATTAAAGATAAATTTTGTCTTAGTATGCGAGAGTTATTGCTGATCTACAAAAATATAAGAACAGTGTTAAACAGATTGAATGAGGCTATTCTCCTAGAGAGAGCTTAGCAAGGGTCAAACTTTATGTCATTTATACGCGAAAGTTATAGTCATTATTACACGACTTAATTCAACACCTTACGCCACGAGTTCACGACAACCGTATTTCACTATTGTTTACTATCTTCCCACATGAACCTTGTTTAGGCCAAGCATGAAGCATGTGGCCAGTTTGTGACAGAGTGTAATGGGTAGGTGAGGAGTTATTATTATTAATTACATCCAATAAGAGCAAAATATTATTTGAGGCAAAACATATAAATAGTTTCTTTTAAATTTAATCGACATAGTTTGACTCTAAAAAGATATTAAAAAAAGTAAGGGATTTCGAACTTATAAATCTTTTAACATTTTCTCGTATTTATTTACATTTGTCTTAAAAAGGTTAAAACATTTTTGTTACTACAAAATTGGAAATTATTCAGTAACAAAGCAACATAATTATTAACAAGAGAATTCAACTTCTGCTATATATATAAAAAAAAGTTACATGCTACATTACACAAGTAATTTAATTTACCAAGTAATCAGAGCCCTACTTGGTCCAATTTATCAAAAAATTACATTATATATAGTGATTAAATTGAATCTCGACTATGCCTAGAACTGACTACTTATTAAAAGACCGACCAAAGATATGAAGTCATAACAGCGATAAATAAACATTCCCTCACCGCTCTAACTTTAATAGACTTGCAAGAAGAAAAGGGAATAAAAAAGAAAATCCATTAAATAGTTCTTTTCTTAAAAGCAACAAATGTTAGCAAGAAAGTAAAAATAAAATAAAATAAATACAAACAGAACACATATATCAAATTTTACAAGAGATTAAACAGCTCCTTAGTTCCTTGCTCATCTTTTTTTAAAAAAAAATACATTTCATTTGTATGATGGTGGGAGCTTTCTGGTCAATGTACTACTACCAAAACATGTACAGAAAAAGAACTTTCCTTAAGCTAGTAGGCCGGTAAGACAGGACGGAGAGATACTCGAAGAGTGGAACGAGAAAAGACAATACCACGACGAAGGATTGAGATACACAGCAACAACCCTTTACTTTGTCCTCTCGTCGACAAGGAGATGCAGCTTGTCATGGTGGAACCTGTCGGGGAGAAGGTAAACTCGGATTTCTTGATATACAGATCATCATCAACCCGAATACTTAGCTAAACATGTACTTTTTACGTCATGTCATCACGGGTCGTGAAAAGATGCAGTCCCATTTGCCTTTTTATATGATCTGGTATCAACCTGTTAATGAGGTCCGGAGAAGCACCAGCCAACTGAAACGGTAAAATATAGTTGGATCAGCATAACAGCTGCTTTAATAATATTTTAGCAACGTTTGCGATTGAACAAGGGTACGCTTGATTAGCAAAGGAGTTAATTTAGTAAAGTTGTCTATACAATAGCGCTTCATTATCTTCTCTTTTGAGCCAAGGGGGTTTACCAGAAACCACCTCTCTACCCCGCAGGGGATCCATTGAATGGATCACTCTAATATGTTTCACAAATCTAGAATGACCATGAGTGAAATACATACCTCCTGCTTAAAATTGAAAAGAGGCGGCAATTGCCGGCCATGGGGAAGACGTGCATTGGGTTCTCGAAGCTCGTCGAAGAAAGGATGCGCACATGCTTCAAGCTGCAGAAAGAAAAATAGAACACTAACTAGTTAGATTTAGGTTTGTGGCATCCAATAAAGAGTGGTTTAGAAACATGGTATCGTTTGCTGAAAATATAAAAGACCTGCATAACTAACCCCAAATGAGAAGTAGAAGAAGCATGCTAGACGCAATGAAGATAACTTGCATAATGAAAAAAAGTAACATTAGATTAAAGACAACTAGATCAAACTTACAGCATTGCAACGAAGACTAGGTGAGTACTGCAATAGACGTGAAGCAAGGTCAATAGCTTCAGGCGGCATTCGTTTGTGGAATACCTAAAGACCACGACAAGGGAAATATAGCGAGTCAGCCGAAGAGAAATTACGTGCTAGGAATTGAATTTACAGGGTTGTTATTGAAGGTAAGAATCCACAAAAACTGAACTCATTTAACTATAATAAGTTCCCTTGTCAAGGAATTACTTATTTTATGATTTCTGTTCTCAACAGATTGCTTCTTAGGAAGAATGAATTCCATGCCTAGTCAATCTGCCATATAGCTAATATAAACTGTACAATCATGGATTTTAAACAAACTCGAAAACAGAATTAAGCCTACTCTCCATAGGTATTAATTAAAACTTTTCAGCCTCTCAATTTGCCGATTGCGAATTCAGATGTACTAAATTGAATGAATTTTGGAGTGCAAATTCTCGCAAATGTAAATACTAGAAATTAATAGCTCCCTAAAATTTATGGAGCAGATGATCGTAGAAAAATATTACTCCATCTGTTTCAATTTGTTTGTTTTACTTTCCTTCTTAGTCCATTTAAAAAATGCCTCTTTCCTTTTTCGCACTTCTTCAATTTCAACTTTTCACATGACATATTTTAGACCACAAGATTAAAGGGATTTTGGTACATTCTACATCTCTTTAGTTTAAGACCACAAGATTCAAGACTTCTTAATTTCTTAAACTTCGTGCCAAATCAAAACCGAACAAGTAAATTGAACGGAAGGAGTACTTATTTAACACTTTTTTACCAAATGGAAAGCAGGATAAGCTACAGACGACTACAAACTCTTTCTTACACTAGGTAAAGCTGAAATCAAGTATGTATACCTTATGCCAAGGGTGTGCTTTGATTTGTGGAAACCGAAAATCAGTGTAATTTGGATTCATACAACGAATTTCCTCTCTCGTTGGTGTTCCAAGTACCTGGAAGATGAAGCAAATGAACAACAATTGTACAGAAACATTTGCATCAGATTTAAAAATTCAAGTTGTACCTTGATTATCTCAACAAGCTGATCGACAGCATTTTCTCCTGGAAATAATGGCTACAAAAAATATTGCAAAACTAGTCAGAAAAATTTGCTCATGCGGGATTATGGAGCACGAAAAATCTCACAGACTACTTAAGCAAGGAAAAAAACCTAGATTTTTACAAACCTGGCCTAGGAGAAGCTCTGCAAGGACACAACCAGCTGACCAGATATCAATAGAGGTCGTATACTCTGTTGCACCGAATATAAGTTCAGGGGCCCGATAAAACCGTGAGCAGATGTATGAGATGTTTGCTTCACCTTTAACCTGATGAATGTTATACTCAGTACGTCACAAGTACAAAAACCTTAATCTGAAAATGTACCAACTTTTATACAAATAAGAAACCATAGAGCTTAGAGGAGTTCTCTTAGAAGAAACAGTTCCTCCATGCCCATATGTTTAGAACAAAATTGAGTAGCAGTAAACTTCAATCAACTCATTTTTAAACTGAGTAAACGGAAGATGCAATGGCAGGAAACAGCAATAAATCAACCAAGACGTGGATGTAGAGAACTTAGTTCTCAAAGACAACAGTTTGGTAAACATGATCTCTACCCAAGAGAGTTAGCATTTTAGACAATAGTTCTGACAAGAAGATTGTAAACTCCATACGGTATATAATGTTCAATGACATTTGGAAAGTAAAAGATTTCAACAACAATCACTTTCTACTTGACAAATTTGTGGAACATGAATCTTCATGCAAGGGACAGTATCCAGGTTCAAAACTATACGTTGACATATGTTACAAATAAGAGATAATGGTCCAAAAATACACCGGAACTATCAATTTTTTGCAAGCTTCACACCTCAACTATCAGTTTTTCCCTTTTCCTAAGCTTAACACACCTCGTTGAGTAGACGGTGATAGTTTAGGTAGGAAAAGGGAACAACTGATAGTTGGTGCATGGAACTTGCAAAAAAGTAACAGTTCAAATGTATTTTTACCATTAGCTCTAGGTGTTTTTACCAGTAACTCTAGAAATAATACTGACTAGGATAGAGTTACAGATACTACACATAAACAAATGTCAGCAGTCCTTTTATGAGGCAAGGATAAATAAGGAAAAAGGGCAAAGGCTTTGTAGGAGGGTACATGTGAACAAACACACAACTGCGCTTTTATGATTACTTACCAGCACTTTTGCACTTCCAAAATCACAAATTTTCACTTGATGGGTAACAGGGTCTACCTGTGGAAGCCAAAATAATGATATCAAAATATGAAAGGCCACAATGTACAAGCTGTTAGCAACATGGAAGATGCATTACCAAAATATTCTGAGGTTTTAAGTCTCTGTGACAAACGTCTGCAACAGTGTGCATGTATGCCAGCCCCCTAAATACCTGAACAAGTCTCTGTTTAATACAGATCAAGATTAGGAAGAAAAGTGTTGCTCAAGAAAGTTACTTACTTGATACGTGTAAAGCTTAACATAGATGAGTGGCATTCTTTGGTTCATATTGCTGTAATGCTTCAACATGCGATACATGGTTTCCGGGACATATTCCATGACCAAATTGAGAAAAAGCTCATTTTTACTAGTTGTCGAATAGAAGCAATGCTTCAAAGAAACAACATTTGGGTTATCCATAGTGCGCATCAACTGTAGTTCACGATTCTTGTATCTACGATCTTGTAAAACCTTCTTTATCGCAACTGTCTCCCCATTTTCCAGGCATTTTGCCTGCACGAGACAAGTATCAATTGACCAAAAGTTAATAAATAATACAGCAATTAGTTAAACAAATAATTTTGTGCTCACTTGCCTGAAACACAACTCCAAATGATCCAGTCCCCACAATACGTTCAGCCATGTAGCTGACTGTCTGCACCAAATTATTTGAAAAGCCAAACACAATTTCAATTTTCAATATGAAATAAATTACTCACATAATTCAACAATCAATAGGAGCCAAACTCAATAACAAACTTTCATGATTCCACATTGACCACATTCTTACCTGCTTTGGCTCACCATTTTTACCTCCAATGGTAGTGGAAATTATATGACCTGTGACTCCCCCATTCACATCCATAACAGGAGCAGACATCTCCTACAATCCACATCAAACACAGATCTCAGAAAAGCAATTTCTAAAACCTGATACAACATTATCATACTAAAAACATGTAACACTACTACTGACCAAAAGTATCATTGGAGATGCATAAGCCACACAAACTTAACAATCCCGATTTGAAGCATAACATAAGAAGAAATATGAAAGCTTCTATTATTAGAAACATTTGTGCAACTAGATATACTTTGATAAACGACAATTAAGTATATGAACAAGAATATTTACAAAAGCTCGGAAAAATTGTGGATCAGGTCATGTAATTAATAGGTACATATTCTTGAAGGTAGCAGGTATCCCCAAAAGGCTTAACAAAGATCAGGTCAACTACCATCAGCTAAATTTCTAAAAGACTACCAGATCAGCAAATGGAAAATCTTGAATGACAAAAAAATTAATCTTTGAAACTGAAACTAATTTGAGAGCACAAAATTGCTAGTTTGAGACTCGGAGAAAGGGGTGACCAGCTCATTTTCTTATTTTTAATTCAATATGAAGAAACTCTGAAATACAATACAAAAATACTACCTCCTCTGAAATGCTCAGATATTTTCACAACTAGAAGCTAAAGACTAGACCTAGATTTGCAATCAAGAATCACAAAAAAAACAGCCAAAAAAGCGAAGCAGATTTGTACAGTGCTGCAGGTATTTTAACTCAGATTAGTAATGAAACAACAATCAATATTCCCACTAAAGTTTTCCAAAAATGAAACTAGCAGAAAGAAAACAACTTAACAAGTAAAGTTATGAACTTTTTCTACAACAAAAAAATAACAAAGCAAAATAGTAATAAAACTAAGACTAGTGGCGAAATTTGATCTAAAGGAGCAACATACATTGAATCCAAGAAACAACAACCTACATATTCTCACTAAGAATTTCCAAAAATGGAACTAGCAGAAGGAATACATCTTAACAAGTAAAGCTATGAACTTTTTATACATAAAAAAACACCAAGAAAGCAAAATGATATTTAAATTCAAATTAGTAGTAAAATTTGATCTAAAGGGGCAATTATACTTTGAATCCAAGAAACAACAACCCAAATATTCCCACTAAAAACTTCCAAAAAAATGAAACTAGAAGCATAAGAAAAACAACATATAACAAGTAAAGTTATAATCTTTCGCACATAACAAAAATACCAACAAAGCAAAATGATACTTAAACTCAGATTAGTACTAAACTTTGATCTAAAAGGGGCAACAACACAAATACTCCCAAAAATGAAACAACTTAACAAGTAAAGTTATGAACTTTTCTACATAACAAAAAATACCCAGAAAGCAAAATGCTTACCTTATCATCAGCCATAATTTTCCAGCTCCTAATCAAAGAAAAAAAAATTGAAAAAAAAAAAACAAGAAAAGGAAAAGTAGAAAGAAGAAGAAGAAGAATTTTTTTTTCTTCAGTCCACTCTTTAACTTTATGATTCAAAGCTCATAATTGTCGGCTGAATTAAGAGAGAGAAAGAGGAGAGAGAGAGAGAGAAAGGACCCATTAGCTAAAACAGCATCCCATGTGAATACAGCTCTTTCCTCTAGTGGTTTTTTTTCTTCCTCCTCTCTGTCTTCTCTTTCTTTCTTTCTGTCTTTTTAGATATTCATTTAGACCCCTAGAGTTTTAGGCAACTACCAATTTGTCTATTTTTAGTAATCATTTTTTTTTTCAAAAAAGGAATAATTGCATTCTTAGTCCCTATATTATTGATAAATTTTTATTTTAATCCTTACAATATTTGGTTATGCACATTTACCTTGAATAATTTAAGGAGTCGTTTGGTAACTGGTTTGATAATGAGTTATGCAGGTAATACATCATGTATCAGTAATATATCATATTTGGTGGATAATTAATTAGGAGGTAAATTATTCATGTATAAAATTAATACGGTACTATTATATGCATAAGTTATGAATAAAAGATGGAAAAATAATTAATATCGATTAACTAATTTCTGCATAAAATTATACATATATTCCCCTACCGAATAAGAACATTACTAAAATCTACATAACTAATTTATCTATTAAGTCCACCATTTCCACTACATGTTCTAGTGGAGAGAGATATTATTTAAGTCCTATATTCCATTACGTGAAATCAATTTTTATCTCATGCTTTTTTTTCATCGACCTCAAATATATAAAAATCATGAATTCCTCAAAGCGAAGTTAGTAAGGCGGGTGTAGGACAATCGTTGCCTCTACCCGCATGAACCACAACTTTAACTAGTCCTTTAGCAATTATGAATTCCCATCAAACTTTATCAATTTCAACATAACTTATTCTTTTGAAATTACGCGAGCCGGAAAAGTTACATGTAACAATACTTGTCACTTTCCAGTGATCTTGGCCACCAAAGTATGCCATCTTTTTTCTTCACAACTAGTTTGGATATCCAAGATATATAAAAGGAAAGTTGCTGTTGTTGAAACCAATATAAAGCAATTCGGTGCACTAAGCTCCCGCTATGTGTGGGATTCAGGAAAGGACCGAATTGCAAGGGTCCTTGCTCCTTACCCTGCATTTCTACAAAAGGTTGTTTCCATACGTTCTGGTCACATGTCACCATATCCAATTTTACTGGTTACGTCAATGGATCGATTGAATTCCTCAATTTGTATCAGCATATGTGTTTGGAGCCACCAAATAGCAATACTTATTCATGTTCACTAGTTGACCAGAGATTTGTTCATAATTCTTGAGGGTGTTTAGCATAAGAGTCAGAGAGTTGCTAATACCTGAGAAAAATAAAATAAAATGTATCATCAGTACTCTATAGTAGCATAAGTTAGTAATATGGCACTACTTTTCATCACACAATTCTAAGGATTACCCAAGTCTATTATATAGATCGTCATTCTATTTCCTAACCAATATGAGACTTTAACTCACTCTTGCGTCGGCTCAAGTTTCTTGATTTAAGTTTGAACAACTTCATAGTTGAGGTTCCTTCTTGGTTTAAATTCTTTCACTAACTTGAAGTAACTAATTAGAGTATATCTTGAAGAAATTGTACACTATATCTTGAGCATCCATACATAATGTGATTATAGAAGTTAGTGGTGACTCTTTTCCAAGTCAAGCACTAGTAATATTTTTTTTCTTGGTCTGCCACTTCAACTTTTTGGTCAACCTTTCATACATATTGTAGGAGTAGTAAATTGATAAATGCAGCACTAATTTTGAGTATAGAATTCTAGTGAATTATGAAAGCAGTGGTATTGGTATTGAATAGAAATATCTCCTAAAAAGAGATGTTATTGCTATTTAAAGTCTCAAAACCACAGGTTACTAGTACTATTATTTGCACTAATGGAGAAAGCCTTCACTCTTTTTCTCTTGACAATACTCTTGTTGCTTCACTATGTTATGACCCAAACCAACATTACTACTGATCAATTAGCTCTTCTCTCTTTAAAATCGCAAATCATTTCGGATCCCTTTCACTTCTTGAATGAAAGCTGGACTCCCGCTATTTCTGTTTGTCGTTGGGTAGGAGTCACTTGTGGTTCTCGTCACCAGCGAGTGAAGTCCTTGAATCTTTCCAACATGGCTCTTACGGGCAGGATTCCGCGTAATTTTGGAAACCTCACATTTCTTGGTTCACTTGACTTGGGAAGCAACAATTTCCAGGGATATTTGCCTCAAGAAATGGCATATTTGCATCGGCTTAAGTTTCTTGATTTAAGTTTCAACAGCTTCAGAGGGGAAATTCCTTCTTGGTTTGGGTTTTTACACCAACTTCAAGTTGTAAACCTTAGGAGTAACAGTTTTACTGGTTCCATTCCTCCGTCTCTCTCGAATGCCTCAAGGTTGGAGACTTTACAAATATCTGCCAATTTACTTCAAGGAAACATCCCCGAAGAGATTGGCAATCTTCACAACCTGAACTGGTTATCCATAGAAAATAATCAGCTTACGGGTTCTATACCATTCACAATATTCAATATTTCTACAATTGAAGTCATTTCATTTTCATATAATAGCCTGTCCGGAGATCTTCCCAGTGGTTTATGCAATGGTGTCCCAATACTCAAAGAGCTTGATCTATCAATAAACAAACTTGATGGTCATATGCCTCCAAGCTTGTCAAATTGTTCACAACTTCAATTACTGTCTCTATCTGGAAATAATTTTGATGGACCAATACATAATGAAATTGGAAGATTGAGGAACTTGCAGACATTAGAAATCGGATACAACCATTTCACAGGTATATATGTTTTATCTTATGAATGCTACTACTATATATTGTATCTAATTACCTCATATCTTTCTTTATTACACATTGAATGCAGGTATAATTCCACAAGAAATCGGAAATCTTGTTAATTTGATGGACTTAAACATTGAGAATAACCAGATTACCGGCTCTATCCCGATCTCCATATTCAATATCTCATCGCTGCAATCATTGTTACTGTGGGGAAACAATCTTAGTGGAATCTTACCACGGGATATCGGCAACTTAACCAAGATGCAATTCTTAAATCTTAAGGAAAATAGGTTTACTGGTACGTATTCAAAGTTATAGCGATCTGTATTGAACTAGCTAGTTAAACTCATTCTTTCTCAACGTGTTGACAGGTGAAGTACCCAAAGATATAAGAAATCTTGTTGAGTTGGAGGAATTTGATGTTGGGTTTAATAGTTTTAGTGGTTCACTTCCAGTGGAGATCTTCAACATATCACGACTGAGAACAATTCAACTTTCAGACAATAATCTATCAGGAACTCTACCACCAAACATAGGTTCTACCTTACCCAACATTGAAATACTTTATCTCACTAGCTTAACAAATCTTGTTGGGACTATTCCTCATTCTATCTCCAATTGTTCAAAGCTTACTGATCTAGAACTTTCAGACAACAAACTCAGTGGCTTAATACCCATTTCTCTTGGATATTTGACTCATTTAAACTTCCTAAACTTGTGGGGAAACAATTTAACCAGTGATTCATTTTTAAGCTTCCTCGCTTCCTTAACCAATTGCAGAAATTTAAATTTTCTTTCTCTGTCTTTCAACCCTCTAAATGCCATGCTTCCGGTCTCCATAGGGAACTTCTCCAAGTCTCTTGTAAAGTTTTATGCCGCTGTTTGCAACATCAACGGTCAGATTCCAAATGAAGTTGGAAACTTAAGCAGCTTATTAGACCTTGATCTTTCTAATAATAACTTCATCGGATCAATTCCTACCTCAACTCGTAACTTGCGAAACCTTCAGCGCCTGTACTTGAACAACAACAAGCTTACGGGATTTATTGGAGATAATTTGTGTAAATTGCAGCATTTGGGTGCGATTTACTTGGGAGAAAATCAACTTTCAGGATCTCTTCCTGACTGTTTAGGGAACGTCACTTCCCTTAGAGAGATTCATATGTATTCCAATAAATTCAGTTCCAATATACCAACAAGCTTAGGAAATCTTAAAGATCTAATGGTTCTTAACTTGTCATCAAATAACATGGTTGGTTCTTTACCTCCGGAAATTGGATATCTAAAAGCTGTGACATATATGGATCTGTCAATGAATCAATTCACAAATGGAATTCCTAGAGAAATAGGAGGATTGCAAAATCTGGAGATCCTTTCTTTGAGACACAATAAGTTGCAAGGATCTATACCTGACTCATTCAGCAACATGGTAAGTTTGGGATACCTAGACATTTCACATAATAATATATCGGGAACTATACCCATGTCTTTGGAGAAACTACAATACCTCAAGTATTTCAATGTTTCTGTCAACAAATTGTATGGTGAAATACCCTCAGGGGGTCCTTTCAAGAACCTCTCGAGTCAGTTTTTCATCAGCAATGAAGCATTGTGTGGTTTGTCAAGGTTTAGTGTCCCGCCATGCGCCACTTCATCAAGGCATAGATCAAATAGGAAAAAATTGCTACTTCTATTTCTTTTGCTAGGAATAGTACTTGTATTAGTTCCTATCACCTTTCTGTTCCTATGGATAAGGTATAGAAGAGGTAAAAGATCTCCGCAACGAGCTGATTCATTGTCTAACACAACAGCAGAAAGAATTTCGTACTATGAACTGCTCCATGCAACTGATTCGCTTAGCGAGAGTAATCTGATTGGTTCTGGAAGTTTTGGCTCTGTCTACAAAGGCGTTCTCAGAAGTGAAACTGCCATTGCAGTTAAAGTGTTCAATCTGCAACTGGAAGCGGCATTCAAGAGTTTTGATACAGAATGTGAAGTTTTGCGCAGCCTTCGCCACAGGAATCTCGTGAAAGTCATCACTAGTTGCTCCAACCTGGATTTTAAGGCTTAGTGCTCGAGTATATGCCTAATGGAAGTCTTGAAAAGTATTTGTATTCGCACAACTACTTCCTAGACATCAGGCAGAGACTAAGCATTATGACAGATGTCGCATGTGCATTGGAATATCTCCATCATGGGTGCTCGTTACCCGTGATACACTGTGATATAAAACCTAGTAACGTCTTGCTGGATGAGGATATGGTTGCCCACCTAAGCGACTTTGGTATTTCAAAACTGCTTGGTGAAGATGAGAGCGATTTATACACTAAAACCTTAGCAACATTTGGTTATATAGCACCGGGTATGTCTCTTTGTTTTTGCTATTCTGAACATTGATTTTTCCTCTTATTCTTTTTTTTTTCCAACCAAGAAAGTATATATTGCATCTTCAAATTAATTATTTGACTGTAGAGTATGGACTGGATGGACTGGTGTCAATAAAATGTGATGTCTACAGTTACGGGATCATGTTGCTGGAAACTTTTACCAGGAGAAAGCCTAGTGAGTTTGAGGGAGATCTTAACTTGAAGCAATGGGTGAGTTATTCACTCCCAGAGGCAGTAATGGACGTTATGGATGCCAACCTGGTTACACCAATGGATCATCGCTTGCAGAAGAAGCTAGATGTTGTTGCATCAATCATGAAAGTGGCATTAGATTGTTGTGTTGAATCTCCGGCAACAAGGACAAACATGAAAGATGTTGTAGGGATGCTACAGAAGATCAAGATTCAACTTCTTGCATGCTGAGCATGTTCTCTGAATCTCTCGTTTCGAATCGATCACTTTTTTTGTTTTGTTTTAGCACTTTGATTCTGTTTTCAGAAATGCTAGTTGGTTGCAATAAATGACTCTGTTTCCTCTTAAAAACTAAAACCAAACTGACCCTCTCGAAAATCTTGAAGCAGAATGATCTTAGTTTTTGTAAATTGTTAGAGGAATAAACTATATGAATACAAATAGGCAAAAAATGCATTCATGCCAGATATGAAGAAGGGTCTCATCCAAGGTTGTAACTTGTAATGCAGGCAAACTACAGAAACATCAATGACTGAATCGACGACTCAAAATCGTACTTAAGACTTGGTACAAAGCACAAAATAATTTGCAGATATTCATTGAGGCAAAACGTCAAACATGTTGTGGGCAACAAATCATGCAGTAAGTTACACATTCATATATTAATTGCTTTATCGGTGTCTTCAAAACAATGGATAGATTTCATACCTGAGACCTGACTGAGTGCTTCAAACAATAAAATCATTTGCTAAAATCAACAAATAACCACATTTCAGCTATTGCCGTTGAAAAATAATTCAAAGTGTTCCTCTTGAAT
This sequence comes from Solanum habrochaites, assembly GCA_027704765.1. Classification (NCBI taxonomy): domain Eukaryota; kingdom Viridiplantae; phylum Streptophyta; class Magnoliopsida; order Solanales; family Solanaceae; genus Solanum; species Solanum habrochaites. The sequence continues at coordinate 766,731 of JAKWJA010002491.1, forward strand.
TTTTGATAAAGGGAAAAATATATATATACTATGGTAAATAATATGTTTGATATCATTCCTAATACTTTTTGAAACATTCGTATCTCGTCGTCCAAAAAAACTACAACATATATGTCATTTTCTTTAATTATTATAATAATATATAAATTTACACTTTAATTTAACTTTAACAAACATTTATATCCTTCAATATTTAATTTGTATAAATAAATTATTTAAACTTATATAATGTTAAACAAGTACATTACATTCTATGTGTATTATGTCACATAGGACAAATGTCTATTTGTTCAGTATTATATTAGTTTAAGTGTATATTTGTGCACATTCGAATTGAAGGGCGTAGATGTCCAACTGATGCTAAGTTAAAAAACATATTTATGTACTATACCTAAAAACTAATGTGTTTCAGATAAAAGGAGTTATTAACTTTGATGGTCTTTGCACAGAAAGTCATTCAACTTTTATTTTCAACTCAAAAGTCACTCAACTATGACTTCTTTGCACATAAAGTCACTCAACTTATTTAATTATTTTTTAAAATTAAAATTTAGCGACATGAAATTTTAATTATAATCAAAATTTTAAGAATCAAATATATTTTTTATGAAAACATTTTATAGGAGGAGGTGGTAGGGTGCTGGTGTAGGGGTGAGGGTGAGGTAAAAAAAATGAAGTTGAAAATATTTTTTAAAAACAAGCTTTAATTTTTTTTTGTTGGGGTCTGATTTGAGGGTAGGGACAAAATTAAATTGTAATATGAAGTTGAAGAGAGTTTTTGAAAATTTGAAAAAAAAATCATTTTTCTTAAATTTGAAGAAAAATGAATTAATTTAAAATATATTTTTCAAAACATTTAATCCAACCAAATATATAAAAAAAATTGAAAGTTACGAGATACTAGAAAAAGAATATTTTTTTGAGAACTTTTTTTAAAAAAAGAATGAAGGACAAAAAGATAGAAGACACTTGAGAAAAAGGTAATTAAGAAATGATGCATAAATAAATCAAAGGTAAAAAACATGTTAAAGAATAACAATGAGATATTACTACATTGAGAAATGTGAATGGTCCTTTTCCACCGTATGTCCCATGGAGAGATATCCGCATTTCCTCAAACATATATAAATCATAAATTTTTCATAATAGCTTAAATATTTAAGAAGATAATTATAAAATTTTGTGAACAGATAAGATATATTCGTCCAGCGAATAATTTAACAATTATTATTGGTCTACCATATTGATGATATGAGTCAATTTTATGCCTTTATCTATTGATTTTAAAATGAGTGGTTTTCAACACTTTGGATATCAAAAACACAACAAACAATAATTTAGTTGCATTAATGCTGATATGTTACTAGTAATACCATTTTCCTACTAGTAATATTTTTACCTATGGAGAGAGCTTTGACATCTTTTCTGTTCACGTTGCTATTCTTGTTGCTTCAATATGTTATGCCTTGTTCATCCACGACTGTTTCGACGGATCAATCGACTCTTCTATCTCTGAAATCCCAAATTATTTCTGACCCCTTTCATTACTTGGATGAGAGTTGGTCTCTCAATATTTCTGTTTGTGATTGGGTAGGAGTAACCTGTGACTATCGTTACCAGCGAGTGAAGTCCTTGAATCTTTTCAACATGACTCTTACAGGCATGATTCCCCGGGAATTTGGAAACCTCACATTTCTTGTTTCTCTTGACTTGAGAAGGAACCATTTCCATGGATATTTGCCTCAAGAAATGGCAAATTTGCGTCGGCTTAAGTTTGTTGATTTAAGTGTGAACAGCTTCAGTGGGGAGTTTCCTCGTTGGTTTGGGTTTTTAGACCAACTTCAAGTTTTAAATCTTCATAATAATAGTTTCACTGGTTCCGTTCCCCCGTCACTCTCGAATGCCTCCAGATTGGAGACTTTAGAAATGTCTTTCAATTTACTTGAAGGAAACATCCCGGAAGAGATTGGCAATCTTCACAACCTGAAGTTTTTGTCCATGCAACATAATCAGCTTACGGGTTCTATACCATTCACAATATTCAACATTTCTAGAATTGAAGTCATTGCATTTTCAAACAATAGCTTATCAGGAAATCTTCCAAATGGTTTATGCAATGGTCTCTCAATACTCAATGGGCTTTATCTATCCACAAACAAACTTCGTGGCCATCTGCCTACAAGCTTGTCAAATTGTTCACAACTACAAGTATTATCTTTAGCATCTAATGATTTTGATGGACAAATACATAGTGAAATTGGAAGATTGAGTAACTTGCAGAAATTGTATCTCGCATACAACCATTTCACAGGTATGTTTTATCTTATGAGTGAAATTGTACTATTGTATCTAATCACCTCACATCTTTTTTATCGCACATCAAAATAAATGCAGGGATTATTCCACAAGAAATCGGAAATCTTGTTAATTTGGTGGAGTTAGGCGTGGAGAATAACCAGATTAGCGGCTCTATCCCGATCTCCCTAATCAATATCTCATCGTTGGAAACTGTTTCACTATGGAGGAACAATCTCAAGGGATCCTTACCACGGGAGATTGGCAACTTAACCAAGTTGCAAGGTTTATATCTTAGCGAAAATAGGTTTACTGGTACGTATTCAAAGTGATATATAGCAATCAATATTGAACTAGCTAGTGTTAAATTAGACAAGATTCAAAAATGAATTAATGAGAAGATATGGTAGTTAGGAGGATAATTCTTCATTGGTAGAAAAGTCAAGATAGCACATTTTGTAGGTGAAATTTAGGTGAACCATAAATTAATTTCACAAAGTAAATTTTGACATATTGTGATGTCAATAGTAAGAATTCACTCCTATAAATAGATAGCTCCTAATTCATTTGTAACACACCTCTTACTTGCCTTCTCATCTCCTAAGGCATTTTTTCTTCTTTCTCTCTTGTAGTATTTCACTTGTACTCTTTTGGAGTGAAATAAATATTGGTTGGTTGTGTCCGAGGAATAGGCAAAAGAAAATAAAAGTTTGCCGAATCTCGTTAATTCCTGACGTTCTTTTGTTGTTGTCTCATTTACTATTTATTAGCTACATTTAGATATAGTAGTTGTGATTCCATCAGTCTCTATATATTCGGCTTCCGCAACAGCTAGCTAGCTCATTCACTGTTCATGTGTTGACAGGTGAAATACCCAAAGAGATGAGCAATCTCGTTGAGTTGCAGGTACTTCTTCTTGGGCTTAATAGTTTTAGTGGTTCGCTTCCAATGGAGATCTTCAACATATCAGGGATGAGAGAAATGGGTCTTTCAGGCAATACTCTATCGGCAACTCTACCACCAAACATAGGTTCTACCTTACCCAACATCGAAGTGCTTTCTATGGGTCTCTTAACCAATCTTGTTGGGACTATTCCTCATTCTATCTCCAATTGTTCAAAGCTGACTATACTAGAACTTTCACGTAACAAACTCAGTGGCTTAATACCCAGTTCTCTTGGATATTTGACTCATTTAAACTACCTAAACTTGTGGGGAAACAATTTAACCAGTGATTCATTTTTAAGCTTCCTCACTTCCTTAACCAATTGCAGAAATTTAAATTTTCTTTCTCTGTCTTTCAACCCTCTAAATGCCATGCTTCCGGTCTCCGTAGGGAACTTCTCCAAATCTCTTGTAAAGTTTGATGCCAGTGAATGCAACATCAAAGGAAAGATTCCAAATGAAGTTGGAAACTTAAGCAGCTTGTTAGACCTTCATCTTTCTGATAATAACTTCATTGGATCAATTCCTACATCAATTGGCAACTTGAGAAACATTCAGTACTTCAACTTGAACCACAACAATCTTACAGGATTTATTGGAGATCACATTTGTAAATTGCAGTATTTGAGTGAAATTTACTTGGGACAAAATCAACTCTCAGGATCTCTTCCTAATTGTTTAGGGAATGTTACTTCCCTTAGATGGATATACCTTGGTTCCAATAAATTGAGTTCCAATATACCAACAAGCTTAGGAAATCTTAAAGATTTACTAGTTCTTGACTTATCATCAAACAACATGGTTGGCTCTTTACCTCCGGAAATTGGATATCTAAAGGCTGCAATATATATGAATCTGTCAAAGAATCAATTCACAAATGGAATTCCTACAGAAATTGGAGGATTGCAAAATCTGGAGCACCTTTATTTGAGACACAACAAGTTGCAAGGATCTATACCTGACTCAATGAAAAACATGGTAAGTTTGGAATACCTAGACATTTCTCATAATAATATATCGGGAACTATTCCCATGTCTTTGGAGAAACTACAATACCTCAAGTATTTCAATGTTTCTGACAACAAATTGTATGGTGAAATACCCTCGGGGGGTCCTTTCAAGAACCTCTCCAGTCTGTTTTTCATCAACAATGAAGCATTGTGTGGTTTGTCAAGGTTTAATGTCCCACCATGCCCCACATCATCAACGCATAGATCAAATAGGAACAAGCTGCTACTGCTACTTCTTGTGCTGGGAATAGCACTTGTATTTGTTCCTATTACTTTTGTGTTCCTATGGATAAAGTATAGAAGAGGTAAAAGAGCTCCTCAACAAGCTGATTCATTGCCTATGGCAACATTGGAAAGAATTTCATACTATGAACTGCTCCAAGCTACTGATTCGCTTAGCGAGAGTAATCTGATTGGTTCTGGAAGTTTTGGCTCTGTTTACAAAGGCGTTCTCAGAAGTGGAACTGCCATTGCAGTTAAAGTGTTCAATCTGCAACTGGAAGCAGCATTCAAGAGTTTTGATACAGAATGTGAAGTTTTGTGCAGCCTTCGCCACAGGAATCTCGTGAAAGTCATCACTAGTTGCTCCAACCTGGATTTTAAGGCTTTAGTGCTCGAGTATATGCCTAATGGAAGTCTTGACAAGTATTTGTATTCGCACAACTACTTCCTAGATATCAGCCAGAGACTAAGCATTATGATAGATGTGGCATGTGCTTTGGAATATCTTCATCACGGATGCTCCTCGCCCGTGATTCACTGTGATCTAAAGCCCAGTAACATCTTGTTGGATGAGAATATGGTTGCTCACCTAAGTGACTTTGGTATTTCAAAACTGCTTGGTGAAGATGGGAGTGATTTATACACAAAAACCTTAGCAACATTTGGTTATATTGCACCGGGTACGTCTCTTTGTTTTTGCTAATTTGAGCATTGATTTTTCGTCTTTCTTTTTCCAAATCAAGAAAGTATATTGCATCTTTTAATTAATTGTTTGACTGTAGAGTATGGACTGGATGGACTGGTGTCAATAAAATGTGATGTCTATAGTTACGGGATCATGTTGCTGGAAACATTTACCAGGAGAAAGCCTAGTGAGTTTGAGGGAGATCTTAGCTTGAAGCAATGGGTGAGTTATTCACTCCCAGAGGCAGTAATGAACGTTGTAGATGCCAATTTGGTAACACCAATGGATCATCGCTTACAGAAGAAGCTAGATGTTGTGGCATCAATCATGAAAGTGGCATTAGATTGTTGTGCTGAATCTCCGGCAACAAGGACAAACATGAAAGATGTTGTAGGGATGCTACAGAAGATCATGATTCAACTTCTTGCACGCTGAGCATGTTATCGGAATCTCTTTTTCCAAATTGATTGCTTGTTTGTTTTATGGGAAGAATATTGTTTTTTTTGTTTTAGCATTTTGATTCTGTTTTCAGAAATGCTAGTTGGTTGCAATAAATGTCACTGTTTCCTCTTAAAAACTAAAAACCAATTTGATCCTCTTGAAAATCTTGAAGCAGAATGATCTTAGTTTTTGTAAATTGTTAGAGGAATAAACTATATGAATACAGATAGGCAAGTACTATAGTAAACATTGAATCCACAACTTGAAATCGTGAGCTGGTAGGTCTCACAGAGGCAACTTGTTTTTGTTTTCATATCTTTTACCTCTTTAAGTCTTGTTTTCTTGATTTTCCACTTGTTGTAATTGCTCATTGCCCTGCCATGTCCAAACTATGTCTTTTAATGATGGCTTTAATCCTTGATCACAAAAGTTCCTGTATTCTGCAGTATCACCTGATTTTTTTGTCACTTGCACAACATGGAAAGCTGGAGTTATCTCAAATATCTCTGCATCAATTGCTAATTGCCCTTTTCTCCCTTCTTTGCTTCCTTGCATTTTCACCGTCCCGTCTTTTTTCTTCACCTGTTGAAAGACATAATAAAGTATGGTCTAAAATACTAAACTTTTCATAGATGCAAAGCCACATAACTGCTTTAAGGGTGGTCAGATGAACATCTTTCACATACGTACCTTAAAGCTCCCCATTGAAGCTACTTCTTCTAGCCTTGACACGATAGTGGATGCAGACTTTTGTGTCGTGAATCTAGCATCCGACCTATGACTCTTATCTTTCTCGAACAAGCTAGAGAGATCAAAACCAGGAGAAAGTGAAATGATATCGAAAGCATTCAAACAAGTAGGCTTCATTATTGTTGATGAACTCTCTTCTTTGTGTCGTGAAGAACACTCTGCATCCGAATCATCCACCATATCAAAAACACTACGAGGTGAATCATCGTCGTGATCTTGATCCAAAATGAATGGTTTATCAATTTGTTTGAATCCTTTCTTGAACCAATTATTGTCCATTAGCTTAGCTAATGTAATTCTTGAAATTGGATTTGGATCAAGAATTCTTAAAAGTAGTTTTTTCACTTCATATGGAAAATATTCAGGGCATTTAAATATCCCTTTACTAATCTTCTTATACATTTCCATTAAATTTGTGTCATGAAATGGAAGATAACCAGCTAACAACACAAACAAAATCACCCCACATGACCAAATATCCGCCTTTTCGCCATCATATCCTCTCTTATTTATGACCTCTGGCGCGACATATGCTGGAGTTCCACACGTCGTGTGGAGGAGTCCATCTTGTCTTTTCGTATCGAAAAGAGCACTCAACCCAAAATCAGAAACTTTCAGGTTTCCAGTTTCATCCAGGAGTATATTTTCAGGTTTCAAGTCCCTATGATATACCCCTCGACTATGACAGAAATCAACAGACGCGATTAATTGTTGAAAATATTTTCGCGCTGCTGATTCCCTAAGCCTCCCTTTAGCAACCTTATTGAATAATTCACCACCTCTAACATATTCCATTGCAAAATAAATTTTTGTTTTGCTAGCCATTACTTCATAAAGTTCAACAACATTTGGATGCCTAATTAATCTCATAACAGAAATTTCACGTTTGATTTGGTCAATTAAGCCAACTTTCATCACTTTTTCTTTGTCAATTACCTTAACAGCTACAATTTGTCCTGTTTTTAGGTTCCTTGCATAATAAACTTTGGCAAATGTACCTTGCCCTAACAATTTACCAATCTCATATTTATGCAACAAAATTGTCCCTTTTTTCTCCGTTTTCGCGCTCTTCATGCTCATCATCCTGCAAGAGGATAGATGATGCATCCAAGCGCGCGAAGAAATTGAAATTATGGGCGAATCATCGTGTATTCGCCTAGTGATTTCCCCTGCCTAATCATACGGGGGGAATTACCTTGGGTAAGAGGAGGTGTGTTTGTGTTGGGAGAAATTAAATCCAATGAAATGGAGAAATTTTTTTATGTAATTTAAAGAATTGGTTAGGTTGTTTATAAATTAGTTATTTTTGGAAACTAAAGAAAGATGGCTAAATATATAACTAATGATTAAAAATAGAAAAAGCCTATATATATTTGTACTTATATATCACATGCAGTCCGTTTTATATGACACTATTTTCATTTAGAAAGTTGAATAATTTGTTTCGATTTATATAGTGATAATTGATTAAGCACTTATTTTTTAAAGAAAAATATGAACTTTTGAAATTTGTCATCTTGGATTATTTCATGATATTTCAGTAGCTATAAAAACATGTTATCACTAATTAAGGGACTATTTCTTGATTAACGTGTGTCATCCTTTGTGAAACATTTATATTTATTGTAACAAAATAGGGAAATTGGTATTTAATCTCTTTGATAGAGGTGAATTTAAAATTTAAAATTTATAAATCTCAAACTCATAAGCATTTTTCTAACACAGAGACAGTTTTGAGTTAAACTAACAAAATATTTTGTTGAATCCTAACATAATTAGAATTCTAGTTTTGCCCTTGCCTAACAAAAACAATTAACTCCACCTCTCTTTTAATTTTTTTCAATTCAAATTGCATATTTAATTCAAAAGCCCTTTTTATTTTTTTAAAATTTCGTATCAGATCAAATTCAAACTAAAACATATAAATAAAATAAAGCGGATGGAATAATAATTCGAAGAGAACAAATAAACCAACGATTTGGAATATATACAACAAATTCAGGCATGCATAATAACATAATGTATTCAAGTCAAATACACTCATTTAAATTATCTTCTCTTCTTTGAAATTTCACATTCAAACAATAAGTTGATTTTTTAACTACATAAACTATATGTTAAATATATTATAATTATCTTGAAATTATTTCAAATAATTATCAAATATTCTCATTTTCTACTTGAACTATCGTCATCTGCTCAGTTAGGTGTATTTTATATACCTAAATCATGATAATTCATGTAATAAAAGAAAATCACTTATAATCAAAATATGAAACTCGAAAATATCATATGTGATTTTTTATGACTATCTCTATTATATGTTATAACAACACTAATAATCCCATAGCATTATGATCTCTATCTAATTATTAATTATGATTACTATTATGTTCTTGTTCCCTCTTTTTTCCCCATTGTTGCAAACATAGCCTTATTCTCTTTGCTGCTGCTAAGTATTCTACACCTTGAATTGGTGTCAATATGCCCAATATCTCCTTTAGTGTCTTCATCCTCAACTCATCAACTTCTTCTAGTAAATTTGACATGTCCTCACCATGTTTATTTAAGGGCTCGATTTCATTCTCACCTGTTGAAAACATAATTAAATAAATAAAAATATATATTTTTTAAAAAATAATCTAATTTTTAAAATAATCATAACTTGTTTAGATCATAATTACGTTATTATATATTGTTTCATAATATACTATTATATTATTTTGATAAATATAACTTCTAGATAAATTGAACTATTTTTTGTCGTTTCATTATCTCATGCATCATCAATTTGAAGACTAAGAAGAAAAAGTAAAATATCAGATAAAATTATTTTTTTTATATAAAAAGTGGAATATGCTTATTCAATAAGCAAAGATAAAATGATGGAAAAAAAGGTAACGATGTGATCATATATGCTTATAATAATACGATTATAATATTTGTTTTGTCGTTATTTATTATATTTTCTTTTTTAATTTATTTTAAAAAAAATAAGTACTCCTTGATCTGGTCCACTTTACTTATCATGATTATATAATTTTTTTCAAAATACTTGCCATTTTAAAAAATAAAAATAGAATTTATTTATTTATCTTCACCCCTCTACATTCTTCTTATAAATGTATATGCATATATGGACACAGATTTTATTAATACGATAAAAAAGGAAGGTAATATTAAATTGAAATAAAAAAACAAATAATTTTAAATTTCATATTCAGTTAAACATCGATAAATAAATTAATACGTCACGTACCTCGTTCAGTATCGTAAATTCTGGCAGCCATAGCAAACGGTTGATCAACAACATCTTCTTGCAAGCTAGCTAACCTTGAAGAAAATCTTCTCTCTTCTAAAATAATTTGTCTTTGTAACTTATCAATCATGGTAATTTGTTTACCAGAAAGCTGACCAAATTCTCCAATTTTTATACCCTATATGTACGTCGATAAAATTAGTTCATAAAAATATAATTTCTGTTTGACTGAAAATCATATTTGGACGGGATAACAATAGTCTTATTTATAAACTCAATCTATTTTAACTCAAACTTATCTAAAAGTTCTAATATAGCCCACATTCACAATCTTAATTAAAGTATGGAAAAATACACGAGTACTATCTAGATTATAATCAAAATTTCAGAGACACACCTTAACTAAACTAAGTTCATATTATCTTTCGAACTTAATTTTTTTGTAATTATGTACACCATTCGTCTTACGTGAGACACTCCATGACTCCATATAATTGAGACGCATGAGAGATATTTGAATTCCACGTAAGTAAAAAAAATACATAAAATTATAAAAAATAATAAATTCAGGGAGGTAATATGACGTTAGTTTAGTTAAGGTATTTTTCTGGGATTTCAATCATAGTCTAGAATGTACTTGTACATTTTCCCTTAAAGTATTAAAAACAAGACTTCTTTTTGTAATGCAAAACCTGTCATCGCTATCCTTTAAGTCCACACACCAAATAAATATGTTCATGTGTAATAAACTACAAATAGTAGGAGATGTAAACCGCATAAGGTCAATTGCGACCAACTCATATAAACTACAATAAACAACCCTAGTATGACGAGTTCGACTGTATTCAATAGGAAAAAATGATTTTTTACATTCCCTATTTGACACCTTATATAAAATCATAATAAAAAATATTAAATAATTAAAAAAATTATAAAATAACAATCAACAAAATTAAATATATGTATAAGTTGGTGGATTGAACTATGATCTATTATTTAGATCATTAATTTATTCTAAACTCATTTTAGCTTAAAAACTTTTGACAGATTAAAATAATGTATTAAAACATTTAAATTTAATTCAACCTGCTCATTTAACATTTACCTGTAAATATCTCGCGATATGAGACTGAATTTCGATTCCGCATAACGCATAAATCAACCGTATAAACGTAGATGGCCTACACCCTCCGATCCACAAGACCGAATTTTCCAATGGGGTGCACCAAGTAGGGGCAAAGAACGGCGATACGTCGACTCTCGCGAGTCGACTACGGCCGTTCGCGTACCCTTGGAAGTTGTTCACCATTTTCCTTAGTAACTCATTCAATTCGTCGTCGTTTAGCTCGTTTTTTCGAGCACAAACGACGGCGTTTTGAAGCTCTTTTAGTTCTTCTTGTTGATTGTTCATCCATGAATTGTATAAATTTTCTTCATTTTTTCTATCGGAGCTTGAATTTGCCATTTTATTTTATTTTTTGTTTCTTTAAGAAACTCACTAGCCATATCATGAATAAATGTATTTTTTGATTAATATATGGTGTGAATTGAATAAATAAAAAATTGAGATACATAAAAAATCTTGTACATTTGTTAGTAGGTATTTTTTTATTTTTTTTGGACAATTTCGTGATTTAGGGAATGCAATGTGACGTAGTTTTGTACTCATCTGTAGCCTTTTTCGTGTTCACGTAAAATCAGGATAAATAAACGCATCTCAAAGATATGACATAAACAGACTATCTAAATATAAATATATTTTTTATGGCTCATAAATTTGAATAAATTCGCATAAAGTTAGTTATTAAAACTAAGTTATGAATTTAATGAAAAAATCACAATTAAACTAATTTTCAATGTTATACACCACCTTTTACTTTTTGATGGATTTAAATTCATAGACCTATTGCTAAATCTTCAATTCAAATTATTTTTTAAAAGAAAAATAAGTAATTTTCTTTTTTCATTAATACATAAATTAAAAATATATTTTTTTAAAACTATTAGTATAACAATTTAACTAGTTAAGTACTGTGAGAGGCAAAGATAGAAGTCATGAGAATGAAAATTACGAATATAAAAATAAAAATAAAGAATATTAAAGAATAAAAGAATATATCAACAGTAAATATCAATTTATTTTTTTAAATTTCACTAAAATATTTTTTTTATTAATTGAAAAAAATTAAAAATAATTTTTGCCGTAACAAGCTTTAAGAGATAAAGTTCAAAGGAGATAATCTCGATGTATTTGGCCTTTAAAATATTTTTTTGTCTAATATAAATGAAATGAAATAAAATACTATAAGGCGTATTATAAATTATTGGAACTATAAATAATGCATGTGATTCATCATCTTTTATTTTGTCTAGGTTCTTGTTTGTTTTATTATCCCCAACCCTAGTAATACTTTAATTTATTTTCTGACAAATATATTCAGAATATACAGATATTTTAGGAACTGTTTTTAAAAGTTAAAATATAATGTATAAAAAAAAAATTATTTTATTTTAACTAATATTTATATACTTTAGAACATAATCAAGTAGACGTTTAAATTAGTATACCATTAAATCAATAGACATATTTGTTTTATGCGATAGTATATGTCCTACATATTACTTTTTATGTGTATTATATTATATGAAATCTGTGTATGCGATTATATTTATTTATTCAATTTAATATAAATTCTTAAATGTCAATTTATGAATATTTAAAATTACGAATACATCTTTACATATATTAATAACTAATAATCATAAATAATACAAAAAGTTGGCAATGACGTCCATCTCCCTACTAAAATGGAAATGTTTTTTTTGTTTTTTGAAGAGTGAAAACATAAATAATGATGTATCCTTAACTCTTTTTTTTTTTTAATTTTTGCATCATTTTTAATTAATTTTTTTAAAATATAAGAATAAATTGAAAGAGTCCAAAACAATGGAAAATAGTGTATAATCATCACGTAAAGAAATAGATTTAATCAAATTTTAGATAAATATCATAAACGTTGACGTGCTAGGATTTTGTTTCTCCTTATGATAAAAGATTTAAAAATACAAATTTCCAACTTCTATGAAAAGAAAAAAAAGCACAAAAAGTCAAAAATATGAGTTTAATACCCTCTTCTATCAAAATTGTTAAAAGCATAATATATATATACGCACACGTCTGGTCGATCAAATTGATAAAATTTTTAGTTTAACTTAACACGTAAAATTCTCTCAGACCTTGATATATATATGAACAACAATATGTATATATGTATTTTTGATTTTTCGCTTTTATCCTTTTATTATATTTTTAATCGTCTAATATAACAGTTAGTAAAATTCTTTATAAATCTATTGCTTAAAAACTTAAGAAAGCTAATTTAATGTTTATGCTTTCATTTTTCATGTCTCGACATTGTTATTGTCACTAAAGATTAGTGTAAGTTTTAAACTTAAAAATGATTTCATTTTAAGTTAATCCCCTCATCCACCCACCCAAATATTAAAGCTACATGTCATGCAATTTGATTTTTAAAAAAATTTGAAATATTTATTCGTGAAAAAATATTATTATTACGTAGTTCGATTTTAAATTTTTCAGTGCACCCATTCATCAACCTTTTTTTTTTCTTAGATAATTCTTGAACACCTTTCTTGAAATTTCTAGCTATACCACTGTCAATAAATATAACTTAAATATATAATGGATATATATAAGAGTACAAAAAAATGGAGAAGAAATACACAAAGATGAGAGAAAACACACACATTCTTGATCATAAAAGGGCATAGACCACAATATATCCCACAAATGAAAATGAAGAAATGCCATTCTTGGCTAGGACAAAATAATAATAAAAGAATAAACCAATAGTATACAACAAACAACTATGCCCCAATCCCGAACAAAACGGATCAAGTATATGAATCCTCATTGTTCATCATGTCACTCAAATAATAAAAGAATAAACCAATGTACGACGCCAATTACGCCTGAATACCAAACAAGCTGAGGTTAGCTATATTCAGTAGTCACAATGCTTGTCAACACAAATGATAAAAGAATAAACCAATATAGATCATAAATAGATGTAGAGGATAGTTAGATACAACTACCCCAAGGGGGTTTAAGAGAAATGATGTATTCTCGTATTCATACGTAGTAAAACAACACGTACGTACTCAAACTTACAAAGTAGACGGACAAAGTATAAGCTGGATCACGCTGCCTCGCTGGATAACAACTCGAGTTCAGCCCACCACAGAGGAGAAAGCCTTGGAACTGCAGCGTTTGGCGATACATCAATTGCTTCCCTTAATTTATCAATGGATTCTTTGATAGTTGGTCTCTTCCTTGGATCTTCTTGAAGGCATTGTTCAATTACTTCACAAATAACCATAAGCTCATTATTCTTGAAAGACTTCAATGATGGATCCACCAAAGAGGCGATATTCTGCTTGTCGTGACGTAAATATTGTGCCGCCTGAAAATAACCATGGTTATTATGTTTAAAAATTGTATGAGGAAGTTTGACGAATCAGTTCTATCTAGAGGCGAATTCAGGACTCATTGTCAGTGAGATCAGAACGAGCCTAATTTGTACACACACATAAGCATAAAGTTGTTGGCTTTGTTGCTCTGACTATCCAAAAATGTTGGCGCGCTCACGTTGATCCTCAAAAAATGCACTATTTTTGGAGGATGCAACATGCACCACGTGCTACATTTGAAGAGTCTGACCAACATAGGTTTCTGGTATATGTACTTATGGTTCGAGATGAAAGCAGTTTCTCCTAATTAATACACGCACACAAGCATAAAGTTTTCAGCTATTCAACAGTCTCTCTAAAATATAGATGCACCCATGCCAAATCCTCCAAAAATGCACTACTTTTGGAGGATCCGCCACAAACTTGGTAGCATTTTTGATGAAGTTCATGCAACATAGGTTTTTTGGCATATTTCCTTATGGTTTGAAAAGAAAGCAATTTTCTGTCAGTGAGTACAGAATGAGCCTAACTAATTCACGCACACAAGCATAAGCTTTCCTGCTATGTTGCTCAGACTCTCTAAAAGTTTTGACGCACCCGTGTCAGATCCTCCAAAGATGCACTACTTTTGGAGGATCTAACATGCACCTAATAACATTTTTGATGAGTCCCGAGCAGCATAGGCTTTTGGAATGTGTCTTATGGTTCAAGATGAAAGCAATTTCCCATCAGTGGGTACAAGCATACAGTTTCCTGCTATGTTGCTCAGATTCTCTAAAAATATTGACACACACGTGCCAGATCCTCCAAAAAGATGCACTACTTTTGGTTGATCCAACACACACATAACAATATTTTTGAAGAGTCCGAGCAACATATAGGTTTTTGGCATATGTACTTATGGTTCAAGATGGAAGCAAAATATATCCGGTTGATGGATTCAGAATAAGCCTAATTAATACACATACAAAAGCATGAAGTGTTGGATAGTACTTATGGATCGAGATTCAAGACGACAACAATGGGTTCAGATGAACCCCTTGAAAATTTTCTAGCCAGACATGAAAATTGCAGCCTAGGGATCAGAACATTAAGTTCAATTCATAAGAAAATAAGGATAAAGGATATTTACCCAGTTTAGAAGAGACTCTTTTTCTTCTGAATAAGGTGATTTGCCAGAAATTATTTCTATTAAAAGAACCCCAAGGTTATAGACATTAGTCTCGGGATCAGCAAGCGGTGGCAGCACAGAATTCTCTAAATCATCGCTAGAGGACTTCGACTTGGCTGTTAGTTCTGACCAGAAATCAATCTCTGTGATCTGTTGCAAAAAAAGTACTTAGTCGTCAGTTAAAGTTTCTTGTTGACACATTTTGGGATATATAACTATGTGAAACAGACCTTAGCAGCATAATCATCGGTCAAATATATGGATTTAGAATTCAGGTTGCAATGTGCCACTGGGGGGTTTAATTCATGCATGTATTGAAGACAATACATTGTACCCATAATGGTTCTCATCCTCGCAGGCCAGTCCAGATGATCAGCTTCTTCAACTAGATCATTGAAAAAGTTGTAGTTCGTGTTATTCAGTAATAAATCATAAAACACCATCATGAATGATTGAAATGAAACATACATAGCATTGCTAGAAAGTTCTAATTACCATGAAGATGCTCGAAAAGAGTTCCATTAGGAGCATACTCAAAGACCATCATCCGAGTGAAAGGTTCATCCTCCTCGCAATATCCAATAAGATTAACAAAATTCTTGTGGTTCACTCGTGAAAATGTATCGATCTATTCAAGGTGAAAAAGAAGAAACATATATCAGTTTTATAATCAAAAAGGTGAAGTGTAAGATGGATAAGGAATTTCGGAGGTGGTTAATTTGTGTAAGCAAAGAAATGATTAACCTTCTTCCGGAAGGCTGTTTCTGAGTGCACGGACCAATCTTGCAGAGAACTTATAGTAGTTGAGATAACGGCAATCTCCACTCCACTAGACAGTGTGCCCTTGTATACTATATATGAATTGCCGCTGGTAATAATGTTGCTAAAATCCTCGCATGCTGTTTCGAGCTCGGATCTGTTCAGTTTTGGAACTCCTACAACAATATTTTCACAGGCAAATGAATTACGACGGACAAAAAAATATCACAGATTAAGAAATAAAGGATTGCATGTTCCTATGGTTGTCGTTGAAAAGCAAATTTGTGGAAGGAATATAAGTTCGAGAAAGTAAAATATGAGGAAAGATCAGCGACATTTCAGAAGAAGTATAAGGGGAGGATTCCAGCCTTCAAGCGTTAGTATTTACATCTCAGCTATTTCACTTCTCACGAGAAAGAAGGAAATAGTTCCATTTGTACCTTCTCGTCCTAGCAAACATATAGTGAAAAAGGGTATTATAACAATGCTACGCTGAGAACATTAGTCCTCTAATTCCTCATAAGAAGAATATCAGTACCTCCCTTTACTCCAGTTAAATTGTTATAACAACACCAAGCTAAGAATATATCTTTTGATAAGGTAACGCTAGGCTAAGAATATTGTTAGCAATGCAACTAGTATCAGGGTGGGGAGCAGAATATTAGCAGTAATCACTTTTCGGCACAATATGATGAAAGTACCTGTAACAAATGCTTTTTGCAGCTGTCCACTCAATCCAGTCTTCCAAGGGACAATTGTTCTAGCTGCTCTGATTCGGCAGATTAAGAACACAGAAGCAACAAGAATGAGCAAAACTACTCCAATGCAAACCCCAACTACATACTTCCAAGTACTTTCCGATTTTCCAGCAGGGGGACCTTGGCTATTAGTTGGATTTTTCGCAGCAGGCGACTGTTTTACAGCACTTGCAGACTGTCCCGCAGGATGTAGTTTGTTTTGAGACTCATGCGGTGGAGGTGGTGATGGTAAATTTGTAGGATGTTTTCCATCGGAATTTGGCACCGCACGAAACGACCCACTGCTCCTTGGCATTTGAATGACAGGACCCAACGGTCCTTTGATATTGGCTGGAGCAGCAGCAAGGTTACTGGATTGTTCAGCCAACTTACGGCGTGCAATCTCCTCTTGGTGTTGTATAGTTTGGACGATGTGAGGCCTGGATAACCCTGCTAGACAATGAAGAGTTATTATTTGTAAACAGTTCTTCGGAGTTATTTTTAAAAAATATGACATGTTTACTCACTTGGAAGGTTGTCAGAGCAGTCTTTTCGGTCATCCATAAAGCCCGTTCCAAGAGATGGCCTAAAGAAATAGAAAAATGTTTCTCAATGATAAAACTTAATTAAATGACTCATGATGCGAAAAACTATTTAATTACTTACAGTTGGAAGAAACTGAGGTAATGCATAAGTGTACATTTTATTGGTTCAATCAAGGAAGTTATCGTCTTGAATGGTTTCATGCTGCCTTGCCAGATGCTGTGAGAAACAGACATCTAAGTATCAGAGAAAGACATGCACGATACCGAATTGAGAAATGAACTAGATCAATTAGATAGTGTGTTGCCACAAAGATAAACTATCCAACATCTGATATGCAAATAACCAGCTAAAAATATGAAGATAGGGTACTAAAACAAATAAAAGAATCCTACCAATGACGAAATTTTCTTATACAGAGAGTTCCAGAAGCAAAAGCAGAAGTGAGATTTTCGTCGAATTGTAATTCTGTGACTACATGAAGCTTCCCAATTTCCAAAGGAACACTCTCCTCAAAGTTATTGTTATGAATCAACCTGGAAAAACGAAGTAAACACGATTGATGAGCATTTTGAAATCACTTTGCATAATGAATGTGTATGCATATGTATCTATCCATCTGCACACAACAAACCATTTATCATGCACACAACAAATCATTAACTCACAAGATTCTTAGTGATTGCAGGTCTCCTATTTCTGCTGGAATTGTTCCACTCAGATTATTATCCCTCAAGTCAAGCACTTCCAGCATACCAAGTCTTCCAAATTCTTTAGGAATAGCACCGAAAAAATGATTCCCTGAGAGCACACTGTGAAAGCAATCAGACAGCAAGAAGAAATACTGTTAAGATTCAAACACAACTTATGCAGAGAACAATGTAATGTGAAATACAAGATGATGAAAGTTGATTAGTAGATATCCAAAGCTTATCCACCTTAGTGTCTACTTCCCAATTTACTTGACCAACATAACTCTTAGGGATCGTTTAGTTTGAAGACAAGTTATGTTGGGATTAGTTATGTTGGTAACGTATCATTGCTTAGTGATTGTTTGGTTTGTTGTATTAAAAATAATATGTAATGCATAAATTTCATAGAAGTTCATTTACAAAAACACCATCCACCTTATTTAGTAGAAAAAGATTTTGAGGAACTTTGTGGGTAATTTTTGTCATTTAATTATTTATCCTAGGATAACTAATCCTGTATTATTATTCCACCCTCTGATGGGAATAACTTATACTGATACTAATTACTAATCCTGATATAACTTATCCCAGGATCAATAACAAGACCAGGGATAAGCCCTTAGTAATTTTTTATCCCAAGACTCTCAATGCTTGTCCATCATACACCAAACGAACCCTTATGTTCTTCCTAATTTACATAAGAAGATAGAAGACTATTCAAAGATTATGACAACCTTCTATGGACGACGGTTAAGATAAAAATTACCATTTAAGACTTAATGAGAAAGAGCCTAAAGAAAAAGCATATTAGTATAACTAAAGCTTACAGTGATCTCAAGTGAGTAAGATTTCCAAGCTCGGATGCCAGTGTTCCTTCCAAAGAACATCCATGGAGATTTCTGAACAGAATGAAGAAAAAAATATAAGTCAACTAATTTAACGGCATAAGAAAAACCACAAGAGTCGAAACAAACAATTTCACCCTATTGCATTTGGTTTATCATTATTAGTTCAATAGACTGGTTCCAGAATCAAATCACTAAACACTAACCAATAGAGAAAGTTTATTGACAAAACAATTTTAAGTAGAAAACTTGAGTATCCATAACAAGAGACTTACAACATGTGCACTTTACTCTCCAGGCACTCGACACCAGACCACATGCACGGGTCACAGTGATCAGCATTCCAGTTTTCAAGAACTCCATTTGGATCAGAATATACATTCAATTTGAATTCAAACAACGACAATCCTGTTTCTCAAATCAACAAGTAATCAGCGAAACAAAGAATAAGCCAATAACATGAATAGACTAAAGAAACTAGAGCATAGCCCACGGCCCAGAGAAACAGAAGACACAGCCCTAAGTGAGTAAAAAAATCATGAAAGATCAAGGTTCAAATCCCAGCAAAGACCAAAAACTCAACTCCCGCTGTCTCAATTTTTGCAGCACAGTTTCCTTTTTAGTTTGTCACAAAAAGAATTACATCATGTTTAGACTTAAGAAAATCTTAATATTCAAATTACACCCATACTCAAACGTCTATAACTTGTTTTAGACTACAAGCTACAAAATTCTTTCTTTCTTAAATTTTGAAACATGACCACATAAAATGGGACCGAGGAAGTAAGTAATTTCATTATGTTGGGCCACATCAACCCAAAAATACTCTTAACATGGTGAGATATTGTCCGCTTTGGGGCACGCCCTCACGGTTTTCCTTAAAAGGCCTCACACCATGTTAAGAGATCCTACAACTTATGTAGAATTGTAGATTTCCAATCTTTTTTAGCTACCAATGTAGGACTTTGTTCGCCTAACACATCTCATATGCCTCAGCCTTGATGGGCATAGTAACTTATGCCTATGTTGGTTGGAGGTAGATGATATACAGTGGAGCAGTCGAATTAATGCAAGCTGGCCCGAATTGCGAACATTATGGTCCTCCAAAAGTAAAAAAGAAAGAAACTAGAGAATAGTAACTACCTTCAGAATTCAGAGTGCAACATTCATGAACCTCCAAAAGAAGAACCAAAATGGTGAGAAACAATAACTTGATTCCATAAATGTTCCATCTACGCCTCATTTCTTGCCAACAGCCAGGATTCTGAACAAATTCTCACACAAAATCGCCAGCTTTTTGATATGAAATGACTCTCCTCTGAGCAACAAAAATCACTCGGACGCACGATAACACACTTGCTTATCTGCATAACTCTACACTAGACACAAAAAAATAAAAAAGATTACAAACAAAATCTATGTACATTAGCCACAATGGGGTCAACCACAGAGCCAGGATTTTCACTAACAACGTTCAAAACATATAAAGAAGTAAACTCCTCTACAAGGCAAAGGGGTTCAACATGTACTACATATATATATATATATAAAATAATTTTAACTATATATAAACAACTTAATTTTGAACCCCTCGACCCTACCTGGCTCCGGTCTCTCATTTTCTCAACATTTCTACAATATAGGCAATATTACCTCTGTTTTCTCCATCATTGCAGAAACCCCAAGTCTTCAAAATTTCCAAGATTCGATTTTTAGCTGAAAATACAAACAACAAGAATTAATAAAAATCGAATCTTTTTTACGAAAAAGCATTATAAGATAACCATATTCACAGGCAAAATCAAACAAAAATTCGAAAAGTGGGGGCTAAAGATGAAAGATTTACCAGAAAAAGCAAACAGAGATCAAATTCTTGAAAAAAAATTTCAAGAAATTTAATCCAATGAAAAATGTGGGATTTTTTATGAAATGTAGAATTAAAATCCCAAAAAAAAATTCTTTTTTTTTGTTTTAGAATATTTTTTGTTGACTGCTGTATTCAGGATGATCTCAGAAGAGGAACCTCTCTTCGACCATCCCTGAGAAAGAGGGTTGAGGTGAAGGGGAAAAAAATGAGAAAAAAAGGAAAAAGCTTTCTCTCTCTTCTTTTCTCTCTCTAACAAAAAAAAACTTTTTTTTTTGTTTTTTTGTTCAGTTTTTCAGTTATTTCTCACAGCCCACCAAATTTTTCTGACTCGTATAATACGCGTTTTTAGCAAATCTTATTTTTTGTTACTATTTTTAAAATATTTTATAAATATAATATTAAGATTGATAAAATATTAAAGATAAGGATGGCCGATTTGGTTGTCCAATTGAGATGTCTAAGTTTATCATATAAAGGTGGCATTAGAAATCACAAATAAAAAGTTTTAGATTTGAATTTTTTTCTATAATTGCTCGGTCAAGATCATCGCACATTAAAATCTCTCAAATGACGAGTTTAAGTTTGAAACTTCATTCATGTTTTTTTAGTCGAGTCCGTTGCATGAAGTTTGATTAGTAGAAATTGTCATAATTGAGCTGATTGTGTTGTGAATTTTTCAACTAGGGATCTCAAGTTCGAAATATATTTTATATTATTTCGGGTGAACTTATTGAAAAGAGTTGGCATTTAAATTCATTAGGAGGATCAAGTCTGAACTTCCTTTATATGACGCAGAGATCATACTAAAAGAATTTAAATGATGAGTTTCGAATTCGTTATTTTCTTTATATCTTTTTAGTTAGATTTAATCATACAAAATTTATTTACTACGAGTTATTTTTGTTGTGTAATTTATGAACTATTACACCAAAAGATGGTTTTATTATTTTTTTTGTTTTGTTTTAGGTCGTACTCATTGTCTTTGTCCGTGTGTGCGTGCCTGCCACTTTTAAGAATAAAAAGGACTTAAATAAATTTGCAATCATTATCCAATGATATAGTAAAGATAATTTGAATATTTTTTATTTTTAATTATAGAGATATTCTTTTCGGTTTATTTGATTAAGCTATTTTGATTTGATACGAAATTTTAAAAGATAAAAGAACACTTAAATTTTGTGATATTAAATTAAAATTTTTTTGATCTTATAATTTTAAATTTATCAATTAAAATTAAAAATTACTAAAAAATAGATATTCTTTTTAAAACGAACCAAAAAAATAAAAGATATATTTTATTTGTCTCAAAAATGATCATGGCTGGCAAAACACACTCATGGTATACCACGATAGCTCTCCCATTTATTATTTTCATTTAATATTATTATACCCTCTATATGTACAAGAATACTTTATTATAAATTTAATTATTAATATCGATTAATTAAGTATTATCGTAAGTACTCGTAAATATAAAATTTTAAATCCGTCTCTAAAGTCTAAACTCACTTTGGTTTTGTTAAAGATGAAGCACTTTAATGAAGTACATATTAAAGAACCAAACTTTGTTTGAATTTATTTTATAATGTATCATATTGTTTTGATGAATATGATATTTGGTTTGACGATATCATTTTTCGTCATTTTATCATGTCACGCACCAGCAATATGAAGAATGAGCTTACAATATTTTTAAAAGAAGTATCAATAATAATGAGATAGTAGAAATAACGTTTTTATAAATAACACACATAAACAAGACCTTGCACTTCATCAATTTAGGTATATACGTAGGACAGCCCAATGTACTAAGCTCTGCTATGCATGGGTTCGGGGAAGGACCAAACCATAAAGCTATATTGCACGTAGTCTTACCCTACATTTATCGAGACGATTTAGAAAACAACATAATCTGGGATGAGTATAGAACTCATCAAGGTTCTTTTCAGGCAACAACAAAAGCACTAGATGAACCTTCAAAATGCTTAACTGAACCCAAAAGAGCCTTTGCAGCACCAAAATGTCTGATTCTATATACACCTGAAGCAGCTGACTCTGGTATCCTCCACTCGATCGTTGCCTCACTCCGAGTGCTGAGTTTAGCAGGTCTTGACCATATAAACCGAAGGCAGAAATCATCGTCATCATAAGCAGGAACCCAAGTGTCCTTTCCTTGAAGAATCTCGACGAGAGCAAATGTACCTTCAGTCATGAGGTCATTTCTGGGGCATGCTGACCAGAAAACAACCGAGACAAGGTCACCCCTCTTGAAAGTCGAACTTTGTGGAACATCGGTGATTAAGTCACCAAATTTGGAACCAAGTGGTGTGGCATCCATTACAACCGGTGTCAACAAACTTATCTGTTTTTCTAGCAAATCAGGGGGTTGAGGACCTGCTTGCAAGGTCTTTCCTGTGATAAGAGCAGACGCTAGCGTCTTGAACTGTTGGATGTAAGCGCTAAGTGTATGTGGACCATACAGAGTAGAGGCACCCTAAGAAAGAACACGTAAAGTTAATCAAGAACAATACAGAGCAACTTTGCACATTCAAAATGTGCTACTTCTAAGAGACAACTAATTGACATTAACATGACAAAAGAGATTACTTAAGTTTTGGCCTTTAGTCCTAATTTCAGAAGAGAAAAGCAGATTAAAAAAAACAAATTTTGGGTTTGACGGATTCCTCATAAGACCGGAAAATAAGATAGCAGCAGATAGTGATTGCAACTAAAAAGGCGAAACTAGATTTTAATTTGCGAAACATTAAGGTGAAGTTAAAGGAGTGTACTATATAATTTAGATCATTGTTCGAGATGAGAATCATCGACTTTTCTACTGCCTTGTACTTAACCTCATTGCAATAGATACCATTAGAGACAGTCTTTAGTGGCATGCACTATTTTCAAACAATCAAATGTCAACCACATCTTCCGAAAAAATTCTGAAGCTCCTGTTATATTTGGTCTTAAATATGCACATCTTTTGGGAGAACATATCAAGGTTGTAATAGAACGACTGTATTTTAAAACCTTTTCCTATGGGGTACCAAGTCCCTTTATTTCTTTTTCTTGACTCTGAAAATTGAACGGAAAAGAGGGTTTTACATGCTTAGGTACATACTAATGTGCAATGAGTATATACCGGGCTTCTCTGAACATTTATATTATAACAGATGCACTATAATTTCTACTTAACTGACCTCATATCTCTGTATCTCGTACTCCTCAAAGGTGGTTATGTATTGTGAATATGTATTAGTCAATCCAGCTAGCACAACATGAATATTGCTACCAAACTCCTTGGTACCCCCACTCGTGAGCACCGTCTTCACAGCATCTCGTAGGCGTCTACCCGCCATTGTAGTGAATTCTGTTTTGAACATAAAAGGAAAATTTATATGAGATATGAGAAGAAGACATCTCAGAATCTGCCAATGCATAAGAAATCACCAGAAATAAAAGAGATCACAAGTCTTGATTGATACCTCCAGGTACGCTGAGAATGACCAGCTGCCCTATTCTTACAATCTGCAGAGGAAGTATTGAAGGCTGCAAAAATGGAAAACAAAAGAATCAATCATTGAACATTATAAGCAGGACATCATGTAGAGGGTTTCTAGTATTGTGGATGGAGGTTTATGCATTTGGATTAGGATTTTAAACTTTTACGTATTAAAAAAAAGCAAACAAGTATGGCAAGTAAGCCAGAAAATGGATCATATGCTTCTCTATGGTAGCAATTCATTAATTGGCATATTGTTGAGCAGGATGAAGTTCCAATCACTCTTTTATCAAAGCCCAAATATTTATTTTCTTCAGTTAGAAACCATACAGAGTTTAACCCTTGTCATCATTAGCAGGACATACAGAGAGTACCATTATTTCTCCCTCTCATCTATATCTGCCCGTACATATGGTTAAAGTGAGATGAAAATTGTAAAGCTTGATAACAAAATCTATGGATTTCAAGTTGTACAGGCTTTATTTGTCAACTGCTAGTGTTAGAATGATAATCAAATATGTACTTTTGCCCTCAAATTTCAAAATGAGAATAATAGATTAAGACTGTGTACTTTTGTGCCAAAGTAATTAAACACATTTGAGATTCCGAATTACATTTTCTTCAATCGGACACTCTTCCTGAAAAAAAGATTAAGTATTCTACCAATAGGAACTTGAGGAAGAAGAACATATAACTGTTTGTTGCCAGAGATCCTCTGCGTGCGGAAATATTTAACAAGTGACAGAGCAAGAAGCTACTTACTGCCCAATCATATGGCACCTTCATTTCACCAGTATCAAGCAAAATGGGCTTGGGATGTTGACACTTGCTTTGTTCAGCACTTGGTGTTTTAAGCAAGTTTCGCACCAACCTCCAAAATGCATTTCCCTGAAGATTTTTCCAGTAAAATGAGCAAACATAGAGCACTTCATTCACTCTAATTGATAATGGTCAAATAGACTAGAAAAATCTTTTTAAATACCTGGTCATCGCCCTGCTTAAAATCAAATGCTCCGGGTCCATCAGTTGTACCGGCAGCAAATGCAAATCCCATTGCAGCAGGACAGGTTTTAACCGTTTCAGTACTACCACCCTCTTTTGTAACTGTTACCTCAAGATTGGAGAAGTCTACATAGGTGTGGCGAAAATCAATCTTGCCCTTTACTTGCTCTGTTGCTGTATCGAAAAGTTCAACAGCTTTTTTAAATTGTCTCTCTCCAATGATGCGTGTACTCTCAAATTCATCGGGATATCTACCATCAAGCGAAGGATGACATTATGATCAAACTATCCAAATAGGACTTATCAAAGATTGAAATTATCCGAAATCAAAGTAATAGAGTATAATGCATACCCTGGTCCTCGACCGTAACATAACTCGTTCTTTCCACCGCATGTACTATGATTGAAATCACAAGGAAGCCCTGTGTCTATGCAGAATGTACCGAGCACATTGGGACTTACATCACCACAGTTGGATTGACAAAAAGCAGAAACAAATTTTGGCCGATCAGCCAACCTTAAGGCACTTCTGACACGTCTGGCCACGCTCATTAACCTTGTGACTGGCTTACCTGGAGAAGACTGGAAAGAAGCAGCAATTTCTAGTAGCTCATGATCTGCATTTAATTACAATCTGATTAATGAGTGTCCTTGGTATTGAAACAATTAATATTCTCAACTTTCAGCAGCAGTCTAGTCCTATTGCCCTCTGAGCTATCTCTTATTTACATCATTCTATTTATCCCAAACAGAAAGTGAAAGGTCCAGAGAAGAATTCTGTGGATTAGAAATTGGAACATGTTACCATACTTCACTCATAATTGATGAAGAATGCAGTCTATGCTTCCACTGAATCAGTACCTTATGTGCATAAAGACTGCCTGGGTCCGCTAACCAACTACATGGACCTCAAGATGAGAAAGACTAGCCCTCGTCCGCAGACCAGGTCCAGGGAACAAAGACCACCTTGGAGTCATACTCAATGCATAACTGTTTGGGAAACCTGAGACCACACACTTATATTTCCTAACTTTTTGGTACAAAATAGCTAAAAAACATTTCAGTTGTGTTTCACCTTTTCGCCTTCCAATCCAAACAACCAGAGCAGTAACTCCAATGTACAGGTAAAAAGTCAATCTTGGAAAGTGTAATTATAGTATGTGATGTTTACATTTACAGTTAGATGCAATTACTTGATCAGAGTCATACACAATGGGAAAAAACCTTCCATTCCTCGTAGATGTGAGTCAGACGATATCTACATTTAGTCCCTATATTAATCAACCGACATGTTTACAAGACTTTATGTTCATTCTAGCTTTTTTTTCCAACAAACTCCATGAGATTCACTAACCCCACTAGGTTTTGGCACCGACCTTCTGCTACAACCTCTTCCCCCAACCACACATTCCCTCCCAATCACCTAAACGTACCCCATCTCTCTCTCTCTATCTCTCAAACCACCACAATTGTTCCTTCGAACCTCTGTGGGGGTTGGGAGTCTGGAAAAGTAGATAATGACAGTAAAATTAGTTAAATCGGCTTACAATGAGTTTAATTACTTCAATAATGAGACTAGAATAGCAAGAAGGTGCAAAATTGTCTGACGGAAGTACAATCTACAATTAGTAACAAATCATCCTTTTGGCTTTATAGAGATAATTCATCACATGAAAAAGGATAAAATCACTTACGCTTCCCACGAATAGTTGGTATGATGTTTGAGACTCTTCGGGGAAGTTCACTTGCTTTAGATACATTAAACTTTGACGGTTCAGTATTTCTCTGATCATACCAGTCTTCCATAAACCGTGCAGCAGCTCCTTTATTGTCCCCACTAATCAAAGAGTTAGTTCGACTCATAGAAGTTCCATGAGTTGCAAACCAATTAAAGCTGCCTACTGGGCCCCATTCATCATCACTAAACTTTAAAAGGGTCATTTCTTTGTCAACATTGTACTTATATTTACCACGTTCTCCAGCAGGATTATTCAAATAAGCACTAGGGCTACGATTCACACTAGCATCCAGTAGCTCCCCTGTTGATGACAGCCAAAATTCAATTAGTCTAATGCTGAGATTAACTTGTTAATTATCCAAGATCTGTCAAAGTTTCTGCTGTGGAATATATAGTTCTTTTACGTTTTTACAGCAGTGAAACTTGAAAAGAACACAAGCAAAAGCAAAGACGCCAGTACTTGAGCAATTTACTCGAATGCACACAACCCATCCACTCAAAATAGTTGATTAAGTAATACTAGTAACAAACAATCATAGATAAATAAATAAACCCCAAAGTCCAGACAAATAAGATCAAAGCAAAAGTCTAAAGATTAGCAGGTAACAAATAAGTTCACCCAATATATTTTTCTTAGCCACTCTGTTTCATAAGACCACAACCAGAAGACAGTAAGCAACTAAGAGGACAGGCACCAATCATCATAACAAATATTAAAATGACACATGATGAGCAATTGTTAAGACCTAAGACAGATGGACATGGAAGAAAACTAAAAGCTGCAATCCTATGTCTCATTGTCAAGCAAAAGATACAGAAGAAATCAACAGCCTACCTTTATTGACAAATATTGATCCAGGTCGGAGGTTTTCATGAGCTTGTATAATACTTTGCTCAATCCCATTAACTACAGCATCAAATGATTGACGGACAAAACCAAGAGATGTTACGATGTATACTACATATTGTAGATAACCACCAGGGCCAGCATGGGTGTGAATCCCACTAATAGCAACATTTTGTTCGGTGTAAAGATTCCCATACCTGGAAAAGAAGCAATCAAAACAAAATTTGAAATCAAAATAGGAATTGGGTTTAGTACACCATCAAAATTGAACCTAAATCCAGTTAACATAACAAGTTCTTTTTGCATTTTGTCATACTTCACAGATTCAGTTGGAAATA
Organism: Solanum habrochaites; assembly: GCA_027704765.1. Classification (NCBI taxonomy): domain Eukaryota; kingdom Viridiplantae; phylum Streptophyta; class Magnoliopsida; order Solanales; family Solanaceae; genus Solanum; species Solanum habrochaites. The sequence goes on from JAKWJA010002491.1 coordinate 794,870, forward strand.
AATCAACCATACTAAGGAAGGTATGAGCACCTAGCCTTCAATCTCTCAAGAACTTTGATGGTTACAATCTGTGAGGCCATGCAAGCATCAAGGTTCACGAAAACAACACGCTTCCCTTGAGGTTCAGCTACAATGAAGGTACGAGCTCGCAACCTGAAGTGAACACCTGACACAATCTGCTCCATGTTAGCATATCCCATCATGTTGACATCAGCAGCCGGCCCAGTTATGTCATAGCTTCCAAGCCCAATTAAGTAATCAGAAGCTTCCACTCCTCCTTTCCCATTCCCTTGTGATAATAACAACAACAGAACCAACCAAATCATCCCTATGGATCTCCCCACCTTACCTTTCAGACAAACAGGTTCTCCGATCAAGTTATTAATGCAACGCAACTTTCCAGCTTAATCAGTTCAACACATCCTCCTATACCAAAATGAATTACAGACAAAATTTTAAAGATCTAAACTTTGAATACTAATTGCAGCTACTAAAGATCTATATCAGCTCAACGAATAGGGAAATCCTCTAGATATCAACAAACATAAGAAAATTTTGATACTAAGCAGATACTAGCTTTAACTTAACCCCAACCAATCAACCTGTTAGCAATGAACAAGTAGTTAGGAAGATAAAAACCCAGACACATAAGCCCTAAGCTACACATTAACTAAAAAGTTAAACCGAATAGGGAAAAGAATCTGAGTAAGTGATGCATCAAATTGTGCTAAACAATTATAGTTGAATCAGCTAGTCTCAATCATGATATATAAATGAATTGGGAGATAAAGGAGAAAAAAGAAACAGATAATCCCATCAAGTTATCAACACCACACTAGCTTGCAGCTTAAGCAATACAATACACCCTCGTATAACAAAATGAATTACAACCAAAACTTTAAAAGATTCAAACTTTAAATACTAATTGCATCTAACAATCTATATATCAGCTCAACAACTGGGAATTCCTCTAACCTCAACAAAAATAAGCATAACTCTACACTCAACTATAAGCTAACTCCAACTAAACACACGAAAAAAACAAAAGGGGTTTAATATATACTACATATACACACGAAATAATATTAACCATATATAAAAAATGCAAGTTTCCACCCCTCAGCCCCACCTAGCTCCACGCCAGCAGATTGGGAAAAAAAAAACTACATTTTGAAACCATAATTGGGTTCAATTGTAAAAACATAAAGATTGCTACCCATTATCTCAAAATTGTAAATTCCCCTTAAAACCCGGAAAAAAACCCTAAGTTAAGAAATTACCGCTGCTCTACCAATTGAACTACAAATTGAAATTGTGCTAATAATAGCAATTCTTATAGAATCAACTACTCATATATAAAAGTAACAAACAAAAAAATGTTGCGGATGAGTGAAGTATGAACTTACAATTATAATAGGAAGCTTCATTTTCCTGCTAAAGTATACAAAATACTTTACAACAATGATGTTTCCGGTTCACACTTCACCATTACACTTCCTGGGTAGTCAGGGTGGCAGCAGGACCCACATCTGCTGACGTGTCCGCTCGAAATTGCCGTATTCGTCCGATCGAATTGAATTTTTTTTTTGGTCTTCTGTATAGTTTCTGTGATTTGGGGTTTTGGGGAAGAAGACGATAGAGTGGCTAATATTCAAACATATTCTTCTTTTTTTTTTTTTTTGAGTTCGATTAATTTGAATTTCGCTCAAAAATTAATATTTAGCATTATATAGTTTGAAGTCGGAAAAATTAAAGTCAGACTTGTGTATTTAAGATTTTTGATAAAAGTAATTCACATTTAAAATTTAAAATTTATTTTTTTAATTAAGGATAAAAAAATATTGACTTAGTTATTATACATTTTTGTGATGATATTGAAACATATATTTTTTTAATTTAATTAAAATATGAATATTATTCTTTATTCTAAGTTGAGGATCAATTGAAATAATTTTATTTCTGCAACCTGATTGGGTGTTAGAGGATCCATAGTAGGGTAATGTTTTTATTCGTTCTATATTATTTATTTAATATTTTATTTATAAATTTACATTATTATTGCTATTATTATTATTATTACTATGCTCAACTTGTTACCTATTGATTTCTCTATTGAATTCATTTCATCTTCTTATTTTTTAAATATTTTTTTGGTAAAGAAAGATAATATATGAAATAGAAGAGATCATGTATTTTTTTAATTTTTTAAAAAGAAAATATATATTTTGCAATAACTTATAATTTTTAAAGAAATAAAAAAAATAACAAAAAAAGAGTAGCACTATGGATCCATGATTTAGTTTCCTACCCCTTTTTATATTATTCAACAAACCCCACCACAAAAAAAGAAAAATATTTTTAAAAAATGGAAGACAACAAGAAATGGATAATTAGTTCACATTGGCGAAAACAAAGACAAATAAATAATGCTCCAAAATCCAAACAAATCATAGGAAATTGCTATGTGGTGATCCAATAACCAATTATTTGTCAAGGAGGGAAAAATAATTTTTATATTACAAGATCATTTATAATATTTAAATGAAAGAAAATTTTAGAATATAAATTTTATAATCTTATAAATAAACCTATTATAAAAAGTAAATTAACTTGATGATATACTTTTTTTTAATTATATTGACAATTAGAATCATCAAAATGGGTTTAGTCTATGAAGCTGATTAAATTAAATCCGTTTTTGCGGTACCAGTAAAATAGGATTTATCAATTTCATTGAGACTAATACGTCCAATCCGTATAAGCCCTAGGTCCTTAAGACTTGATCAGGGGCGGGGGCGGGGTTGACCTATGGGCTAAAACTATTTATTTAAGGTTAACTCACAATGATCTCTCTAGCATATGAGCAAATTATGAAATGCACGTTATGTGATAATATTATGAATCTTATCAAATTTTGTACATCTTGATACATGTATCTCAGGATACATGAACTCAAATTTACGTTCATTTGTTCTAGATATGCTTTTTCCAAATGGAGTCACATGTATTTAAAATACATCGACAAACACTGCGCCCTCGCCTCTCTTCCGTCCCATTTGTCACTCTCTTATCTTGCTCGCATCTTGCCTATCTAGTACTCCTTTTGTCCCAATTTATGTGACACTTTTCATTCTCGAGAGTCAAACATTTTAAGTTTGACTAAATTTTTGCGCGTGAAATCTTTAATTTTTCTTGAAATGAAATTTATATATTTGTAAACTACGTAAAAAATATTATAAGTTACAATAATTGACAATTCAAAATAATTAAAAAATATATGAAAATTTACGGAAAAAAAATAGACTTATTTAAATCTCTAAATCTAAAAAATATTACATAAATTAAAACAGAGAAAATATTAAGTATTCGATTTTTAAATAAATGGATGGGAGGTGGACCAATATTAATTACATCATGAATGTTAACATCTACCTGTTACATTGAATGCCATATAGTACACTATATTATGTCTAAATCTAAATGTTCCCTTTTTCCATCTTTCAACACCAATTTTCATTTATCTTTTCATTTTTCAAACTGAATAATTTTTTTTAATATAGTAGCTAGTAAAGATGGATGGATTAAATGTTATTTTACGTGTTTTGTTTATGTATTCGTGAGAGATAATTTTTCGTTTTTGAACGAAAAATATAATCAGAAGATCATGAATTCAAACTGCGACAATAATAATAACCCTTAGAAATGTGCAAAGTAGGTTGCGTATAATATATTCTTATGATCCGATCTTTTTCCAAACTTAGAGCATCGAGATACGCAATTATACGATGGAAGTTGGAAATATCTCATATATGGATTATGGAGTAATTCAGAAGCCCAATATCATATGGCCCATTGTGCTAGAAGGCCCAATAATTAAGGCCCACAAACCAAACCCCCCAAAAATGAAATATTTATCCAAAAAAAAATCCCCCATTCGATAGAAAAAGTCAAGAAACGAAGTCGCTTCTCTAATAATATTCAATTAACCCGTCTTTACGAGTCTACGATTTTATTTTCTTTTAAAAAAAGAAAGAGATGATCGAATGAAAGAATGTGTTTTATTTTTCAGTTTTATCACGTATATAAACAAAAAACAAAAATCTAGATATTTAACATGAAATCTTTTATAATAATGTTATGATTTACAATTTTAACAAATATTATTAATTATTTTGATTTACGAGGTGTAGGGGTCTGGTTTGTTTCTATTTTGTAGTGAATGAACTTTAATTTGTTTTTATTATTAATTGAATAAGCAAGTATTATTTGGTTAGACTGGTCAGGGAAATTAAATTATGCTATTTAAGTACCTTTAACTAATATTTATGCCACTCACATGTCATAATGAATATTTAATAAATTAATAATTCTTATGAACAATTAAATTATTGAAATACGTACAATATGTAAAATTACTATTTCAAATAATTAAACTAAAGGTATTGGCTTCAAATTTTGAAAAAAATAATTAATTAAGTTATAAATTATTAATAATTTAATTTTGGTGAAACTTATAAAAATTAGATCACGACTCTTTTCATTTAACCTTCAACAAAAAAACAAATTTAACATAATAAAAGAGTAATTAAAGATAAAACTATTAATAATTTAAAATTTTGTGAATATTCATATGCAAAAGGGTTGAAAGTAAAAAATTTCAAAGTAATTAAAATTTGAATATGCTTTGTCAAATCTGTTTTCATAATTGTTTTTCTTTAAATGAACTTTACTATGCACGAATCTGAACTGATTAATCCAATTCATTCTGAATATCAAATAACTATAAACAAAACACTTTCATTCTATTTTCTTTTGTCTTAGAAATAAAGGAGCCAAACACATTAAAAATATTGAACAAATATACAACTTGTAAATTAATGGAATGATACTATAAAGATTGTTGTTATAGTCCTTTAACTCCAATTAGTTTTTATCATTTTTATCACCTACTAATATTAGACATATTGACTAAAAATGTACCATTATTTTCTTGGACATGATGGGAAATTGGGAGGGCCACACCATGGAAAAAAGAAGTAATTTTTTTTCCCACTCTAAAGTTTGCATTTGATATAGCCATATAGGCCTCTATATTAGATTTTATCGCGTGACTGATCATCCTTTCGAATTAATTATTGATTATTAGAGCCTGTTTGGCTCAGTTTAAAAGCTGGTCAAACTGACTTAAAAGTTGATTTTTGACTTATTTAGCTGTTTGGCAAAACTCAAAATAGCTTATTTTAAGTTAAAAAAAACTTGTTTTAAGCCAAAAGTTAAAAGCTGGGGTAGAAGCGTTTTTTTTTTTTTAGCTTATAAGCTGTTTTAAGTTGACCACATTTTTATCTTTTTGCCCTTAATATTTTTATACAATCTTCAAATTACAACATAACCCTAACATCTCTTTCTTCCATTTTTCCCTTTTCACGTTTGGCATAGCAACTTCAGCACTTTTATCCAAACACATAACTGCTTATTTTAAAAATAAGTTTCAGCACTTTCAAAAGTACTTTTTTAAAGCTGCTTTTATTAAGTCCATCCAAACGGGCTCGTAAGTTAGAAAACTAACTAGAAGTAGTTACATCAAATTTTTAAGCTTGATGGTCGGCAAGCATAATATCGTAAAACTAATATTTAAAGCACAATTTCTAAATATATTTTTTGGTACCTATATATATTCATGTGGATGATATAAATAATCATAAATTTTAGTAATTCATTAACTCATAATTATTAAAAAGAAAATCCATTGCCCCCTTAGAGTTGAATATTATATTTTTTTTTAAAAAAAAAAGAGAACAAGATCAAAAAAATGTGAATTATGACTTGTAAAATTGAACAAATAGATATATCAGTACATTATAAATAATATCAATATATATATCACCGTGTTTATATAGTTTCACAAATTTTCAATATCTACATGCTAGTAAGTAGTACCAATTTTAAACTAAATTAATGAGTATTTAATTGCCTACTAAATATCTAGGTAATATGTCTTCATCAATCATCATGCATGAAGAATTCGTAGTATTTTTTTATTAGAAAAAATAATTAAAGAAATGAATTAAAATATTCTTTACAATGACTTGAAAATAATAGAATGTCAACTCTTCATGCATACGTTAAGACAACAAAACTTTTCTTATTCTTGCACACATTTCATGTCAAACTCAAAAATTTAAAATAATCAACCACATCCATCAACTACGTATTCATTATAATTATTAAATTCATAATTTAAAAAGAGTATAATATACAAAAAATTTACCCTTATCTTGAAGGTACAAAAATTTATTTCGATTAACTTTTTTTAAAAAAAGAAAAAACTATTCAAAGCAATATGGAAAAATAATAACATAAATGAAGAAATGATGACAAAATTCTATAGAAAACAAGTCAAATCATTCTAAACAACTAACAAATAATAACATAAATAAAAGAATAAGAAACTATAGAGTATGAATTGTTTCTATAAATAATTCGAATGCTTATTATTTTTATAGTAATTTCTCATTAATTTTTTTATTCGTGTTATTTATTGAGCTAGATTCCTAGTTTTATCTTTTAGAAGAAGAAAGAGAGATATATTAAAATAATAAAATTAAAGGAGTATGGTAACCATTTATTATCAAATTGACATTCAAAATTCAAAAAATTAGTATTCTCTTCATCACAAAAAGGACAATTTAATAAATAGATTAAATACTTTTGCAATTTTTGATCTATTTTTTTTAAAGTTTGGGGTAATTTATTGAGGTACAATTTTTGCTATTTTTTGTTTTGAATGATTTTTTAGTGTTGCATTTTTTGAGATTTGACGGAATTTTTTTTATTAATGTTTTTATTTTTTATTTTCCAGAGCTTTCACTAAATTTTATAGATAAAATTTGTTAATATTCGATAGAAATCAAAAGTTCTTGCTTTTCCAAACTTTAAAAAATACCAAAATTACTCAAGAATAAATTTTAAAAATCATTTAAAACCTATCTTAATTATAATGGACCATTTTTGTAATTAATTTCTCGTAATTATAACTTGTTTTATTACAAAAAAAAAAATCACCAATTGTTAGACCCCCACTCCTTTTCATTCCCAAGTAATTCATAAATTCTCTCTTCAATGGTTTCTTAATTAATTATTTAGTTTTCGCTTTTCCATCTTATATCTATTATCTGCTTCGAGATCTCGATAAATAATTCAAATCTTTTCGTTTAAAAAACGTTAAAGAGAAAACTGCTTCATATCGAGATGTTTTTCATTCTCCATACATCAATTCAAAACTTCTAGTTAAAAGTGAAAAAAATCTTATTCATCCCATCACAACTCGTATATTATATATTTTTTTCCCTTTTCTCATAATTATTCCTTGTTTTATTGCAATGGTCTCACAAAATTCACCAATTGTTAGACCCCCACTATTTTGCATTATATTCACAAGTAATTCTCAATTAATTCCCTCTTCAATGGTTGCTTAATTATAGATATATAATTTTTATATATATTAAAAAAACGTGCTAAGAGTAGCTAGGAACATAGAGGTTTACTAATTTTTAGAAATGTGGCTTAATTAGTCTAAGTTTTGGTGGGAGGATTAAATGTTCAAGATAAGTATTCAAAGTTTCTTACCTTCCATAATTTAGCCTAATAATTAAAAAATTATTATACATAATGAGTATACTGAATTTAATTTCAATATTATATTTAGGAGAATCAAGACCTATTTTTGATAGTCTTCTTGAAATTATGATATATGATATGATATAATTTGTTTTAAATCTATGAAATTATATCGATACGTTATGACTTTGTATATATGTGATACAGTTATAAATAATATTTTTTTTAATCTCTTATATTTATAGTCGCGATGATCAACCATGATTTGTGTATAATGCAACATGATAACTAGGTTGAATATCGCATGAAGTTAGATTGATCCATCGCTATTTTTATATAACAATTTTGAAATATATTTTTTCTCACCGATATATCGTATTTCTATTTTTTATATATATGTATTGCTATCATGATGATTCCATATGATTTGAGAGTAAGTCAACATGATAATTAGACTGAATATAACAATTAGCTAGTGACCAACTATTTTTATTTTTGTTTGGTTTCTCATGTAATTAGTGTTTTATATTCGTTTTTGGATTCGATTAATCAGAATTTACATAAAAAAAATTTATATTGAAATGTGTGTAAAGAATTTTACAATACGAATTAAATTCCATAGCTAAACGGTATGAATTATATATCCTATTCAGCTACAAATTATTAGAAAATTTAAGAAAAATGCACAAGTATCCCTCAACCTATGCCCAAAATTCCAAAGACACATTTATACTATACTAAGGTCCTATTACCCCCTGAACTGATTATGTAAGTAATTTTCTACCCCTTTTCGGCCTACGTGGCACTAGCTTGAAAAAAAAAAGTCAACTAACGTTGGCCCACAAGATAGTCCCACATAAGCCAAAAAGGCGTAGAAAATTTGTAATAAAATAAGTTCAGGAGGGTAATACGACCTTCTTATAGTATAAGTGTGTCTTTGAAATTTCGGACATAGGTTGAAGGGGTACTTGTACATTATCCCAAAAATTTAATTAACTTAGAGTTTATTAAAGACAAATTAATTAAAAATTACCGATAATTTTTATAGCTAATTTCATATTTTCTAATAAAAAAAGGGTCCATACTAGGGTCCACTTCTTGGTGTTTATAGAAGTTTTTTGACTCTTTGGAATATAGCCGACCTACCTTAGATAATTTGGGCTCTCATGATGGAATTATCAAATATTTCAAGAAAAAAAATGGAGATTTTTTTTTGTCTAGTAATAATAAATAATAGAAATTTCATAATCAAGGGTACGATAGGAAGAAACAAATTCAGAATTTCGAATTTATGAAATTTAATTTATTTTTTTTACAAAAAATCAATTTCTACATTTTAAATTAATCAATCATACAAACTTAATAGATTTCTTAATACAAATGCTAATTTTTGCTTAGTCTTTAATAGTAGGATGAATGAAATCATTTTATTATTAATTAAATGTCTTAAATTCGAATTTTATAAATAAATAAACGTCACACAATTTAGAAGCATTTTTAGCAATAATATATGAATCTGAATTAATAAATTTTCGGAAAAAAAAACTCCAAAAATTGGAATTATAATATTTAGAAATGAAGAAGAACTTCTTGAGTTATTATATATAAGAAACTACTTACACTATCAATTGATATTACTCCAACAAGAATATTTCTTTTTATTTTATTTTGTTTTTTACTCGATATTCGATAATATAATATTATAAAAGCTCAATTGAACTTTAATTTGAATTGAAAATTTTCATACTTTCTCTAATTCCACCAAAAATATTTTTACAAATTACATACATTAATTGGCTATTTATTTTATAGTATAGCCACATAACTTCCAATTCAAGGTCAAACAATTAAGAAATCACATGCCAATGGAATAAGAGATTTATAGGGAACAACTGTCAAAGAAGAGATGAATATTTGAAGATTTTAGAAAATTAAATTTTTGGGCAAATTAATTACATGATATATTGATTAATTTCAACCAAATGTTTTGACCAGTTTAATCTGTACTATCCATAATGAAAGAATTATTGCATCAAAAGTATCTTTTATTAAATTTATGTTATCATGTAAAAATCCATAAAGAAAATATTCTCTTTTATTTTAATTTATACAACATAGTTTATATGAACACAATTTTTAAAAAATGTTTGTATATTTAAATAAGTTGTAAGAGTTAAAAGTGACTATAAAAGCATGCCAATGATAAGTTTAAATAAAGTTAAATCTTTTAAATGAAAAAATATATTATTTTTAGAAAAATGAACTACGAATATATACAAAAAATTATCTATCTTATATGCATTGCTAATATAAAAATTACTTTAGCTATCTGTGAATTTTATAAGCTATAATAACAAATTAGTTACAATTTTTCGATAAAATGTTTTGTTCACCTCATTTTCACACAATTAAAGTTTTTCAACATATTTATTTGCGTATAATTATCTAATAGTGTTAATACTTTTTTACATTCTCAATATATAGTTTAAAATCATAAAAAATGAGTTTAAGATAAAAATATTTTCAGTATAAATATTTATTTATCCTATCAGATAACTCAAAATGATATTTGTAAACTCATTTTTAATTTTGAAAATAGCACATTATTATCTAACTACAACAAATAAGCAATCTGATCGTGTTAAAATTATTTATACTAACTGTGTTGTTCTGACTATCAAAATCCTATCATGCATGTCTGTTGAAGTGAATTGAATGAACGAACTGAGGATTTTCCCTTTTTCCCTCGCTCTCATTTTTTTAATATTAATATTTGAATCATCAAAGTATCTATAACTTAATCAATCGTCCGATCATCCTATGCGACTAGCACTTTCAAAAGGTAAAATTCTCAATTGTTATCGGACAATCTATATTCAATAGAGGCCTTTAATAAGTAACATAACTAAAAAATAATATCACATAAAATGAAATAAGCTACGTAACAAATATATATATGAACCTTATGGATGACTATTAGCATTAAAATATAATTCCATGGTTGACAAATGGAACAAATATCTCCCTAACACCCATAGAAAAAAGTGACACCAATTAAGTTTCTCTTTTCCCTACCCCAAACCCCAACAAAAGAAGAGACTTCTATTTTGTGCAACAGCTGATCATCATCATCATTCATAGAAGATTTTGAAGGCAGACACATACTTCTTTTATATGGTTTGTATTTTACAATAATAAATTTGAAATTACTACTAGTACTTCTTCTTCTTCTTAACAAAAATTACAATACTAAGGAAAAAAGACGGAAATTCTTCTAAGTTAACATTTGACTATAGATTTTGGATTAGATTACGAAGATTTGTGTTTAAAATGTTTGTATGATCATGAAATTTGATTAAATTTTGAAAATCTTATATATTTTTAAATATTTTAAAGTCGTTTGATCCCAGTTTCTGGACAATTTCACTTCCACTCACAAAATTTTACTTGTTTTCTATATATTTCCAAACACAACTTTAATTTTTTTTTTAAAATCACGTTTCAAGTTTCGACTTCGAAATCTATGGTCAGAAGCGAAAATTCATGTTTTTTTAGTAGTGTTAGAAATCTTGCTATTCATAAAATTTCTGGTCCTTTTATCTCGATTATCGATCGATTATATTATAAATCAGTCTTTTTTGGATCCTTGATACATAGTTTTTTTCATGATTTTTTTTTATGTAATTAGAATCATAGGGTTAATTAGTCTCTTCTCCTCCTCATTCTTGATCCCTTATATACTTAAGGTTTTATTAACTAGGAATTTTATCAATAATATTGCTTAAGGTTGTTATTGGATGAATTAAATTTCTCCTTTTTCTAATCAGACAAGTATCATCTACCATAGTTTGCTTACATAAAAAATTAGGGTTCAATCATGATTAATCATTACAACAATATTTTTCTTTTTCTTGAATATATGTTGATAGTTAATAGATGTATTTTAATTAATATTATTTTACTAAAAATTCATAGGTCAAAATATATCATATGGAGGTTAGTTTTGATTTCATATGAGTTTAAATGAAATAATATGGTCAATGAATATCGTGTATATCAATTATCATGTCTACTGTAAGCATTCAACATACTTATATATAACAAATCCCTACTTGTTTGAGACTGAAACTATTATAATACTAGTGATTACTTATAAATATCCTTTAGGTAGCTTGATATATAATATAAAAAAAAATATTCCCACTAAATAATATATATATATTACTTAAAACTCTTTGTTTATTTCGATTTGTTATTAGTTTCTATCAACATATTGATTCATGTTCTCTCTCTCACTCTTTTTTTTATAGATACATAATTTTTAAACATGTGGGATTATACTGAATATGTTATTGTTATCGTAATCCAGGGTTTGTTCTTGCATCAATAATAATCATGACAAGTGATTCCATTGATCTGAATGAAGAAGTTGGTGATCAAGAAGGCATTGAAGTTATTGTTAGTGATGAAAGTCATGAGAAAATTATAGATGAAAATAATAATAATAATAATAGTACTAGTTGTGGGGATTATGAAAATAATAAAAGAGTTAGACAATATGTTAGATCAAAATTGCCAAGGCTAAGATGGACTCCTGAACTTCATCTCTCTTTTGTTAGTGCAATTGATAGACTTGGTGGTCAAGAAAGTAAGTCTACCTACTACTTTTACAATCTAGATGCATTTGCTCAAGTACCCTTCAATCTACGCTCAAAATTTCAGAGACACACTTATATTATATTAAAGTCCTATTACCTCCTGAACTTACTTTATTAATAATTTTCTATCCCTTTTCGACCTACGTGAAACTATTTTGCGGGTTCAACGCTGATTGACTTTTTCTTTCAAGCTAGTGCCACATAGGTCGAAAAGGAGTAGGAAATTACTCATAAAATAAGTTTAGGGGGGTAATAGGACCTTAGTATAGTATAAGTGTGTCTCTGAGATTTCGGACATAGGTTAAGGGGATACTTGTGCATTTTCCCTTTATAATATTAAAAAAAGAAGATTTGATAATACTATTTCTATTTCAATTTATGTGACAGTTGAATAGACATGAAGAATTTTAAAAAAACTTGTAAATGTAAACAGATATAATATTATTCGTCTAAACGATAAAACTTGTGATATTTAATGTATATTATTATCGATAGAAATAACGTTTACTAGCCATTTTGCGATAATGTGTCTTTTGCAGGAGCAACTCCCAAATTGGTTCTTCAAATGATGAATGTGAGAGGACTTAGCATTGCCCATGTAAAAAGTCACCTCCAGGTTTAATTTCTTTTCACTATTAAAATAAAAAACAGTAATTAGTGACACAGAACTTTAATTGCTAGAAAAATAAAAATAAAAATGTCATTAGTCTTATTTAATAAAGATTTAATGATAAATTATTAAAAAAAAAATTGTTAGTTATATGTGATTAATTAACTACAGATTAACGATAAATTTCATAGATTATTCTTATTTGTCGCTCATAACATACTATTTTACTTTATGTAGATGTATCGAAGCAAGAAACTTGGAGAATTTGGACAAGGTAAAATTAATCTGAAAAAAGATAAAAAATTTCCTTTCTAATTTTGAGATTATAATTTATGCATATTTTATCTTTCATGTAGACTAGATGTTGGTACTTCTATAAACATTTAAGACATATTTAAAATCATAAATTATTACGATATTTTTTATATGCATCAATTATAATTCTTTCGTTCTTAATTAAATTTTCTGTATAAAAACATGTTATCATCATATAAAATAAGACAGAGAAATATTATTAAGTTCATATGAATTATATATAGTATCCATTAACCACTTTTTGATTTTGTCTTTTGAACATAACTAATGCCTTTAGAATTTAAAATTACACAATCGAAACTCCAAGATAATATATAGTTTTATTATTTTTCGATCAAAAGAATTATTGTCATATAATTTTATATTTCATAAGTGAAACTTTAGATAATTATGAAGTCATGTGTGAAATTTGAAACTCTATTCGTAAGTTATTTTTCAAAGATAAAAAAGAGATAAAAAAGTGATTAATAAACGTTATTTAAATCTTATTTTTTTTACAGTACTAGGCCATGCATATAGGACAAATAATCAAGGAAGAAGTTATCTCTATGGAAAATTAAGCCAAAGATTATTTAATCCTCTTCAAGACTTCAAAATGAAGAATGGTGCAATTGTTTTAGCAAGGAATTTTAATGATGATGATAACCATTTCCAAAATTCATTTGCAAGAACTCCATATGAGACAAAGGAAAAATTTCCCAGGTAATTAATTAGCCTCTTTATTCTTCTGTTTCATTTTACATGATATTATTTTCTTAAGTTGTATATATTCTCACCATAAGAAATTGATTACAGTATTAGGTCATTCGACGTATATTAAAACTTGTAATCTTGAAATAAGAAAAAGTTATCTGCTATAACTAGTAAATATGATTCAACTTTTGATTTCTTATTTACCTTTATTAAGATTATTTTATAGCCGTATAAAGATAAACTGAGTATGTTGTTATTATTTAATTATTCAATGATCTCATATATACGCAGATACTTGGAAAATCATGAAATTTGTCCTGTTAGGCAAAGACATTTTCATGAAGAGAAAAGGTGGCCTCCATGTGAATTTAATCAAAATAAATTAAATTCACAATCTTTGTTTCATCAAAATGGACCAAAATGGAGTTGCACATATAACAGCCTTGGTCCAAAATTTAAGACCCCTTTTAGATTTGAGGTAAGCTTTATCAATATTTTGTACTAATTTTGATTTATAGTATTATATTTATCTACCTTATAAAAATTAGTCATATTTGAATTTGATTGGTTTTAGTGGAGAAGATGTGAGTATTCAACCTATAACTAAAGGTCTCGGGTTATGACATTTAGTGATAAGATTGCTTCACTCATGGATTGGAGTTTAATGGTGGGGCTATTTCACTCATAACTAAATTAAGGTCTCTAGTTTAATTCCTGACTATGAAGAAAGTCTTGTTGGGAGTGTCTCTCCCAAATGGGCCTTATAGTGCATGATTAAAATTTAATCGGAACTCTAATGCGAGCTTCGAACACCAAAAAATCCAAAGAAAAAAAAATCTTAAAAATGGACGTAATACAACGAAATACAATAGTAACATATTCGATATACTTTCATATGTAGGATCGGAGAGGGAGAGAGGGAGAGAGGTAAAGAGGTTTCGATAAAAATCTTGGCGAGGAAATATTTTATTATTTTTTTTGGGTAATCATGAAAAAACTCATTCTTATTCCTCCTCCCTATTGAGTATTAACTAAAAGTGTTAATGTGCTAACACTACGATAAAAGAGACATTTAGAGGCTAACGTATCAAAATTTTATTTTAGCGGTAATATATTGAGTTATTATTATCATTACATCTAGAGTCAACTATAAAGCCTTTTAGTGATATTTATATAAAATATTTTTATATTATATTATTGCCATTATATATAATATAGCGATAATTATATTATTACTGTGAATTAATTGAAGCAAAACTCTTTATTTGTTGTAGTGCTAGTTGTAAGTATGTTGGTTACCATATGTTTTTTTTCTCTCTCATATGACTATTTTACTTGTTATTAATATGTAGATGAAACAAGACAAGATGTTCATTAAAGAAAAAGATTATTTGCTGCCTGATTTACAATTGGGAATGAGCACAACTAATCAAGAAAATAATAATAGCAAGGAGAAAAAATCATCAGATATAAACACTATGCTCTCTCTTTCTTTGCCTTCTTATTCATCAAGTGCAACCTAAGAGATGGCGCTATGATGTGCTGACAAATGGATGGATTGGATCGGAAATGAACAGTTTAGAAAATAAATTATTGAAAAATGTATAAAATATCTGATTCGCTCGTTACATTTGTTGTGATGTTATTGGCATATATAGGATCAACCTTGGTAGGAGGCTAGTACTTGAAATCTCACTATGTATGCATCTAGCATAAAAAATTGCATTGGAGTGAGATCTCCTAAGTACTTGCTTTTGTTAGTCGTTCAATCTGTATTGCTTGAATTCTTCGAAAATATCGTTTTATATGAATCAGAGGTCTACAACATCATTTATATTTTTAGAGAATTCGATATATATGCGACATAAACTTTATTTAATATATCCGAGCAACATAAGTTGTCATATACTCTTAGGTTGCCATGTATGCAACTCCCCCCCCCCCCCCCCACACATCCCTCCGTCCCCTGGTTATATATGTATAACTTAGGGCCCGTTTGGATGGGCTTAATAAAAGCAGCTTTAAAAAAGTACTTTTGAAAGTACTGAAACTTATTTTTAAAATAAGCAGTTATGTGTTTGTATAAAAGTGCTGAAGTTGTTATGCCAAACGTGAAAAGGGAAAAATGGAAGAAAGAGATTTTAGGATTATGTTGTAATTTGGAGATTGTATAAAAATATTAAGGGCAAAAAGATAAAAATGTGGTCAAACTTAAAACAGTTTATAAGCTAAAAAAAAGCACATCTACCCCAACTTTTAACTTTTGGCTTAAAATAAGTTTTTTTTAAACTTAAAATAATCTATTTTGAGTATTGCCAAACAACTAAATAAGTAAAAAATCAGCTTTTAAGTCAGTTTGACCAGCTTTTAAGCTGAGCCAAACAGACTCTTAATCAATAATTGGAAGAATGTAACTTTTAGATAAATAAATTTACAAAATTACTTTATATTAAGATATTTTATTAAATAAAAAAAGATAAAGTATTTTTGTATTATTAAGCTATTAATTGCCTCAATATGATGACCACATGAATGTGCATGCATTTAGTTGTGTTTGTTACTTTTATTTTTATTTTTTAATTTTAGAAATGTACATACATAATTTAGTTTGATATCCTGTAGATTTCATAAGCACGAGGACTATATAACAATTATTAGCCCTTTGATTCCAATTACAAAACTTTATATATATATATATATCCTTCGATCCTCTAGTTTATCAATAGTCGTTTGAATGTATACTTTATGTATAAATATGTATATCATATGGATAGTGTAGTGTATGTATATTTTAACGTAAAGTATACGTTATGTATATATACACATTTCTTGTTAATAAATTTTAAACATTTGATAAGAAATGAATATTCTTTTGTTATAGTATTGGCATTGATAAAATTTCAAGTCCTCCGGATTGTTATGTCTTTTAAATATTTTAAGTTGATGATAACTATAATTTTTGATATTTTAAATATAATTTTCAAAGATATATCACAGACTTAAAAGAAAAATAAAATATATAAATAAATTAAAGCAACAAAAGTACTAAATTATCCTTGACTAGAAAAGGGACAAATAAATTAAGATTAATGAAGAAAATAATAAATTACCCTCGACTAGAAACAAAAATATCTATAAGTTAACAGTAATGAGATGATAATAATAACATCTAATATTAAATTTAATAATATATCAATTTCAAAGATTATGTCCATGATATTATAGTATATAATAGTTACAAGTGTACTATAAAGAAAGGGAAATATTTTAGAATAATTGGGAGAAACAAAGGGAATTTTATGGTGACAACATGTAAGAACTTTTAAATTCCATTTTTAATTATAGCCAAGGTGATGATTGGCCAAAAATATGTTATGGTATAGGACAGTAGATTCACTTAGGTGTACAATACTCCACGTCTAATATATATATGTATATCGATTAGAATAGATAAAGTGAATTTTAATTCAACGATTTGTATGTTAGTATCACTTTTCTGGTTTCACTCCATTTAGGTATAGTTCATCATCTTTTGAATTCCGACAGATCAATGATTTGTGTTAAGATTCTTTATTTTTTAATTATTTTTCTATCTTAATTTATGTATGTTGTTTGATCAGATACAGCATTTTAAAAGTAACCAAAGACATTTAGTTTTGAAATTTATAATCTATAACAATTATATATATTTATGCAATTATAAACCTATCTTAATAAATTTGAAGTTAGATATAAACTACAAAGAAAAAAAATGAAAAACTTTAAAAATTGACTTCTAATAGTATCCTATTTTTGTCACTTAAATCAATGGTAAACCATAAATCTAATTAATCACTCATTAATCAATATTGGATTTTAATCATATGATGTTTCAATTTCATATATTCACTAGAAAAGCCCCACCCCCAACTAATGCCCTTCTCTAACATGTTGCCCACTAACTTGTACAAGTATTAATGCACATTAAATGGATTTTTTTAATTTAACCTTTTTTTTATTTCATGATATAGAATGACTATATCATTTTAATTTTTCATTCGATATCATAAATAAATATTAATATGGATTCACATCGTATAAAACTTATTTAAGGGTGAAATGTTCTATAATAAAAAATTTATATTCATGAATTAAATTTGAAATTTTTAATTAAAAATAAAAAAATTCTATTTATCCTGCTACAATTCGCGATAGTAAATTTTAACGAGTATAATACTATTGAAAAACTTAGTATTGGATCTGAAAAATCTTTGGTGGAGTATATTTGTTGCTTAAATATTGGAACTTTTTGGTAAATGATAGGATAGAAGCACATGGTTTTGTTGTTAGACATTTTTATTTAGTTATTATTATTAAAATATAATATATTTTTGAAAATAGGACAAGCAAATATTTGAAATTACTCTAAGCACTATATAATTTAATTATACTTGACTCTTCATATAAGTAAAAGGGCCCATATTTAACACCTCACTTTCCCATGAAAATCACATCTCACCTCACTTTGCTTGTAGATATTGAAAGATTGAAATTAGTCTCAAAAGAAGATAATCCCCAACCCCATAAAAATAAAAAATAATAAATAAGAGGAAAAAAAAATCAATTTCATAATTTCTTGAAAAAAATATGATCCAATTCTCTTTTTTTTTTCTTTTCTAATTTTAGTTTTAAGAAATATATAATATTCAATGGAAATTAGTGTCTGATGGAAAGACTGACAAAAAGAAGTGTGACGAATACAATTTCGACAAATTTCTGATGTAACATCCATAAAAAATTATAGTTTCTCGAGTAGTCTCTATCAATATAAGTATAGATAATTCTTGACGTGAAATAATATCATAATCTCTTCTATTTTAATTTTTAAGTAAAAGATAATGACTTCAATAAACTCTATAATGACTTCATCTATTTCAATTTATTCCATGAAGTTTAAATAGATCATAAAGATTAATAAATAGAATTGAGGTTATTGAAAATTTGTGCTAACATATTTTTTAATTATTCATTTATATCTTAAATACATTTCATAACATTTATAGTTTTGCCTACAATGTTGTTAGTCTATTCAACCATACAAGTACTGACATGTGTCACAATAGGTAGATACCTGTCATATCATTTTATTGTGGACCCCATTTAAGCTGACTAGTAAATCCAATCATAGCCAAACACGTGTCACTAATATTTAGGCATAATACCCCATAGGTCCCAAATTTTCATATATTTGCAAAATGATCCTGAAATTGATGGATTCAAAAGGGAAAAATATAGAATGAGGTTTAATATATTACCTAATCAGATCACTTATAAATTAGTTCTATCGAAATTTCTATAATAAGTAAATACTTAGTGTTATGTCATATCCATTAATTTATATGACATAGTTTAACTCGATAGAAAATTTTAAAAAAATAATTTTTTTTTATAATCTATAATTTTAAACATCTCTTAATTTTTATACGAATTAAGAGTTTCAAAATCAGAACTGATAATATTTTTTATTTTTGATATATCATAACACTAGCGTTACTATAAAATTTTCTCAATAAGAATGAAATAAATCCAATTATTTTCAAGTATATAAATATATCATCTTTTTTAATTGAGCAAATTAATAAGAAAATATTTTTCAAATAAATTATAATAAGGGTACAACTAATATGCTACATAACAAATTAAAGGTACAATTTTTCTTGCACTATCACTATAAAATATTAACTCAAAAGTCTTAAAAGGAATAGAAAAAGTAGAAGCATCTACAAAAAGAAAGCAAAAAGGTGAACCCCCAAAAAACACAAAATAAAAAATCATCATTTTTATTCAAAAAAGGTAGAAAAATAAAATAAAAAATAAAAAATAAAATAAAAACTACACTTATTATTCATTGATAAATAGACTTGTTTTCCCTTTTTCTATATTCTTTCCCTTCTTTCTCCTCCAAAAATAATAAAAAAAAAATCTATCATTTTTATCCATTATGAGAAATGCAATTAGATGTTTCATATCTTGTATTCTTCCATGTGGTTCACTTGATGTTATTAGAATTGTTCATTCTAATGGTAAAGTTGAAGAGATTAGTGATTCTCATATAAAAGCTTCACAAATTATGAAACTTTATCCTAAACACATATTAAAAAAACCAACATCTTCATCAAATGATCATCAACAAAATATTTCTACTACTACTCCTAAAATTGTTATTGTCCCTCCTGATGCTGAGCTACAACGCGGCAAGATTTATTTCCTTATGCCAATGCCATCGTCGTGCTCATCCTCCTCCTCATCTTCTACTCCTCGTGAAAAGTTAAGAACTCGTTCTAGATCATCCACGAGGAATATGAAGAAGATGAGGCAAGTTACATCGGAGGGACATAACAATGCTAATTTATTGATATCTGATGATCGATATCTAAGTGATATATTATCTGAAAAAACGTCAACTCAAAGGGATAAAAGAAGAGGAAGGGATAGAGTATGGAGACCTCATCTACAAAGCATCTCTGAGATTGTTAGTGAATTATGATGAATTCGCGCACTTTTACTTGTTATTTTTTTTATTAATATTAGAAAAATGTTTAAATCAAATTTATCTTTATACTAAAGAAAATATTTCAATTTTACATTTCGTTATACTTTAGGATCATTCATATTGCTTCGATTATTAATTTGAGAATTGTTTTAGCTTCAACATGGTATGTTTTAGTGTCAAGTAATTTGAAAACAAAAGAAATAATTAAATTTATCGTTTTACTTTTAACTATGGTATAAAATTACCTTTTTATATACTTTAGGTTGGAGTTCTATTTAGGTCGACGGAGAATATGAAAATTTGTGCTTAAAATAAGGGTAAGGAATGCACCAAAAGTATAACGGAGAATAAAATTTAAATATTTTATATAGTTTGAGGAATATTTTATTTTTTAAAAATCTTTTTTCTTTTGTCTTATATGTTTTTAAAATTCATTTCAAGAATATTCTTCTTCCATTAAGTATAGGGTTCTAAAAAGAAGTTATTAGCTCTATATTGAACCTTTGCTTTTTATATTTCTTTTTTTCGTTATTTTAATTTATTCTTTTTATATGCATAGAAAGAAAAACAATAATGTGCTAAGAAGTTGTACAAATAGTTTTGAATTTGTACATAATATTATTTTTATCTATATTAGAAAAATTAATAGTGATCAGAACTATTTTTCTTCTTAATTTTCATTTTCTTCGACTTTTCTAATCATTATTTTGTTAAAATATATTCCTTAGATCTTGTGACACTGTTTGAATTTTAAGAATGAAATTTGACTATAAATTTGAACATACATTTTTTAAGTTAATTCCTTACAATAAATTTTTTATATATGAAAATTAATTACAAAGTATCACTATAAAAAAAAGTGTGAATTATATAGGTATTTTTTTAGGAATTAGTATAAAAATTTGCAGGAAACTTATTTTTCTACAAATTTTATATTAATTCTCAGGAAAATTCTCATATAATTTACAGTTTTCGATAGTAACTTGTAAGTCATCATTGTTAACAATTAAAAGCATATGAAAAATTATGATTAAAAAAGAATTTGTTTTTTTTGAAATTTCGAAAGATATTAGATAAATTGAGATAAGATTGAGTAAATATTTTAGTTGGTCTAAATTGAATGAGATTGAAGTGATGGTCATGTGATCAAAGTACAATAAATTAAATATAAAATATCTTAGAAAATGATTTTGTTTGGGGAAAATAATAATCATTTTTTTTAAAAAAAAAGTTATCAATTTTGCTTATTTCCAGGCTCTAGTTTCCCTCTTCTGTCGGCATGATGTTGAAATATGATTTTCTTCTAAAAATTTTAAAAGTTTTTTTTTTCTTCTTTCCAACTTTTATTAATTTTAAATTAATAAAGAATATATATTTATTAAAAAGTTCATAGTTGATAGTTTTTTTTTTGTTTGTTGAATAATTCACCGTTAAATTAGATTAACAATTTGTTTTTATTATTTAGCAACTTTGTCCTTTTTTTAGTGTATAATTAAATATTAATCACAGATTTTATTCGTCTTTGAATAAAATTAATGATATATATTTGTTATTTAGTAATAAAATTTATAATAAAATTTATTCGTTATTAATTCTTATTTTTAAAATGGCATTAGAATATTTGTGGCCAAGTTAATGATAGAATATTCACAACTAAAAAGTACAAAAAGAAAAAAGAAATAAAAATCATGACCCATGTGGGAATAAATAAATAGATTACGCTAGTGAAAATCCACAAGTAAATTTTCCTTTGGATTATAATTTATACTTAGATGTTGTGATTATATATTAGTAGAAAAATCTATATATATTCACAACTAGATTATAGTTTAGATTATCATTGATAATTTGCATCATATTTATACACGCATTTTAATTACTAGGAAGTTCTTCTTTTGAAGAAAAGATTTGAAGCAGCGATAAAATTGTCGTCGTATGATCGGGTATGAGCCATGAAAATAACTACTAAAAAGTTTCAACGTCACAACCTTTAGGGTGTTGCAATCACTACAACAAAAATATCATTAGCGGCGTTTGGTTTTTAATTGTCGCTAAAAATGTACTTTTAGCGTCACTCTTTGTATATGTCCCTAAATTCTTGGTTCTAATGACACTTAACTAATGCCGGTAAAGACTTTATCACTCTTTATTAGTATCAATATTTAATGCCGCTAAAAGTTATTTTTGTTATAGTGAATCGTTCTCCATACCCTACTAATTCGAAATGCTTTGTACGAGCGGTTCTTAACTTGTCGAACATGATTAATTTTTTGATTATTTTTTCATTGAAAACCCCTTACCAATAAGATAAAAATTCAACATGATATTAGCTTTCAACATGATATTAGCAAAAATTAGTGAGTTTTTTTTAAGTAAACTTTGATGAGAAAATCATATGTTTCTAATAGCAACTATTTTTTTTTTTTGGAGATAAATATTACGATGATTAAAAGACTACAATTTGGGGAATAATTGTCCCCACAAATATGCTTTTTTTTCCAAGCATAGAATATAAAATAATGCATTTTCTACCTGCACTAACTAAACAAAGGCATTTCTCCTTTTGTATTATTAAAAAAATAAAAAAATTGATGAGATTATATATAATATAATTTATTTTACATGCCAAGAGAATCCCAAAAAGTTTCATAAAAAATCACCATTGAGACCTTTCAATTCTCTACAAGGTCAAATATGACTATTTCTTCAAAGATATTACTATTTAATCGGTTAAAATACGTGTTTATGATCATTTCATGTAAAAATTACGTTATATTTTAAATTTATAAAAATATGCTACTCTAGAAATATATATAAAGTAGCAATACAAATTTAATATAACATATGAGTAAGTAAATGGTGAAATGGTTAATAATTATGACACATTTATGAATATTAAAAAAATAAAAAGAGAATTCAATTAATCAAAAGTTAAATATACTTGGTAAAATATCGAAGTAAATATAATTAAAATTTATCAATAATTGATAAATTAAAAAATTATTAATTAATTTATATTTATAAGCTATGTTTTTTAAGCATTGCTAGGGGTGGAAGAGATGATGATACCATACATTCTGATTCATTTCAGTTTTTAAAATTTTCTCCACTAAATAGGGGACCTAAAAAAGAGGGATATGTAATTATTTGGAATATTTAAAATTATTGGATCATTGATATATGGATGTGTTTATTTTATTAGAGATAGAAAAGAATAATATTACATAGTTTTCACAAAAAAAAAATTTATCAAGAACTTTTTACTAATGTTTAAGGAAATAAACATCTACTTGTCTTTTAATTTAATCATTTGATATCTGAAATTCATTAATCAAACTAATTGAATCGTACGAAATGAATCCATTAAAAAAATATTTTTATTTAAAATTTATTTTATAATCATAACTTAAATCTAAAATAATTCTCTAATTAATGACAGACAAATCTCAACCATCTCATAAGAATATTTGGAAAAACTTGTAATTGAAAAAAGAAAAACTATATAATAGATGTACATATGTTATTGCTCTTAAGTGTTATCTTTCAATATATTTTTCTCCTTTTTCATATCTTTGTTTTTTTTTCTTTTATTTGATATTTGATATTCATTTTAAGGTTACAATATGTTATTTTTTTTAAGTGGCATACTATTGTGACGTTGTCATTTAATTTGTATTCACTT
Source organism: Solanum habrochaites (assembly GCA_027704765.1). Lineage (NCBI taxonomy): Eukaryota > Viridiplantae > Streptophyta > Magnoliopsida > Solanales > Solanaceae > Solanum > Solanum habrochaites. The sequence continues at coordinate 818,977 of JAKWJA010002491.1, forward strand.
TTGAAATTTATTTAACTAATATTCACTTTTAACATGGTTTATATTAAATTCAGAGACATCGTCATCTCACCTGTCTAACACTAAATCACATCATTTAATGTAATGTAATTTCAACTTGTTCTGCAAAGATTTTAGAAAATATATTTCGTGTTGACGTATAATTATAGAGGTTTTTAGTGACTATACATATATGGTTTAATTTCAAAATTGAATTCTCAATTTGTTTACCTACTCCATTATGATCCAATTAACTTGTAATATTCTTTTTGAGAAGACAAATATATCAAGTTAGTTCATGTAGCTCCAACTACAAAGCCAAGAGCAAAGAACTTGGAACAAGAAACAAAAATAATATTAATAATAATTGACTTTTATTAGTGATTGTGATAGAAAAGAAATACATTAACTACCGCTATATAGAGAGACATTTTTAATGTTAAATAATAATATATTCAGTATAAAAGTGGATTCTAAAATATTGTACGTAAAATTTATCTTTATCTTTTGCAGGTTAAATGTGTTGTGTTTTCAATAGATCATCAACTCATTTTTATTTTTACAGGATAAATAAATTATTTCTGATAAATCGTCTACTCGAAAAAAATATTTTGAAGCAAAAAATTATTTTTAATGTTGACTTCTACATACCAAATCCTAAACCTCATCTTCAATTTTTTTTTCTCTTTGGTGTATTCCCTTTGCACCACATCTAAAAGAAGAAAAAAAGAAGACTATTTTTTCATATTTCCTTTTTTGTGTATTGTGAAGAGGGTGATACATACTTATACTATTAGTAAGCACTTTCCTAATTTTGATTAATTAATAGGATGATGAGTTAATTAATATGTGTTCACATTAGATATCTAGCAAAGAACGAGCTGAATAAAAAAAATCATGACAAAAAATTGAAGGATCAGAAGACGACATACAAAACCACCTCATTTTATATATTATAAATACGAGTACTTTAAGTTTCTATATACTGACAGTATATATTAAAACATAAGTAATTGTAGATAACTTTATTTAATACATATTCATTTAGATAACCTACAACAAGGGGTAAGTAACCTTCTATAAGAGGTTAAATTACATCAACACAATATCAAAATTCATTGCACTTCTAGGGCACACAAACTTAAATCCTATATGTCAATATCTCATGGTTCATGACCATTTGATAGTGTAAAAAACTTCTTTTACACTATCGATATATATAAGCTAAACTCTATTCAGATATTTTGACTATATACTCAAATCTTTTTTTTTAAGATTGACTAATATCTTCAGGTAATAATTCGAGTTCCTTAAATACTTCATCGCATTCTGGTGAAGCTTCTTTCTTCAAGAAGAATAGAGGGTTCGCGTGGCGAGTAGAATCAGCTATGCCATTGTTGTTTGTAATGGTGATTCTTGCTGATTCTTGTGCATTACTTTCATGTGGTATCTCAGTACAATCATCCATGGGGCTCTTCTTGAGCATCATCTCACATATATCGTCCTCGTGGTCGCGTTCCACGAGGAGTTCATAGAAACCATGCTCATCAGTTTTACCATCCACTGTTGCAGTGATAGCATCAGTTGTTTGGTTCTTACATTGTAGTTGTACCTCCGCGCCTGCATGCATGCATGCATACATGAAATTTAAGTAAATTCGTGTAATTTAAAATAAGGCGTCAAGTATTTCACTTAATAGCAGAGCAGAGCAGATAAAAGTTTGATCAGATTCTCAAGAAATGCATAATATAAAAGATGGATTTGACCTATATATATATATATATATGACATTTTTAATTATCTAATGACAATATAACACATAATAGGCAAATGTACATATCAAACTATTTTTGTATATTTTATAATCCCAAATCATATATAGATCTAATAAATTGGTCTAACACTCAAATCAAATTAAACCACAAACTATGTTTGATAATAATAATGATAAACAAGACATATCATCTTTTTCATAACTTTGGGAAAATATAAAAATTTATTACACTGACGATGTAATACCTGATAATGGCTTGCTAAGTCGATTTTCGAATTGAGTGCGACAAACGTCACAATATACTTTTCCATCTACCTTGAAATGAGTTTGACTATGATCACTTGAAGCTTCAGACTCAGCATGAATTACCCCAAACAGGGAAAACAAACAAACTACACTAACAATTAGAATAATTTCACTTGATTTTGTCATTTTTTTTAGAAATTTTTTTTTCTTGTTTTATTATTATTTTTTTTGGTATGTTGTAATTTTTTTAAACAGGGAAGTTAATGAAATGTGTAATTGAGGGGTTGATTTATATTTTGTATTTTCAGTTATTGTTGTGAGGTTATCATGTTCTTTTGGTCTTTATGTGGTTGCAAGTAATTTTATTTTACTTATATTGAATAATTTTTTAGTAATTGAGAAGTTCCTCCTATTTTTACTCATCTAGATTGTTTGTAAGGTTGATTTCGCGGGAGTTTTTTTTCTATCGAGAGTGTGTTGGGGAGACCAGGAAAGAATATGGATTGAATAAATGGACGGATTTGGTCTTTGATTGAACAGATCAACCAGGTTAAATGATACACGTGTCATAATTCAAGTCGTCCAGATTTTATTCGAGTCAAATGCAATGCATATGGGTCAATTGATCTTAAATAGAAAATCATAATTTAGCACATTAAATTCAAGATGATAAAACAAGAATTAATATCAATTTTCCTATATAACTTATTGAGTATTACATCTTGCGTCAAGATAGACTATTTACGTCATAATCCTTTTAAATGTAGCCCTTTTCAAGACTATTTACATCACAATCCTTTTAAACTACCTCAAAACTAAATTCTATTAGCTAATATGACATTAATGTAAGGTCTACTTTTTTAATACAAGGAACCTTGATCTTCATGGTTTAAGTATGTGATTAGTCCATGGACAAGCCTTGTATCAATTTGGCATCTTATCCTTGGGACAATGTATTAGATAAACCAAAAAGACATTCCAGTGCACAAAGTATCCCACGTAGAGTCCGAAGAAAGATCCATTTCAAATGCTGTGATGTAGATAATATATCCTAATACAAACATTAGTCTGCTTCCAAGACTTCAACCCGTGACTTATAGGTCACATGGAGATAAACTTTACCATTGCTCAAAGGCTCCGATTCTACCGAAGAATGCAGCATATATCAAGAGAGAGAGAAATGGCAGTGAGGAAACACAGACAAAAAAAAATGATGACTGGTACAAAGTAAAATCAGTAGCTTTGGTGGCTAATACAATGTTGATTTCTTTGTATTCTCCATTGAGTTTTGTCTCTTTACATTCAAAAACCATACTATAAATTCAGTTCCCTCAATCAGATAAGCATAACATCAACAAAAAGTCATTAAAAGTGAGGCTAATCATGGCAGAAAAGGAAGGAGCAATTGTCAAGAAGGGTCATGAGGAAGGGTTGAAAATGGCCCTTTCCCTTCTTGAAGAATATCAACTCCCAGCAGGGCTTCTCCCTCTGGCTGATGTGATCGAAGTCGGGTTTGTGAAGACCACGGGGTACATGTGGATCCTGCAAACTAAAAAAGTTGAACATAACTTTAAGATGATTAGTAAGCTGGTGAGTTATGGTGCTGAAATAACTGGATACGTCGAGAAGAACAGGATCAAGAAGCTCAAGGGAGTGAAGGCTAAGGAACTGATGTTATGGCCTCCAGTTGGTGACATCTCAGTGGACAACCCTCCTACTGGCAAGATTCACTTCAAGAGTCTTGCTGGCATCACGAAAACTTTTCCGGTTGAGGCTTTTGCAGCTGGACAGTAACGGGAGAAAGCGTATCTTCAGATTTATATGTTTTTGTCTGCACTTGTTTTGATTTCTTCCTACGCTTGAACCTGTTTGATAGTCAACTCCATGTTGAGCCAAATAAGAAATTTGTCGTTAGATGTTTTTTCATGAAAGAAATGATGAAAGATACACTTCGTGTAATTAAACAACAACAACAATATATCCAGTGTAATTCTACAAGTGGAGTTTGGGGAGGGTAGAGTGTACGCGCAGACCTTACCCTGAGCTTGGGAGGTTTGTTCACAATCATCAGTAAATAACATTTGTTTCTGCCCCTTAAGCTGAAAATCACAACGTAGAACAGAAGTGACACGAATTCTAGATAAAAACAAGTATAATACAAGGAGGAAGAGGTATTCTTTTCGTCCATCCTGTCAATGCATCCTGCAGTTGTCAAATTAATTTAATGCTACGGAATAACCAAACTTATTGCAATTTGAATGCGAACCTTACCTCAAATTTGCTGAAAATGTCATCATTGTGCACGAAGCTTCTGTAAATTAGCAGAAAACTTCATCTCGGTTAATCTTGATCTTACTTTTATCAAGTGAACGTATATTCATTCATACATATAGTATAAGGCCTGGTCGTATACAAGGAATGTACCAAAAGGTAATGAATCTATAAAAAATATGATTCTCTATAAATCCACCCGATCTTCTATACAACTTGGAACTCTAAAGATAAAGGGGATCAAAGGTTACTTTTCAATTGAGAAAAGCTTGACTCTACCCCTTCAAAAGGTCCTATATTTCTCTCTCTCTACACCACCCACTTTAATACCGCATCTTCTCCTCCTTAATTCCACACTTCGAACTGAACATCAATTCTTTGCATAGCCCAAGTACCACATTATTTGAAACATATCCCACCATAACTCATGGAAAGACCACAATGAAAGAACTACACAACTACATCCTCTCCCGCCTCCATGCACAAATAACACCAGCTCACGCAGACAACCTTCTGCCGTTTATGATTCTCCGTTGCCAGGATCACCCCTCTAGTAGCCAGCCAAGTGAAAAAGCACACCTTCATCGGCACTTTGGAAATTGTAAACTGCATCAAAACTTCCTCTTCTTAACCAAAAGTTTTTCAAAATAAGACTAAACCAAGAACCTACCACTCATCCCCATCCCCCACACCAAAGGATATCGGGAATATCAACTAAAAATGAATTGGTATTGATCACTGCAGATCCTTCTTTTGTCTTAAAGGCAGGAGAATGACTGCTAAAGTCAACTAAATAGACCGAACAATTCTGAGATATGATAAAGGCTAATTATATGTACTCGTGTACAAAATTGTGGAAGCTCCACAGAAGCAAGAGTGAAAATAATATGAAGTCTGATAGTGGAACAGCTAGAGAGCTTTAATTGTCCGTATCTTGCATAGGTTTCTGGAATGGGAGCCTTGGAGCAACCGTAAAGTTGTATCCATGTGACCTTTAGGTCACGAGTTCGAGATGTGGAAGCAGCCACTAATGTTTGCACTAGGTCTACATCACAACCCTTTGGGTGTGGCCCTTCCCAGACCCTGAAGCCACTAATGTTTACATTAGGTCTACATCAAAACCCTTTCGGTGTGTCCATTCCCAGACCCTACTAACATGGGATGTTTCGTGCACTGAACTGCATTACTTTCTGGGATCTCCAGGGGACTCTGTCCTCTACCCAAAGTGAACGATTCTACAACTATAAATACCTCAGTCACTTTGAAGATATAAAGAACTTTTTCTTTTGAAAATAAAGAGATTTATTCAATGCTGCAAATGCTGGCAGGAAGTTTCTGTCTACATGAACTAGGATTGGATGTATAACCATTAACCATTCAGCATTTATTAATGAATTGTTCAGCATTTGCTTCATTTTGTTAATCAAACATACACATCTCGTCTCTTACTTCTTTAAATAAATGTCCAATAAAGATTGCGTCAAATTATCAGAAGAGCTGCTGCCTAAGAAAGTGTTTGATTTCCTGAAATTATAATTCCCTGCAATCTTGACACTCTGAGTTCCCCTTTGGTAGCAGAAAAGCAATGATCCTAATCGGTGAAGATGGACAAATAACTGTTCTACAAATAAACCCTTTCAACTTGACATAAAAATGTCATTGTTTACCATCTATGGACCCTCAAATCACCATAGTATTCAGCATGAAAAGGTGTTGCATAAAAACTTAAAAAATGACTACCTATCAAAAAGAAAATTGAGTCCTAAGCTCCGAGAAATCCATCTGTGACCCACCCTTTGAACCAATCACAGCCTTCTAAACATTGTGGATGATGGGCCCGCCCCTCTACCCTTCACCACTAAATACTGAGCTTCACTTTGCATAGTGTGAGGCTTGAAACCTGCAACCTAAGCCACAATCCTCCACCTTTTTCCACTCGAGCTAGGCCTTGGGGCTAAGATCAAGATAGTTTACAAGAGAGAACTTCTCACTATGACTAAAAAATGAATATGTGCTGGGAAAAACGGAACTTCTCATCTTAGAAAAATAAATAAAAAGACAGTTGTTACAGGTTCAAGATAGGACCCAAAGAAACAGAATATATATGTTTAAATTCCACCAGTATGGAACTCACGCAAATCTACAGATTGAAAATATTAACAAAAGTTACCCTATACTCTAGCAGGATCGGTCAAAGAAACATAACAAAATTTTCTCTGCAATAGTTTTACATAAACTGACATAATGGTTTGAGCTGACCGGTTAGATCTTCAATAGTTGAAAACATGCAAGTCCATCAGGGTCTTGTAATATCCCTTTTCTATCTCCACTTCTTCCACCTGATGAAGCAGAAGGGTTTCAATAATGAAATCCTCCCAATCAACATCAAATTTCATTTTCCTTTTCCTTCTCTTTCCAGCATTTACGTGTTCGAGGGAGCCTACATCAATCGTATCAACTGAACTAGCATCCGAAGGATACATTGTCTTATGGATTCGATACTTTGCAGCTTTTATCTTCTCTTTTCTCCTTTCATATGCCAAACAACCACTATCAAAAGAAGGAGGCATAACACTTAAGCCCACATCTTTCTCCACTATTTGCTTCACTAAAAGCTTTTTGCTCATTTCTGATTCGCCCTTCACCAATCTGTGTATGAAAGCATGCCATATCCTCTCTTCCTTTTCCTAATGCTATTATCTCTGCTATGCGTCGACTCGTGTACATGCATTTCATCCTTCATCTTCGAATAAATCATTGCCATACACTCTTGGGAAATTTGGAATCTATTTGGACCTTCAATACTCAACCTTTTAGAGTGATCCATCGTAAAGTACTGCGAGTCATTTACGGTGTCATCGGCATCTAAAGCATAGTCATTTCCGTTGCTCAAACAATCATCGATCAAATAATCCAGATCAAACCCAACATCCTCAAAATTCTTATTTTTATTTCTATTCTTCGACATTGACTTTAACTCCATGTATTGAATAACAAAAGTCGCATGCTTCATAATATTCTTAACCGTAACATCCTCACCCCAAGGCAAACCTCGAGCAACCTTCACAAGCCTTTCCAACAACTCCTTATACCTCAACCTACAAGTAACAACTGCCACTTGCAACTCATTCGCCACATCCTCAATCACCACAACAACTTGATTCAACTGCGCAACAAACACCAACACTGCTGCCACAACAGGCAACGGTCTCCTTCCCGTCGTCACATACCACTTCACCAAACACTGCACCAAAAAAACACCCTGTTTCAACATCCTCCCAATCAAATCCTCAGAAACCTCACTAAAACTCGGAGCATTCCTAATATAATGCTCGAACGAATCAACAATATCAAATTCAGGCAACTTCAAATCAAGAAAATCAACAACCCGATAAATCATCCTACCCAATTCATAAATATCACAACAAACTATATTCGCTACCGTAACAATAGCCAACGGCTTCCCATCTATCCTCATTACAATACAAGCACAAGCACCTATTAGTACTGTAAACCATCTACCCTGCCCGTATTCTCCGTCAGTAACTTTCACTACCATATCCTTAACTTCACTAGATTTCAAGCTCGAAAATCCTAATTGGTACATTAAATCTTCGATTTCTTTCTGGGCATTGTAAATTTTTGTTTCGTTGTAGTTATAAACTGTTCCGCTACCGGCGGTGCCGGTGCGGACTTGTGTTCCGGTTGGACCACTAATTCCACCGATTTGGGCATCGTAATTATCGTAATCTTGTAAAGTTCCACATGATAAACAAACGGGATTACCTGTTGTGTCATCTGAACCGATTGTATGCTTTTGACAACTCTTGCAGGAACGAGAATTCTCCATGGATGAACCGAGAAGATTCAGCTCAATTTTTTTGAGCTAGGGTTTTTTTTTTGTTGATGATAAATTAGAAAGGGAGATTAGGGGAAACCCGAATGCATTAATTGAGGCCCAAATCAATTAACAGTCCATCCGTACGAGGCCCGCGAACAAATTAAAGACATAATACATAAACATTACGTTTGACACACACATATTCTATATGTTATGTTTAGGAGGGGTCGGGTTGTTGTATAATGTTAATATCATGTTGAAAAACTTACATAAATATACTAAAATAAAAAAATATTTATTTACAATTTATAGTAATAACATTTTTTTTTACTTGACCACTTTTAATTTATTTATAATACAAATTTGATACATATTACAAAGATAAATTTATTATTCAAATATAATACAAGTTTTAATGATGGATAATACATTTATCACACATTTTAATACACTTATAATACAATGTGACAATTTTTTTACCAAACAAACATAGTATATTTCAAAAACAATTATAATTAAATATATTGCATACATAATTCACTTCTAATACATATTACAGATTTATTACAATATTGCTATAAATGATAATAAACAAAAAACATCGCTAAAATCAATAATTATTTTTAAAAATATATTTATTCATGTAATTTTTTATTTGGATCGTAGTTATAATTGAACATGATGTTTGTTTAATGAACTTAATTAATAAATAAAATGACGCTTTCACTATATTAATTCTATTAGTATATGAAAATTTCTATAAGTAGCAATTTGAAACATCGATATGGTAAAAGTATATATATCTTAAGTATAGTTGCCCAAATTTTTTATATAGTTTAACTCTCGAAAAGTAAAACATAACAAATATCAGATAACAGATCGAATAATTTGACTAATCTAGGTAATGTAAGTGTCCCTTTGTGACACTCTTATGCGACATTGTATAGCCTTCTACTTGAAATTAAGATAATATATTATCAACTTTCTACCGAAAAAGAAAAAAAAATGGACATAAAGACGAATTATATATTAAAAAATTAAATCCAACATATTACTTAATTAAAAAGAAAATAGAAAACAAACTTCCATATATATTGCCTAAAAAAATTAAAATTAAAAAAAAGTGTTGCCTCTTTGTTTCCACTTTGTAATGCGTTTATTTCTGTTTGAAGAAATATTCACATCTATTTTCTTGATTTGTTTTTGTGTATTGTGTGGATATGCTTTAAAAAAAAATAATCAAAGAACCATAAAAATAGGTCTATAAATACCCAAAAATATTTAAAAATCAAGTGTTAAATTATGGCTTATATGTTTAATTCTAGTATTATTTTTGCTACGTTACTAGTGTTGAATTTCTTGATCATTCAAGCTACATCTCGTACTTTATACGAATCATCAATGGTTAAAAAACATGAACAATGGATGGCTAAGTATGGACGTGAATACAAAGATGAAATAGAAAAGGCAGAGAGGTTCAAGGTATTCAAACAAAATCTCGAGTATATTGAATCGATAAATAAAAATGGAACACGATCGTATAAATTAGGGATCAATGAATTTGCTGATCGTAAAAAAAGGAATTTAAGTCTATTCGTAACGGATACAAAATACCGTCTAAGCAACGAATAAAAACTAAGTCATTTCAATATGAAAATGCTTCATCTCCAATTACGATGGATTGGAGGAAAAAAGGTGCGATTACTAAGATTAAAGACCAAGGGCAATGTGGTAAGTTATCAAACAAATATAATAATCCGCGATACAAAATTAGACTAAGTTATTTTACACTGTGATTTTGTAGGATGTTGTTGGGCGTTTTCCGCTGTGGCTGCAATAGAAGGACTTAACATGATCAAAACGGGTAAATTGATTTCATTATCTGAGCAAGAGTTGGTTGATTGCGATATAGGTTTAAATGAGGGTTGTGAAGGAGGTCTCATGGATAACGCTTTTAAATTCATTATAAAAAACAATGGAATTACATCAGAAAATAGTTATCCTTACAAGGGAATCGATAGTAGTTGTAACAAGAACAAATTACTCAACCATATGGTGAAAATTTCTAGGTATGAAGATATTCCAAGTAATAGTGAATGGGCTTTACTTAAAGCCGTTGCAAATCAACCTGTATCTGTGGCGATCGATGCTGGTGGATCAGATATTCAATTTTATTCTAGTGGTGTGTTTACAGGACATTGTGGAAATCAATTAGATCACGGTGTTACTGCAGTTGGTTATGGAGTAACTAAAGGTGGTACTAAGTATTGGCTCGTCAAGAACTCATGGGGAACTAGTTGGGGCGAAGACGGATACATTAGAATGTTAAGAGATGTTAATGTTATGGGAGGACTTTGTGGGATCGCCATGCAAGCTTCTTACCCAATCGTTTAATTACCATTTTTTATTCGGAGTATTATATTATTTTTATGTTCACATGGACAGTACATAAAACTTAAACTCTTATTTATGTTGTAGTGTGTGTAAAGATTCATGCTCATACGAACCATACAACTTCTTTTCTCTTCAAAACAACATAGGTTGAATGATGTTATAGGTAAAATAACCAGAGTTTGACTAATTTTTCTGTCACACAATACGTTGAGTGACTTTATAGATAATTATATCATTAATTATGTAGTTAAAAAATTATTTAATTGAGCGACCATAAGATAAATATAATTAACTCCTCAAATATTCAACTTTCTTTTCTCTTCAAAACAACATAGTACTACAATTATTATGTAATACAAGGACTTTTGACTTAGTACAACACCATTAACCAAACAAGCACACTAAAGTTCATGTGCTATTAATTTTTACCAAATTTTCTAAACAATAGGATATGAAGCCATAGTAGCTATCCTACAAAGACCATCATTATTTCCAATATCTCTAGCAATTTTCATATAACCATTTTCACCCCAACTAGACCCCCATGAATTCTTAATTAACCAATATTTTGTACCATTTTCATTACTCATATTTTCATTACTCGTACCATAACCAATTATTGTAACTGCATGATTAACTTCATCACCACAATTTCCATCATAAACTCCACTTTTATATAATTTAAACTCTTCATTCACCGCGATACCCACCGATATAGGTTGTCTCGCCACCGCGGTTAGCAACATTGGTTCATTTGATGGAGGTAACGTCTCGTAGCTACTCATTTTTACTATCGAGTCTTGTATCTTGCATGAATCTTGATTTTCTTCGTAAGGGTAGTTCGATTCTTCTGCGATACCATTATTTTCGACGATGTAATCGTAAGCCATGGTTATTAATCCGCCGTTACAACCATTGTTTTCGGTTGAACAATCTAATAGTTGTTGCTCGGAGAGTGAAATTAATTTCCCCGTTGAGAGTTTGTTTGCTCCTTCTAAGGCCGCGACCGCGGAAAATGCCCAACAACATCCTATAAAGGACAAAAATCACATACTTTTAAGGGTAAAATTCCTTATAAGTTTATATTACAGAAATCTCTCAAACGGATACACAATAATATAAACGCTGATACATTAATCTGATGCGCGAGATACATTAATCGTTAAGTAAGATACATTACATTTTATACACGATACACTAATCTGATGTGCATTTTATACATGATACACTAATCTGATGCGCGGAATACATTAGTTTGATGCGCTGATATACATTAATCTGATACGTAAAAATGAGAAATTTGACTAATAGGAAATAATGGTAATAAGAAAACTTAAAGGTGAGATTTTTGACATTTGAGTTTAAATATTTTATAGGCTAACAATAACGAAGTAAAATAATAAATATACATATATAGTGGCTATAGGATGATGGATTATACCCTAGTGAAAATGGAATAAATTAACCTACTATATATAATAGGCTAATTAAACCACACCAATATTGTAAATCGTTACTGATTTAACTTAATTTCTTCTGTCTTAATTTATATAATGTACTTTTACTGAAGATGAAGTTTAACAAAAAAAAAGAATTCTATTAAAATTTGTGATTTCAAATGCAAAATATTGATATTTCTACAGCGATAAACTATTTATTAAGAATAAAATAAGAAGTACAAGCTAGGTAAGTTCAAATATAGAGGTCATTTTCTTGAAACTGACTAAAAAATATAATTGAGACAGATCGAATATTTAGCAAGAAGAGAATATGAAATAAAAAAAGTAAAGAGTGTATAAGTAGAGTCAAAAGTTTTCTTAAATAGGGAAATTGTGACTTACCACATTGACCTTGATCTTTGATGCTAGTGACAACACCACTCTTTCTCCAATCCATTTCAGATGGAACATCACTTATATTTTCATACTTGAATGATGAAATTGTTGTTGGAGATAATTTTTGTGATTTTATAGAAGAAAACTTACTATTAAGTCCATGATTAGTAGTATAATACCTCATGAATTCCTCAGAAGTAAGATCAGTGAATTTGTTGATGCCTAATTTATATGATTTACTATCATTATTGTTGAATGACTCAATAAATTTCACGTTCTTCGCGAAGATACTCAATCTTTTTGCCTTTTCTATATCATTTTCGTAAGTTTTTCCATGTTGCGCCATCCACGACTCGTGTTTTTCCACCATGGAGGTTGAATCTTGACTACAAGTGACTTGAGATGCATACATCCCAACAATCATAAAGAGAAGGGTGAATTGTGTTTTCCATTCAAGAACCAAAGCCATAATTACAAGAAAATACCTAGGCAAAATAATTGTTTTTTTTTTAAATTTTGTTATTGTAATAAGATATAATTAATGATGTCCTTTGGTCTATATGGGGCTATTTATAGGGATGTTACGATATGGTTCTTTACGCAAATGTCCTCTTTTTTTGTTATTATTTAGATTTTGGTCCCTATTATGACAATTATTGCAAATTTAGCCTTTGAGTCGGGATTGATAAAACATTAAAGTATCGTCTTACGTCTACAAAATTTTAGAATGTAATCTAATATTTTTTATAAGACTTTCAGAGGGCGTTTGGTAGGCTGTATTAAAAAAAATAATCCATGTATTAGATATAGTATAATTTAATACTGTGTTTGGTAGGAATATGAGCTTATGTATAACTAATCCATGGATTAGTTAATACATCCTATATTGTATTATGTGATGTATTACTAATACCTTCCATTTGGAGGTATTAGCTCTAATACCATGGGACTATTCTAGGTAAAGACAAAAACACCCCTCAAATCCTTTTAATATATTTTTTATTTTTTTTATTTTATATTTATACTAATAAAGTTATTTAAATAAATTAGCTTACAAATTTTATTATTTAGATATGATTTTTTGTTTATAAAATATGAATTACTTAATCTATTTATTATTAATATAAAATATTATAATCCGACTAATATGTTAATGTTGATGTATGAATTTAAGAACAGTTCATAAGTAAAATATTGTCTCTTAATGAAAGTTCATTAAACATTACACAAGTAGTCTAAAACAAGAGTGTGTGTGTTTATATATACACACACATCTCGAGTATAAAAATAGTTTAATTTATTTTTCTATATTTATTTTATATTTTTATTTTATTTTATGATAAAGAGTTTTTTATTTTTTATTGATACAAAACAAAGTTCAATAAATTTTCTCTGTAATCATTGTAGTTGTGTGACCTTTTGAGTTATTAACTCTAATTTATTAAGATGACAATTATTTACTCTCTAATAATTTAAGTGAGAAAATAGTAAACATGACAATAAAAATTTTATTCTCCTAACTAGTTAAAAATGTTATAGAAAAATAATATTTTCCGTTAATTATCTACTTTGACTTAATTACATGAAATACAAAATTTCATAATAACTCTAGGGTATAATTGAAAAGTTTTTTTTTAAAACTTTTAAACCACACACAAAATTAGATAAGAAATAATGAACCAAATACTTGATAAAAATAATCCATGTATTATTAATCCCTGCATTGCTATTCGCTGCATTGATAATCCCTACATTATTCATTTTTATACTGGACGACCCCTCAGTTTTTGCAAAAGAGATCCTCACATTGTGGTGAAGGGTTTAGATCAAAAATGGTCAAAGAATACAGATCCAATTCACACAGATTTTTTCCTACAAAACCACAAACGATTAAAAATATTTAACACTATAGTATAAATAGTTTTTTTTTCCTTTTCAACTATTAATATAATTTTTTTTAATATTATTATTACTTGAAAAGGAATTCCAAAGAAAATGGATTGGATGTTCACATAGATCTATAGGAAGGTGTGTATTTAACAAGACCTAACAAGTTTCAAATGTTTAAAAAAAATTAAATAGTGTCCAGTCACATATCTTCGTATAAATTAAAATAACTTTTTCATGATCATATGATTATATTGTGTATATTATATACTATTAATTTTATAGCGGATTAATTTCAACAAGCCTTTCACATTAGTACAGTTAGTAATCAACTTCATAGCTTCTTCAACAAACACAAGTTTATCTATCAAGTTTTAAACGAACTTTGAGTCAGATCGTGCATTTCAAATATGAAGTCTCATTCTAAGATTTAAATAAAGGTGCTATTGAGATAAAGTCAGAGTGTTATTCAGATTGACAAGTCCAATCGATTCATAGCCTCTCGAGCTCAACTACTATAATCATGCAAGATTGATGATTGAGGATCCATACAGAGTTTTACAAATTAAAATATCTATTGAGAAACATATACTTTCTTCAGGAAATATGAATATCTTATGATAACTGAAACAAATCAACTTAAATTTACATATTAAAATTTTGAACTGATCAAATATCGTCATTTAAAAAAAAAGTGGACTGATATTAAATTATTTTTTCTCTTAGCGCGTAAGATGTAAAATGTGTTTGTGCTATTTGATCAAAGTCCACAAAGAAGTGTAAACAAGTCAGTGTCTTTGTGCCTTTTAATCAACATGAATGTAACTTGCTTTATAGTTGAAGTCTTTTTTCTTTTTTTAATTCATAAAAGTATTACAAAATTTCAATTTATTTGTCATAACTAAAAAGATATACAACTATATATATGTTTAGTTGGATCACAACTCGAACATTCAATAAAGTGCTTTGTTAAAACATAGGACTAACAAATAAGATTTGATTACGTTTTATTAAAATTATACAAAAAAATATATAAACATCAACTATTTTTTTTGGCAAAATCAAATCTAACCCGCTCAATCCACCCAACCTATTTAAGTTGGCGGTTTATTGACCCGTCATTCATTAGCTCGACTTATTTCAATTTATTAACAATTGTTTCGATGTAATTTGAATTGGTCATGAGATATCTTGTTAAAATACTTTTGACAAACTTTTTTTCAATTTTTATGGTATATATAGCCATAATAAAGAAAAGCAATAATTTTCTAGATACTAAAATAATTTAAATGAATAAATAAAACAATTAAGCTACATAAAAATTAGATTGTTTTGAATCTTGACCCGTTATTAATCTGTTACATAACTTTTTTGATCCAAGCAAACTTGGATTGATTGGATCTTTGACTTAATTATTGTCTTAACTCATTACTCCTAATAAGATACCTTAATTCTCCAAAATACATATTATTTTATATTTTATAATAAAAATACATTTAACTCTAAAAGGATTGACCAAATTAGATGACTCAAATTGTAACAAGATAAAAATTCATATTATTAATTAATTGAACTATTGAAATTTCTTATCGGATTGAATAAGTTATGTCAATTGACTGAATTATTTCTTTGCGAAAATTGCGCAAAAAGTGAAAAAGTGTAAGAAATTATCCAATTTCTAAAAGCTGAACGGAAAGTGTCTTGGAAATTGTGAAACAATTTCATTCCTTACTATATTTAACAACCTTTTGATTCATCACTTAAAATTCTAATATTTGTCACTTGTAAAGTATAGGTTAAAAATATATTATGTATTAATTGTATACAATTAAATATACGTGAGAGTTTTATATTTTATATCAATTATTTTTTAAAAATATTATATTTGTATTTTGTATTAACTGTGTATATAATTATATGAATTTAAGGTGCATTCGTCCTTTCTGTCATATGTAATATGTATCCATTATATCCAATCAAGTGTAAGTGAGAAATTTAAATTTTATAACAATTTGTATTTGAAAAACTAAATTTATAGTCCACAGTATTTATATTTGAATATAATGAATACAACATGTATTCATCCCCTCTCCTCCCTCTTTTGATCTCGCTCGTCTCTCTCCTCCCTCTCTTGATCTCCATCGCCTTTCTCTTACTAATATGTATTCATTTTGATAAAAATCAGTTTGTAGTTGTACTTTTAAAAATTTGTGAAAAATATAATGAATACAAATGTGTTGCAAATAAAAGTAGAGCTACGAATGATAATTGAGGAAAGACTCAAAATAGTCGCTCACTTTTGGGTTAAGGTTCAAAGTGATCCTTGAGTTTCACATGGAGTACTAAGTCCCTCATGTTTTCAATATCGGTGCACTTTTGGTCCTCCCCTAAAATTTTGCCTATTTTTTAACATTAATTTTGTCCAAAATTTTATATAAGGAATGTCCAATCGTCTTTATATATATATATATATATATATAATAGAAATAATAATTATATCTAAGATAAGGTGATTAGAAAAACACCTTGTTCTATTCACTACAAATATTACTGCAGCTAAAAACATCTTAACATATAACTTTGGAGGAAAAGAATAAATTGTACAATTGCACGTGAAATTATCATGATAAACCTCTCCACTTTACCTGTAATGCAATTTCTACTAAACAAAACAAAGTATTTTTCTTCTCACATTCTTTCATATGGAATTGTTATTTGTACTAAACGTATAAAATAACGATTGAACATCCATACATAGGTTATGGATAAAATCAATGCTAAAAATAGGTAAATTTTGGAGGAGGACAAAAAGTGCACCAGTATTGCAAATATAAGGAACTATTAGTGTTTCATGTGAAAACTCAATAATCACTTTGAGCCTTAACCCAAAAAAAAGAGATTATTTTAATCGTTTCCTCGATCATAATTAGTGAAACTACAGCTAAGAAATCCTATCAACGGCCTAATATTTGCTGTATTTTTTTAAGGGAAAAAGTTCCCAATACAACCAATCAAGTGGGCCTTCATCTCCACATAAAGCCCACTATCTAGATGTAATCCACTTACACCTAAAGCCCATTTTATTTTTCCAACAATCATTGATATACAAGACAATGCCTTAACTATTTCAAACCAACTTTCTTTTTTTTTTTCCTAATATTATATTTGTTCTCTCTTAATATCAATCATGTAAAGGTACACGGTTAGTGGTATTTTATTTGGGGTAAAATGTGCCTTATTGAATCAAATTTGAATTTAAGATCCATGATTAAAGATGGTATACTACTTACCATAAAAGCATCATTAAAAATTTAAACTCTATGAGTTCAATCTCTAAAATTTGTTTAGTATTCAATTCATCGTAAACTTAAAGCATTTAATATTCACAGTCTTAAAAGAGCTTAGATACTAAATTCAAATTTAATATTTGTAGTCTTAAAGAGTTAAAGTTATGAATTCAGATTCAAATATTTATTTATTTCGATGAATTTTGAATCTAAATACTAAATAGGATAAAGATGTGTGAAGAATCATAAGAAAAAGGAGGGTAAAAGCTAGGAGATTATCTTTCAAAAGACTCGTATAAAATTATCATTCACGTTTAAAGTAATACTGAATTCAAACAAAATCAATAAATATCAAATCTACCGACCACCAATAATGCAGCCACATATATTTCAGGGATGTCATTTATCGGAAAACTACACTATGTAAGTAAATACATATTTTTTTTTATGTATATATACAATATATATCAATTCCCTTTGACTTATTATAGATTTTACTTTTTTATATTTTGACGTTCTGATTCCGCCAGATCACTATAATTTTTAGTGGTTGACAAACATATTTATCTTGATACTAGTGGAAGGATTCCTCTTTAAATAATAAATATTATAATTAATATTCTTATTTATTTGGTCCCTCCTTTACAAGTTGTCTAAGGGAGACAAAACAGTGACAAAAGTCACAACACAAACACTACACGCATTAGCACAAATCACACTACCATTTTGAAAAGGAAAACACAAGTGTCTTTCTTGGCATTGCCTCTGAGAAAACGTAGATTTAAGATTTAAAGTTTATGAGTATTTATTAGTGGTGTCGAATAAGTGTTTGAGTGAAATACATGCAGATTAAAACGAACCGAGACAATAAATAAGCAAGTTATGGTTTATCCATAAGTTATTTTGACTGAAATGGACTATAATTAGGTCATAATCAGTCATGACGTAATTTTTTTTCAGTTTTTAGTAAATTGTTTATGTACCTAATAATTTTTTAAAATATTATAACTATATATTACATATCAAGTAAAATGAGTATTCTTTTAAAAATTATTTTAATAAAATATCTTACGGTCGTCAATTTGAGGTATATATCGACCTAAACTTGTTGATGTATGGACCGATCAAACTCAAATGATTGAATGAGTTATATTTCTACGGACTAAGTTTATCGCCTATATATCTTATAATAACCTCAAATTAATAACAGATCCGTCCCATTATAATATACCAAAAATTTGATGAGGGATTTTATAATTTAAGAATTTTTTTCAAATAATATAAAGATAAAACTGAAATTTTTTTTATCAAAAAATTTAAAAATAAATTATTTTTTTCGTAAAGAAAATATCTAGATTGTAATAGGTGCCGTAATCACCGGGAACTTGATTAGAAAAGATTGTAAAGTGATAATTCTTTGTACTTAATAATTATGTTTTGGCCCTCTTGTGATTATATTATTAACAAAGATTATTGTGTTTGAAATTTAGTAGGCGTTTATTAATAAATTTTAAATATTTTTCACGTTATTTATAATTTATGATATTAGAATTATGTTTGATTGTACAGATTTGACACATTTTTAAAAATTTAAATTCAACCTCAAATTGAATTTGAAAATTTATAGCTAAATTCTGATTTTGAATAAAATAATATTCCAAAATAAATGAATGATTTCAAGGATCAAACGAATTCATAGTACACAATAATTATGTCTTGGCCCTCTTGTGATCATTAACAAAGAATAATGTGTTAGAAATTTGATAGGTGTTTATCTATAATTTCAAATACTTTTTTAATAACAAGAACTTGTGACGCTATGATTGTACTTTATAAAGGAGAAAATGAGTATTTTATTCGAAATTTGTGAAGATAGAACTGAAAAAAATAGATATGGGTGCTTTTTATATTTTTAATGTAGTTAAATTTTATAGCTTAGCTCTGATTTTAAATAAAAAAAAATTATTAAATTTTTTGAACTTACAAATGTTTAATTTAGTTATTGGTTTTCCAATTATTTTTTTTATATATATTTAGAGAGTATAAATCCAAATAAAATGAGAAACCCACCCTTTTATGTTCGATAAGAAAAGAATAAGAATACAAATAATTGAAGTGTCATTGAATTATAATAAATTAATTAAAGCAACCCACTATACATTTTTTTTTATTGTATGGTGGAAACAATGAACATGGAACATGGGTAAATGATGCTAATGGTACTTTGACTCTAGCCATAGTAACTATAAATTTCTCTATGGCAAGGTTTATAGAACTTCAAAGAATTTTTTTAAGTGAATTTATATTAGAGTATAATGAAAAAGTAAATGATTTTATAAGACATAACATAAGTTTATATTTCAATAGCTAATTCGAGAGATTAATTGATGACGCTGACTATGTCAAACGTTCAATAAACTTGGTTCATGATACTTTTTCTGAGGATAAATCTTGAATTTGTTTTCTTTTGAATTTTACATTTTAAACATGATTATAAAAATATGTCACTAAAAATAAAAAGAGTGTTAAAGTAAAATATATTCAAATATTAAAAAAGGTAATTCTTTCTTTAACAAATTAATTAACAAAAAAATATCACATAAAATAAAAAGAAATAGAATGTACTACTTCGATCCAAACGTAAGTAGCTTATTTACTACATATAGTATAGGTTCATATTTTATTTTTTTCTTGTCTTTTTTGGTAGTAAATGATATGGATGATAGTTTTCTTCTTGAAACAATCGAAATTAAAAATTTCGATATACACTATCAAATAAAGAATTTTTATAAAGATAACTAAGAGGCAAAATAATTCCCAATATATATTACTACTCAATGTTTGAAATAAACATGATTCTTTAGCACTTAACACTTGAACTCATTATCCTTCGAGACGAATAGTGAAGGTGTATACAAGCTATTATTTATTGTTATATTTTTCTCTTAGGCGCTTAATAATATCCTCATGTAAAATAGTTAATTAGGGATTGTGAGCAAAAAAATGAATTAGGTATAGGTCATTTGAGCGGTAAAAGTACTTTGGATATCGAATGGTCTAATCAATTTATCCGATTTAATTTTTTTATTTTATTCTTTTAAAATGATAATAGAAGAGAAATCTGTTTATATAATACTCAACTATTTTTCAAGTACCAACATAAGAATGAAGAAAATTATATTTAAAATTTTGAGGAATTAAAATTTCTTAACTATTTAAGAAATGAATTAAAAAAAGTTGACTTTTTAGATCTTGTATGTGTTAAAATGAATCTAAAACTCAAATAAAAATAGTAAGTTGCTTTTAACATCAATTTGCTATAAAAATTAAAGAAGTAAAAGGACAAATAGACAAATGGGGAAAAGAATAATATAAAGTTTCCTTATTTAAAATTTATAAACTTTCTAATTTACCTTTAACAACAGAATTAATTAGTAGCATTTATTTTTTAATACCATAAATTTAAATAGCTTTTTTTTGTGTGTGTCTAATTAAATATTGTCAAATAAAGTGAGACAAAATCTTTTTTTAATATATATATACGTATAGTGAATCAATTTTGAAGCACCAACTTTCTTTTCCATAGTACTACTCTCTTCTTTCTCTCCATTTTTCTATACAAAAAAAAAAAAAATCCAAAATCAAACATCTTTTTGCAAATTATGTCAAATTTATTTCTTAAAGCACTTGTCTTATTTATTATTTTTATTTTTTTAGAAATTGTCAAATCAGAGCTTATAGTACACAATAATATAGAATTATTGAGTAATTGCAATTTATTTCAAGGCCAATGGGTTATTGACCCTTCATTTCCTCTTTACCAATCTTCAAATTGCCCATTTATTGATCCAGAATTTGACTGTCAAAAATATGGAAGACCTGATAAAGAGTATCTCAAATATGCTTGGAAACCTAATTCTTGCAACTTACCAAGGTACAAAAAAATATATGTTATATCGTCTTTGATATACGTTATTTGAGTTGCAGGTCTTTGAAACAACTTTTATACCTCTATCGTGAGATAGGGGTTAATGTTCTATAGAATCTATCTTCCACAGACTTTACCTTACAAGACTATAATACTGATATGTTGTTATTGTTATTGTTGTTGTTGTATTATCAATGTAAATTCTTTAATATGCATTCGGAGTCTTTGCAACAAGTTCTCTACCTCCTTGAATTAGAGATAAAAGTTGTTGTACTCTCTATCTCCTTCAGACTTCACGTTCACATTGTACGACTATAATATTAGTATGATATTAGAGTATATCTTTGCAGTGGCGGAGCCACAGTATGTTTACGGGGTTCATTCGAACCCCCTTCGCCGAAAAAATTATATTATTTTTATATGGTTTAAATAATTTTTTAGGTATATATAGTAGATGTCGAACCCCTTCGGCTATTTCGTATGTCTATCTCTTTAAATTTTGAACCCTTTATCGAAAATTCTGACTCCATCTCTATTAGTCGGTTAAGTGAAGCTATGTAAAATTAAAATTAAAATTCAATATATAAATTGTTGAATTTCTTTTGACGTAAAAGTTGATTCTTATGTTGTGGTAAAAAGGAGTTCAAAATGAGTTTAGCTTTACAATACTTCAAATACCAAGTGTAATATTTACATTTAGAAGGGATGAATATTTAGTATCGCAATATTTTAACATGTTACATAGTAAGTTATTTTATTTTTCAAGTTACTATATATGTCTTTATAAAAGATATTTAATCCGTTAAAAAGAGAATATTTATGCTCTTTGTGTTGTATTTTTTTTATATATATTTATGGACATATGAGACTAGGGGTCCATTACCTTGTTTTTTTGCCCTTCTCAAGATTATGATTGATATTTGTGTCCCTATAAGTTTTGTTTTCTTTCACTTTTATTTATTTATTTATTCTAAAGTTTATTTTTTTTTATTTTTTTCAGATTTGATGGAATTGATTTTTTGAAAAGATGGAATGGAAAAAAAATAATGTTTGTTGGTGATTCATTGAGTTTAAATATGTGGGAATCTTTAGCTTGTATGTTACATTCATCAATGCCAAATGCCACCACTTCTTTTACCAGAAAAGAATCAATTTCTGCCGTAACTTTTCAGGTTTGCGAGTTTTCTACTTGAATTATTAATAATTATTATCTTATTTATTTAATTGAAAAATTAAAAAAAATTAATAGTTAAAACGTGGTGTATTTTGATCCTTAGCTCTATTTATTTTGGAATGTTAAATACTTCTTTGTTACCTTATTTTAAGGCTTAAGCATTTACTACAAAGACTTATTCATGCAAATTAACATTAATCGAGCTTTTTAATAAAAAAAATATTGAATATAGAAAAAAAAAATTAAAATATTCTTTTGTTGTATGTGATATTTTTTTATTTTTTTTTTGCTTTTTTATTTTTCTAGAAGTTGTCATTTTTTAGCTTTTTCAGAATGTTCATGGGAGACAAGAATTTATATTGTTTTCATGTTTGTTTTTTATTGAGTAAAAACCCGTGATTTGTCAGAGGCGTGAACAACAATTTTAACTTTATTTTAAAATTGATGTTTTCAATTTTCTAAGATATTATTATTTTGTTATTTTTGGTCATATTGGAGCAATAATATTTCTCCTTAACACCATTGGTATATAGTCTCATTACGACAATTTATATTTTTTTTAAAAAAAATAATTTGCTATCTTAATTTAGAGTTTCGATTAATTTAAATTTGTCTCACGTAAGTTCAATTAAAGGGAGAAAATGCTTTTTACCTATAAAAATCTTTGACATTTCACCTTAATCATTAATGGTCACTTCATATAGTTTTTAATATATAAATATTATATTTAAAGTCTTCAAAAAATTTATACGAAAGAAAATGAAATAGTTCGATCATCGTATCATATATAAATCATCGACATATAAAATGAAATGAAATGAAGAAAATATTCATAGGTTTTTTAGACTTTGAACCATTATGAATTATGATGGAACGAGTTAAATCTTTTTCTAATAGAAATTATTTTCTTTTTAGTGAGTGTTAGGTGATGTGAATTTTTATAGTAACAAACTACTAGTGGTAGGTCCAATTTTTATTTCATGGCACATTTAATTATTTTCTCCCCTTAACCATTTTTAGCAAAATACTCAAACCTAACATTAAAAGTAACTGACTTGATTGTGTAAAATTAGTTTCTGATATTTATTGTTGTCAACTTGTGCTTGTATATATTGAAACTTAAAAGGGTATTCTGTTAAATGTGTGGTCTAGAATTTGTTTTATATCTTATTATAGATGTTATTTTAGTTATATAATAAAGGAATTTTATTAATTATATTCAGTAGATCTTTGGAGGATCAATTTTTTCTAATCAAATTGTAATCAATCATTAGCCATTCATAAACTTCATTAAGTATTTTGATCGATTAGGTTTTATATTTGTATTAGAAAATTTTCATACGTATAAACATTTGATTGCGAACTAGTAATAAAGACACACTATAAGTTTGATAGATATTCAGAATTTATAAATTTCAAATCCTAGCTTCATTAGCCCCTGAACAATGATTAATGTTTACTCTCTTGAACCTGGACGGAGTTAGGAGAATGTTTGGAAATTCGACTAAAACTTCTTTGTCGAAAATTATATTGTATATATTCTATTGAATCCCTTAGGTTCTTCACATATATATTTTTTTACCGAAAATTCTGATTTCGTTACTACCTGCTCCCATATTTTTTTCTTTTGCTAATTCTCTTAATGATTTACACAGGATTATGGAGTAACTTTATTCCTTTATAGAACCCCATATTTGGTAGATATAGTTAGAGAAAAAATTGGAAGAGTATTGAAATTGGATTCTATACAACAAGGTGATGCTTGGAAAGGAATGGATATGTTGATTTTCAACTCTTGGCATTGGTGGACTCACAAGGGAAAATCTCAAGGGTAATTCCTTAACACACACACATATATATATACACACCTTTCACTTTTCATATCATTTCAAATAATTCAAAAGATACACACAAAGAAATGAGTCATCAATGTGCGAGTCTAATTCTTTTATCATGTGGCTAGTATGTAAAGTCTGATTCTTTTTTATAAATCAAATACATTAAGAGCCTGTTTGGCTCAGCTTAAAAGCTGGCCAAACTGACTTAAAAGCTGATTTTTGACTTATTTAGCTGTTTGGCAATACTCAAAATAGCTTATTTTAAGTTTAAAAAAACTTATTTTAAGCCAAAAGTTAAAAGCTGGGGTAGAGGTGCTTTTTTTTTTTTTAGCTTATAAGCTGTTTTAAGTTGACCACATTTTTATCTTTTTGCCCTTATATTTTTATACATCTTCAAATTACAACATAACCCTAACATCTCTTTCTTCCATTTTCTCTTTTCACGTTTGACATAGCAACTTCAGCACATTTATCCAAACACATAACTGCTTATTTTAAAAATAAGTTTCAGCACTTTCAAAAGTATTTTTTTAAAGCTGCTTTTATTAACCCATCCAAACGGGCCCTAAGAAGTAATTGATAATAGGTGAAAAAAGACTCGAATTCAGACATGAACGTAGCTACAATATTAAAGAGGGGTTCGAATAAATTTTATAGTTTTTGTTTAAATCTATTAGTTCAGTAGCAAGTTCCGAATTCATAAATTTCAAATCGTGGTTTCATATCTATCTAGGACCTTTACCTACTCTTGATATTATAATGATGTGTATAATCATTTCATCTAAAAACATAAGCATTTACACATGACATACTTTCAGTTTACTTAGTTTTATCTTCCATAGTTATAACCATATCGTCACATCTTTGGCATATCCACCACTAACACATAGGCTGACAACATATCTTGATCAATCGATAGTAAAGCCATCGAGAAAATCGAGTGAATAACCTTAACGATCATTTTAACGTAGAGATTCATATCTTTTACAATTTTTTTTTGATTGTAGATGGGACTATATGCAAGAAGGCACAAAAGTGTCAAAAGATATGGACCGTTTGATAGCATTTTACAAAGGCCTAACAACTTGGGCTAGATGGGTTGATCAAAATGTTGATTCTTCTAAAACAAAAGTCTTCTTCCAAGGCATTTCTCCCACTCATTATATGTAAGTTTATTTATTTATTTATTTTTCATTATATTTAATTAATTTCTTCAAATCATAAACTAATATCACATGGCTTTATATAGATATATATTTGGTTGAGAAGAAAAAATCTAGAAAGAATATTTTATATGCATTAATAGTGTGTTTGGTATGAGAAGAAAAATTTTTAGAAAAAAATATTTTCTAATTTTTAATAAGACAAAAGTTATTTTCAATGAAAAACATTTTAAATCAAAGAACAATCTATTACTTGTGAGTGGACGATGGATGATAGAAGTCATTTTCTTTATTTATATTATTTGTATAAACCAACACTTCGATGAGTTTGGTATGTTTGGAAGATTCTAAAAATATTTTTCAATTTTTCATGTTTGACTTTTTAAAAAATCAAAAAAATAACATTAGTGGTGAAAATAAAAAAATAAGTTTCATAAATAACATTTTATATTATCATTTATCTCCTTCCTTCCCGTGCCCCACCTCCTTTATATTTAGTTACACTAGAAAATAAATATAAAAAATTACTGATTTTATTCACCAAAAGACATTTTTCGTGAAATATATTTTTCATCGTACCTAACACACTGTTAGACATCATTATTAATCCCTAATACTAATACTACTCAAAAAGATTCATTAGAACAATCTCCTATTCACTAATATTATTATTAATCTCTAATACATATCCTCTTATATATGATATTTTTCACTCACCAATCAAATAGCAGAAAACATAAAATATAACTTTCGTCAATACTAAACACACCGTAAATTTAATACTTTCAAAACTTATGAGTCACATCGACTAATTATAATGTTACATTTTTTATTAATTAGGGGCAAAGAATGGGGTTCATCAACAAAGAATTGCAATTCAGAGCAATTGCCACTATCAGGATCAACATATCCAGGAGGATTACCATCATCTACTATTGTTGTTAACAAAGTATTAAGTAGTATTAAGACACAAGTTTATCTTCTTGATATTACATTATTGTCACAATTAAGAAAAGATGCTCATCCATCAGCATATAGTGGACAACACCCTGGTAATGATTGTAGTCATTGGTGTCTTCCTGGTCTACCAGACACTTGGAACCAACTTCTTTATGCATCATTGGTTATGTAAAATTAGAATTTAACTTACGTATACGGACAGTGTAAAGAGATTTTAATATTATCAGGTCAAACAGAAGGATATGTACGAGTACTCATTCATGGAAAAAAATGAAATAAAGACAAGTTATTTGTTACAACGTTTTATGATTTAGGCTCTTTTAAAATATCGATGAATGTGTGTTAATTTTATAAAAAGTGATGTATTTGTGAAGAATATTATGTTATGGTTTGGGATCTAATAAGTAAAGATTTAAAGGGTTAGAGGACTTTATTTCAAGTTTTCAATGGTAATTTATTAAGTTATTTTGATGACAATAGTGTTGAGTTCAATGAGTGTGCGCTTTGACTATGATAAAATCAATTTTTATCGGTAATATATATACATATTAAAAAAATGTTAATGATATTAATTAATTGTCATTGAATTCAATGTATATAGACTTTAAAAACATTTATAAATAGTGCAAATTGTCGCTGAAAGAACGTATTTAGCAATAATTAAGTTATTGTCATTAAAGATTATTTTTGAAAAATAATGCTCGATTAAGTTGCCCTACAACAAACACATGTACATGTTTCGATCATTCAGAGCGAAGTTGATAGGTTCAAATTGTATGATATATTAAGCTCCATTTTATTTTAGAGTTAATGGTTACACACCTAAAATATCCTAATTGTTTGAATTTCATGAACTATCGAGTGCATGAGCAAATTTTTCGTATGAACCTAACTATTTATTAAATCATACCTCAATTATCAGTTAATTTCTTTTCTACGTGAAATATCACCATTATTTAGATTAAAAAAGAACTATTGATAATTAAAATGTGCTTTTATAAATAAATAATAGATAGTTAACCTTAGAAACTCACATATCATATAATTCAAATATGATATAAAGTGGTTAGTAAATACAATATATATATATTATATATATATATATAATATATATATATATATATAATGGATCCTATTTTTTTTTTTTTTAAATAAAATTATTTTCAATCAGCCTATATGTCGACCTGGTCCATCTATATATTAGGAACACAAATTCAAGGGGTACAAGTGGTATCATCAAATATGACTTGTTGAATTTTGAATGGACTTTTATTAAAACTTTGATTAGATTTATTTGATGAATAATTTGGCACCATATATAGCAGCTTTAATTTGACTTAATATAGATCTTTTAATTATTTTTCAGTCAATATATATTTCATATATGTATAGTATAATTGAATCTGGATTTGTGTATAGCGACATTCATTTTAGGGGCGCGACATTTTTAATATGATTTTTCTATTTTCGAAGATTTAATTTTTAGAATTTAGTTATGATTGCAGTCATATAAGAAGTACGTACTTAATATAATTATTAATTGAATTGAATGTTTGAATATTTTTTATGATAAGTTTGTTAATTGCATAATGATAGATCTTTGAGTTGACCAATTAATTTGAATATCTTTATGATGATGCTATAAGAATTTATATATATATATATATATATATTGTGTTGAGTGTTTGAATATATTTATGATGCTTGTATGATATGTTTAATAATTGCACACTCATTATTGAGTTGAGAATTAGACTATGTCAATGATTGCTGCTATAAGATCAAAACTTTAAGCTACATCTTAATATGAAAAAATATAACATAATAAATATTTTTTAATTTCAAAATATTAATTTAATTTAACTCAATATAAGACATAAAAGATGTTGAATTGTTTTGCTAACATCGACCTATCTTATTGTTTTTCCCACCAAGCCAAACTAGGCTAAATCTACATTATATTCATTATCAATATAAATATTATAAATTTGGTTTACAAGAAATGTTTACAATATGTGCCCTTTGAATGTGTTACATGATAAATTCTGCTCAACTATTATAGTCTACAAATCATAATGAAAAAGTAAAATTATAATAAATAAATTTGATATAATAAGTTTGACCAAAAGAATATGTAATAGACATATTTCTTATATTATTATATATACATAAATAAATGATATTATTTATAAATTAATCTCTTTAAAATTTAAAACTTATACATATTATTTTTAAAATTTCGCATATATTACCTGTTACAACAAATATATATTTATTTACTATTAATACATTAATTTTTTCTTCAAGTAGCCGTTCACTTGAATGCACCCAAATAGAAAAGATAAAAGAACATTGGGAGCAATCACTTAGTAAAAGAAAAATGATCTTGTTAAATAGGAAAAAGACAAATAATATAAACTTAAAGAACGTCAAACCCTATATATCGAGATTTTTTTATCATTTGATGTTCGATATTGAAATTCAATTGGTTAATCTAAATTTACACAATGCAGACTATATCGCGCATATAAAAATGACGATCTTTATTTTCAAGAGAATTTTTTTTATAGCCAAATCAGAAACATGAGACTCTAATTAAAAGCGGAGAGTTGTCCTCCACAACGTTGACGCACGATTGGTTTATATATATTGAAGTTATAAAAAAAATATGAAGTGAGACATAATGCACCTATTTATTTAATCTTATATAAATAATAAAAAAATAAAAATCACAATTGAACTTTGAATGTCTACTCCTAGCCATAAATTGGACTATAAATACATTAACTCAATTACATTATTCCATATATCCTAACTTAAATTCTTCATCCATACCTCATATTATTTTATTTTTCATATAAAACTTCCTTCTTTTTTTTCGCGATAGAAAATAAATGAAAACTGAAGACAAGTTTGAGAGATTTTCAAGTTGTAGAGGTGTAGCTTTTGAAATAAAACCTCGTAACGATCCATTTTCCGTTCCTAAGCCACCTACTAGTGAAGCTAATTCCCATGGTAGCAATAGATTTTGGCTACCATGGGAAAATATTAGTAAAAAAATGGTTCCATCGTCTTCATCTTTCATTCAACGATCAATGAGTCGTACTAGTAGTCATTTTTGTGATCTAGATATAGACGCAAATGAAGATGAAGACGAAGATGAAGAAGTTGATACTCTGTCTTACATTGAAAAAGGTAGCTATAACACACAAATTCCTCAAAAGGGTTCATCACCCTTACCATTTCTACCTCCAAAAACCCTAAGCAAACGCGAAAAAAGTAATGATTTTTCATCGCGATTATCCATTATCCTTCTTGATCAAGGGTTGTTTACAGTATACAAGCAATTATTCGCGCTATCTTTTATTATAAATATGACTATTTTAATTCTTGCTAGTACGGGAAATTTCCCATACGCAAGAAAAAAAGCTGTCCTATTTTCAATAGGCAACATTTTTGCTTTGACACTCTGTCGAAGCGAAGCATTTTTAAGAGTTGTATTTTGGCTCGCGGTGAATTGCTTAGGATGGTCTTGGATTCCTACGCGAATCAAGACTATTGTTACGTCTTTACTCCAGTCACTAGGTGGAATCCATAGTGGTTGTGCAATTTCATCAATTGCATGGCTAATTTACGCGTTAATCCTAGTGTTGAATGACAAAAAAAACACTTCCCCTGAAATTGTTATAGTTGCTTTTGCAATTCTTTCACTTCTCTCCCTCTCCTCTCTCGCTGCATTCCCTCTCATTCGACATCTCCATCATAATCTCTTCGAGAGGATTCATCGTTTCGTTGGATGGATAGCATTGTCACTTCTTTGGATTTTCATTACCTTAACGGTTTCTTATGATCCTAAAACTAAATCTTACAACAACGCGGGGATTGGCTCTAAACTCATCAAACAACAAGAGTTTTTGCTCACATTAGGTATTACGTTGTTAATAGTCATCCCATGGATGACTGTGAGACGTGTCCCAGTTAAGGTCACGTCTCCATCAGGACATGCAACGATTATAAAATTCGAGGGAGGAGTCAAAGCAGGAATATTAGGACGAATTAGTCCTTCTCCACTCTCTGAATGGCACGCGTTTGGGATAATTTCAGATGGGAAGGATGAACACATGATGTTAGCAGGGGCAGTTGGTGACTTCACGAAAACCTTAGTATCGAACCCCCCTAGCCATTTATGGGTAAGACAAGTTCATTTCGCGGGGTTACCTTATTTAGTAAACATGTATAATAGGGTTCTAGTGGTTGCAACGGGGTCTGGAATATGTGTATTTTTATCGTTCCTTTTGCAACCTAGCGCGGCTAACGTGTGTTTTCTATGGGTGACAAAAGGGGTGGAACAAAATTTTGGTAAGGAAATAAAAGAGATGTTAAGAGGGCATTCGAAAGAGAAAGTGATTATACACGATACAGCCTTGTTAGGACGTCCAAATGTATCAGAAATGAGCGTTGAGGCAGCGCGAAAATGGAGAGCTGAAGTTGTTATTGTTACTAGCAATCCACAAGGGAGTAGAGATGTGGTTAATGCTTGCAAAAAATCTGGAATTCCAGCATTTGGTCCTATTTGGGATTCTTGAAATTCAATTCAATTTTATTTGTGGAAATATTTAGCTTATTACTATAGTTTTTGTCAATCTCATACATTAGGTCTTATGTAAACAATTTATTTCTATTCATTTCTTTAACAATATGATGTATACTATAGAATTTAAAGTTCAATATATTTGTATTTGATGACTTGTATGAGTCCACTACGAGTCAAGGGACCAGGTTCATGAGAATATTTAAGAATAGAAGGCAAACAATCAACGTAACAACAAATAAAAAGGCACACATGATGATTAACAAGGAAAGGAAAAATTACTAACTATCCTTGTATTAGAGATGAAAATATTTCTGACAGAGTACTTCTATAGAAAAATCCCAAATAACCAACAATATTCCGATGGAAATGAAAAATCTTACATATTATTATTATGACAATAATAACGTACTCAGTATATCCCACAACGTTACGTACTTGGTTTAAATTTGTTTGATGGGAGGAAATGTAAGAGATGGTGAAGTGAATGGTCCATTGAGTAATCCTTTGGCTATGTGGTGATAAGCTGCCTCTGTTAAGTGAATTCCATCCCAATTTGTAAAACTTGAAACATCCAAACATGACTTAGAGCCAATATGACCACATCTTGCTGAATTGTTGAAGTTGTATGGACCTCCACCTCCACAACATGCTACTAGTGTATTGGAAAATCCTGTCAAAATTAGAAGAAATCAAAGTTTTGTTCAACGGGCGAGGGTATATATGCATCACTTTTTTGTACAACAGCGAGGGTGTATATGGATCTTTGTTTTGAGTGTTTTTCAAAAGTCAAAGCGACATGTCGTTTAACAAAATCAAGTATTTTCGATACAAAATATATGAATATATATTTTTTCGAAAGGACTAAAGTTTTAAAAAAATATTATATCATGAATCATAATCTCAAAGGTAAATAACTTCAGTTTTAAAAAGTTAAAAATTCTGAATCTATCAAATTTAAGTCTTAAATTTGCTTTTGTCTAAGACACATATATGCGCGCTCTCTCTCTCTAACACACATTTTGAATGAGGAAACACACTCTATCATGATTACTTTTTCCTTTTCTAGAATTCAGGTTCGAGATATTTAGTTAAGGACGGAAGGATCATGCCCATCACACTATAATCCTTGATGGTTATATATATCAAAGATTATATATAACCATTCAATATTCAAAACTTAGTAGTATCCACTATTAAAAAATTCTCAAAGATTGGGTAATTTTTAAAAAAACAATAATCTAAAGTTCAAAATGAACTTACCATAATGCTTTGGGGAATGAACCAATCTCTTGGCAACTCCATAGTAATCAGCATATATGATCTTTGCATGAGGATATTCTTTTCTTAAATTCTCAATTCCTAGTTTTAACTTAGCATTATGATATTTGGAGAAGGCATTATAGGCTTTTAAACATCCATATTTGTCATATGCATCTTTGTTTGTAGTCCCAAATATGGTTAAGAACACTGCTGAGCAACCAATTGGGAGATTCCCAGGCACTATCAATTCAACTGCCCCTTCTTCTATCAATGCCTAAGAACAAATTATGAAAGGGAAATAGTTATAATATGTATCAATATAGTTTATGTGACTAGGCAACAAAGAAGTGGAAACAATAAAAGTAAAAAGAAATAGTTTGGACGGTAAAGTGATTGAGGAGTTTGTTCCAAGGCATGTACCTAGCGAGGCAACAATGACAATATCAATAGGTTCAGCAAGATCCAATAAATCCGTATAAATAAGGTATGAATTATCAAATATTGTTGGATATGTTTGAAGAAGTAAACAAGAGAAATACTTCAAGTTACTTTTGATGAACAGTCAATCTATTTTAATTCATGTTTACGTAATAGAATGTTTGAGGCTGATAACTCAACCTTCTTCTTGATTGTCATATTTTTTTTTCCATTATTTAAGCATCCTCATTTATAATATCATCATACAATGTATTATCAACTCTGGTGATCACACAAAATACATACTTAGTTCTCTGGCTTTTATTTCTTCATGCTTACTTCATTAGAATTAGTGAGGTAAGGTCTAGCCCAGTATATAGTTATCCTACTAATATTTTTTTTATTTTTAATTAAAGACCACTAGACACTTTATTTACGGATAAATTTGAATTGTTCAACCCATACCGTATATACAAGTCTAGATGTCTAAATATATGTATACTCAAAGTTAAAGTATCCACTTACCGAACGAAAACTATTTTAAGTGTCCATTCATGTGTTATGTCTACTCAAAACTAAACTTGAAAAAATAAAAAGACAAGATGAGAAATTTGAAAAAATAGAGTCAAAGCTTACACTTGTTGCTTCAATTATGGTTTGAACAACTTGTGGTACAAGAACTTTAAGTTGTTTAATGCTTCCACCAAGAAAGGAGGGGTAGTTATAGTCATTTCCTCCAATTTCTCCAACTATAAAGAGTGATTTTTTAAAATATTCTCTACAATCTGCATAACAAAAAATAAAAATATTAAATTTAAAGAAAAAAAACAAAACAAAAGGGAAGTAATTAAAAAACACTATGATCTTTATTAAAAAAAAAATCCAAAAGTAGAGTTTGCATGCCTTAGTTGTTCCTAATTACTTGTCAAAATAAAAGGACAAATTATTTTTTTATTTATTATACCCTCAATTAATTTTGAAAAGTGTAAAATTACTTAAAAATTTTAATTTTTTAATTAATTTACTTCATAATTAATATGAGTAAAGTGGTAAACTCACTATCAATTATAATTATTTTCTTAATAGATATGTCAATTTAAAAGTGACAAAGAAAGTATATATATGTGTGTTTAAAAATTAATTTAATATATATAAATATAAATATAAATAGTTTATTAAAAATCTAATAATTTGTGTTTCTAGAATTCAGAACCAAAATTTTAGTTCTACACTATTACCTGATTGAAACCTTTCATCAAAATTATAAGACACCTGAAATTCTTATTATCACTCATCTAAAATGAAATTTTACGGTAGTTCGTGCTTTAATTTCACTTACATATCTAAAAATGTCATCACATAAAATAAGACGAAAGAACATATAATAAATTAAGAATAATTATGACAACAATACCTTTTCTTGTGGCACAAATGTTAGCCTTCACTTCTTTGAACCATCCCAATTGGTGAGTTAAAGAAATATTTGTCCATAAAATTTTAATATTTTTACTATAGAAATATTCAGCAGCAATAGCAGTAGCTCCAGCAAAAGCAAAATTCACTCCATTTTCTGCTTTTATGCCCTTTTTCAATGCCAAATAAGGTGGAAGCAATGGCAATCCATATGCCTCAGCTACAGCGGTAGAATCAGAACTTTCGCTTAAAAATTATATAATATAAAATATATAAAGAAATTAGAAGGATTAATCAATATCTATAATATATATATATAAATAAATTAATATTCATTATAATAAACTGGCAAAAAAAATTCATCCAAAACACTTTTTAACTTCATTCATAATAGTGCTTACTATATGAGCAATGCCCTATTGTCTCAATCGATTATTCCATAAAATATTTGTTACTTCTCATCAACACAAATACTGAATATATCTACCTATCAAGATTTGGGCATATAAGAAAAAATTGACCTAGTGTTTTTTTGTGTTCGCTATGATCATGATTTTCTTCCAAGAATTCATACTACTCTTTTTTTAAAATTTATGAAAATAGTGTCATATTAGCTTTTGACTCGATTGACTATTTCCATATATTTGTTACCTCTCATCAGCACATATACTGAGTGGTTCTACCTATCAAGATTTAGTCATATGAGAAAAACTAACCCAATATTTAGCTTTTCACTAAGATCTGAACTTAAAACCTCATAGTTATGATTTTAATTTATCGAATACTAAGTCACACCCTTAAATATTTACATCATTTTATATAATAGCATTGAAATAAACATAACAAAAGAAACATTACCAAAGAAGTCAATAACTAATCTTCCATTTGAGCACCGGCCGGTGGCATGTTTGAAGAACGTTTCTCCATAGGGAAGTTTTCCGATGACCGGAAAAGTCATGGCGCCGGAGAGAAGGAAGTTTCCGGTGTCGGCGAGTGAATCACCAAAGCTAAATATTGCATTATAAGATTGTGGATGGGATGAAACTAAGCTCAAAGAACAAAACACAATAATAATTTTCATGAAGATAGACATTTTTATTACTAAACAAAAAAAAAAAGTATAAAGCTCTTTCTTAGTTTGCTTCACTACTATTAATATGAGAGGGAAAAAATGGACTTTCACTTTGGTGTTTGGATATCTTATTTTGAAATTTTTGATTAATTTAAATTTGTATCACGTAAATCAATTAAAAGGAACTAATTTTATTGTGTAAGAATGAAAATCTTA
Source organism: Solanum habrochaites (assembly GCA_027704765.1). Classification (NCBI taxonomy): domain Eukaryota; kingdom Viridiplantae; phylum Streptophyta; class Magnoliopsida; order Solanales; family Solanaceae; genus Solanum; species Solanum habrochaites. Next base: position 854,544 of record JAKWJA010002491.1, read on the forward strand.
TACATCCTAATACAATCATTAATGCTCATTTTGTATAGTTTTCAAAAAGAAAATTAAATAGTTTGATCATCGTAATATGAATCTCCATCACATAAAATGAAATATATAAAAAATATTTAAATATTATTTTAAACTCTCCAAAATTATGGTGAAATGAATAAGATCCTCTAATTTTACACGATTGCAAAATTTCAAATTAGTGGGGGCCCAATTTTTTATTTCATCACACTTTTTATTGAGACCTTTTGGTAAATTTTGTCAATTTTACCAAAAATTCTCAAACATAAATTAATTTCTGATATTTGATATTGTCAACTTTGTGTTCATATTTATTAAACTTCATGTTTGAAATTTGGATTCTATACAAGGTGATGCATGAAAAGGGATGGATGTGGTGAAACTATTGTACGAATTTTATATTTTTTTAAAAAAATAATTGTGGTCTAAATAAGTCTTGAATGTTTATACAATTATAAATTATCTCATCATCGGTAAAATAGAAATTTAATGTTTAATAATCTGTAAAAATAAAAATATGGTTTTTTTTAACAAACTAAAAACAACATCAATATAATTGGTACAACGGAAAATAGGTGTATATTTTGGATTAAAAAATAAAAATGTTATATCTATCTTAATTTACATGAATCTATTTAATTATTGATAAAATTTAACAAAGAAATAAAAAAAAATCAAATTCTGTAATTTCAAAATATCTTAATATTTATGTGGCTATAGCCTATATGACTTTCTGATACCTCTAAACTTATCGTAACATTTAAATTCATTTTGTCTACGAACAAGAAAATTATAAGTAATGCAACTATGAATCTCATGAATGATTTGATCATGCTCCAAAATAAATATTTATGACATGTTTTACACATGCAAATAATACAGAAAACTCGAAAAAAAAATGATGTTTCTAGTGATAGACGAATGAGTAATGCGTAAAAATTTGTCAGGCAATAGTTCACTCAAAGTTATAAAGTAAGATATTGATTTCTCAACCAGATCAATTTTTCTAATTATATGATGAACTCTTTTTACTCGATATTTAAATCATAACTATATTGGTTTTAAATATTTCCTAATCTTTTTTTTTTGTTAGATATGAGACTTAAATATTAGGTGTATACAAATTAAATTATGCTACTTTAGTTGGTGGTGTTGATAAATGATACAGGTAGTAAGTTTGGTAAAAGAAAAATCTTAAATATATAGACTAGAAGTAGGTGAAAGGACAAAAGTAGATAATTATTTGATCGATAGGATAAGAATAATTTTTATAGGAAAAATATATAATTATTTTATCATATTTAATTATGAAAAAAAATTAATTTTAAAATTATTAAACTTATCAACCATTTATTATAAACAGTGAGATAACTAATCTTAAGTGATATCCCAACTCATTACACATTATATATTTTTTGTCTATGTCTAGGTATTAGTATTAATTATAATATATCCCACATATATTATAAAATTAATAGTGTATAATATATGTATCACCATAGGCCCACTCTCTCATCAGTCCTTGGGCCCAGCCCTTTAACTTTCTTTTGGGAAATTTTTTATAAATAGCACTATTTATAAAATAAATTATACCAATATTATTGAATTTTCTTTATTCTTAAGTCATCTTATCTTTATTTTCAGTTTCTTGTTTTGTTTCTATTTATTTCTTGTTAGATTCTTCACGTTTCTTGATTTTCTTTATTGAGTTCTTGGATCGACAACACGATCCTTATCAACACGTTCACATACGTTGTCAGCCTGAAGTCTAAATAAAAGAGAAAGTGATATAAAATTCGATAATAAACGTAAAATCAATATAAATTTGTACGTTGTATTCTTACAATACATAATACTCCCCTTATATACAAAATTAATAATAGCTAAAACTGGATACACGTAAAACCGTACATCTCTATAGACTATAATAATTCAAATAATTGTAAAAAACTTAAACGAAGTTGCATTTGCATATCAAGAATAAAACTAAAACTACAAGACTACTTTCAAACAAGTTGGTCCATGTATGTTACAATTCCAACTTTTCAAGATAAAAATCTCTAATGTATATTGGACAAATTATATATACACAATATACACTATTGGTCTGATATTCCCTTATTATAAAGTCCATAATTCATTTGGGGAATTGTGTATGGACCTTGTAATAAACCTTTGGCTATTAATTTATATGCTGCCTCTGTCAAATGTACACCATCCCAACTAACATATGAAGAAGGTGTATCACAATAATTTGAAGATGGTGATCCACATGGTCTCTTTGAGTCATAATTGTATACACCTCCCCCTCCACAACATGCTACAATAGTACTTGTAAAACCTACATAACAAAAATTGATGAAATATGTTAAATACATCGATAGTATGTATATAAAAATTATTGTCAGAGTATATAAGTTAAATATATGACGAAATATGTTAAATACATTGATAGTATGTATATATATATAAATTATTGTCAGAATATATAACTTAAATATTTGACGATTTACTTACCAAAATTTTTGGGAGATTTGTAAATTTGCATGGCTGCATTGTAGTAATCAGCATATATTATGTTGGCATGAGGATGAATTTCACGAAGTTTATGAATTTCTTGTTGAAGTAATTGGTTATGATATTCAGCAAATTCATTTAACCAATTAATACAACCAGTTGAATTATCATAATCTTTTTTATTTGAATTTTTAAAAATTGTTAGATATGAAGCTGAACATCCAATTGGTAAATTTCCAGGTACTATCAATGTTTGTGCTCCAAGTTCAATTAATTCCTGCAAATATAATCAAATAAAATCTCAATTAATAAAATTTGAAAAAAAAATTAGCTAGAAAAGTAATGATTTAGAGACAGATAAATTTTATAGTTAAACAAAAAATTACCGACTTATATTATTTGTGAAAATGTATTTATAGCCTAAAAGGGGACCTCCCTCCATATTAGGTCAAGTTGTATTTATTTATGTTAGATTTGATAATGAAACTTAGTTAAGCCATATTGGGCCACCCCATGATAATTATTGTTCATGGTTATAATGGGAAAATAATTTTCGAACGAGATATATAGAATATATTAATATATATACAATCGCGATCTGATAATATACTACTAAGTCTTTCAAAAGAGGAAAGAGTTAGTGAGTGATCATCAAGAAAATTATATTCTATGACTAATTATTTAGCGATAATTAATTATCATTTTTTTTTAATTTTTTTTTTTTTACTAATTCTATTTTTTTTTTAAGTGTAATATTTAATGAAAAAAAATAGTTGATACTTACATTAATGCCTTGGCCAATGGCTGAAATAACTGCAGGCACAAATGATTTAACTTCTTCTCCTGATTTTCCTTGAGAAAATGGATGATTATAATCATTTCCTCCAATTTCTCCCATTAAAAATAATGAATTTTCAAGATATTCTTTGCAACCTGATTAATATTTAAAATAATTAGAATAATAATGATATATTGAGGCAACTTGAAAATATATATATATATAAATAAAATCAAATGGCTTATCTACATTTATAAAAAATATCTATTTTCCCTCCTAATTATTATTATCAAGACGGTCTCGAGAGGACCTTCAGCTCAAATACATCAAAGGCGATCCACATTTATATGCACCCGTCAACTACGAAAAAGATTATGTATATATACATATATATATCTTGAGAATCTGACAAAAACTAGAATATAGAATTGTCCTTGTGCTACTGGTACAAGTTAGAGAAACTACTCACGAGAAGATGGAGATTGTTATTAAATAATATGTATAATAGTTTTAGTTTTCTATTTTATAAATACATATCATCCAAAAAAAAACTATTTATTTTACAGTTTTTATATAAAAAAAATTCAAAAAACAAATACATTTTGACATGGTATCCCCACTAGGCCACTAATGTATTTCTTTTGTTTCTTTAGTTCTTGACAAAAAATATTGTCCATATATCTAATCAAGTAATTACGTTTTTTATTAGGACTTAAATATATAATTACTTTTGTTTATAAGATTTGATTGCTTTTTATGAGTGGTTGATCATGAAGGGAATAAGATTTTATCCTAGTCAAAAATGTATTTGATTTAATTAATAAATTTATATATCTCGATATATAAATTCAGATATTAAATTCGTCTATAGAAATATTTAACTTGGTATAACTAGATCATTATTATTTTTCTATTCATCTTTGATTTGTCAATTTGGCAACAACTTTTCTTTACTTAATTAAAGATTGAACATAATGTTGGATCAACTTCTCAACTACCCTTGTCAAGTCTTTTCTAATTAATTATTCTTTTTTTCCCATTAAGTAAATGGAAGGCTAAAAATAATATAGGGGTTGGTCCACTCTTGAATTATTTGTGATTTTAAGTGAGCAAAAAAAAAAAAAAAAGATAAATATAATTTTAAACAATTTCATTTAATTTTTTTATTTTATTCTTATGAAAATATTTATGATATATTTAGGAGCTAGAGCAACTTTCAAAAGGTTTATAGTCACTATTCGTATGTCATATTTAAAATCACAAATTTGTTTTTACCGGGATCAAAATTAATGACTCTGTATAACGTTTAATAAAAAATTGTTATACTAATATGTAATATAAGTTAGTAGCACTAATTAATAATTTGAGTAGAGAAAAAGCAATAAATTGGTTGTAGTACTCCTTAAGTTAAGGTTTTATCCATCTTATTTTATTTTTAACTTGCTTATAATTTCTTTTTTTCTTGTATTCTCTTTACGTCTTTGTTACGAAAATGATACTAGTATCTTTTTTTTATTTTGTTTTGTTTTCGGTATTTGTATTAGGGCCTGGACGAATTTGAATTATGCTCATAGTCTATTTTAGAGGATAACGTACTCTTTTCGTTAGAATTTTTTTCAAATTCAGAACCTCTAGTTAAAAATGAAATAATCATGTACATCCCATCACACCTCTGATGGTGAAAATGGCATGTCTTCTACTATGTATTAGATTTTTTCTGAATCGGATATTTAAATTCGAAACATTTAATTAAGAGTGAAGAAATCATATTCTATCCCACCATACCCTTGGTTGCTATTTTTGGAAACGACAAAATATCTTTATGGTGTTTGATCTAATGAAGGAGAAAATCGTTTTTTTAACAATTTTTTTTTTCTTATCCAAAATTTTAATTCTGAACCTCTAATTTAGAACGAAAAAATCATCTTGATTGCACCACAACTAAATTGGTGGTGAAAATGACATATCATCTTTTAGTTTGTTTGGTCCACTTTGGAGGTTTGCCACAAAAAGAAAAAAAAACTTGAATAATTCCAAAAAATAAATAAAATTAATCCATTATATTATTGGTACTTACTTGTTGGTGAGTCACACAAAATTGGTAACATTTGTTTGAACCATTCCAATTGAGTTCCTAATGAAACATTAGTGGCTGGATTTTTTATTCCTCTTTTCTCTAAATATGAAATATCCACAGCTGTTGCTCCTGCCACTGCAAAATTCACTCCTCTTATTGAATTTTTGCTACTTGACATGTTTTTCATAACACCAACATAGGGTGGCACAAGTGGAAATCCCATACCCTCCGCTGCAAATAAGATCACAAGTTTCAGAAGTCTTTCGTTTATCTTGATGAAATAATATTGCATAAATTGAGACAGAAGGACGTACGTATACGTGTATACACATGTTTTACTAAAGAAAAGATAATCCTTAACCTTTATACGTTCATAGACTGATCAAAATTCGAACTTGATGAATTTAACCTATAAAGTTCTCAGTAATGAATTCATAGTAGCTTTTAAAATATATGTATTCAACATTTAATATTTGTAGAAGTTCCGTGATTCTCAACGTATGTATTTATATTTCATGTCAAAAATACTGATTCGACAGAGAAATGGGATATATATATATAGCATTAAGTATAATGGGACACCTTCTTTTATTTATGTATATAATTAATACTATCACGTTAGCTAAAAGATAAAAATATTAAAAAAAATATTATTAATACGTACCGATAAAATCTATAACGAGACGACCATCGGAAAATCGACCGGTAGGATGATGAAAGAAGGTTTCACCATAAGGAAGAACCGATGAAGCAACAATTTTATTGGATTTTGAGAGGCGAATTAAGTTTCCGGTATCGGCTAATGAATCGCCAAAGCTAATTATCGACTCATAAGATCCATAAACATGTTTAAATGATGTAATTAACAAAATAATTAAACAAATTAAAGAATTAGAAGAAGAAGCCATGGAAATTATCAAGTTAAAAATTTTGTGTTTTTGGCTATTGAGATATTTTAGAGGGTTCAAAATTATTATTTGAAATCCTCTAAGGAGTTTATGAAATTGGAGTTGCATTTATAGAAGATTTTGTGACCTACCAACCACAAATTGTCCAAATGGCAATTAATCAAGGACCTACTAGGAAATACACTATAAATACATTTTTTTTAATTTTTTTAAATTGTGGTCAAAATATATTATTGAGTTCACCAACCTTTACTATTGACATTTTCTTTAATTAATTTCAAATAAAAAGGGAAATTTGCACTTATAATCCTTCAAATATCAACCAATAATAATTTTGGTTCTTTTGATACATTCAAAGCTCTTTATATTGTTGTTATATCAAAATGTTATTGTGCAGAACATATCATATAATATAATTACGAAGAAAATGACATTTATAGTGAAACTGAAAGATGATCTTTTATTATAGAAAGATATCATTATATTTGTACAAACAAATAGAAGATAATATGAGAATTATTCAAATATACAAATTTTAATAAATTAAAAGTCAAATCATATGCTTACTTATATACAAAAGGATCAAAAACTAAAATTTATCAATGATGAAGAAATTAACCATATTTACAATTACAAAAATAAAAAACTATATAATAACCATTAAATTGGTTTGTATTTGGTCATTGTTATTGCTATGAAACAATCAATATTCCAATACTTTCAGATACTATAGTTTTTTTAAAAAAAATATATATATATTTTGTCCACGTCATGAAAGCTTATGGATTAATGAACCTAAATATTTGTTTTACTTTTCTTTGTCATTATTTTATTAATAAGAATATTATAAAAAATTAAATAAATTTTAATAAATTTATAGAAACTTTGATTGACTCACCAACAACTAATGTCAAATTGACAAGGCCTTAATAGGACATTTCCTTTGATGCCAACAACATTAGTTATAGTGACTTATAATATTTATTATTTTTGAATTTACCTAATTTATATTCATGTTGCCAAAATTTACTTTGTTGAGCAAAGTGTTTTATACTAAAAAATAAAAACAATTCTAATTTTTTAAAATTCATATATTAAATTTCTATTAATAGTGGAGGGTTACTTTGACAAAAGTTGGTGGATAGGGGAAAGCTAGAATATATTTTATGATTTCGTCTGTAGAAATTTGATTCAAATTTTATAAATATTTTTAAAATAATCAAATATATATAAATTATTAATTTAAAATTTAATCACCATAAATGACTTAAATTAATCTAAATTCATAAGCTTTATATTTTAGTTGTATCTCTAAGGCCTATGAATTATGTATTAATTCGAGATTACTATAAAGAGTTTAATTTTTAATATTTAATTAGAACCTAATGAACACCCACCATAAATCTATATTATTAATTTTGTTAATTATATATAGTAAGAGCAATTTCTTTGCTCCATTTTTATGATACACTAGTTTAATAACATGCCCAAATATAACAATTTCTTGCAATATTTAAAAATAAATTTGATATTTAATGACTTGATTTTTAATAACTATTTAAATATTGTGATATATATTAGAATCATGTATTTTAATATTAAAAAGTATGATAAAATTGGATAAAATGCTTTTATTCTGATATCAAATTCAAATCTATAAATTATAATTAAAAAAAATTTGTTAACTAACTTTAAGTAACTCGTTTAAATGAATTAATTAAAATTTCAATACAGATAATAAATACCTAAGGAATTAGATAAGTTCTCAAGAAAATATAACATGATAATTACAGGAAAAAATTATCCGCACTCTGTTTTTACACCAAAATAATTTAATTTCAATTATTATGTGATTTATTGAAATAAAATATATGTTAATTAATTAAAATTAAATAAAATAAATTATAAATTTATTCAAATAACATACATATATTGATTGATGAAAACAATCGATACGAGTAAATTTTAAATTCTTACCTACCACAAATATCATACAAATATTACCACATTTTAAATGCCACAAATTTTAAGAGATGGAAAATTAATATAGTGGGTCCTATAATTGGATAAGATTGTGAGAAAAATTACTTTAAACCATTTGGGCATTTTATAATAGGAAAAAATACAAATATTTAGGAGATGAAAGCTAAGTTCATATTAATTATTAATATGAATTAGGAAGAAAAGGGGGTTGGTTAGAAGATATAATTTGATTATCAAGTGGGCTATGTTGTTTCCTAATAATTTCATGTTTTTTTAATAAAAAAATATTTGTTTATTTCAAGATAAATATTTTCTATTATTGGTAGGAAATGTTTTTTTCACGTAAAAATCTTATGAGACATAAATTTAAATATAATTTCAGATTTCATTATATATATCAAACTAAATTTTGCTTGTATTAGGAAGAAAAAACTAATAGAGTAGTAGTAAATTAATACTATTTCTATCTTAATTTATGTGACACAAATTTTTTAGTTCGATCTAAAAACATATGTCATATTTCTATGATAAAAAATAACTTAACTGTTACATTTTATTTTTATTTTTAATGCGATAATTCATAATCAAACAAATAATTAAAATATGTCTTGAGCACAAACTTTTAAAAAATTTCTTAAATTAAATTACATATTCAGTCAAAATCTTTACATAAATTAAAATGTAATATTTTTTTACTAGCACAACTTAAAAGGGATATATGTATTTGAACTATTAATTTCCAACTCCAACTAAAATTGACTTCTTCATTTTTCATATTTGTAAATTGAATTTAATATATAAATATAAAGTAAGATTAAATTATTTGACTATGGACAATTATATTCTTGCCTATAATTTGTCAACACGTATTTTGTATTCTTAGTCAATAAAGGAAAATATTCACCAACCATTCAACTAATATCAACAAATATTAAAAAAATTTATAGAATTCGACCAAGATCGCAAGTAAATTATTAAATAGAGATATGAATTTTAAAAAATGGTAAATAAATTAATCTTGCTTCATTAAAATTCGATGAAAGAAAAACACACAGAGAAAATTTAAAGACAAATATCAATTTTGAAAATAAATTATTAAATTCTATTGAAATCGAATAGAACTCACTAACTCCAAACTTAATTATTTTAATTAAATTTGAATTTTAGTTTCTTCAATCCAAAAATCCAATAAATTAAACTGAAATTTTCTTATTTAATTCGAACTATCGAGCACTCACCCCTACATTAATATTATTGATTTTGTTAATGTATGTATTGTTTTCTTTGCTCCGTTTTTATGATACACCAGTTTAATATATAGCAGGCCAAAATGTAACAATTATTTGCAATATTTTTTAAAAAAAAATTAATGAAATGATTTTTTCATAACTATTTAAATATTATGATTTATTTCAAATCGTATTTAATATTAGAAATTATAATGAAATGAATAAAATTCTTTTACTCAGATATCAAATTCGAACCTACAAATTTTAATAAGAAATATGTTTCTTTTGTTAATTGACTAGAAGTGACTTGTTTTAATTAAATTAATTAAAATTCCAATACTGATAATGAATACATACGGAATTGGATAAGTTTTCAAGAAAATATACCATATTTTCTTTATCCACTTTTATTTGTTATGTTGCGTTTTTTCAAAGTCAATTCTATTAATTTCAAAGTTAATTCAGTATTTTAAACAAAATATAGATTTTTAAAAACTATACAAAAAGTATTATACATTGCAATTTTTTGCATTTCAATATAATAAAAAAATATATCGTAAAATATTAGTTAAAATTTTTATAAATTAATTCTGAAATTGGAAAATATGATAACTAATAGTGGACAGAGATGATAACAAATACCACCAAAAATATCATACAAATATCACCACATTTTAAATGCCACAAATTTTAAGAGACAAAAAAATAAAATAAAACAGGACAAAATGCACAAATGGAAAGTTAATTATTAATATGAATTAGGAAGAAAGGGGGGTTGGTGAGAAGAGATATACATGTATGGTGACTATGTATAATTTGATACTCATGTGGGCTATGTTATTTCCTCATAATTTCATGTTTTTAAATAAAAATATTTGTTTATTTCTAAATAAATAAATAAATAAATAAGAGAGTATAAAAAAAGACATATAATATCATTTTCTTGTGGTCTTTATGAAGAAGGTAATTTTTCATTATTAGTAGAAAATGTTATTTTCAAATGAAATTTCATATGTTATGAATTTGAATATAACCAAACTTCATTATAAATGTCAAGTTAAATTTCGAATCAATTCTTTGTGTCAAAAAGAAAAAATTAATATAGTAGTAAATTAATATTATTTTTATCTTAATTTATCTGACATATTTCTTTTAGCTTTGTCTAAAAAAGTATGTCACATTTCTTTGATAAAAAATAATTCAACTTTTAAATTCTCTTTTTATTTTTAATAAGGTGATTCATAACTATACAAATATCAAAATATGTCTTTAACATAAATTTTAAGTTTTTTAATTATATTTAAATTATATATTCAATCAAATATCTATACATAAATTGAAACGAAACAAAAAAAAACTAGTAAGAAGTGAGCATATATATATATATATATATATATATTGTCTAGCACAACTAAAAATGGATATATGTATTTAGACTATCAATTACTAACTCCAAGTGAAATTGACTTCTTTTTTCATATTTGGAAATTGAATTTAATAGCTAAATTTAAAGTAAGAACAAATTATTTGACCATAAACAATATTTAGCATAAGAAATTTTTCAGTACTTAGTCAACGCGTATTTATATTCTCAGTCAGAAAAGGAAAATATTCACCAACCACTCAACTAACGTCAACAAATATTTTGTTAGAAAATTTTATAGAAATCACCCAAATCACGAGTAAATTATTAAATAGATATATGAATTTTAATCGATATATTAATATATTATTTAACTTAAGCTCATTTTATATAAACGTTCTCTAATTTATGGTGTGCATAAAGAAATACTTAAATTTTTATTAAGTTGATCAATTAGACTCATGAGTCTTAGGTGGTATAATAAACATAGGGCACTATGTAGGATACAAATTTTAATGTAGGATTTCACGTGTGTTTATTTGTTGAACTTTGTACAAATTTTAAGGTTTATTTATATATATCCAAAGTTAGAATACGTGAGTTGATGTCAAGTTAAATAATGTATTTATTTATTATATTTTATTACTTATTAAATCATAATTAAACTAGCAATCACTGTGTATAAATATATTTATATGTGAATCCATAAAAAAACAATTAGTAATGATATTGTAAATATTGAAATTTTGTGGGATTTTATTATAAGACGTGTTCAATTGAAGTTGAGATTCTACAAAGTGTGTTCAATTCAAATTAGAATTCTTGGATGCTACTAAACTCTATACCCTATAAAAGGTATTATATATATATATATAAGGTATTATATATAGGGCAAATGACAAAAATCACATACTATTAAGACAAAGTTATCATTTGTCTAATATAAGTTTATAATTACAGAAATTCCTCAAAAATACAAATGTTGATACATTAATATGATGCACGATATACATTAATTGTTAAGTAAGATACATTACATTTTATACATGATACACTAGTCTGATGTACATTTTATACGTGAGACACTAATTTGATGTATATTTTATACATGATACACTAATTTGATGTGCAATAATTTGATGCGTGAGATACATTAATTTGATGTGTGAAAATAAGGGATTCTGTGAATTTGCAAAACTAATATGGGATAATAATAATAAGAAAACTTAAAGGTGGAATTTCTGTCATTTTTTGTTATGTATATTTCCCGACATTTCAAAAATTCCACCACAAATTCATGAAATATTATAAAGAGATCAAAATCTCAAAAAATTCACCACAAATTCATTGAATATTCATAAAGAGATTAAATCAAATCATCTTAAAATTTGAGAAATATATCATTAACAACTCTCGAATTATAGAAATTAAGTCCAAATTCAGAAAATACGCCACTAACGACACTTAAATCATGGATAAATCTTAGGATAAGAGAAGATTCAAGGGAGGAACAACTTTATACTCACAAATGTTAATAATAATATTATATTTCCTCATATTTTGTTCGTAATATAATATATTTATCACTTTAAAATTTATTATAAACAAATATGATCTGACATTTCTATAGAAATTGTCATCCATAATAATATCTCATTATAATAGTCGATATGTATGAAATCAAATCTTTCGTACACTATAATATTCAAAAGAAGATAAAATAAATATTGTTATTATATAAAAAGTAATTATTTTAGTAGTTTTATAATTATTTTAGTCAACTTCAAATACTGTTGCTGCATTAATTATTTTGCGCATGCATTGCATGTATTTAGTTACTATTTTCGCAATCGACTTTTAATTGTCATGTTACTAAAGTTAATTTGATTATTTTTTAAAGTTAAATTAAATTATGTAAATTTAAGATTTAAATAAAAATTTAGATATTTAAAAACTATACAAAAAATATTATAAATTTTAATTTATTACATATTAATATGATGAAAAAATAAAAAAAATACATCATAAAATGTTAATTCAAATTCTTACTAATTTTTTTTAAAAAAATTATTACAATTAAAAAATGAACGAAAATAGTATATAACTAGTGGAAGTATTTAAAGTGTTAATTTTAGTTTAGAAGATTTACTTATTACAATCTTTTATTGTCAAAAGTAAATCTTAAGCAATTATAACTTGATTTATCGATTGTGGAGAACTCACGTGTTTCACGTGAACTTCCTCTATCGTCGATCTTGGCTAATAAAAATGGTGACGTACATATTCAATTGTATGATAATAAATATTTTATTGTATGATAATAAATATGTGTTTAATGTTAAATGTTAAAAGTAAATATATTTAAAAAGTATGATAAAAGATAAATAAAATCTTTTTTTAAGCGGAAAAAAATTAAAATTGCCCCTAAACTCGGTGAAATAGACCCTGATACCCTTCGCTACATTTTGGGATAAAAAATATTCCTGCTGTTATCTTAAGAGACCACATAAACCTTCAAGTGTTAAAATAAGTTTTACTATTAGTCGTCACTAAAAATTACTCATAACCTTTAGTGGCAATATTTTGAGATTTTGTGGCAACTTTATCGCCACTAAAGATCAAATTCGTTTATAGTGAATCTTAGTTGACAACGCTTAGATAGAAGGATTATCCCATGTGGCATGCCACATTACTAAAAAATTGGGGGGTTGACTCTTGAGGATAACAACGGGGGTACTTTTGATCCCAAAATATAATGAAGAATATAAGTAATCTATTTCGTATAGTTTAAGCGCAAATTTTGATCCTTTTCCATTTTTTAAGAGTAAAAGAATAAATATGATACTTTTCCATTTTCAGAATGAACTTGAAGATAAAAATTGAAAGAATTCATAGTAATTGTAGCAAAGTTCCAATGCACTATGGTAAAAAATTATTTGTATGTTATGTTCACGTTAAGCAAATGAATGTAAAATATTTATCCTTTTAGGTACCTATTTATAGCTTAATCATGATTAAGTACTTAAGTCTTCTTATTTTAAATTTTAACTATTATAGTTAAATTTCTTAATTTAATAATAATATCAAGTGCCATTAAATTTTTATTTCTAAAAGTCTAACTTGTTTTGATTCTTTTTTTTTTCTATATCTCTTACGTGTAAATCCTGCAACAAGGTAACATTTTTTTCTTGTCAGAAAATGACTTTTTAAATATTGTTAACAATTCCTTCCTAACTTCTAGTTGAATAAATCAATTTATTAATTAGGTTTCTTTGTACTTAGCCAATGTTATTAGAAAATAATTCAAGATTCCAATACTTTTATATATGTTTAAATATGGTGTCACCATGACAAATACAAATGCTCTTGAATTCTATTAGTATATTACAAAAAAAAAAAAAAAAATTAAACGATACGTTATTATAAAGAATAAAAAAGAAATATAAAAAAAATTGATAATGTCCTTGTCGAAAAAGATGATTTGGATATGGATAATGAAAAAAATTAACTTTTTTTAATAACTTTTTATGTTACATCCATATCCATGATTTGATTAATTTGTGATTACTTTTATCAGAGTTGTAATGTTATACTAGAATTTTTTTAAACTGATTAAAATCTCGACATAAAAATTTTTAGGAGTGAAAGATTTTGTTAAAAATATCGCCCTTAGCAATAAATTATTTGACGCATGCATGAATCCAAAATTTATCGAAGCCTAATATAATTATCAGAAAAAAAATTCAAAAGAAAGGGTTTGTGATTATTTGTTTTAAATGTGGGGACAAATCAATGATTATGTCTAAGATGTTTATCCATATTAGGTGCAAATTATCCTTTAATTAATTAAACTAGGTTTTGTTGACAAGGTTACATTTGTTAATGCAAGTATATATAAGTGCCATGTCATGTTTGCACTTCGAATTCAGTAAAATTTATTTAAATAATAATTTTATATTAATAAATTCGTTAAATATACGAATATTAGATATATAATAATATATTATTAACACTTGTTAAGATCGTTTATAGAATTTAGAACTCATCCATCCAAGAATACAACATATTCAACAGAATTCATGACCCAAAAATTGAGGGTATTTTTACATAAAATTTTAAAAGTTTATATTTATAAGGTTCAAAATAGTTTACACAAATTTTAACTAATAATATTAAATAATTTTATCCTTCAAAACTTGAATGAAATAGCAAATTATTACTTAGTAGCATTTTTATCTTTCGATGGATGTTACACCTAAGATTTTGTCGTGTAAATGACTCATTTTTCTTATTTTGAATAATATTTTTAAAAGTAATAATTACTTGCGTCTCGAAATATCTTATTTGAAAGGATTTAATTATTTTAGTATCCAAATATTATTATGAAAAAAAAAAGTTGGGTGGGTGGGTGGTCTCTATCTGATTTTGACATTACAAAAGATTTTATGTTGTCCAAGTGGTTTCTTGAAGATTCTAAGTGTTTTAATAGCCTAATCTACTTAATTATTTAATTGCCTAATTAGTAACTATTTAATTGCCTAATCTACTTAATTAGTATGTTACTAATTTTTTGGCTGGTGGGAGCAATTCTTCACTTTTAGAGTCTTGAGAATAATGAATAAGATGAAGAAATATTTTCCCTTTAAATAGGCCTTTAGATTTTAGTTGAATTAATAAATTATAAATATATTATGATTATATCAACAATATTAACATATATGGTGTGATTTTTGAACAGGAATTTTCATAAAAAACAAGTAGCAAAATTCCTTAGCTACAATTTCACTAATTACAATTCATAATTACATTTTGATTTTCTATCGCGAATTAATAAAAAAAAATTATGCTATAAAACATGATTTTTTAATTTCATTTTTTCACCAAACTAGCTAGCTCATTGAAAAAACACATGAATTCCCCATTGATATACTCCGAATAGTCATTCAATATATTTTTTCTTTCTCATTGATTCAATCAAAATATCTATAAAGTTTTCAGTGAAAAAATAACAAAAATAATATAATTAAAAAATAAAGTAATACTAACACATAATAATGTGAGGAAACAAATAGATACTCCATACATACAAATACAATATAATCATATACCAAAGTAAAAATAAAATAATAATTTCTTAGAAGAATTCTCTTTTAATCATCGATCTTTTCTTAATAGACACATCATTGTTTATTATCACTTCAATACTTTTATCTAAACACATAATTACATACTTATAATATCAGTATCAATACTTCAAAAACTATTTATAATCAGCTAACACGAAAGGGCTCTAGATATATAATAGTCCCAACCAAACAATTAATTACTCATTGAAGAAGGTAAAAGAACATCACACAAGAAGGGTAAAGAGAAAATGCCAAGAGGCTTGTCCAAAGTGGATATCTAGTGCTAAATAATGCAAGAATCCCAATTATTCCACAAGCCACCAAAACTATTAGCACTTGTGCTGAATAATCCCAAGTTAAGTCCTTTGCATATACTATAGCCAATAGTGTTGTCATGCCCATGATGTTGTTCCTGATCACTCCAACATATATCTGTTTGCAAAAATAATATCACAATGATCGAGATGTAAAGTTTATGAATTCTGAACGACTTGTATTAGTTATTTAGTTTGGAATATTTATACTTGATGAATTTTTTAATGTAAATACAGGGTTTAGTAAAAGTTTTGAAAGCAATATATAAATAGACATGTTAACTTGACCTCAACTAGCAACTGAATATCCAAATTTTGTATACGCACATCTAACACCTTAATTTGATTTTAGTTGACCTCATAACACTCCGACTTTGAAAATCCACATCTAGAATGCATAATTTGAGAATAATGCACATCCGAAAAAGCGTGCAACTTAAGGTGTCTAGACGTGCAACTTAAACCAAGTTAATGTGTAGATATATATTTTCAAATTAAAGTTGGTTGTTTAATTGTCAATTGAGGTCAAGTTAAAGTGTCTAGATATACAACTTAAACCAAGTTAATGTAGATATACATTTTCAAAGTTGTCTGATTTAGTTGTCAGATGAAGCAAAGTTAAAGTGTCTAGATATACAACTTAAATCAAGTTAAAGTGTGAATATACATTTTCAACGTTGGTTGCTTAGTTATCAGATGAGGCCAAGTTAAAGTATCTAGATAAATATTATGCCTTTTCGAAAAAGTACTATAGACGAAAACACGCTTTTCATATAAACAAATTTTAAAAGCTTGACTAAATAGACTATTACATACCTCTGAAAAAGTCAAAGAAGCTGTTTTTGAGCACTTCTGACTTGCTGGATAGATTGCTGCTATTGTCATTCTTGCATTTAGAGCCAATGGTACAATCACAAAGGGGATGAGAAAAGAAGGCATTCCAATAGCTTCAGACAACTTTTCAATACTATCTACAAGTGGTTTTGAGCACAAAGTCATCATTGCAATTCCCAAAATCACTTGAAAAATAGATTTGTTAAAAGCCCATGTCAACAACTTATAGTTGATTTTTCCATCTTTTTCCACCTCATACACTAAATTTTCAACTTTACTCCACATAATCTGCATAAAACAAGACCACGTTAAGTCAACAGTGAGAGGAATCTTTACATCGTAACTTGAAAAAAGGAAAAAAGATTGAATTGAAGGATAAACGTATGTATATACGTATTGAATATCAAATGATTGATAACGACATGTATACTATCTTTAAAAGCAAAGTAGGCAAAATTCTAGGTCTTTAGTAGCGTTGACAAAGAAGCAGATAACCCTTATCAACATCAATTAGTACATCACAATAGGGGAAAACCATATTTGTTTAATTTATCTCTTTCAACATGGATCTCAAAGAAATTAACGAACCGACTACTATTTTATACGAACAAGAATAATATACCCAGTGTAATCTCACAAGAGTGGAGTCTGGATAGGTTAGTGTGTATACATCCTTACCCTTGTCTTGTGAAGGTAGAGAGCTAGGTGTTTCCGATAGACACTTATCTCAAGTATGATCTTCTCTTATAGATAGACTAAAAAAAATCAAACAAAGTTCTTTATGTATTCAATTGAAAAAGAAAGATTTACCCTTTTCCTAAGATGATCATAAGTGACTAGTAACAATCATATAGAGACGTCGAAAAGAGAACTTTCTTAATTTATAAACGTTCCTTAAAATAAAGTTGAGGAGAGGTGATTAGACAGAACATAACATAACTTCAACTTATCAAGGACATGACCTTAGGGAGGTTATGGAGGACACAAACTAGATTAGGAGGCTAGTTAGATAGTCGAGAGGCTGTTTCTGATAGATTCTCCGCTCAAATAAGCCAGTCTCTCCTATATATTTGTCAAGATGGAAGTATTAGGACAAATATTGCTAATATATTACCTTGTCATATTCATCAATGGCCCTCTTCTTGTCCTTGCAATCAGTCACACGAATAGCCTCATTGAGCCATCTTGTCATCCCCTCAACAAACTCGCGTTCATCGATCATGTTATTACGATTTGTATCAAAATCATTCATCACCTTCATGACCGAATCATCGCTATTTAGTTGCACATCACCATATTTCACTGACAGCACTAATTTTTCCAATTCAGGTTGTGTTATGAAATTGTTCCCATCAGTATCATACTGATGGAAAATTCTGCAACCATTACAAGCAAACATTAGACACATTTGTCCTACGTAACGTCTTACCTGACAATTTTGTGTCATATGTCAGGTAGGATGTGTGTCTACTTGTTCAATTTGTGTCTATTTAGTCGTGTTTGGTATGACAAAGTCATTTTTATATGACTCATGAGAATGTCATTTTTTTGTGTTTAGGTACAAAAAACATCACCCTTTTATCTTAGGAGCAGAGTCAAGTTTGTTACTATCAGCAACAAGGCCTCGTATATTATCGATCGTGACTCAGATCACCTCCTCAAACCTACCTATAACTTAATTATGTGTGAGCAATCAATCGTGACAAAATGAACGATCCATAACTATGAGAAATGACTTCTGTCATACCAAACGCACATGATCTTTTCTTGTAATAGGAATTAGAAGGAAACGTACTCTTTTATACGTTCAACGTTGGGACTTCCGTCATCGTTGAGAATGTGTTCAGCTTCTAATGCTTGGCTTTCAACATGCTTCAAGATTTTTGCCATTAGTTGCTCAATTTCAGCTATTTCATCCTTTTGCTTCTTAGTAAACTTTTGAACAATCTGTTGAAATATTGAAAATTTCTCAAATGAAGATAAAACATAATAGTTTAAATATATGATAATCAGAGACAGAGACGGATCCAAGATTTGAATACAAGAGAGGGGAAAACGAGAGATTTTAGAGTATCGATAGCGACTCAGATCATCACCTCATTCAAAATTCTGCTAGTAGTAGAATCATCCCTTCTAGCTAACATCTTAGCTTCTTCTATCCATCTTTTGCATCCTTCAACAAACTCGTCCTCATCGATTCTCGTGTCATTGTTAAGATCAAAAGCTTTCAATATTTTCGAAACAGCATAGTTTTTATCAACCTTAATTTTCCCAGATTGCATATTGTTTACCAAATTCTCCAACTCAACAAGTGTTATGCTTTTATTTGCATCCCTATCTGTCTCAGAAAATAACCTATAGCAAACGAACCATCGAAAAATAATTACATGCTTAAATATGGTATCAGAGCAGACACAAGTCCTGATGTGAAACTACCTTTGGATGACCTGAATATCAGGTCGTCCTTGTTTATCAATGAGCATCCCACTTGCATGCCTTTGCATATGTTGAAGAAAAGCAGATAACAAATTCTCATATTTCGAATATTCTAAACTTCTTTCTTGAATCCATGGATCCAAAAGCTATGAAAAAAAAAAACAAGAAATCAAAAAATTTCAAGTCAATAAGAATAAAATCGCACAATAAACGAACATATTACATAGGCATAATGCATAAACATACCCCTTAACTTGACCTCATGTGACATCTATGCCCTTTCAACTTTGGATATGCACACGTAGACACTTAATGTTGAACAAATAGATACATGCATCCTACGTATGCACATATGACTATTGGTTTGCATTGTGTCACGTAGGACTCGTGTGTCTACTTATTCACTTTATATTGTCTTACATTCAAGTTGAAAGGCATAGATGTCAACTGAAATTAACCCTGTTAAACGACACATTTATATATTACGCCTATGATGTACTAAGCTACCACATCCCCTTATGGTGCGGTCGTTCCCCGGATCCTATATGAAATATGGAAAACTTCGTGCACCAGACTACTCTTTTTTTTTTTGTCATACAATACTACACTCATGGAAAAAAGCAATAGTGGTGGACAAAGTTTCATAGTAAAATTATATTTTTTATCGCGATTCGATATAAATTACCTGATAAATGAAGTATGTCAATAAAAATATGACTGAAATTACAAGTGTGGTGAAAATCACAATACGCCTTCCAAAATATGTGTTGAAAGCATTAACAAGTTGCACAAGAGCAAATGGGATCAAGGAGAGAAGCATAATTCCTGCTGTGTAATTAGTCTTTTTGTCAATTGTAACACCATTATCTGTAAAAATAATATTGAAGAAATTAATTAAGATCACAACTTTGAAATTTCTTCTTTCAATTGATGAAATTAATCGTACTTTCACTATTATGGATCGAGTAGTTGTTTGTGTCTGACTAATCAAGTTGAAAAAACATTTTTGTAAATATTAGATCTGTAATTTGTGTTTTACTAATTAATCAATATGAAAAACACTTTTGTCAATATTAGATCTGTCATTTGTATTTGGCTTAATCAATTTGAAAAATACTTTTGTCAATTTTAGGTCTTTCATTTGTGTTTGACCAACGTTTT
The DNA here is from genome assembly GCA_027704765.1 of Solanum habrochaites. Lineage (NCBI taxonomy): Eukaryota > Viridiplantae > Streptophyta > Magnoliopsida > Solanales > Solanaceae > Solanum > Solanum habrochaites. The sequence goes on from JAKWJA010002491.1 coordinate 875,288, forward strand.
AAAATTCCTTATGGAAAAAAGCTATTTTTGTAGTTGGCATAATACATAAACGTGCCCTTAAATTTGACATCTACGTCTTTCAACTTTTGGGTATGTATAAATAGACATTTAAACTTGTATAAAGTTGAACTAGTAGACACACACATCGTACAAGACATAATACGTAGAACGCCACGCAAGATGCCACGTAGGACACAATTGACAAGTTATAGTTTCTTAAAAATAAATTAAAAGACACATTTATGTATTACGTCTCAGTAGTTTCTTACGCATGCGACGACTCAAAAGAACTTATTTTTTTTTACCTAAAAGCTTGGTAAAAAAAACTTAACTCTCTAAAATAAACATTTTTTGAAAGGAAAAAAGAAAGACTTTTAGGCTTCCGAAAAGCTTAACCAAACAGACTATAGAAAACTTACTGATTAAAACCCACAAAGAGTTGAAAAGTGAGGATTCTGCAGGTTGCAAAGTTGATTTTTCATACTTCTCTTTTGAACCAAATATGACACATATTCCCCACATAATAGTAAGATTAAAGACTGTGGCTCCAACATTAGTGCTTACTCCTGTGGAGACTTGATTCTGAGCTTTATCTTTACTAGTAAAAACTCCAGATGCTATAATAAAAAGAAAAAGTAGTATTATTAGTATCATAAACTAAAAGAAAACTATTCGATTAAAACAACCCAAAGATACTCTTAACATGTTAGATATTGTCCGTTTTGAGTCAAGATTGTACATTTTTTTCTTCGAAGTCCTCACACCATAGTATCCAACACTTCATATCGGTGTTGTTCTATGATTTTATGTTGTTTCCGTTATTATCTATTACTTAGTGGAAATAGTTGTTCTAACTTTGAGGTAGAGGTCAGATCTGCGTACAACTCTCTCTAGACCCCGCTTTATGGGGCTACACTGGTTATGTGTGTGTTGTTGTTGAACACCTTATAGTTAGTATCGTCCTTTTCTTTTTCTTACTTTCCATGTGAGACTTTATTCACACTCACGAATAATCTCCCCGTTGAATAAGTTTCACATGACTCATCACCATCATGGGCTAATTTGGAGATTAATTAGGTGACGTAAACCGGCAAAAGGCAAGCCCACTGCCATCTTCATACTCATCTCGTCTAATTTATTGATTTTTATACTAGTTGTTGGGGCTAAAACATTATTAAGATACTTAACCATATAGACATTGTTCACGCACCCAACAAAACAAGTAAAAAGGTAAACGAAACGACGATAAAAATAACATTTTTACTAACCAATAACCAAGATAATTTTTGGGAAAGCCTTCAAGATTTGAAAAAGAGTAGCCCCAAAGATGCCTGTACTAAGTATGTTGAAGAGAGTCTTACTACCATTCGAGACGAGTTTTTCTCCTACGATCAACAAGTACTGATATATCGCGATTAAGAAAATGAAACCTCCAACGCTATCAGCACACGGAAAAAAACCATATAGATGGTCACATTGGCCATACGTAGCTGGATATTCGACTCGATCCACTCCATTTGAGATAAATTGATCAGAAGAATTTAGTCTTAAAATTCTGCTTTGCACCTTAGTAACAACAAAAATAAATGTTATTATCAATATGGAAAGGCTTTGCATTATTGAAGAATGAAGTGTATAGTATTGAATGATTGAATCCATAGATAAAAAAGTTACTTTTATAGTGGAAATTCTTTACTTTATTACTCTTAGATCAAACATTAGAAAAAATTGACTATAAAAGTTAGCCAATGTACATAACTGGCCCATCTACTGGTCTGACTAATCTAGATTCGCGTTGAGTAGGCCAACTTATGAAATAACGCGTTTTCTGTCAAAAATTCTCCATTTCATAAATCTTGGTTCTTTAAGGGAAATTAAATGCGGAACTTTACCTCGCGAGCGTGAACAATTTAACATGGGGTCCACTATTGGTAACATATTCATTTACTTACATGGTCCAAGATGTTTGGTCTTCAGAGTGTAGGAGAGCATTTATTTACATGGTCCAAGATGTTTGGTCTTCAGAGTGTAGGAGAGCATTTATTTACATGGATAATTCTCCGATCATAAGCTAGATTTTAAAGTTAAGTTAGATCTCAAAATTTATAATGGAAAAAATTGTTTACTCTTAACACAAAATCAAACACAGAACACCAAGCACAGCTTCAAAGATTACATATTTTGAAGAATTGAATAAGCATTAAGCTTCGCGGACTAGAAATTGACAAGGATATTACGATTGACAAGTAAGCACTCCAACTTCGAGATTGCATAGCTACACCCCTTAACTTGGTTTCGACAACTAAATAGTTCCAACTCATTACGTTATGTCTCGTGGACACCTACACTAACATGACACTTCATTTTGTAAGTTACGTTGTTCAACTGACATAATTGAAGCGAATAAGTTGTCTAGACATGCATATTCAAAATTGAAGTGTACAGTTACTAACTGGACACTAAATTTGAGTATTCTTTATATATTATGCCTAGTTTATTTTGGTCAAATTTCTAAAAATCGCAAAGTTATCTTTTTTATATGTGGGGCTTTTCCAAAAAAAAATTTAGCTTATTTTGAGAAGTATTCTTTTTCAAAAAAATTATTTTTTGAAAAATTAATAATTTGTGTTTGATTAATTAATTTAAAAAATATATTTAAAATATAAACACTAATTTCGAATATGTGTTTACTCAAACACCATGATTATAAATATTAAAATATATATAATAAAAAATTTAAAACGAAATAATATTATCATCGTGAATCGTGATGATATAATGCTATTGATGCTGGCGTCACAGGACGATTCGTCACCATGATTTTAATACACCATATTTAATTTTTATTGTCTTTGAGTCAAACTAACTAATAGTTAAATACAAATGTAGATATAAAAATTTTACTTTCTTAAAAAAAAAAAAAAAAACTTATATATAATTAAAAACTATATACGAGATAAACTTCAAAATATTTTTTTAAAAATTATAATTAAAAAGGAATAATTTCGAAGAGCTCTCCTCAAACTGACGTTATAATTTACGATAGGGATAATGTCCAAATAGCCCCTCAATTTATGTTCAATATCACAGAGACACACTTATACTATACTAAGGTCGTATTAACCCTCTGAACTTATTTTATAAGTAGTTTTCTACCCCTTTTCAGCCTACGTGACACTAGTTTGAAAAAAAACCAACCATCATTGAACCCACAAGATAGTGTCACGTAGATCGAAAAGGGACAGAAAATTATTTAAAAAATAAGTTTAGGGAGGTAATAGGACTTTAGTATAATATAAGTGTGTCTCTGAGATTTCGAGCATAGGTTGAGAGAATACTTTTACGCTCACCTTTCTTATGTTAATATTTTTTTAACAAAATTTTAATCTAATTATTATTAGATAAAAAGAATTATAATCAAACTAATTTATTTACAAGAACACAAACAAATTAAAATAGGAGTATTTTCAAAATGATTGGGGAAGAATAATCACATCCCCTACTGACATTTCTCCATAATAAAAAATTGATTGAAAGACCACCTTTTATATAAAGTTGTGACAAATTATAGTGCACTACTCGAAAATTTGAACATAACTAATGTTTATAGTAACAAAATATGGCTTGTCAATGTCCACTTTTTTTCTTTTTTGTTGCTAGTGTTTAATTACAAATACAAGATGATAAAATCATATAAAATATATGGACCCAAATATATTATTTTAAAAAAAGAAAAGGGGTATAAAGATATACATTGCACAAAAGGTGAAGATTTTTTTTTTTTTATTTATCTTACTTCACTATGTTTAGAATATATCTGATAATGAAATTTAAGTCTAACTCAATTTTACAGTCATTAGTAGTTCGTAAGTTAAGTATTATGTAAGACTATACAAAGAGATAATATATTTTAGCAATCGACATGGGTGAATGTAATTAATTAGTTATTGGTTTATTTGAATCTAATATTTTTGACAAGAAACATAATGTTTTTACGTAAAAACTCACTAAAATGCAACAAATAATAGGTTTACACACATAACTTAGAAAGTACAACAGATTCTAGTAGAGTTAGTATACTTGGAGTTTGAACAAATATAATATGAAAGTTTAACATTGGATAAAGTAATAATCAAGATGGATTTAGCTTTAATGCATGTAAAAAAGATGAACTTTTGTCTTAATTCAATTAAAATGCTAATAACTAAATTAAACAATGCTAATTATTTATTTAAGATTTAAATTGATCGATTTCATTAAAACTTTTTCTGTTCCAATTTATGTAAAAGAATATATTTCATAAGTTATAATTTACACTAATTGACTCCTCCCCACCCCCTCTTACTCATCCCCGGTCCTTACACCATTGTATTTGCCTAAATTTTATATAAATGATATTGAAGAAAGTGTTTTTTCTTTATTTTACCAAACATCGAAAAATAAGTAAGGAAGTCCGTTAGAAAAAAATTAATGTGACTATTGATACAAGCAAGAGCAACAATGGGACGAACATGACTGAAAAAACAAAAACAGATAGGAAAAAATTACGTAAGTAATGTAAAAATAGCGCCGAATCGGCTTTAAACGCGGCAAATCATCTTAAAAACACAATAAAAAAGCGGCAGAAGAAATAAAGAGATCCTTCTATATCGAAATCTCAGTTGAGAAAATAAATTGTACTTCTAGTTCGGTTAATGTAAGAAAAAACAAGTCTCATACATAATACGTGACAATCCACGTTGATTGTCTTCTTTTTGTCTCCTCCCACTAACCCCCCTTCTGTGCAGCCGAAATCATCATAGTGCTTATCTAGATTATATATAAAATATATTTGGGATAATATTTTTTGATAACTTCAATTTATATCAAGAACACTTTCCTTCATACCAAACACACCCTTCATCCTCTACATTTTCTAGGGGAAAAGAAAGATTTTAGACTATAGACTAATTATACATGATCAATATACATTAGATTATAGACTAATTATACATGATCATACACATTATGTATGAATTATACATTCGTTAGCTATTTTAAATTTAATCAATTAGATTTTACAAAAATATTCCATACCAAATTGAAAAACTCCTACCCTCACATCCTTCCTAAACAAAAGGAGAGGTGATTTGTTATTTCATTTGAGGTAAAATCATTAATCCATTAATATTAATCCATTTTATTATAATCTCTCTCTACCCCTACTTTCTCCCCCTCTCTCCAAAAGAGAAAAAAAAAACTAATCTTGTCATTAAAAGAGAGGTGAAAGATAAAAAAAAAAAAACTCAAAAAGAGAAAGTGGTACATTTGTTTTTCAATTTATATGTAGAAAAAGAAAAAGCATCATTAGCAAATAAATAAGATTAATTAAAAGAGGAAATATGGGGGCATATAGGGCTGATGAAGATTATGATTATTTGTTTAAAGTTGTTCTTATAGGTGATTCTGGTGTTGGCAAATCAAATTTGCTTTCTCGTTTTACAAAAAATGAATTTAGCCAAGAATCTAAATCTACAATTGGTGTTGAATTTGCTACAAGAACCATTCATGTTGATGATAAGATTATCAAAGCTCAGATTTGGGATACTGCTGGTCAAGAAAGGTGTCTATTCTCTCTCTTTTTATTTCATCAACTCGTAACAGATACAGAATTTGATTCGATTAATCTTTTTTATGTATATCTATATGATGTTCAATCATGTATAAAACCACCTCTCTTTTCTTTTGGTAACAATAGCGTCATTCAGAATATAGATGTGGATTCAACAATGAGAAAATGTGTTTTGTTATTCATATCTAAGTCTATCGTGACACATTAGGTTCTTCGAAACCCGAATCTATTATTAGATCAATCACTATATTGAAATCAAATTTAATAATTATTTTTTTTAATAAATTTGACTTTTGAGAGCGTACATATAATCATGAGACATTTTTTTGTTCTCAATTCATGGGAACTATATATTCTCATCACTAATTAGTTTAGCTCAACTAGTGTGGATTTGTGAACCTCATATTCGGACATGTTCAACAATACCATTAAAATCATCAAAACCTAAGTGTAATACAACTTAACCATCGATATATAAACATCCTTCTATCGCAGTCTTCCCTTATTGGACATAACCTTTTCTTTTTGCACTGAGGTAATTAAGGGGGAAATAGTACGAAAAAAGTGAACATGTCTATCATACACTATGATTCTTCGTTCTCTTATTAAACTTCTAGTTAGATGATCACTAGTTCGCTACTTCTACGATATACCCCCACCCCCTCCCCTCCCCTCCCCAACCCACCTTCACAAATAAACATCCTTCTATTGTTGTCTTCACCTATTGGACATGACTTTTTTTTTTGCACTAGGGTGAGGTGGGAAAGGAATAGTAAAAAACAAAGTGCTCATGTCGATCCTACGTTACGATTCTTTTGTTTCCTTATTAAATTTCTAGTTAAATGATCACTGTATCCACTACTTTTACGATATCCCCATTACCGCCCGACGAATTATCTAATCATTTTTCATGTCTCATAAAAAAGGTATCGAGCCATCACTAGTGCATATTATCGAGGAGCAGTGGGTGCCTTACTTGTTTATGACATTACTCGTCATGTAACGTTTGAAAATGTAGCAAGATGGCTCAAAGAACTCAGAGACCACACAGACCAAAACATCGTCGTCATGCTCGTCGGAAACAAGGCGGATCTCCGCCACCTCCGAGCCGTCCCCACAGGCGAATCGAGCGGTTTTGCAGAAAGAGAGAACACATTCTTCATGGAAACATCTGCACTTGAGGCACTCAATGTTGAAAATGCCTTCACAGAAGTACTCACTCAGATATATCGAGTTGTTAGTCGAAAAGCTCTTGATATTGGAGATGATCCAACTTCTGTGCCAAGAGGACAAACAATTAACATTGGGAAAGATGATGTATCTGCTGTTAAGAAGGGTGGATGCTGTTCCGGTTAAGCAAAAAGATCGATCCAGAGGTAAATTCAGAATCTAGAGTCAACCAGTTCAGAGTGATCAGTATGATCTTTGTTTTTGGTATACACACAATTCGAGAAGAACCCACCCTAGATCCGCCTCTGGATGCAAGGATATATAAACACATCAAATCCCATTTTCAACAAATGTAAGTTAGGCAAAAAGAACTAATAGAATATTATTGTGGAGGAAATGAAAGGGGGATGGAAGTACATTTAGCTTAAAAGTTTACTTGTTTCATATTTTTCATGTGTAATTTGTAAATCAAGGGAATTTCAGCTTCCTTGTTAAAAAAAAATGTTTGCAGTAGACTGAATGTTACAAGAAGTTGCATTTTGCTTCACCGACCAAAAGTAATGTGGTTTTTTTCTCTTTTCTAAATGAACCAAAAGAAACACATTCTTTTCTTTTATCTTCTTCTATGCCAAGTGGGCGGAGCTAGAGTTCTAGTTATGAGTTCAGCATAACTCAATCGTTTCGACTTATAAAAGTTGTACTTGTGTTAGAGAAGTCCACTTAATATGTAACTTCAAACATTTGTGCACAACAATCCTTGGGAGTTTCTTGGGTAGTTTATCAGGATTCAGGGGGGCAGATGCTTCCTAAGAGTAACAGAGACGTGCAAAGGGACGCCTAAGCTAGGATCCTGCTCGTGAGCATAAATCTCAAGTAAACATTGGAGGATCTGATACGCACCTGTCAAGATTTTTTAAGAGTCCGAGCAAACATAGGTTTGGGATGGATCAGGTGTCTTCCACCCAATGGTTTTCTGCTTCCTTGTTAGTGGATACAATAACTAGACAAAAGTAAACTTTGTGGGAAGTCTTCTTTTATGTCTCGTCTGTACGAAATTTGGCTATGCACATTGTGACTAGCTCACTTTTGCATCAACGCGGGAAAACGAAGGTTGTTCTTGAACCACACTACGCTGCAGCGATGCCAACTAAACTCACATTTAGGATGAGATCAGAGTAGAAGAAACGAAAAAGAAATGTAAATCTTCCTTGATTCTTTATACCTGGAAAAAGTCTAGTCCAGCACTGTACCTAGTTGTACAAATATTGAATGTGGCGGAGCAAAAATGTTCATCTACTATTTTCAGTAACTGGTCTAACCAAAGCAAATGAACTTTGGAGATTTGTTGACATCAATAATTCCAGTACAACAGCATCACTAGCGCGGCTTCTCTTGAGACCTTGTTCTATCAAGTCTGCATTCAAAGATTGTCCTCGCTAAGTAACTGACATCATCATAGGCTTAGACGCTTGTATGAAAGAAACAGCATAGTGTGAATATTTGTATTTACCAGGAGAAAGCTTTTCCGTTCCATAGAGCTCTTTCACTAAAGGGTTTGCTTCCCATTGACTTTCAGCAACACGACTTGTAGGCTGGAATCCAGCAATTTTACCATCCCCGGATAAAACAATCTGATCGGCATATGTACAAGCACATCAACTATGATAAACACATCTAAAGCAACAACTTCCAGGAACATATGAACTGGTCAATTGAAAACGTTCATGACAAGTCTGTAGCCATGTTCAACTGGCAACTATAGAAGAGTTGAAATCCAGATGAGACAAAATAAGTTAAAAAGGGTAGAGAAAGGCCTTACAAGAAAAGAAAAGCTAAAAGCTAAAAAATAAAATCAGAAGTAATGGGAGCAAAGGAAAAGTAGCAATGACAGTAGGATCATCAACACTCAAATTTTATAATTCAGAAATCCCGTAAACTTAAAGTGCAAATCTGACTACAATTAGCTCATTACAGGAAATTTTGAATCATTTATCAGGGGGTCGAATAGTTGTGGACAGGATTATTGTGTGATCTAGACTTAGATCAAGCATTCAAGCTTGATAACTAGCTTGTTTAACTGTGCTTGTCCATAAAATGCAGCGGTTAGCTCTTACATTTCTCACTTATTCCCAAAGGAATATATTTGGCAAAATGTTCACAAAAGACCAAAGCCTTCCGTTGTCCTAGATTCTTACCATAACTAGCACAATACAATGCCTATCCTGATTATAGTTAATCTTGTGCTTCTATGTTCATGATGACAGAAAGGAGAAAATAAACCAATAAACTACATCCTAAGAAGAGACCTGATAACTGGCAATATCTTCTCCAGCTGCTTTCATCTCATCTTCAATTCCTTCTGATGGCGTGGAGCTGGAATTGAGATCTAAAACTTCGGAATCCATCTCATTCTTCAGGTATATTGGAAGCTCCCCAATCCAAGCAGAGCTGCCAGAACCCATGACTACATCTCCAGGCCAACAATAAAATTCCTTGATTCTCCTAACAATGGAGACACAGTAATCTTCCAACTACAGAAACAAAGAGCATTTGGGAATGTGATGATTGAACAATATTACCTACTCATAAAAAGAGATAGAACGCCTAGGGTAAAATGATAATCGACTAAAGAAGTGTAGAAAACAATAGAAGTGGCCAATAATGCAAAAGCATGTATCATCCACTACTACAGGGTAATAGTAAATATGGACCACAACAAATATAGAAATAGTATTTTCTTATAACAAGTAATGGAACTGAGGGTGTGTTTGAACAAATAAAATCCATACCTTGCAAGATTCCATGGACTGAGGCTGAATGGAGATCATGTCAGATGAATTGACTGGATTAACACCCTGGTGATAGTGCTTTCTAATCGGGAGATAAGGAAGATAACGTTGACCAAGAATTCTTATAGCAACAAGAAAAATTCCACTTGCAAGGACCATAGAGATTGCCTTTGACATAGAAATGCTTCTCTAGAATCCAAAAGGTGAAAATATTATTATCCATTTGGTTCCAGAAGACATCTTTGGTACTTGAAGTAATCAAGTATATAAAAGAAAACTTATATTATATCAGATACTCCCAAAAGATATAGAATGCATGAATGTGAAGGAAGGCAATATCCAAAGAAGATACCAACTAGCCATTCAGGGATTCATGTGTCAGTCAAACACAAACCACTTCGAAAAAGGGAGTTCAAACACTTCAAATAGGAGTGGGGGTTTTACCCTGTGCGCACCCAAAGGATAGCGATTGTGGGTTTCCCTTGTCATAAAAAAAATACTTCAAATAGCAAACTAATGAAGGTGCTTTATTAAAAATGTATTTGTTTACATATTAAAAATTTTAAAAGAAGAATGGTTACAGAAAAAAATTATCACTTCATGGATAATAATGAATAAAGCAGGCATGTATAGAGCTTATATATCATACCTTGCTAGATGGTGAATTGAAAGATTTTGCAACAACACCCAATGATAATTGTTTGTAGGGAAGTGTATAGACATCTTCATAATACATATCTAGAACGTCACTCAGACCAACCTGGAAAAGTAAAACAAGACAGAGTAATTATTAGAGATGATTACAACGCCCATCAAGTGTGGACTTCAAATGAAATTGTTCCTGTAGATCACATTACATCTTAACCTGAGTCTTATAAGCAGACCAAAAAGGAAAAGCATTTGGAAACATCTTGGGGGATATAAGCATTTGATGACAGAGATGTTTGTAGTCTATTGGCTTCACACACTCCAAATACACACACCTACTAGGAGGGTTCATCAACTAAAATAAAATGGATGACCTAATACACGTCTCACTGTTAGAAGTGAAGGTTGCAAATTTTAGAACCTTATGCTTTGGGATAAATAACTTGTATGAACAACAAAAACCAAGGTGCTAGAAGACTAAAGTGGTCATATATTTAGCATCTACAACTTGTTTTCTAAACAATCTCAACATAAAAAAGTGGGAACTATAAGTAAGAAACTGAAGAGCTTTTAAGAAAGTCATCTCTCAGAGTGCTTTCTCAAAAGTTACATCTCAGAGTGACACTGACGAGAGCTTCCAAGGGGAAGGGAGAATTGAAAATTAAACTGGTTCCCATTTTTCCACTAGAGCCCAACACACATTAAATTACTACTCGCTCCATTTCAATTTGTTTTTCTTGTTTTGACTTGCACAAAGTTTAAGAAAGTAAAGAAGACTCTTGAATCTTGTGGTCTTAAACTAAACATATGTAAAATGTACCAAAATGTCTTTAATTGTGTGGTCATAAATATACCATGTATAAAGTTGGAATTGCAGAGTTGCCAAAAAAAGGAAAGATGTGTTCTTACTTCTTTACAAACAAATTGAAACAGAGGGACTATTTAATAGGAACTAAAATTACTATATATATATATATATATATATACACACACACACACACACACACACAAATACCTAACAGCTGAAACTACCAAGCAGGACCAGTCGATTGACCAAGGAGAAACAAGAAACGGCTCTAGCAAAACCGACCATTCAAGATTTGGCACTAGTATAAATGTTGGACATTTTATTCATACGTGCATTCCTATTTCCTAGTGTTAAATCTTCAAAGATTTAGGCAATTGAACTTTTCAACCTTTTATTGCATAGCCATAGACGACTAGTATAAATGTTGGACATTTTATTCATACGTGCATTCCTATTTCCTAGTGTTAAATCTTCAAAGATTAAGGCAATTGAACTTTTCAACCTTTTATTGCATAGCCATAGACGATAAGCAAATTCTCCACCAATGCATTAGCTTACCCCATAGGGTGACTAGGTTCAAACTCTTTTAGTGCTAGGCAATCCAGAGATAAATATTGGAGAATTTAATGGTTGTGAATTAATCAAATCAGCAAAGCAAAGCACAACACGGTGAAACAATACTTACCAAATGCATCTATCTCTTGATAATTATCCAGAACTACTAAATTAACATCAACCCCAATGATAAGTGATGTCTATTCGACTAACTCATGACTAACTAGTGCCTCAAGGCAAAGGAGCTAACTTAGTTATCTTTATATGATACTTTTTGATGAAGTATCTGTTGTATGATATACATTTCATTAGCCTTAAAGCTGATCAAGAAACAGAAAATGCAGAGAATATGGAGTTACCATTTGGGAGTGAGTCAGAAAAACCTCCCATGTGTTTGTTGCTGTTTCCTTCCACCCTTCAAACTTCACATTGTCAAGTTTCTCAGCATCAATCTGCAATTTGTAAGCAGGTACTCTCTCACTCAGCCAAGCAATAAATTCAGGGCCTCCAATTTGTTCCAGTTTGGAGTATGTAGTTGAAGTTAACCAATTGCCCATCCATCTTCCCTCCCTTGGTCTGTAATTCGCCCTTTCAGAAGAAAATTTCTGGAGCAAAACATTGGCATTTGCAACTATCTCATATTCCATTAAGTTGTATAGAGTAACAGAGGAATCTTTTGAGACAATGCTTTTATGTGTGTCAAACCAAGGGAAAAACTTCTTTGGGGCTCCACCAGGAGTTCCATTAAAGAAATGTTTTTTTGTGCTTTCGAGAGCAGAAAGACAAATAACTTCTGCAATAACAGAAATGACTCGTTCATCTGATGACTTGATAGCAAAAGATGGAGGTACCTGCTGATAGGAAAGGAATAACAGAACTCAACCTATCAGTATCATGTAGCACCTGCAAGGCAAAAATTATAAATCTGACATTATAAAAGAGCATAATGACAGAATTACAAGATAAAAAGATAGAAACATTAAAGAAGCTCCCCACCTCTCTTGGTGTTTCAAGATCATCCATATTCCTTTCTGTTCCTGGTATAAAAAGTACTAGATCAAAGTTCCAAAGATGTTGCAGCGTTACTTGTCTAAATGTCATAGCAAGTATATTTGTAGACGTCGTGCCGGAAAGCATCTCTTTAGTTATGGTACTTCTAAGCTTATGAGCTTTCTCCATAACTTTTCTTGCTGGTAAGAACTGCCAGAATGTCAAACTTTAGACACATTATAACCATCATTGCAATAAACAGAATCAAGGCCATGAAACTGCGCCACAAAAAAATGAAGATCATCTACATATGAAGATGGCCCTTGCATTTCCGTGCTTCGAGCAGTGGGTCACGGAAGTAGCAATTCTACCTTAGTTTTAAGATAGGGCTTGCTTAATGATGCAGGATAAACAGAACAAAACTTTCTTCCAGGTAGATTAAGAAAATGAAGCTAAGTTTACATCTGCATTAATTTTCAGATATCAGACACAACTATATTAGTGCTTCTGAAGTAGTAGTACTTGTACATAAACTCACCAGTCTAGTAGAAATAGTACTATGCTCATCAGAAGGTCCCGGAAACAATGTTTCAACAACCATAGCATCCATACCAGCAGCAATATGTTCTCCAGCAGCTTCACCACCGTCCGCCGCAGCAGCAGTGAGTGCCTGCTGGAAGTCAACAGCACCAACCAATGTAAGTCGAGCTATATCGTTCTCATAAGTTCTTAAACAAGGTACAGATTTCTCATCTCCGTCGAAATCAGCTACTGCCTCGAGAATATTTTCCTCCGTCATCGGCTTAAACGGCTTCTGCTGCGCCGAGCATGAAATGGAACGGCGACCGTTTCTGTAAAGTGTGAAGTGTAAGTTCCGGATGAACAAAGGACATTTTCTGATTGCGGAATTGGTTTCCGGTGAGATTGAATTGGCCGGAGAGTTAATGAGAGTAAGTGTGAACGCCATTGTTGAGGGGTTTCAGATGGCTAGGGTTTATTTCAAATTCGGCGCTTTCTGGCGGGTACTCCGTAATTGGGGCTCCGACTTTCGAGTGTTAATAAAACGGGTGATTTGCAAGAATGACCCACAAGAGATTCTTTTAGCTTCTTTTCAGTCCTTTTCGGATTTCGAGATTCAAACACGTTTTATTATATTTGTAATTAATTTTATGATTCTTTTTAAATATTTATTTACCTTATTTACAAAAAAGGTTAATTTTATTTCAAAAGAGTTTTTAAAAAAATAATTTGATTATCAATATTTAAATTGTGCCATATCAATTGGAAAAGATGGAATAGTAAAAAAAATGCTTTCCTCTTAATATAATAATAAGCAATGATTAAAAACACTCTTGAAAATTATATTTTTACAAGTTTTATATTTAAACTATCTTGTGTTCACGTTTTCTAATTAAGCTCACAGCGTCTAAATTCTGAATATTTTATAGCGATTCTTTGTAATGATCTCTATTTTTAAAAAAAAAAACACAAATAGAACCATTTTTTGGTTTCAAAGTTCATGAATTAGCAGAGCTTTTGTGCTACCAATTGCATAGTTCTTGCAAACATATGTTACATAATCTACCTTTTAAACACACACAATTGCTTACATTACTTCAAATAACCATAGAACAGAACTAATGATACTTTATACAAGCTTCAAGGACATAAACTTCACATAACTAAACGATCGATAGGTAGTCTACTACTCGTTCTTCCCTCGAGTTTCTGGTATGGCTGCTTTCCATTTACAGATGATCGATGCTTATGCAATTCCTTCGTGTTCTTATCGAGGTAATGGAGTAAGAAAACCATACCTATCGACGTAGCAAACATAGGAATAGGACCAAAAAACCACAACAACAAAGGTGTAGCAAAATAAAGTGATCTAAGTCCTAGTGACCAAAAATCACCTCCTCTGATCACAGCCAGTTCAACGTAGCTAATCGGTATATCAGTATCAGGCGTACTGATTAGGTAATTCGCGTGAATGAAGCACCTCGATGATTGAACAAAGCACGAAAATGCCAGCATGAAGCAGAGAAGTAGGCTAATGAACTTGATAGACATTGTTTCTAGTCTTGTGTCACCATATATTAGTTCACTACTAAAAACACTATTGTTAGCCATCCAAGCTCCAATAAGAAAACTTAAACTTAGTGAAACAGATGCTAAGAATGTTGCTCCAGAGAGACTAGATCCTAGAACAGTTAGAGCTGTAACAATGTTCTTTTTATCATCCTGCAAGAATTCAAACACAAGACTTCATCAAATGTAAACAATTGTCTATCGGAAACAGACTCTAGCTATACCTTTAAGGTAGGGTAACGTCTGTGTATACTCTACCCTCTCCAAACCTCTTTTGATAGGACTACACTAGATATGTTGTTGGTGTCTTTCGAGGTAACGGTTGAGAGAACACATTGATAATTAGTAATTACTATATATAGTGGCAGAACCAGAAATCCTAGATTCAAGAAAAATGAGAAACATGTTAATCGAGTTGTCCTTATGTTGAGGACAGTAGCGGAGCCAGGAATATTACAAAGGATGTCCAGAAATAACAACTTGTTATGTTAAGGGTGTAATCATTTTATTTATATATATGATTTTTTTTTTCGACAAAGGGTGTTATCACTATGTGGCTACACCACTAGTTGAGGAGATTCAACAGTTTATATATACGTAAAAGACCCAAGTGGTGAGGGTTTGGAAATGGTGGTATATATGAGCCTTAATTACCCCTAGTCTAAGGAGGCAGAGACTAGAGATGTTGTTCTCGATAAACAGTCAGATCAAATAAAGCATAACGTGGCACTACTAGCATAATCATAAATTAAAGTTTTAACATGGAAAGTATGTTGTAATGATCTTATTGATATAGTGGAAAGAGATGAGCAACAATAATTATATCTCAGTTCCAACGTCTTTCATTTTAGCGTATTTCATATCATCATCGTACTAAAACAACATGAAAAGTGAAAACAAATAATCAAAATTAAAATTGAAATATGTTATTTAAACTTACCAACATGATTTTCTCAACCCAAGCTCTTTTGTCATTATTTTCAAAGCCCATAACAGTAGTATGAGGAACTTTTAGGTATCTATAGAGCAAATGAAGATGATAAACAAACATAATAATTAAGCCAATTGGTACCAAGAACAAATCAAGGTACTCTTTTTGGAAAACCATTATAATTTTCTTCTCTTCTAATGTGAAAAAAAGTTGAATAATTTCAATCATAATATTGTTGTACAAAAATTGTTGCTTCAAAGTAATTAAATGGCATCTTTTGTTGTATATTTATTAAGCAATCTCTTAACTTAACTTAGATGTGTTGGAAATAACTACTTGCAAATGTGAAATTCAAGAATCATACTAAAATTGGAAGCAATTTGATAGGAAAGTATTGTCACTTGGTTTAATATCCGATCGAACCAAAAATCAAATCAAATCGTAAATCGAGTTTTGGTCTAGTTTGATTTTAACTAAAAAAACTCAACCCTACACAAAACCAATCTGACATTATATATTAAAATTTTATTTCACATAAAAATATTTATTTTGATATAACTTCTTAATATTTGTTATATTTTTCCATAGATTTTTACCTTTGATCATATTAGTTCAAGTTTGAGACTTAGAATTTCGAATGATCCAATAAATGTTATATATAGTCTATAGATGTTAGTAACTCTAATAAGCTCAAATCAAAAATCTTATATAGTCTATTGATGTTAGTAACTCTAATAAGCTCAAATCAAAATCAAATTAACAAAAAAAATTAATCCAAAACTAAGAATGACAATAACGGATTGATGGTTGTATTGTTAGCTTAATCAGGCTAAAACTGCAGATAAATTTTAAAAAATTGTTAATGATAAAGAACTTTAGGAATTTTTATAAATTTACAAGAAAATAAAATTCATTCTTTTACACTTCACCTCAACTCTGATTTCCCCTTCTATCCAAATAATAAACCAAAAATCGAGTATTGATAGACAAAGTATTAAGCAATTAGCAAATTAAAACTCACACATCTTCACTTTCACGATACAACGACTATGCCTCAATCTCAGACAAGTTGATCTCGAGTCTCGACCATATGAATCTCCATGTCGATGCATCTAAGCAAAGATATGTTGGTTATCTTTAAGCTACATTTCCTTGATCTGAAGCGTCTTCGTGGTAGTAAGGGGTCAACTTGCCATCTGTTTTAGCTGTCTTGAGCTGATCTCCGCCACCAACTTCCTGCAGCATTTTTACGATTTTTCTCATCGGGGGTCGGTTGATTGGGAGGGGGCTAGTGCAGAGGAGGCCAATTTGTAGGACTTTGCTTATGTCCTCCTTGAAACAAGAGTCGAGTTTTGGGTCAATAACATGATTTATACCCTTCTGGTCTAGAGTAGCGCAAACCCACTTCACCAAATCCTTTTCCCCGTATTCGGGACCTACAGGGAGTTTCCCTGTCACTAGCTCGAGGACTACCACGCCAAAACTGTATATATCACTCTTCTCGTTCACCTGAAGTGTGTATGCATATTCTGCAAGACGAACCCAATTTAGTTCAACCTTAGGAGCTCTACGAGAACCAGAAAGCAAATGTCAACAAAGAATGACCTGTTCTTGGAGCAAACCTTAGTGTTAAATGTACAAGGGCAATCAAGTTAGTACTAAGTTGCTCGGATCCTCCAAAATGTCGTTGCACCTGTATTGGATCCTCTAAAATTGATCAACTTTGGGAGAATCCAACAAAGACATGCCACATTTTTTGAAGGATTCGAGCAATGGACCAAAATTACTTATATATATGGAGGTTTAACAATAATCAACGACAATATACCCAATGTAATCCCACAAGCGAGGTCTGAGGAGGATAGAGTTTACAGCAGACCTTATTTGAGGCTTAATTATAATATGCTCTTAACAATATATGACATGTGTTATATTTAGGCATACATCTTAACTACAATTTGCAATGGAAGGGCATAAAACGATTTCAAGAAAATCATGTTAGTAAAACTCACAAAGTGAAGGATCAATATTCTAACCTGGAGCAATATAACCGCAAGACCCTGCAATGACTGACATAGACATGGTTCCCTTGTCATCGACATCAATCACCTTTGCCACACCAAAATCAGCAACCCGAGCTCCAAACTCCCCGTCCAACAAGATATTGTTCGACTTAAAGTCTCTGTGAACAATCGGAGGAGCACAATCATGATGCAAATATGAGAGTCCCTCTGCAGCATCCGTAGCTATCTTAAATCTCTTAGGCCAATCCAACAACCCACTTTTGCTGCTGTGTAGCAAATCACCCAAGCTTCCATTAGGCATGTACTCGTAAACCAAAAGTTTGCAACCCCTTGTTGTACAACAACACCATAGCCTAACAATGTTCTTGTGTCGAATCTTGCCCAATGTCTCAACCTCTGCATCAAATCCATCATCCTGATACTTACCTTTCTCGATGTCACAACTCTCATCTGCTTTTTTCGAATTTCTTGAAAGTTTTTTCACAGCAGCAGCCTCACCATTACTCAAAACGACCTTGTAAACCTTCCCGGAAGAACCACTACCAATCAAGTTGTCTTCATCTAGAGCTCTCAGTACTTCAAACTCATTGAAATCTAACTTATGAAACGACGTCAAGGTCCATTTCGATCTATCCAACCTTTTTGCTTTCTTGTAATTCCTATACTTCCAATAGAACGAAACTACCCCAACTACAAACACCAAAACAGCAGGTACGAAAAGCAATCTCAGTAACCATACATAACCAGCAGTTTTACCTTCATCTTTTCCATCACATGAAACACCAATATCTCCACATAAACCTGGATTCCCCAGAAAGCTATTCTTGTACATTCCCTTTGCGTATGAAGGTGGAATACCACCTGAAAGGCCATTATTCGATAAATTCAGCTGATTGAGCTTCAAATTCTGCAACGCAGCTGGAATTTCCCCCGAAAACTTGTTTCCTGATAGGTCAAGATAGTTCAAAACAGACAAGCTCCCGATTTCCCAGGGAATTTCTCCAGAAAGATCATTGTTTGCCAAGTTCAATTCATTCAATTTCTTCAAAGAATGAACCCCACTAGGAAACTTACCACTTAATTCATTATTGTGGAAATCCATTCTTCCCAATTGCTCAAGATTCACTATACTAACTGGCAACGACCCTGAAAACTTGTTATCATTTCCCACAAAATCAACCAGACTTACCAAAAAGCCAATCTCTTCAGGAATATTACCCGAAAATTCGTTCTTTGACAAAATCAAAGCTGATAAATTCGATGCACCAGCTATAGATTTCGCGATTCCACCAGAAAATGAATTGTCCGTTAACTCAAGCAGCGAGAGGCGTGGCAGACCCCAAAATTCCACAGGGACATCACCTGAGAACTTATTATGAGCTAATCTCATACGTAATAAGCTCCGGCATTGGCTTAAACTCCCCGGAATTCCACCGGAAAATGAGTTATCTATCATCAAAACCTCCTCTAAAACCCCATTTCCGCACAAATTCACCGGAATTTCACCTGAAAACTCATTGTTTGAAACATCAATCCATACCAATGGCGAAAATTTACCAAGATCTTCAGGTAAAGTTCCATTTAAACTATTACCAAAGAGCTTTAATTCATATAAATTGGGTGAATTTGCAATGGCTACAGGTAACTCACCATACAATTGATTCTCATAAAGATTGAGCGACTCAAGTGGCAACTCACACAACCCGTTCGGGATCGACCCGGTAACCCGATTCATCGACACGTCGACCCGCCTCAACGATGTCATATTCGACCACCCATTCACCGGAAACTCGCCGGAGAATGAGTTATTATACAGCTCAATTTGCTCAACACTAGTTAACTCAGTGAGCCAGCTCGGAATCGGACCGTACAAGTTGTTTAACGAAAGGTCCAAGTTAACAAGCTTATTTAATCCCCTTAATGTACCCGGAACCTCACCAATTAACCCACAGTCAGTTAACCAAAGCACCTCGAGATTCGTGAGGTTCCCAATCTCCGGCGGGACCCGACCCGGTGAGAACGGGTTGTACGACAAATTCAGCTGTTTCAAACTCGAAATATTTCCAATCTCCGGCGGGATAGTCCCAGTTAACAAATTTTCAACCAAACCCAGAACTTCAAGTCGCCGGAAAGCCCCAAAACTCGCCGGGATTTCGCCGGTAAAGTTATTCCCGGTTAAATCAAGATATTTCAGCTCGTGAAGCTCAGCCAAACTCGATGGAAGACTACCCACTAACAAATTTTGAGCTAAATCGAGATGGACGAGAGATTTACAAGCAGAAAACTCCTCCACCGGAAGTGTCGAGTTAATAGAGTTATTGTAGAATGAAACGTACTTAATATACTTGAGCCGGCAAAGAAGAGAAGCCGGAAATGGGCCGGCGATATTGGTATTGGAGAGGTCAATAGACGTAACAGAACGAGTTAAAGAGTCGCATTTTACTCCATACCAGTTACAGGGTGAAGAGTTATCATGGAGATTCCAGTTTGAAAAAACACCATTTGGGTCATCAAATCCAAGCTTTATGGTATGTAAATAAAGGGATTCTTGGTTTATTGAGAGAATCAATGTAGGTAATAGAAGCATAAACAAGATTTGAAGATGCATTGTTGAAGAAGATGAATGAATTAGTAGATTTTTTTTTCTAGAAAAAGTGATTAAGCCATTGTTGTAAGTTTCGAGAGACTTTGAAAATTCTTTGATTATATATATTATGTTTTTCATGTTTTTTTAGAGAAAAAACTTTTTCCATCATCGGGAATATGATTGTGTTTTCATATGAATTTTAATACTCCGTTCATCTAATATTAGTTCGATCATCTTATTTTAAACGATTATCTTGTATAACTACAACTTTCTATCTAATAATGTTCAAATTTTATTATAAATAGTTATCTCGTATAAGTTGTCCAACTTAAAAGGAAAAAAGGATTAATTAAAATTTTTCTTACAAAAAGGTTTTTTTAGTGGTGAATTAGTAAAGTTATTTTTTTTTTTAATATTCAAAGTAAAAAAGAAATATAATCGATTAATATGACTCATTTACTTGATTATCTGAACTTTCATTTTTATTGACGTAGATTCAATTTTTATGTTGTGAACTTCTTTTTCGTTCCTTTATCTCTATGTAATAAAAAGAAAAGTTTTAAAATAAATATCTTATACAAATATTTCATAGTATTTGATACGGAAAAAAATTATAAGAAATAAATATATTTTTGTATTTTATTTTTTGTGATGGTGCTAAATAAAATATATATATATATAATCTAGATTACATACAAAGACGGAGAGTTGTAAGGTAAGGTAAAGGTAAGGGAGGAATATGTTGAAGGGTGAGTAAGAGATACAATTTGTGGAACTTTTTTTTTTTTTTTTCTAATAGAAAGTTATTTTTATCTATTTTAAGGGCATTTTTATAAAAGAAAAAATTTATAATTTAGTGAATAAAAACATTTCGTGTTTATGCAAAGGATTAAGAAAAAAAATTGTTGATCATATTTTAAAGAGGTTGATAATTTGAGTGCGATGCAGATAATCTATCATAGACCAAATAATAATATCGACATTTACGATTCAAACCACAACCTATAAATTATGCAAGGACAACTTTATCGTTTTTATAAAAAAAAAAATCAAGTTATCTTGGTAGCTTCAACTTCTAAAACATTGTTTTTTTACCATGCACGACATATTCATTTTCCAACAAAAAATTGTTGGGGTAAAAATGAGATATTATCATTATATTCCTCTTTCTTTGTCTTCTTGTTTGACATTTACAAAAATGAGCAAATTATATTTATTTGACTAAATTGTTTTCGAGAATTAGGATAGAAAATTTGTAAGTAATATCTCTTTTTTTTATGATGGTAAAATTAAATTTAACTCGAACACTGATATATATCAATTAGATATAATAAATAATAAATTCTTTTCAATTTTCATTCTTTTCCAAAATTCCTTATAGGTGAGTTTAAGGTTTTGCCCTCTTCTCTTTTCTTTCTTTTCTTTCTTATCATTGTTTTTATGAAATCTACATTTTTTTTTCGCATCAATTCGATCAATTCAGATTCGCGTTGGAGAAATTTTCTTCGAATCACAAGGCGGTGCGAAGACTAAGCCTCTAACTAATGTTGTTTACTTAGGCTTCAAAAATTTGAAGGCCGCACATTCGAGATATAAATATAGAGTAGTCTTTTTGGAGCTCGCTCCTATAAATTTGTTAAGCTGTTTTTTTTCTCTTCAAATTTCATATTAAGAATGAAAAAATATTTTGATATCTTATTATCATAATTTTTTATACAAATGTTTCTTTTATGTATATTATATTGTATGTATAACCCCATCTTGCCTAGCTTTCTCTTCTTTCTATACCAAAAGGAAGAAAACCACTCCATTTTACTATAAAATTGCTCTTTGAATGATTAGTTTGTGATTATGTTAATCAAACAAATTTAAAGTATGCAATATGTAACAGCCTGTTTTAAAGTACACGATTTAATTAGTTTTATTTTATTGTTAAGGAATAATATTCATAATTAAATGATATTTTTGCACTATATATAAATATTTCTTTATTGATTATCATCAAAAAAAATATATGTATATAAGTGAGTAATACTTAAACTAGTCAAAAAAAAAAAAATTATAGCTCCAAACCTCATTATTCCATTGGATAGGATTTTGTAAATTAATGTCATAAAATAAAGGACATTAATTAATGATTTGTGTTTCAATTTTTTCATCCAAACAAATGCAGGCTGCAGCATATTTATTCTTTTCTCACTTGAATAAATGTTTTAACTTGTTTGATTAATTGATCAAATTCACCATTAAAAAAGAGAATTGAAATAATTAAGTTAGTAGCTAGGATTTTTTTGGTCTGTTATTTATTTATGCCATGAAACATTATTAATCATTTGTCTAAAAAGGCTATAGTACATTACTTTACATTATGGCATGTGTTTCTTTTTTGTGACAATAAATAACTTTGGCCATTTATGGGTTTTTTTTTAATCGGGGGCGGAGTTAGATTGTTGTATGAGGTGGATATGATTATCGTATATAATTTGATTTATTTTAATTCAATATTGCTAATGTAGAATATAAATCTTATCTGTAAAATATAAATATATCAATTCTAAATTTAAATTTTTAATAAGTTCAATATTAAAAATGTGTTGGTACGAAGAAAAATATTTTCGATTTGCTCATATGATTGGTCAAAAGTTTGAAGAACAAATTATCTTGAAAATTAAGTTGTTTAAGAATTAGAAAAATGACTTTTGTACTCTAATTGGAGAAAACTAGTTAAGTGACGTTTCATATTGAATATGTCATCCACCAACCTTCGACACACCTTATCTTTTACCTGACTCCTACTTGGCCATCCTCACAATAGCTAACGCTATCGAAACCAGAGGCGTATTCAGGATTTATAGATGATGGGTGCACTACTACGAAAAGGTGGATATAAGATATAAATTTAATCGATTAGGTACTTTTACTGAAAATTATTAAAAAAATTATAGGTACTTTATCTATTCAAACTAGTTACAAGAATTTTTAAAAAAAAAAACTAAAACAAGATAGATAAAAGATCTAAATTTCTAACCTCACCTAGATAGTACAACATTATATGCTACTTCAAGTGAATTTCACACATCTACATTTAAATATATTTTTAAAAACTACATATTTTTCACCTTAAAGATTTAACCAATATATTATATCATTATTTACAAATATTGGTCAAATATATTAAAAACTATAAAATATTGTAAAATAAACGCGCCAGGTAGGGGTCGAACCTACGACTTTCTGCTTAGGAAACAGACGCTCTATCCACTGAGCTACAGGCGCTTGTTTGCTATGTTTTTTATAAATTAAGATATTGTAAGTTATTCATTTTGTTTGTACCAAAATAACCATTAATTTAGTGTCTTTAAATATATTGTATGTAAAATTGAAAATAATAAAAAAACATTTTTAAAAATTTAAAATATCAAGAGTATATTCAAAATTGTGTCATATGTTACGGTAGGGGTATGCGAACCTAATCGATTGATAAATTGAATAAAAAAAAAGTATTATTGGTTCATTGTTATTGGCTTAATTTTTTTTAGTGATTTATAAAAAGATATTAAATTATTGGTTTAGTATTGGTTTGGAATTTTGTGTTATTAGTTAAACTGATAACTCATTAAGATTAGTAGTTTACTATTTTACTAATAAATAAATACTATATATTAATCTCATTATATTACTAGTTATTGTCTTTGCCTTCTAGACTTCAATTTATTCTTCACATTGATTTTGAGTTCACAACTTCGTACAAAACGTCAAAATCTAAAGTGAGAATCATATTTCTCTTAATTTCTCTGTGTTATACTTGCATAATTCTTTTAGTGTTTGTTACTATTGTTTCTGTTTCATGTGCATTTGTAAAGTTACATTATTGTGTTGTTGCGTCAAATTTATTAGAGAAGTCTTTATAAGTATTTTCTTATTGGTTAGATTGAAAATTGAACCGTTAAAGATCAAAATTGATAAACCAAAAATTGATTAAGAGAATATCTTATTATTTTGATTATTGATCTAACGTATTTAAAAATAAAAAATTGATAAATCGAACCAAACAAAATATAGGGTTATTTGATGTAATTATCATTAATCATATATTTATATAAAAGAGAATCCTAGGCTGGCCTATGTGACACCCCTACAAGTTAGAATTTCCATTTAAATTTATTTATTTTCAAAACGAGTCTTCTCCTTTCATGAAAAATTGTGATTTTCATAAAGAGTTGTAACTTTTATGAAGAGTTGCGACTTTTATGAAAGGTTGTGACCTTTCATAAGGGTTGTAAGTTTTATGAATGGTTATGCCCTTTTCGAAGGTTTGTATCTTTTTCAAAGAGTTGTGACATTTTCGATAGAGAACAATT
This sequence comes from Solanum habrochaites, assembly GCA_027704765.1. NCBI lineage: Eukaryota > Viridiplantae > Streptophyta > Magnoliopsida > Solanales > Solanaceae > Solanum > Solanum habrochaites. The sequence goes on from JAKWJA010002491.1 coordinate 899,850, forward strand.
TCTTCACACTATTCTTTGTTGTTCTATAAATAAAGGGATTTCATCTCATTTTAAAACAACGTAAATTATAAACATCTTTTTTTCTGCACAATTAAATACTTCCTCCGAGCCATTTATGTGACACAATTTTCCTTTTTGGTCATTCCTAAAAAGAATGTCACATTTTCTTATATGGTAAATATTTAAAGGTACACTTCTTTGTGTTTCTTTATTTGTCATAATTAATTTTAAAGATAGTATTCTACATTTATGAGGAGAGATAAAAAATGAATTTACTTTTCTGAAGGTAATATGATAAACATTTCAAAATCATCATTATTTTTTAAACTCCTTGCAAATCAAACTCGTCACATAAAATAGGACGGAGGGAGTATTATTTTTGTATCAATACACTGTTGAATTGAATCTTTTTATCCAGAGAGGATCTATTTCCTTAACCTCGAGTACTAAAGGGAAATAATTTCCTTAAGGGGACATTGCGCATTCAATGGACTCAATTTTTTCCTTTCTGTTTCATTCTACTGTTACAAATCCCGGTATGTTTTTTTTATTCTTTGTTTATGTTTTTGCAAAATTATTGTTATAAGTATTTGTTAATATAGATTAAATAACACACGTTAATTGAGTATTCATACAATTTTTTTACTGAAATTATAGTTTCAAATTGAACTTCATCACTCTGATATGTTAATTTTTAAAGAACATCGAAATAAACTTACTAGTTTTATGTAATGTTTTTCTCAATCAAGTATATATAATAAGTTGAATTATTGTCCTATAAGATTCATTCTCCCTTTAATTTTTTATTTTAACAATTAATTATGAATCATTTAAATGAGGAACTTTAAAATTATAGATGTAAAACAAACGTATGATGGAACTTTTTACACGTTAGAATTAGAAAATTTGTTCATTTTTTTAATCTTTTAAAATTTATTTATCCCTTTACCAATAATTATTTATTTATTAGAAAGTTTAATATCTTCGATTGATATTCATTTGATTTCCCCAGAAATATCAACTTGGAAGAAAAAAATAAATTATAAAATCAAATTTAAGATGATTGATTGAAGGATAAATGATAAGATATTATAATTATTATTTTCCTTTACATAATTAATAATACTATATAATCTTATATGTAAGATAATATAATATTTTAATTTTATTATTTTATAAATTTTGTGATATTAAATTATGGCGAGGCGGGTTATTTTACTAGTTGGAAAAAAAAAAAGGAAAAATAAGAAGATAGTAACCCCTATTTCTGAACCTAAAACCCCAACAAAGCCCTCTTCCCTCTTCTCATTTCCCTTTTACAATTATGGCCACTTTCGCCGCCAGGTCCTTCCTCCGCTCCGCCGCCACCTCCGGCCGATCAGCAGCAACCACAAGAATTGCCTCCGGCGCCAAGCCAAAGACATCTCCATTCCGCATACCAACTCAAAAACCAGTCACCGCTCGCATTTTCAGGTCTCACTGACAAAAAAAAAAGTCTCGGTAAAATTTTAGTTTATTGTATGAAATTATGATTGATAGATTTGATATTTTGTACTTTTGAAGGTCGCCGGTAGAAATGAGTTGTGTTAGAGTGGAATCGATGTTTCCATTTCATACTGCGACTGCATCAGCATTACTCACTTCAATGTTATCTGCTACTCCTCGGAGCTATGGTTGGACTCTTGAAGGTATAATTATTGGATGTTGAACTTTCTATATGTGGATCCATTGATTTGTTGATTGTGAATTTTATGTGTGAATCGCGGATCAATCACTTGTATATATGTATCGAGTTGTTTGAGCTGTGTGGTTTTGTTTGGTTATTTATGAATGAAATTATGTTTTCTCGTATTGGATCTTCATTAGTTTTGATATTTTGGCCTTTAAATCAACTGGTAATTGCATTAAGTTATTGCTTGAGAGTTGAGATAGTCATTAATCATAGTTAGTATGAGCTTTGAACTTCATTTTGTTTTTGGTAATTAACAACTTTATTAATCACGAGTAATAGTCATTACAAATTCAGCAAAGTCAATACAGTTCTAAGGTAATAAAAAGTACTAAAAGGACTTCACAAGATCAAGCATAATGCAATTCAAAACTGTAAGATATGTACTAAGGTTTGTAATCCAGTTGGGGCGCGAACAGTGCACATATATGCCGGATCCTTGGCCATACTATCCAGCATTTTCCTCTTGTTCTCAAATTCATAGGGCATAAGTACACTAGAAAGCACCATTTTGAAGAGTTGAGATGGATGATATTTACCTTTAGCATGCTTGATATTCCACTACACAAAGTCATCCTGGTTTGTAGCAAGACAATAATCTGTGGATCCACCTTAGTACTCTGGACCTTAGAGATTGAGCAACTGGACAGTGAACAAACAAGTGTTCATGAGATTCAGGCCCTTGTAGGACACAAGTTGGATTAGCCTCAACTCCCCATCGAATGAGTCTATCGGTAGATTACAATCTTTGCTGCAAGCATAAGCACATAGTGAAACAAGCTCTTAGACTAGTTTGATTGCCAAACATAAGGCATTTCCAGTGTGCCGTTGGCAGATCACCCAATAGTTGTAGGTAAAGTTTCTTGGTCAAGCTCTGACCATGTTGGAGGGGTGAAGTCTGTTGCAGCATTACGATGATCTTTTAGGTTGTTGACCTCTGTGTGAACTCCTGGAAAGGGGAAAAGTAAGTATATGAAGGAGAACAAGGTTGAGGAAGAAAAAATATAGTAGCAACATAGAGATGTGTTGAGTGTTGACAGTACATTTCATTAAATTTTGTGTTAATGAACTCAATTCTCTAGGTATCATTTATGTTACAATTTTACATGTTCCAGTCATAACCTAGTTTCTTCTATCTGTACTTCCTCTTTCTGCAGTAAAAAGTAATTCTTTAATATTGTAGGACAAGAGAAGACTAGATGAAGATCACGAAATGGAGTTCAAGTTATACACATATCTATAATCTGTCAATTTATGTCAATTTAAGTAACTGATAACAGTATCTTTCTTAGGTCTGGTGAGGAACCTTCCCCTATGATATAACTAAAGAATGAATTGTAGGACAAGAAAAAACTAGATGAAGATCACGAAATGGAGTTCAAGTTATAAAAATATCTTTAGTATGTCAATTTAAGTAACTGATAACAGTTTCTTTCTTAGGTCTGGTGAGGAACCTTCCCCCTATGGTGTAACTAACTAAAACAATTGATATTCAAATTTTTTTGATTGCTTTTGGCAACGGAAGAAGCATTAGCATATGTGGAAAGGATTAATTGTTTATTACCACCTTTCTTTAACTAGTCTCCCATTGTCAAATGTACGGCTTAACTAACACATGAGTGTTCACATACATAGCTAAACTTGTTGATGTGATATTGAGTATTATAGTAAAAAGTAATATACCTTCAACTTCCAAATCGTACGAGTAATGCTGATAATACATGATGCTTCAAACTTGAGTAAGGTGACAATGTTCTCTAATTCATGATTTTCTTAGGAATACATGTACATCTTTTACTATTGAATTTCCTTTTCAAACCTGCTTTGATATGCTTTATTTGATCTGAGGGTCTATTGGAAATGGTAGAGTTAAGGTCTGAATATGCACCACCCTCCCCAGACCCCACTTGTGGCTTGTGGGATTACATTGGGTATGTTGTTGATGGTCATATTGTAGGATTGTCTCCATTTATCCATTAATACTTTTTTGTCCTTCCGATCTACATAGAATACTTTATAGTGGTCAAGGTTCTAGTATATAAACTCCAATGGAAACTATTAATTAATTGACTTCAATTTTTAAGGAATCAAAAATTATTCTCCTCTGAACATCATTGAATTATGTCATGAAGCTGACACTTGAAATGAGCATTTGATGTTATTTGTTGTGTCCGTCTGATCGTTGATGCTGCTGTATTTGATTGTTGATGATTTAATTTCATTGATAAACCTCAAAAAAAATTGAGTCAGATTGATGGTGGGACGTAAAACTTTTTAGCATACATATGTTGCGTTTCCAGTTGTAGTTGTGAAGATGTAAGCATAATTCTAATACTTGGCATTTAATCAGATTGCAATGATGATGCATGATGAATGTCAGAGTACAAGCAAAGTGAAATATCCATGCCGTGTAAGAACATGAGAAGTAGATAGTGAATGAGAACATGGATGTTTTCCTTTTTCTGAACTTTTGATTCTTTGTAGTTTATTACCAATGGGGAAGCTCTTTTCAAGGATACATTTGAATGTCTTGAAAGCATTTTTATACTAGTGTTTAATCTATATGTATGGTGTAAAAAAAATCAAGTTATTTAGTAATCTACCAGACAGTTACTTGGGACTATGTTGTTCTTGAAAGTATCTAATGTCTTCTTGTATTGTTTTGTTTGCTAATGCCAAGTTGTTACTGAAAAATTCTGAGACTGTATGCCCTAACAGTGTGTCATGGGAGCCTATGGACAATTAGAAGCATTTCATGTTTTGAAGCCTCAAGAATGAAACATGATGAAGAGTAATTAACAAAAGAATAAAAAACGATGAAAAATATATGGTTCCTAGGCTAAATCTTTGTTATTTTAAGCACGATCTTACGCTTTGTAAGTTGCATGTTAAAAAATTGGATTTCTACATTGTTATTACTAGGAGGAGATCTAAATATGCTACAAAATCTGAAGTAAGGTATTGAAATGGAATAAAAAATTGGTAGGTTTAACTTGTAGTTATTCCCAGTGTTCTTCTAGTACTCATAAGCCACTGAATTGTGACACTTTAGTTTCCTTTTAACCAGATAAATCTCTTAGTAGATCGAACTTGAATTCGGTGATAAATGACATTGAACTGATTAGATGTCAACTTTTGCTGATATTTGAAGTCTGTCTTCAATACGTAAATTTCAACCTGCTGAAATAGGAAGATTGATGACTTGCAGTTTCTTTTAATATTGAACACAGTAGTGCTTACATCCTTAAAAAGTGCGGAGTTTTTTGATGGTGTGTTTGAGGTGATTTGCACCTAATTGTCCGATAATTAGATTGATGAGTTTGTGATGTGGCCGTCATTGATTGCGTAGCTGATAAAATTAAATAGGCCTTGAGATACTTTATCAGATTATCTGAGGGACTGAATCTGCTTAGCACATAATATTTTCTTGCTCAATGCAGCTTTTCTAATTTAATAATGTTTAGGTTATTCTAATACTTGGTATTCAATCAGATTGCAATGATGATTTATGATGTCGGAGGGTTCAACCGAAGTATTATGTCCATGCAGTCTAAGAGAATGTCTGTATGAACTCTGAAGAAGAAATATTTGGTTTCTTCTATGACTGTCATTTGTTTTCCGCTCTACTCTTCCCGTTTGTGAAACTGGGATTTTTTTTCCTTTCTGTGAATTTAGATTCTTCTGTAGCTTGTTGAATTCTTCTGATGCATCAACTATTGATATCTCCGGCAGTATGCTAGGAACTACATGTACGCTAAACTGCATGACAACCTTAGCTTTTAAGTCGTGAATGATCCTCTAAGAACCTTATTACATGATACTTTGGGTTATTTCATATAGTAGTTTTGACGACTGGCTTTTCCTTGTTTAGGGCTGTGATTACATGCTCATTGGCTTCCTTTTCGGCTTCAAGATTTTGTAACAATCAATCTATGAACTTCAATAAAACTTCGTTGAACGTAGTGTTTAGAATCATGTTGATGCCTTCTGCTTCTCCCCTTTTTTGCCATTTTCTGTTGTTTTACGAGTAATTTGTTTCTCTCTGTTGCCTTCCCGTAAGTGTTTCTTCTGTTCTTGGATTGTAGATGGATGATTGTGTTATGCAGTGCATGTCTTCATAGTTCAACGGATATCGATGGACAATGTAACATTAAGAACCCCAGAAATCTTCTCCATTTTCTGTTTGAATTATGGAGCTAAACTTTTTTGTATTCTTTGCCATCATAGAGTAGGACTACATCACCATTTATCCTTCTTTTGGAATAGCTTTTATTCATGCAGAATTCTTTTCCTGAGCTATCTTTAGATTGAAATTACTAGTTTTTATAAGTCCTTATAGCTAAATGAAAAGTGATAAAGTTCAAGTTAAACAACAAATCATTTGAGTTATGTGGAATTCATAACAACAAACATGTTTTTTAATTTTTTCATGTTCGGTTGGTCAATTTTTTTTAAAATATTTTCTCTAGGAGAACAAATTCCTTAAAAAGTTTCGTTAATGGTTGTGTTCTTTCCACCTTAACACATTTCATCTTTATCCTCAACTCATAGTCATCCACTCGCATCTCTCATAATATTTGTCTAAATTATATACAGAATCAAGCATGCGCCTATATGGTTTTAACAATGTATGTATTAATGAGAATTGAGTGTTTATCATATTATATATGAAGCTCTTATTGGTCTACATGCTACTCTTAGAAGTTGGAGAGTTTTCTATCCTTATTTTAGGTTGGATAAAATAAGATAGAGGTTATTTTCGACAAGACTTTCGGCTTCAAGGAAAATATTTTCGAAATGAGAGTGAAAGGTATGAAAATGAAAAGCTATGATGAGAGAAATATTTGCAACAAACAGTAAAGATAATCGAAGTAAAAGAAACAAACACATTAGTAAAACTAATAAGGAAACCAAATGAAGTGTTCTAAGCTAGCATTAAACTCCTTTCACATAAAAGAGAGAAAATATTCAATTCTTTTTACCTTAATTCTCGACTTTCGATTTTTTATTTTTTTTATATTACTAAGAAAAAGTGGGGTAGGGGGAAAATAGTTAGAGGGTGAAACGGTCTTTTTTCAGATATAGATAAACTATTTTTTGATGTTCTTTTTCCTCAATAAACAACATTGCCCTTACTATTATTTCTTTTGGAAATTTTCAACAAATTGCCATTGCTTCAATGTGTTAGATTTTCTAGTATGTATGATGCTATTATTTCAAATTGACATGAATTTGTCAATCATGAAAAAATACATTAAATTCACTTCATTCTTCTTTAAGTCCCCTCTGTGGTAGTTGAGGTTACTAAGAAAATAGTATCGCATAAAATAAATGGACAGAAGCATATAAAATTTATTACGAATCGTGTTTGTCTATAGGGCGTAGGATATTCATCTGAACCCCTTTCGATTAGTTAAAATTATAATTATTATTTTTTTGTGTATATTTAGTATCAACTCTTTTGACTTCTTTGTTTATTTATTTGATTATATTTTGAATCTCTAATAAAAATTTCAAACTCGGTTACGGATAGAAGATGATTGGAGTTGAAACATGGACTTGGTCTCCTTGTCACCCACCCACCCACACATGACAATGCCTTAGGTCTTGAGCACAAAGAATACATAGGTAAACAATGTACTATATACTACATTAAATGATTAAAATAATTCCACAAGAAGAATGGAAAAACAAATAAAAATTGTCAAATAAAAATGATACTGAGAAACCTTGACTTATAGTTTCTCAGAGATATTAAAATTTGTGGGGTACATATTCAATATTTTTCAACTTCTTGACATTATTCTCGTGGTGTGTGTTTCTCTATCTATCTATATATATATATCTATATATATATATATATATTATATATATATATATATATATATATATATATGAACACACTAAATTTGAAATCTCTATGTATAGTACATTGAAATATAAAAATATTTAAGGATATTTAATTGCTATTTTCGATGTACATATTTCTGATTTATATTGAGCGTATAAAAATTGCATTGTCGAAGCATATAACTTAAAATATAAAAACAAAAGGTGGTGGAGACAATAATATCACAATCAGACCATTGACACTTTTCCATCAAAACTATTGGATACTAATTTCTTGGTTTTAATTTGTTTGAATACGTTGTACTAAAAAGAATGATTCTTTTTATTTTATTCTTTTTTAACCTTTTTTGTTTTAATTTTTCTCCAGATATATTCGAAATCATGAGAGTAAAGTGTTAGTACATTTGATAGATGTTTAAGTTTAGACCACTAAATTCAAAAATCTTTTTTATTTTTTTAAAAATCGTATGAAATCAAAATATTTCAGGAGAGAGTATATATCTTTAGAGATAATATTTTTGGTGGTCTCACAAAGACTTTCATTAATCTAACTTATTAAAGAGATTAAAAAATGTACTTTTTTTTCAATGGTTTCTTCATTCCACTATTTTGCTCCTTTTTTCCCAACATTGTTTTCAAGAAACATGTTGTTGTTTTGGTTTTCTGCTTACGTTAAAGTTTGATTAAATCTAAATTTACATATTACATGATTCTGCATGAAGACAATTTTCGTAATATGATTTTTTTTCATTCTCGAACTCCCATCACAATCCATATTAGTAAAACTATTTATCTATGATAAACCAATATGGTTTAAGGTATTAATCCATATTAATAAAACCATTTATCTATAATAATTTTAAAAAAATCAATATGGCATTCCTATAAGGGTATTGTTATTTTATTAAGAATGAAATGAAAATGCAAAGATGGGACAGTGAAATGATTGCCCAATAATTGGAATCCTAAAATAGTAATAAATTAGTCAAAAAATCAAATTATATAAAAAATAAAATTATGAAACTCGTTTATGGCTGCTCCAAATTGGAAATACATTAGTTTAGTTGAAACTATGGAAAACAAAGTTTTTTTTTATCCAAAAGATTGTGTTTTGTTAATATTAAACAATAACTACTTTTTTATTCATAAATGGAATAATAAGATAATGCAATAGTGAAAATTAATTATATTAAAAGATGAAACACGTTTAAAAAACTACTATTAGGAACCCCACATATGGCTGCTTAAAAATAGAAATATATATTAGGTTTGAAAATATGGAGATAGATTTATGTGTACATAGATTTAAAAGTTGAAATTTGTAATGTTTTATTTTTTAAGAGTTAATTTAATTAAATTTTTAATGTGAATCAAGTAAAATTTACTTAATATTTGAAATAAAAAGTAGAGTAATATATAAGATATTATCTTTTTTTTTTGGATATGTCCTTGAGATAATCTGTAGCCGTTATAAACTCTGTCTCAGTTTTTGTTCATCGTGTGTACTGATTAAAGTACTAGGCAATCCTATACGAAAGATATTGAGGGAAGATTGATTTTGAGTCATTCGTGTAGAAGACCACCTTCTAAATCAACTGAGTCATTCCGAAGGTCAGATACGATTGTTCTCATATCAATGTAATGCGAAAAATATATTTAAAATATTAATCAAAATTTATATAATTTGACATGAAAAAAAAATATGAAAAATAATTTGATGGAAGCTGGATTGACGTTATTATTAGCAGTAAAAACAATGTATGGGCTAAAGCAAAACCAAAAGCATAATATGATTGCACTTTTTTTCATATATGTAGGTGATAATTGAGAAAATTATATATAATAGTAAACTAATAACCTAAAATAAATGGAGTAGTTAGGGTTTGATTTAATTGTGCTCCATAGCACACGTTTGCAAAAATTTGTCAAGCGCCTCTTTCTCAAATATCTCGCTCGCCACTCTCCTCCAATCTCTCGCTCGCTTCCTCATTTTTTATACAAACACAAGTGTATATAAATTGTTTTTAATTGTATAAAGCAGAGAAAATTGTATAAATACATGTATTTTTGTTTCCCTCTTTCAGATCTCGCTCGCCACCCTTGCCTTTCTCACTTACACAAACAAAAGCGAAATGTATAAATTGAGTTTCTGTTTGTATAAAGCGTGAGAAGATTGTATATACGCATGCAAGTATATATATTTTCGTCATATACACTTATAATTATATAATAAAAATACTTTCCTGCCTAGTTTCTTTTGCCTCTCTCTTTCTCATTTTATACAATTTTCAAATTGTATCTAATTTCTCTCTTTCTCGTTTTATAGCACTGAATAGGGAGCCGCCGAATACCCCAGCTACGCCTAACATGTGAAATGGGTGCATAAGGATGTTGTGTTCAGCCTGGAATACAATCATGAAATTGAAAGTACCAGAGATTCCTAGAGGCCTCGTTCAATTGTATATTCCTTGTCAAGTGTCTTCTGTCTTTCTGTCTTTCTCATTTTATACAAATTCAAATGGTATATAATCGTTCTATACACTTATAATAATACGATTCGTTTTATACACTTCATTTTTATACAGTTCTCTGTCCAAGTGTCTTTCTCTTTCTTATTTTATACACTTCGTTTTATACAATTTGTTTCAACTGTATATGTATAACAAATTATACAGTTTCTTTGTTTGTTATGAAGCGCAATTATGCAAACTTTGCTATAGCATACAAATATAAATTTTTTATTTGCTATATGTGAAAGTTGCGCATTATACTTTTTGATCAATAAACATTATGCATCTATTAGTACAATAGGCTAATAAATATTGCTTGAAATTTTATATCAAATATCTAATTATAAAATAAAACATTCTCTAATAAAAATATTTCTTTACTTGATAGATTTAAAGTTGATACTTTTAAATAAGAATGAAAATATATTTGTCACTTTATCATAATGTCTGATGGATTAAAAAAAAATTCAATGTATAACTCTATATTCAAAAGATATTTTTTCAAAATTTTATATATTCGATGGATTCATCAGGTTTTTGTTATTGATTCTCTGTGTAAATAACTAAATCATTCAATATTTTTGAAGCATAGACGTCAACAACTAATATATATATATATATATATATATATATATATATATATATATATATAAAATACCTAATTTTATGAAGAGACCTAGGTTCTAGTAATACAGAATCAACAAAATATTTATTGAATCATCAAATCTACGAACTTTCACCTAACTTTATTCATACTATTATATATACCTACGTACTAATTACACAAGTAAATAAAAAGAAAAACACTCATTTTTCTTGGCACTAAACACACCATTTATAACCTTAAAATGATTACCTAAATCTCCCCCACCTAACATAAACACAAAAATTAATGAGGCTTCCAAAATTATGCAAGGAAAAATACAACTTAGTAAAGCCTTTAGTCAAATTCTATTAACTTGTGCAAAAAATAAAATAAAATACTATATTAAATACGTTATATCCCGTTTGGATGGGCTTAATAAAAGCAGCTTTAAAAAAGTACTTTTGAAAGTGCTGAAACTTATTTTTAAAATAAGCAGTTATGTGTTTGGATAAAAGTGCTGAAGTTGCTATGTCAAACGTGAAAAGGGAAAAATGGAAGAAAGAAATGTTAGGGTTATGTTGTAATTTGGAGATTGTATAAAAATATTAAGGGCAAAAAGATAAAAATGTGGTCAAACTTAAAACAGCTTATAAGCTAAAAAAAAAAAAAGCACCTCTACCCCAGCTTTTAACTTTTGGCTTAAAATAAGTTTTTTTCAACTTAAAATAAGCTATTTTGAGTATTGTCAAACAACTAAATAAGTCAAAAATCAGCTTTTAAGTCAGTTTGACCAGCTTTTAAGCTGAGCCAAACAGGCTCTAAGTCATTTGAACACATTATAAAATGTTCGAGAATAATTATGTTATACTTTAAGTCATTTGAACACATTATAAAATAAATAAGACTAACACACAGTTTGTCTTCATTCCTTCAATCAAAATCATTATAATACAAACATAATTAAAGACATTCACAATAGAAAAATTAATCAAAATCAATTAATAATATTTTAAAAAAACAAATCATGAATAATTTAAAATCCAGCAGAAAAATGACGTAGCTAATATATCTTTTTTAAAAAAATACTAATAAATTTAAAAAAACTGTTTATGAGTTCGACTTATATAATATTTTCCAACCTACCAAATATTATGTTTTAAGTAATAAAAATACAAAAATTTAATTAAGCATCCCCATCCACTATATTTGTTGATTGGTAGTAAGTAGAGATTTAAAAGTATTACTTACTATACTATGAATTCCTCTCAAGCAAACACGTCTACACATACGTGGCTTCCTTTTACGTGGCTCCGCCGACTTAGCCGATCAAATTTTATTGGCCCCACCCAAGCCGTAAAATACAAACTGAACCGCCGCCAACGTCACTTAATAAAAAAATTAAAATAAATCCATTTTATGCGGCGATAAATCCAACCGCCGCCGACAGGCGACAACTCAATTTTTACCGGTTTCCCAGTATATTTTTTCTTTTTAGTTCTCCAGCTGACACGTGTAATATTTTATTTTTTATTTTTTTTTTGGAAAAAAAATGGAGTAGTACTGAATTTATTCTTTTACTCTCAGTGTTTTTTCTTTTTTCTTTTTTTCACTTGGTGATAGTATCATGTAATATTCTCTAAAAAGACGATTTTATATTTAGGAGAAATGAAATTTGAAAACTCTGATTAAGAATGAAAAAGTACTTAATATGTATTATAATGTTTTTTTGTTGGATTTGAAGTTTGAAAAATATATTAATATGGCTTATTTATTTTTATTTTATATTTTATATTTAGTATTAGATTTTATGAGGTGATTTGAAAAATAATACTCTCTTAGTTTGAAATTGAATGTCTCTATTTCTTTTTTAGTTTGTTTCAAAAAGAATGATTTCTTTTCTTTTTTAGCAACTTTAACTTTTCACGTGGTATGCCTAAAACCATTAAATTAAAGGACATTTTGATACGTTTGACATAACTTTAATTTAGAATTACAGAAATAAAAAATATTTTTTCTTTTCTTAAACTCCGTTCTAAATCAAACTAAGTCATTCTTTTTTAAATAAAGAGAGTAATTAATATTAGAAATAATTTTGATTAGATATAAATTATTTTGACAGGTTAAAGTAAATAAAAGTGAATAGAAATAGATAGAATTTCAAGAAAACTTTTAAAAAAGTTTAGTTCCTTTTTTCTTTTACATTTTAAGATAATTAAGCTTTTGATCTCATAAATACATTTTAATTAATTACTAAAAGTTTTTTTTACCTTTTTAATTTTACCTGTTACTTCTCCCTGTCTAACATAGTTGATGCTTTAGCTTAAAATGGTAATATTTCATTAGGGATTAGAAATGTTTCAATAGCAAATTTTTTTGAAAAAAAAAGAAGAAAAGAATTAAATATATATTTAATTTTGTGAAACATCCACTATTTTAGAATAAACGAACTATTTATTTATTTATTTATTATTTTGTGAAATTTCAAGTAATTATATTGCATTTTATTTAGGATCTCTAATTATTTCACATAAAATATAAAAATTGTATCATTTTCGTGTTTTTTTATCATCCATTCGGTAATTTTGAAGGCGATTATATTTTACAAATTATGCGTTTTATTCATTGCAAAATTAGAACTATTACGACATAATTTAATTATAAACGTACGAATCAAATCAATTTTATGTTGTCACGTTTGCATGATATGCCCTTTATTATTTTACCGTCTAAACGCTTTAAGATAAAAATTGTATCATTTGCAATATTTAGTTATCATAATTTAATTATTTATTATTTACTCAGTTATTTTAAAAACGGTTATATTTTATAAATTATGTGTTTTATTTATTGCAGAATCAAAACCGTTATGACAAAAAAATTATAAGTGTACGTAATCAAATCAGTTTTATGCGGCGGCGCGTAATATGTACTTTATTGTCGTGTACTGTAAAACAGTTATTATGAATTATGTTCGAGATCGTTTGAAAGTTCAAAATTCCCAAGATAAGCTCTTCATTTACGACATCTAGTTAGCAAAAAATGAATTAATGTACATTTATTCGGTAAATTTGAATGCATTTATATCTTATTAATCATGTTTTATTCAACATCGAAAACGTTACGATATAACTTTTATAAGCGTACGTAATCAAATCAATTTTATACGGCGATGTCTGTGTGATACTACGTACTTTATTGTCGGATACCTTAAAAGATAGTTATAACGAATTATGTTCGAGATCGTTTGAAAGTCCAAAATCTCCAAGATAAACTCTGTCATTTACGACTTCTAAGCAAAACCGAGTCAATTGTCATTTATTCGGTAAATTTGAATGCACTTATACCTTACTAGTCATATTTTATTTATTGCAGAATAGAAAACGTTATGATATAACTTTTTAAAAGCGTACGTAATCACATCAGTTTTATACGGCAACGTTTGCGTGATATGTACTTTATTATCGCGTATCGTAAAAGATAATTATTACAAATATGTTCGAGATCGTTTGAAAGTCCAAAATGTGCAAGATAAGCTCTGACATTTACGACATCTAGTCAACAAAATTGAGTTAATTGTCATTTATTCGATAAATTTGAATGCATTTATATATAACCGATCATATTTTATTTATTAGAGATTCAAAAATATTACGTTATAACCTTTTATAAGCGTACGTAATCTTTTTATAAGTGTACGTAATTAAATTACTTTTTATACATCAATTTACTAGTGATATATATAATCTATTGTCGCGTAATATAGATGACAATTATTATTTAATTACGATAACATATTCGAATACATTACGATGTAATTTTTTTTATAAGCATATGTAATCAAATTAATTTTATAGAACAACGTAACATGCATGTGATATGTACTTTATTAATAATAGATAATTATTTATTATGCGGGAAATAAATATATTATTTTTAATCTTTCATCACCTAAGTCTACGATAGGGGGAAAATAATTTTAATTTACAGCGTGATTTGGTGTTTTTCCTCGAAATCATTAAAAAAAAAAGTCTCCTCCATGTTTCTAGGTTAAAAAACAATAAACCCAAATTGAAAAAAATACATATTTTTTCTCCTTCATATTAGTTTTAAGTGATTATATTACGTTTCATATAGAACCTCTAATTATATCTTATGAAAGTAAAAATAAAGATTTTTATACATCTTTTTTATTTATGTTCGAAATTGTTTGATAATTTGAAATACTTGACATAAAATATATACCATTTGCAATCTTTAATAACAAAATTAAACTATTATCATTTATTCTGTTATTTTTAAGATATTTAACTTTACGAATTATATTTTATTTATTACTAAACAAAAAACTTACCGATACAATCTTTTCTACGTATATATAATCAAATCAAATTATACAATGATGTACAAGTGATTTAATTTTTTATCACATAATATAAAGAACAATTATTTTATTTATTATGAGCGCAAACATAAATATATCATTCTTTTCATAATTTAATTCAACCATAGAAAAAAATTGTTTTTTATTTGGTGATTTTCCTCAAAACAAAAAAAAAATCCTCCATATTTTTTAGGTAGGTAAAAAGTAATAACTCCAAATTAAAAATTACTTTTCCCATTATTACTTATTCTTTTTTGAGTTCGTTGATACATTGCACGTCGCATTAGAAATAAAATAAAAACAAATAGCCCATGCAGGTAAATATATATATATTTCGATTTTTGATTTAACCAGTAAAAAAATTGCTCATTCCGATTATAAATACATGATGTTCATTAAAATAGAAATAGCACCAAAAACACAATTTTCTACATTGGACCCATGCAATATAAATTGAATAATTAACATTAATTCTTCGTATTTATCACAATCAAATCTTAAATAAACATAATATTAATTTAGTAATAAGAAGTAATTCTAATTTGTATTACCTACAACTAAAATAACACTAAAATTTAACGAATAAAATAAAATTTTAAAGTCACTAATATATAATACTCCCTCCGTTTCATATTAAGTTAATTTTTAAGGTGTTTAACACCCTTTAAGAAAAGTAAATTAACATATAAATTCAATCTATTTTTTCATTTTTAACCATTATTAATTATTGTCAAATTTATTATCAAAATAACTAAATGTTAATTAATCATCAATTCCAATACTAACTAATGAAGAGCAAAACTGAAAGAACACACTACAAGTAATTTTGAAAACTCAATAATTAAATCAATCTACTTAACTAAATATGGAATGGAGAAAGTACTCATTCTTTCCAATTTATATGATATTTTTAATGTTTTCAGAGTCAAACAGTTTTGATTTGACCAGAAATTTGCTGATTAAATCTTTACGGTCAAAATATTTATAACATTTATGAAAAATTTACTGTCAAAGATATTATTTGACTGTTAAAATTCAAAACATGGCATAAAAAATGGGAATGATATTCCTCATTTGTAAAAAAATGTATTTGACTAGAAAACCAAGAGGACTAATATTACAATATAATTATCCAAATTTAATATACTATTTTTTTTTTAGAAAAAAAAACATTCCATTTTTAAGAAATAAAATTAAAACAATTATTATATTATTATATGGTCCCTACATTTTCATCAGTCAAAGACTCCATTGACTGTTATTTCCTTCCTATATAAAGAGGGCACTTTCCCACCTACGATTTCTCTCAACCGTGCCCTAATTCTCTAATGACTTGTTCAAATTCTATACATATATATATATAATCGTCCATTTCCGGTGAACGGCGAACTGAAAATGGCGCCCAAGCCAAAATGTACGACGGCGGCGACGGCGGAGACGGCGGCGGTGGTGAAGGAGGTGCATTACAGAGGCGTGCGGAAGAGGCCTTGGGGAAGATACGCGGCGGAGATTAGAGATCCAGGGAAAAAATGCCGTGTTTGGTTAGGTACGTTTGATACCGCTGAAGAAGCAGCGAGAGCGTACGATAAAGCTGCGATTGAGTTTCGAGGTGCGAAAGCGAAAACTAATTTTCAGATGCAGCAGCAGCCGGACGATGTGATTCGGAGTCCGAGTGATACGAGTACGGTTGAATCGTCGTCTGCGGCGGTTGCGGTTGCGAAGGCGCCGGCAATGGTGGAATCGATTCCGTTAGATCTAAGCTTAGGAAGCTCATCATCGGCCGTTGGAATTTTTAGCAAAGGTGTAGGTAAGTTTTTGTTTCAGAATTCTCCGCCGATGTACTATTTTCAAGGAGCTGGAGTGATTCGTAACGGCGGAGGCGGCGGCGGTAGTGGAGATGGAGGTGGCGCTGGTGCTGGTGGTGCCGGCGGGATGATGAAGAGTGAATCCGATTCATCAACTGTGATAGATTTCATGGGTAACAATTTCAAGCCAAAAGCTAAATTCGACCTTAATCTTCTTCCGACACCGGAAGACATGTGAAAATTCTTCAGTATCGATCGGAAAGTTGCCGGAGTTGATGATCGGAGATTCTGCATGCTTTTTGAACTTTTGTTTTATTTAATTAGTTAAGTTTGTTTTATTAGCGTTAATTCCCCTCTTAATTACCAGTAATTAGTGGAAAAAAAAAAGAAGATAAAAAAGGAAACTATATATAGACTATATATAAGGCAAAACGATGACGTTCTGTTCATCGAGTTACTAATGTGAATATCCAAAAAAATCTGAACTTAAAAGAAAAGAAGTTGGGAATAAATAAATCTTTTCATTTTGTTCAAGTGCTATGGTTTTACTTGTTTAGTAAAATATTATATTTTTTCGGATTAAAATAGATTGTTTACGTCATATTTTTTTTCAGTACAATATCTTCAATTATACGTAAACCTAAAATAATTATTTTGGCAATTGACGAAAGCCCGTGATAGTAATGACAGAAGTGGTGTAGCGGTGATTAGAGACGGAGCTAGTATTATGAGTAAAAATTATTGAGTTCATCTGAACCTACAAACCGATTAAAGGAATGGAGAAAGTAAAGGATGATTTGACACGTGTGGATTAATGATAGTACGGACATTGCACAAATATTGAGGCAATAGATTAGATTTGACCGCAAAAGAAAAAGAATTTAATTTGACAATTATGGACCTTGTTGCCACGTGGATTATTTCTTCATTAATTTAATCATATCCAAGTTAAATATAAGTCTTATCTGGATTAATTTCTTGTAATGATTTTACTATTTGCATGTTTGAGTTGTTACGTAATTTTAAATTTTTTTGGTAACAAAATTACAAATGAAATTTACCTTGATCAATTGTTAACGTACTTCTCGATATTATTTATATGATAATTGTTTATTCATATCGTTATAAAATATCTAGATTGAGATGATCAAATAATAACATTATTTGTTTGTTTAATATCATTAAGATAACAAGTAAAAATAATCGGTACAATACAGTAATTGATAAGATATAACTAACAAATATTATTAGCATATTTGCCAATATGATAGTCCGATATATTGCGTCTATAGAAAATTACATATTAAATGAGGTTAGATTTATGTTATATAACTTCAATAACAAGCAAACAATGAAAATTGTAATGGAAATGAAATACATTTAAAGCGAAATTCTAGGAGATGTCTCACGTGAATTAAGTTTTCATAATGATATATTTGTACGTTATTTTCATTATATATAAAACTGTGTAATCGCTAAAAAAAATTGTGAATTCTTCTGAAACAATTAAAATCTTTAATTTATCTTGAACTATAACTGAAATCTTACTAGCCTTGCGGCTTTGAAGTTCAAAATCAGATTGACCAATAGGGATCGAAGGTGTGAATCACTCGTATATTGAGGTTAGTACCATTTTTACTATGTTATATTTGATTTATCTTCGAGCTTCACATATTATCATTCGATATGTTTAATAGTCCAAATCTTAAACCACTTAATAATAATTTTAGAAATTAGTAATATTTTTTCTTCAATATATTTTTAATGTTTTTATCAATAATACGTAACGATCATACGCCAAACCGAATGAATAATGATCAAGAGTGGTGGTTGGTAATATAGTAGTAGTTGAGTATGTAGGATAAGCCAAAATGTATAATAAGTGAAAGTTTGGATAGGAGGATTAAATTATAAAAATTATTTGATAACTAATTATAGTTGAATAGTAATAGTAATGCATATAGTTAACAAGAAAAGTATACATTAATTATGCTTGATTTATTCTCCTCAGATTTATTTTATTAAATTAGGGATAATGCCCAAGTACCCCCTCAACCTATGCCCGAAATCTCAGAGACACACTTATATTATACTAAGGTCCTATTACCCCCCTGAACTTATTTTATTAATAATTTATTACCCCTTTTCGACCTACGTGGCACTATCTTGTGGGCCCAACGATAATTGACTTTTTTTTTCAAACTAGTGCCACGTAGGTTAAAAAGGGGTTGAAAATTACTTATAAAATAAGTTCAGGGGATAATAGGACCTTAGTATAGTATAAGTGTGTCTCTGGGATTTCGGGCATAGGTTGAGGGGGTACTTGTGCATTATCCCATTAAATTACGCTAAATCTCTATTTTATATAAAATACAATAATATATAAATTCTTTTAATGACAAATATAAATATTTTATGCGTTGCTATATTACAAATCAAACATTATATATACTACTCTATGTATATAAATAATTTATTTATTAAATATGATTCTACTTATTTAAAATTTAATATCAAATAATTCACTTTCAAATCATCTACTAAATAATCTCGATAAATTTATATTTTCTTTACTAAAAATTATTTTCATAGTATAAACTCGTGACCTCCGAATCATATTTCACTTTATTTTACCACATAGGAGACCACGATAGGGCCCACGTGGAAAATGAAATGGAAACGCGGCTGCCGCATTTTATGGGTGTTGTTATTTTATAGTTTACCAATTTCACTAAATCTTATTTTATTATTATTTAATTACCAAATTTTATTTATTATTTTACTTTTTAAAAAAAATTAAAAAAAAACAAGACGGAGAGGGAGGAATATTATTTGTCATTTACAAGTTCGAGAAAAGAAAATGTAGAAACAACTAAATAAATAAAATATTTAGGATATAAACACAATTTAAATAGTCAAAAGTTCCTCATGATTTATTTTCAGGCTCGTAAAAGAAAAATACAACAGATAATTTAATAAAGTGAATATAATTCAAATGTTAGGCCTAAAACCTAATTTTCCATGATATCAGAGCAGGACCCATCTCACCCGATGTTGGACCCCTAAAATTAAAATTGTCCACGCATCAGATGTTAAGCACTGAGTGTGAGGTGGGATGTTAAAAAATGACAAAAGTCCCACATCGGTGCTTAATGAGATGGATGAACTCCTTATAAGGCTTGAACAATCCTCCTCCCTCTGAGCTAATTTGTTAGGCCTATAACCTAATTTTACACCATCATCATTGAAGAAAAAGTAGGAGAAGAATACCATTTCTATTATAAAATTCACCATTTCACAGTTACTCTTTAACCAAAAAGCTCCAAAATTAATGATAAGTATACATGAATATAGTTAAAATATACAACATATACTGTCTCTTGCACTGAATTACATCTATTGCATTTATAATTGATTCCTGATCTGTATAACCACTATACACATTTTCTAGCCAAAAAACAGCAGCATTGTATCTGGAAATCTTCTCACTAAGCCTGCGATGGAGTTACAATGTCTGCGGATGGGATTCAAATGATCATTCCCTTCGTCAAAAAATTACACTGTGTAAGTAGGATACGAACAATGTTTTTGTTGGTATATCTGTAGATTGTTGAATCCTCTTGACGTCAAAAGAAGTTTCTAGTGTGAGTTGACTCAAAAATTGTTCGAACTCAGACAAGCAAAGGAGGTCCATTCTCAACAGCTGTCCGAGTATGTTCGTGATGGTGACCATTGTGATGGTTTCTTGTCATTTGGATGTGGTTCAAATGTGTTCTTTTCTTCGCATAAGGAGCGTCTCTCACTGTATAAGGAAAGGAAGAGGAAACAAAAAACAGTGATTTAATCTATGAAAAAGCATGAAACTCGTTTAACTTCATCGTGTAGAGATACATCTTCACTCAAAATTCATTTCTCAAATACACCAATCTGACAGCAAATACATGCAAGAGATGGGAAATACATTTGAATATGGATATAGAGCATGCTTACCAGCCATTCTTTTAGCGCGCAGGATATTTTGCCGCCTTTTCCACCAACATGTTATGCATGTAGCGATAACTACAACAGCGACACACGCCCCTAAGCCAATGCCGATCTTGGCACCAACAGTAAGATGCGGTCCACATGTTGGTAATCCAGGAATACCACAAAGGCCTGCATTATCAGTAAAACTGAAAGCATCGAAAGTAAGTATTTAGCATAAGTACTAATGAACAAAAAAACTCAGTTTTTTCTATCTGATCCTCGAGTTAATACACCGATGAATTGTCATATTAGTTTCACCACATGAATGGTAAGGTTTAATTAGCATCTCTGCCTTAACACAAATGACACTGACACCTATTTACCGCAGCATTTCTTTTAAGGAAATATGCTAAATGTTACTGTTAGAATTTGGACTTACGTTAATTGGTTATAGCCTGAAAGGATAGTGACGTGGGCTAGAAAGAACCCTAGTTAACCCTTGTTTACCTAGCTATTAGAAAGAACCCTAGTATATTTCATTTGTTGAATATGTGGTAATAGTTAACGTCCAGCCATCGAAGTAGCTAGTGGATTGTGGAAGTGGTGTCAGGCCTAACCGCCAATAGTGGATGCTAAATCAATGGAGTTTAACGGTAGACTTGTTTAACCTTAACTTATAATTGTATGTGTGTTTTAATCAAATGCTATGATTGTAGACTGCTTTGTTCTTTTCACAGTTACCATCCATATAAAATGGTGACAAGGAGACCTTCATCGACGCATCTAGAAATTGAATATCGACCATAAGTAGCATGTATTTTTGACAATAAAAAGTTGGACAAAATAAAATCTACGTGGAAGTGATGCTCCCCCGTTTTAATCCATTTGTCTTACTTCCCTTTTTAGGTCATTTCAAAATGAACGTCTTTTTCCTATTTCGTCAAATTTTTTAATTCCAACTTTCCACATGGCATGGCATGTTAAAAACCTTAAGATTAAAAGATATTTCGGTACATTGTACGTATCTTTAGTTTAAGACCATAAGATTCAAAAGTCTTTTTTGTTTTCTTTAACTCTGTGCCAAGTCAAAACCAACGAAGAAATTGAAACTGAGGGAGTAATTACATTCTACGTATCTATAGTTACGATGCAACCTCTGAAGGATGCTTCACTAAGAAAAAGCCTTATGCTAAGAACGTGCAATTAGGAGAACGTGCAATTAGGAGAACATACTTGAAGCTAGCTCTGTGCAAGAGCCTTCCGCCTAGCGCTGCAGGAATTTTTCCAGAGAGCAAATTGCCGTTGAGATTCCTGTAATAAATAAAGTAGTAAATTAGAGCTCTTTATTGATCCATCACATGTCCTCAGCTGAGCTTGTTGAAGTATCTTACAGTGTCAGTAACGACGTCAATTCCCCAAGGCTTTCAGGAATCGACCCGTTGAAGGAATTGTATGAAAGATCCCTGTTGAGCAACTTTTGTTAGGTAATCACACAGTGAGGATCTAATCACATAAACAACCAACGAACAGTATGCACATTCACTGATCCCGCGGCGCATATAGATGATAATGAACAATATTTATATATTGAATGCCTAACATACTCACAAAGTAGATTAAAAAACTATTCTGTTTCCATATTTTCATATACTATTACTCTGGCAGCTAAAAAATATAATATCACATACAGAAAAGCACAACTCTCCGCAAATGTACTCACAATTTCTCCAGACTAGTTATTGTTCCAAGTGCTGAGGGAATAAGCCCGTGAATGTTGTTTCCACTCAAATTTCTGTAAAATGCACACAAGCAAAGCATAAGTCGGAGAAGATCATGTTTGAGAAGTGGGCGCTGACATTGCATTATTCATGAACGAAAAGACTATCTAAAAAATGCTCAAATATTGGAAACCTCTTAAATTGGAAGTTATTTAACTGCTTAGTATGTAATTCCTTTAGACAAATTATGTCCAAAAATTTAATAAAAAGTGTCATATATTTGCTAAAACTCATTTTGATCATCATCTCCATTTTAAGCAGTAGAAGACCTATGGTAGATACGCATCTTTCATCCAAATAGTGTATTAAAAAAAGCAGCCTTTAAACTTACATGCTCTGAAGATGACGCAATTGAGAAACATCATCTGGTAAGAAACCTCGTAAACCTTGGTTTTCCAGGTCACTGTGCTTACAGAAAAACAGATAAAGAGGACACATATTAAGATAAAATAAAATCACATAACATAGAAAGAAAGCCAAGTATAGTCCAGCAAAACTTTTAAATTGGGGTGCAGAACATCAATAGAAGGAATATATGTCAATGAGAGTGTTTCAATTTTGTGTGGTGCGAGCGTGTGGAAAGGGAGGAACTTTTCTATCTAAGGCCAAGGTCAAGAACGTACAGCCCATCGATGACCCATTTATTGCTGGAGTTGTCAAACTGACAATCTACTCCACTCCACGGATGTTGCGGAAAACATGGATCACCATTCCACCCAAAACGAAGGGGAAGTCCAAGTGCAAGTTTCAGCGACTGTAAAGCCTTTACTGAAAAAAAAGAAGAAGATAGACAGTCTTAATTAGAAAGGCACAAGCTTGACCAAGGAAAAAAGGAAAAAATAACATACTAAATCTGGTGCCTTTTGAGTGTGTAAAGTGTATGAGATGGAAAAACATGTAGCATCCAGGAAGTACAGGTGAAAAATTTAACTTACCTTCCTCGGGTAATGTTTTAGATTCAACTGGTATAACCTCAAAAATCTCAATGGCATTAATGATGGCATGAGTCCCCGTTGTTGGATGTAATGTGATCGTCAAGATCCTGCCACTGACCGGAATGGTTGTGTTCAGTACAAGAGCACTGTTAACACCCCCCGCTATTCTCACAATGTCAATATCTCGAAACACAATGTTACCATTAATGGAAATGTCAATAACCCTTTGTCCCACATCTGTAACTGAAGGATCAATTTCTGCCAAGTGTAACCAGACAGAGTAGTTTTTGTTGGGATCAACATCTATTGTGTGGCGTTAAATCCGGATCGTTGTCGGTACTAACAAGAGCAGTTTGGTAAAGAGCTTGTGGATAGAAGTTTGGAGCTACAGAAGCTAACTTTATGGTGCTTTTAGTAGATATAGGCTTATCAGAATTCTGACCAAAGGTCATAATTGAGCTCCAGAACCGATCCCCACCCCAACGGTCCCCATCATAGTCAACGTCAAACTTTGGTTTCTGATCTCCACAGCTTAATCTTTTGCTAGTTCTAAAGATTGTCTCTCGACCATATCCAGGACCAGAATAGTATGCTTTCTCATCTACTTCTTGAATCTCGATTGCGAGTATAGTAGGATCTCCATGACCAGTGCTGTGGAAGCAAATTAAGGTAGTACCATTCTCAAGAAATACAAGAGTTTCAACAAATGCTCGTTCATCATCGTGATTACTCCAACCAGACGGCAAAGAATAAACCAAGGTCCCTTCAACAGAAACATCAAATAGAGGTTCGTTATCAAAACTTGGTTCTTTAACCAATCCAAAGTAGATCCTCACTGAATAGTGGCCATGTGGCACTTTATCGATATTGTAACAATTATCAGGACCCTCTGATAGAGGGAAATACCGTAATGTGCTGAGTGGGGGTGTTATGTAACTTGGGCGGTTTGCTTTCGTACGTACTCCTCCTGTATATCCAAAATCTTTATGCCAGAGGGTATTTGTCGGGGCAGTACGAACATCATTTTGAGCTCCACAGCTTATACGCTTCACATATGGTGCTGCAGTGAATAAACAGGATAGATAGTAAACAAAAGAGCAGCTTGAAAGAGGCTAATCTAACAAAGGAGCAGCCTTTTTCTTTTCACGTAACAGTGCTAGCAATGGAAAGAACAGCAGAACAAGAACATATAGGGAAGCAATAACGTCTTATAAAGTTACACTAACGTTGTTATAACAATTTATTTATTTTTTGATGATCATGGTGTCCAGGCTAACTTTCATGCACCTCGACTAATTCCAGGGGGACAAATGAGAAGAATCACCTAGTGCGTTTGCACCAAAAAAACTTGTTTCTTATTAAAAAAAAATAGACCTCTAGCTGCTCATTAGTGAAGACACCTCACTAACTTCTTTTTCCTCTTTAACACAAGACTCAAGATACTTCATCATATCATGGAATGAAGCGATTAGAAACTTCACAAATGTACAGGATTATACTGACGAGCACGTGTAATTTGGTTACTGTCTGAATAATTAGGGAATATGTCTTACATCCAATAACATACTCATAGAATTAACCACAACCAGCCAAGTACTTGCAAAAATCTAGCTCATGAGCTAACTATTTTCCAAGACCATATACAGAGTCTAATCGCTACACCTCACGTGCTTTTGGCACTTCCAACACAAGTTAAGATTAGTGAATCAAAACTAAAACAACTTAATACAAACAGAATTACCACTAAATTCACATTGCATAAATAAAAGGAGTTAAGACGGGGCGAATTAAAGAAGAACAGCAAAAGTTGGATTTTTTTGAGAATGCTGCTATGAGTTCTCTTCAATTTGCTTCAATTCCAATATTGAAAACTTAGGCATCATAAGGTCCATGACTAAATCCAACAACATAAACCATAGAACAACCACAAACAGCTAAGTACTTGCAATTAGTTAACATTAGCCAATCAACTCAAAACAAATTGAATTCAAACACAATTTTCCATCGATTAGTCGAGTTGCACACAAACTGACCCAAACATCAACCAAGTTACTCAAACACAATAAAACTACATAATTTAGACACCTTTTAAGCCCTTCATCAAATTCACATCATACAAAAGGAAAACAAACAAAAAAAAAACATAAAAAGAACCTAACCAGGTTGACAAAAATCAATCTTGAAAGAAAAGAAGAACAACGAAAAGTGAAATTTGAGCATTTTGAGTCCAAATGCTGCTCTGACTTAACATTAATCAATCAAACCAAAACAAAATGAATTCAAACACAAATTTTGCATCATCCATTAGTCAAGCTCCACACAAACTAACCCATACATCACCATTATGAAAAGTTACTCCAACACATTATAACTACACAATATAAACACCCTTTAAACCCCTTAATCAAATTCACATTATACAAAAAGAAACAAAAAGAAACACAAAAAGGGGCTAACCAGGTAGACAAAAAGCAATCTTGAAAGCAAAGAAGAAGAACAAAAAGTGAAATTTGAGCATTTTTAAATCCAATTTCTGCTCTGATTTTTCTTCAATTTTCTTATAATTTCTTGAGATACATTTCCCTTTTGCCCATTGTGGGAACCAACTACCATAGATAGAGAAAAAGGAATGTAGACTCAGTATAGAGTAATTGATGGGACGTGCAGTAGATAGTACTTGATTATGGACTTATTTTTCTTTTTCAATTTTTGTTCTTGATCCTATGCTTGTGCACCCTACTTTTCCCCCCATGTACCCTTGCTTAATCAATCGCCACGTGGCTTTACCAAACATAAGACTTAAATTAATTCCGTAGGAGGATGTAGAGGTCACGGAATACAATATTCTTGGAGTTCTACTTTTTGATATATTATGTTTCGACGATTGCACTATTTCGTTTGTCGTTTGTAGATTTTTCTTTGTAGACTTTGTATTATTTATGATATTACTTAATATGTTTTCTTCTTTTTTTTACTTGGAATTGCTGCAATTAACGAGGGTATTTCACAAACAAGTCTTACCCTTCTTTATGTTAGAGATAGTGGTATAGTTTGTGTGTACATTCTATCCTCCTTAGATTCTATGTATGGGTTTCATTGAATATGTTGTTGTAACTGGTTCACGTTCACGGAGAATTTGAAGAAGTGATAATTTCAATACAAGTATTATGAAATATATTTTCATGATTCAAACTCATAACGTATAAATTCACATAATTGTTATTCTAAAACTCTGTTTCAGTTTCAATATATACGATTTAATTTTAATTATTATTTTGAAATGTTTAAATAATAATTTTCTTGATTATAACTATAAGAAATTTATAATATTTATATTTTCAAATTTGCTAGACATTTATATAACGCTCTCCTTTATTTCATCGCAGAGCTCACATTTTTTATTTTTTTTTAAAATCTTCAATAAGTAATCTATTTAAGAAAAAACAATTCAAAAAGATTCGAAATATAAATGATAAAAATCACTATTAACTAAAAGGAGATAGAAAAATATAATGCGAGTGCATGATAAGAGGCTAAGAGCACATGCATGAAAATATTTCCCTCCATGTTTTGAAAAAGTGAATTGGGTCCCTTATCTTTTTAAAGTTACATTAAAGTCCTTAAATTAGTGGGAAAAAAAAGTTTAAATTTGTTCATGCTTCATTAAACTCCTTCCTTTGACTTTGGTACACGGAATTAAAATCAAGCTGCCATTAATCATTGCGCCATTAACGGGTGCCTAAGGTAGGGGCTCCTCCAATATTAAGCTAAATTAAAATCGGTGAATTATGATTAATAAATTACGATAAAATTTGATATAATAGCATTATATGTTTATTTTTATAGTAAACTTCTTAAGTAATATGTAACTTTTTTAAGTTGTTCATATTTTTTACTTAAACACCTTAATAAAGTTTTACACTCGTCAATCATGTCCAATCCGTTTAAATGTGGGTGGTTAAAAATTAAATTGATATGTAACCTGAATTGACTTATGAGCAATCTTGTTAAAAAAAAATTCTAATTTGATATACTCTCTCTCTATATATATATATATATATATATATATATATATAGGCACAATAAAGAGGAAAAAGATTATTAGGTACTAAAATATCTTTAAAAGACCAAAGTAAAACAATTAAATTTAGTAAAAACTGAATTAGAGTGAGGCTTGACCTGTTATGTAACATATTACATAACTCATTTTGATCCAAATAAATTTTAGTTGAAATGGGTCTTTAACACGATTGTTGTTAAAATCCATTATAATCCGTCAAATTTGACCCAATTGGCCCAATTATCACTCCTAATTGAGATTCGTTTTTTAGAATGACCTTTTTCTCTAGTTTCTTATTAGAATATAACCTTTTTGACTTTTAACCCCACTATTATTTAAATTCTCCCACAAAAAAATTATTTATTCGCGTGTTATATAATTTGACATTATTTTTAATTTTTTTAAAGAAGTATATAGACATTTTTAATGATGCTAGTGAAATAGCTCTTTCGGCTACATTTTATGTTACTCCACCTACACATAAAATTTAGAAAATTGTTTGACTTAACATATAAAATTGTTTTAAATCTTTTTATGTTTGCTAACAATTTAAAACAATTTTATACGTTAGTCAAACATTTTTTTTTGATTAAAATAAGTATTTTTATCTTTCGATAATAATGTTAAACAGACTCTTAATTAAGATTGTTCTAACAATAGATTATGATTAGTTTTTTTTTTACCCTCACATCAAATACACCTTAAAATTTTGTCTATGAAATCTCAAATGTACAGCTACTCCATTTCCAATGAGATACTGAGATTAAATTTATGTTTCAAAAATTATCTTAATAATTTATTTCTATTCTCCATCTCAATCGATCTATCAAAAATATTTATTTTTCACAAAGTCAATAAAGGAATTTTCAATCACCGTTAAAGTCTGAAAATCAAATTATTGCAAAATAAATTACAAAAGAACAACTATGTATTTAGATCTTATTTTTTTTATTTTAGTGATATAGAGTAGTTTTTGAATGTATATCATGCTTAGATTTTTTCTTAAAAAAGCTAATTTTTTCTATAAGTAATATATAAGATTGTATATTATTATATATAGCCTATATAAATACCTTATATAATTTAATAAAAAAATATTATATATTGAGTTTATAATATTGTATATCAAATTTTAAAACATTTTTGTAAAATAATAGTAATGAAAGTTCTGTATATTATTGTAAACCACATGTATATTATTGTATACTGAATTAAATTTTGGATTCAAAACGAAAAAATTACGCGGTTAAGCAAATTTATACTACTTAATTACTTATTATATCTATAGTTTGATATAATGTCCACTCACGACTAACATTATACATTAATTACGTAGGCCAATTTTGAATTTGTATAATTAACCACGGTTGTATATGTATAATAGCCAGAATATACAAATATATATGTATTATATACAATATCTAACCAATAATATATTTACAATTCATCTCTCACCTATTCTCTGCCCTCTTTTGTTCGCTTCTCTCCCTTTTCTCCTAATTTCGCTCGTCTCTCTTCTCCCTCTCCCAATCTCGCTTGCTACACATACAAATACATATGTATAAATACAATAACCGATATATATATATATATACACACACACAATTCATCTCTCTCCCACTCTCTACCCTCTCAACTCGCCTCTCACATTCCTCTTCCAATCTCGCTGGCTTTCTCCTCCCTCTCTCAATTTCGCTTGACATATATATAAATACATATGTATAATATATAATCATCTAAGCGATATTCATATAATTCACCTCTCTCCCACTCTTTGCTCTCTCTGGCTCGCCTCTCTCCTCTTTCTCCCAGTCTCGCTTGTTTCTCTCCTTCGTATAACATATTACTATAAATTATAATTATCAAATTGTAACTATAAAGAATAATTAAATTATTTTAAATAGCTATATGTGAAAGTTCCTAATTAGAAACTTGTAAGACAAGTTTGAACTATATTTTTAATTTATAATAATATTTAAATTATATAAGTGTACTGCTCAGAAAATTTTCCCAATAATATAACCATAGTTTATAACTTTTTAATAGTTTTAGCTTCATACACTTTATGGCTAAAGTTGGCAACCAATATATTTTTTCTGGGAAGTAAAAAATTAAATACAAATATTTAGAAAATATTTTTAATGATAACAATAAGCTTTTAAAGAATTTTGCAGTGATTAAACCTCCCATCACTCGGCGTCACTAGCTTCCGTCCGCCTCGAACCACCGTGGCCATCGCCTCTTTCTTATCGGCGCCATTTCCGATGCCATCTTCCGGTGCGGCGGTTGATCCATCTATCAAGAGTTCATCATCGATACCTAATCCAGAGGTTGAAGAGGATGAGGACGTGGAATACGAAGAAATTGAGATTGAAGTTGAAGAAGAAATAGAGGTAGAAGAAGAAGAGGAAGAGGAAGAGGAAGAAGAAATGGAGGTAGAAGAAGAGGTAGAGGAGGAGGAGGAGGAGGAGGAGGAAGAAGAAGAAGTAGGAGGCGAAGGATCAATTTCACTGAATGTAGATGATAAAAAAGGTTGGTGCTTTGTGTTATCAACTCAGTATGCTGATATCTAAGTTGTTAATCATTATTTTATTTGAAGAATTAAAAGGTCAAAAAACACACCTAAGTACTTTGATTTTTTGAGTTTCATACATGAACCATACCAAAATGTTCAGGTGAAAAACTTATAGTTGAGATGTGCGTTCGATAATCATTTGATTCTACTTTAGTTAGGAAAACTCACACACTTATGATTCAGGTATGAAACTCAAAAAATAAGAATTGTTTTTGATGTTTACTCTTATTTAAAATAATACTTGGATATCTAATTTCGTGCTATTTTTAACTGTCTGTATGCTCTTTGCTTGCCTGCTATTTCATCAGAAGAGGTAGAGGAGGAGGAGGAGGAGGAGGAGGAGAGGAGAGGAGGAGGAGGAGGAGGAGGAAGAAGAAGAAGAGGAAGAAGTGGCGGTGGAGGAGGAGGAAGAAGAAGTACAAGGTGAAGGATCAATTCCAATGAATGTAGATGATAAAAAAGGTTAGTGCCTTGTGTCATCAATTCTAGCATGCTGATACTAAGTTGTTAGTCATCATTACAATACATTGCTATATTTCATTAGAAGAGGTAGAAGAGGAGGAGGAGGAGGACGACGACGAAGAAGAAATACAAGGTGAACAAGAAAAAGGTCAAGGATCAAGTCTACTCAATATAGATGATCAAAAAGGTTAGTTCTTTTGTATTATCAACTCCAGTATGCTGATACTTAATGTCTTAATCATTATTATGTTTTCCTTTTTTCTTTTTGGAAATAATACTTGGGTGTCTACTCTCTTGTTATCTTTATTGTCTTGTCGCTTTTGCTCGCTTGCTATTCTGTCTGGTTGTTTTTCATGCCAAATCATTGTCATTTTGTGAGAAGAAATGGAACATCGTTGCCTTAGGGAGAATTATTGGGATTGCTATTTACGCTCTCGCTCAAGCTTTTAGTTTTCATGCCTTTTCCTTTTTGATTTGTGTTGTTTTTGGGGTGCGTGTATGTGTGAGTGTGCGCTCAATGACAAAAAAACATTCAATAAGAGTATGCATTATTTTCCCTTTTAAAGAAACAAATCAAATACATTTAAAACTTGCCTTTCTTGTGATTAGCCTCGGATCTACTATTGTCGTTCTATTCAATGCTATTACCCTTCACGTAGTTCTCCATTTGCTTTTCTACAAGGCTTCAATCTATTATCGTTATCTACTTTGTTTCCTCCGTTTGTTCTTTTTTGTCATATACCTGAAAGGCGCTTGCCTTTTTCCTTTGGTAACAAGGCGAAGCGAGGATTTATAACCTAGTTCCTGCAAGGCAAGGCGACTTCAGCGCACCACGACGATCGAAAGGCGAAATCGACGTGGCAATGTAATAAGCGCCACTTTTTTTTTTTTAGGTCTGATTTTTTTAATTATCTGAATTGATAAATAAAAGCCAAATTAGGGTTTTTTTGGGACTTCACCTTCGCAAGACTGCTCCTCCTCTTCTCCTTAGATTTCTCCAAATCGCTCGATCCCTGGAGACCTCCTTCTTCGCGACTACTGCTCAGGTACGACTGTAGGAGGCCTTTTTTGTTTCTTCTTCAGAGTTCAGTTCTTCTCTTCTAGTTCTTCTTTTCTTTTCTTCTTCTCTAGTCTCTACTCTGTTTTTCAGTATTGAGACTATGCTTTGTTTTTTCGGTGGTTGTGGTAGTGACTAGTGAACTCCCTCTGTTTTAGTGGTAGTGAACTGAGTGCTCTCTGTTGTAGTGCTCTGCTCACCGCAATCTAAAATATGCAATTTGCCTATATTTCTTTTTAAAATTAATCTTTCTATAGTTATTTCTTCCCTACCTAATTTATTTTTATACTAATCAATATAATATTTATTTATCCATAAATAGTGAATTTTGACTTCTACTATCTACTATTAGTTTTTGAATTGAAATATTTGCTAATATATGTTATTGCCATTAAGATTTTGGATCTTTATATATGCAAATAAAATTTTAAATTTTTGGTATTAATTGGGGCCTTAAGTCAAAAAGGTGAGCACCTTCCCTCATGGCGAGGCAGACCCTTTTTTGCCTTTTGTCGTCTTTTGCCGTCTAAAACACTGATGCTAAGTGATATTTCCTTTTCCATAATGCCTTATGGGTGAGACATGTCTTTCTTACTACTTGCCAGGAGAAGCATGGCACCTACTAAGGTGCAACGCTTTTTCAAGTAGCTTTCCAGGGTTCTCTATCTCTCCCTGTCATCTTTAGAAGGCCTATCTTGTAGACTGTTGCAATTTCCCATTAGTGTTGGGACTGCATTTGATGATATCAGGCACATTGATAGTCACTGTGAAGGTTCCTATTCTGCCAAGTAGAGCAATCACTCTTTCAACCTCCCAATCAATCAAAAACCTTACGGAAATTAGGTTCCACCCTAAGCTGTCTAGATGTTCTCTACCATTGCCAACTCAAAAGGTGATATCCTTCCTCGGGTTGGACAAGAAAAACCTAATTGTCCTTCATAGTCTAATTCCATAGGTGTCAGTGGACTCATCAGTGCACCATTGCCCATTTTGTCCATACTTCTATTGTATTACATTCTTCCATAAGGCTGGTCTATCTTTAACATATCTCCACAACCATTTCTTGAGTAGATTGCTGTTTTGGAGCTTCAGGTTTCTAACCCCCATGTTGCACCATGTTCCATTTCACCCAATTGAAATCTTTATGCTCCCTTTTGCCATGCCATAGGAAGTTTCTTCCAATTTGTCTAGAACTTGGAGTATCTTTGGCAGGTATAGGAAAGGGAAGAAATCACGTAGATTGGTAATGAGTCAAGAGTACAATGGTTTGAAAATGGAGGCAAGAACACAAAGTTCTTCCATGGGATGGCTAATTCCCACGAAAGATACAATCCATTGACTTATTAGAGGTAGAAGGTCAAGTCATCACTGAGCTGGAAGCAATCAAGAGTGCCATTCAAAGCTACTACCGAAGAGTGGAGACTTAATATCAATATTCATGGTGAAAAAATCATTTCATTAGAAGATCAAATGTGGCTACAGAGGAACTTTGCTAAGGAAGAGGTATGGTGGAACATCAAGTCATGTGCAATTGATATGACACTTGGCCCAGATGGTTTCAGTATGAATTTCTTTCCAATGTTCTGGGAGGTAGTTAAGGGTGACATCATGGGTACAATTTATTATTTCCGTGAGCACCAAGCATTTGAAAGAAATTTGAATGCTACACACGTAGCCTTATCCCTAAAAGAGCAGGAACAATAGAACTAAGGGACTTTAGGCCCATTAGTCTGATTTTAAGAGTGTACAAAAGAATTGTAAAAGTACTAGATGAAAGACTAAAAGAAGAAGTGGAGAGACTGGTCAACAAACATCAAATGACTTTTGTTGAAGGAAGACTGATTATGGATGTTGCCTTAATAGCTAATGAACATATAGATACAAAGATCAGGGGTGAGGTAGTCGGCTTGATGTGCAAATTAGATATTGATAAAGCCTATGACCGTGTGAATTGGGGCTATCCACCGAGTGTTTTGAAACAGACGGGTTTTGGGGAAATTAGGCTGAAGTGGATTAGTTTTTGCATTAAAACTATCAGGTTCTTTATTTTAGTGAATGGAGAAACTACTAGGTTTTTTCCTTGAAAGAGAACTAAGAAAGGGGATCTTTTATCTTCTTTCCCGTTCATACTTGCAAATGGAAGGACTTAGCAGCATGATGAGAGTAGCAAGTTATTCTCTCACACTTACTCAAATCAATTTTGAGGCCTGAGACCACTTGAAACCAAGTAAGGACTTGGCCTAAGTATCTAAATCGGGTCTCACTACATCTCATAAATCAAGGTATCATCCAAAAATAACAAATGAGAGACTGAAACGGTCCCTAAACTTTCAACCACTACTTTTAAACTATGTTGCTTGGACTCTTCAAAAATGCCAATGGGTGCGTGTCGGATTCGCCAAAACTAGTGTATTTTTGAAGAATCCGAGACGTGTGTGGCATCAAAAGTGTAGAGTCCGTGCAACTGAGCTTTTAAATCCCTCATATAATCCCCTAATATGCTTTTATTCATCATCATAATTTAAGTTTCTCTAACAATAATAAACATCGGTGGTAGGGAATCCTCTTGTCTCGAACCCCTTGAGCTCACAAAAAGCTGCACATTATTTACCACGACAAAAATCTATCCGAAGAGATGCCAAATGAATCTATTTACTCCACTTCCTTAAACCCAATTTGTAGTATAATGAAATCTAGAGATCTCCAATTCATATGATCGTAGGCCTTTTCAATGTCAAATTTGCATGACAGAACCTCCAAAATTGTCTACCTTTCGCAAAAGCATTCTTCGAAGTAAAGACAGTCTCGTCCAACACCTTCTTAGTGTAATGGAAAGCACCTAAGAAATGATCCTATAGACTTGGTTGCGCGGACCCTCCACTTTTGATGCCGCACCCGTCTCGAATTCTCCATGAGGTAAATACTACCTATCAGTCTATAGTCCTTCATGTTCGAAGCTCCAACCATTTGGAGATGATGACTATGCACGAACCATTCATACTTTTCGTGAATTCACCTCTATGTTGGAACATAACGGTTGCATCCCATCACATTGGTTTTGACCGTATTCTAGCACTGCTGGAATTTTCTAGCACCAAGAGAAACCATCAGGACCAAGCACTCGTGTATTCATGTCTCATGCACATGCACTAGTGGTGGTATCAAATGGTTGAAGAGACTACCAAGAATTGTTGTAAGATACAATAAAAAATTTACATACAATGCATTGGAAGGTGGTATCACAACTCTTAAAAGGCTTGGTGTGCTCGAGTGACGGATCTCTTGGAACGTGGACTTGGAGGTTCATCTATTGGATATAGGCTCCGTGGAGGGCAATTGATAACACATGACAACAAGGATGGGGTCGGGTGGCTAGAAACATGTTATTACCCTATGGATGTGGACTATGGGGATATATCATGAAGAGATATGAAGTTAAGCGATCACATCACTTTTAAAGTTGGCAGTGGAATTTTTCAGATTTTGGAGGGATAGGTGGTGTGATGATGATATTGTGATAATTTCCTTTCTGATGATCGACAACATGTTGGCCAAAAGGATATGATGACTCATGAGGTTTACAAGGCAGGACATAAGATGACATATTTATTGGGATTTGAAGTTCAGGAAAATTTCACAAGATTGGGAGACATAAATTCCAAAACTTGATGAAATGTTTTGTAAACAAAACATCACAAAGTTGGAAGAAGGCACTTAGGGATTGGGATGGAAGGTGGTATTGTTCTGGCCTTCTAGGTGAAATTCCTAGTACCAAAGTTAACCTAAAGAGAGGATACAGGTTTGGGAATCTCTTTGTTTTGATTTTTAGTGAGCCAGGAGAGGTTTATTTGTTTTTTTTTACTGGCTGTAAGGACTAAGGAGGGTATTTTTTTTTCGAGACAGGGAAGGTAGTAAGGAGAGTATTCTGATCGCCAAAAATCTGAGTGAAACAGCTATGTTACTAGTGCTTTATGCAAACAATTGACAAGATTAGAGCACTGCCTGTAACAAGTTAGTTATGGTACTTCCATATGGTGGATGGTGCTGAACCTCTTTGGTATATCATAGTTGATGCCTACCTACTAGTAAGGGTGTAATGCACTGTTAAACTTTCAGAAGAAAGAGAAGAAGATGTACAGGGATGCTCTTCCTTTGACCCATGTGGGTACTCTGGAGATTGAGTAGGATAGACTTTCTTGTTTTTGTGAATTATTGGTGTATGCACAAGGTCACCTTCAGTTTAGCTGAATTCCTATCTTGGTTTTCACACGACCTCAGTAAAATAATTATATTATAGAAGAATTTCAGAATATAAGAAAGGACTCTTAAAGCATGGTAGACATGATCAGGAACAACTTGAGAATAAAGACACATTTTAAATTAGGGAACATGATACCATTAGTATGATATTTTTACGTTTTTATTTGATTTAAACATAGCTTGGAATTGATATTTAATAAATAACAAATCATGAAGACATCATTTCATCTTAGCAATGTTACAAGGTGGCATAGTTCTCATAAAGATTTAGGGGCGACCAAACAATCTAATATAAGAAACAATCTGCACATATTGTATGAATTCAGGAAGGCTGATGTGTAAGTCAAGGATACAAGTCTGAGGAGAAAACAGTATCTTCATCAAAAAATAAAAAAGGTACATGATAGAGTCTGACGTGTGTCCTCATGTGTGTTATTTGTATTGGTGTTTAGGTCATACAGTCCAGATATATTACTATATTTGGGTCTTCTCATACGAAGGTCGATTCCATTGTTTTTAAGATGGTATTAATATTAATAACACTCAACAACACCTTACCCAGATTAATATCACTTATCTGCATAATTCAGTAGAAATTTCTTTCAACTTTACATGTGTATTGAACAGTCTTAATCTCAATGTAGGGTTGATCCAGAAAAAAAAAGAGTCTAGAATCTTCTTGAAGTGCTTCTTTGTGTTTTGTGCTGATGTTCTCGTTCTGGGATGCACTAAGTTTCCTGTGTCCTTGGTTTATCTGTTAGGATTACGCAACCTCTTTTCTGTTCAGACTGACTTCATCATGGAGGTTCTGCCACAGAGAGCTTGCTTGTGTTTTATGGTGGGGACATTTACATTGGAAAGAGTCTTTATTGATATATTTCTTCCTTGTAGATGGTATCCAAGTTCTGGAAGCTTTGGCGCTTGAACACCTCTTAAGATCAGACTTTTCTTCTCAACAAGAACTTGTAGCAAATTTACCACAGCAAACCCCTTTGATTGAAGGTGCTAATGAGAGTTGCAGAATTTCTGATTCAGATGGAACAAGAGAGAGGATAGATGGTGAGAACTCGTATTATATCATATGGGAACAATGGTTAGTTTTGAAGGAAAGATTGTTTATGGTATTCTGTAGACTCACAGAGATCCATTTGGAGCTCTTGCAGGGAAAAGAACCCACATAGATTCTGATGTTCAAGCTTCTGAATTTGAGGATGGTAAAACAAATACAGAGAGAATCCAGCATTCTGGTCAAGAACTGGATGCTGAAACATTGACTGATGTTTCTGGCAAGGTGGCTATTGGTATTCAGTTTACTGATGGAGGTGATCAAGAAGCTGTGGACAATTTAAAGCAAACATCACCAAGGTTTTAGTTATACTGCGGATTCCTTGGTATATTTTGTTGTAGTTGGAAGTTGCGGGTTTATGCTGCTTTTGAATGTCTCTTATTGGAAGTTCTTTTCCATATAGTTTTAGTAGAACCAAGTTGATAGTATCTAGTCTTTCCAGGTTGGATGTTCTCAAGACAAGGCAAAGAAGTTCGTCCCCTGCTGCTGATTCTAGGGGAGAAAGCAAAAGATTAGCGATGAGATGTGAGTTTTTTGCAAGGGGTTGGTGCATCAAAGGGAACTCTTGTAGATTTCTTCACATAAAGGATCATGTGACTAGCCATGATAAGGATGGTGGTCTAGATGATACAATGATAAAAAGCAAACTTGCAGACGGCAAAGGTAATCCTGAACCGTAGTCCTTTAGGTTTTTGTTAACGTACTTTACTTTGATATTGTGAAACCTTGCTTAACTAATTGGGACGAGGTTCCTTATAACCTATAGGTTTGGAAGAGAGTGGCAAAAGATCAGTGCTGGATGGTTCTTCTGATTCAGTACAATCAGCAGTTCAATCTGGAGAAAATCTGAAATTGAGAGGTGACGAGGAATTGCATATGCGTACAGATGGACCTTCGTCCACCCCAGATTTTAGAAGAGAGAGTCTTGGATGTAAACCGCACTTGGCTGGTTATAGCACCTCTTCTTCACCATTACTCAAAGATGGCTCCTTACATAAGAATATCCTCCATGATGGAAAGCTTAGCTCAGTCCTATTGTCTGGCAGTTACCAAAATACAGTAGTTTCCCCTTACACCTCAGGTTTGGATGATATGAATCATAAGAGGAACCGGTCTGTGTTTGAAAAACATGGTTTGCGAGTCTTTAATGACTCTGCAGATAGGTTGTCTCATCATTGTTCTTCTTCGCGAAACATAGATGCCCTTGATGATCAGAAGCTTTTGGATTGTAGCCAAGAGTATTCTTCTTCTAGATCCACCTCTTTGCATCATACGTCTTCAGCATTTCCTAGTTCCAAAACTGAACTTTCTCAGATTGATTTATCATGGGACACACGATACTCATCTGATTATAGAACTATGGCGCCTTTTGATGATTGGGAGCCATCTGTTCCTTTTCGACCATCATTCTTGCTTAGTCAAATGATTGGATGTCCTGAAAGTCTATACGATCCTATTCGTGATAGTATCGATCAAAGTAATGTAGGAGATGGACCCTCAAAATTGTCTTCCTCTGCAAAAGGAGGGCCTGTAGTAACCAAGCATATGCAGGCAAATGCTGATCCAGTTTCAACAGGAACCTTGGGTCCAGAACAGAGCTCTAATGAAGTTCCAATTTCTGGTAATATCTACCATAGGGATATATTGCCTGACAACCTGTCCGAGAAAGATATGTCTACTAATGAAACAGATACAGCAGATACAGCAGTTGCTCATCAGGAAATCAATACCTCTTCAAAAGAAGTGAAGTATTCAAGATCTGCTAACCTCAGAGGTGCCACAAAAGCAGATAAACAATTATCTACTGAACTACCGCGCACCAGGAGCAGAAAAAAGACACAATCAGGGTCTGAGAGGCTCAGACACGGAACTGAAATTGATATTGACCGGAAGACAGACAGATCTGTGAACAAAGAGTCTAGAGTTATGAAGCATTTTCATGCTGCTCTTGTAGAATTTGTTAAAGAACTATTAAGGCCAACTTGGAGTGAAGGTCTCAT
This sequence comes from Solanum habrochaites, assembly GCA_027704765.1. Lineage (NCBI taxonomy): Eukaryota > Viridiplantae > Streptophyta > Magnoliopsida > Solanales > Solanaceae > Solanum > Solanum habrochaites. The sequence goes on from JAKWJA010002491.1 coordinate 938,870, forward strand.
GAGTAAGGATGCTTACAAGATGATAGTCAAGAAGACAATTAATAAAGTTGTCAACTCTTTGCACCCCAATCAGATTCCTGGTACAGCTGAATCAATCAGACAGTATCTTGATTTATCTCAGCAAAAACTTGCTAAGCTCATTGAGGTCAGACATGCTTCGAAAATAATGCCTATGCTTTAAAGAGTTCAGTCCATGTGAAGTCTGTTCATCACTAATTTGACAAGTAATTTGTGTTTGCAGGCGTACGTGGAAAAATATGGAAAATCGTGATAACATTAAATGAGCTTTGGTCAGCATAAGGGTGCATGGATATATATGGAAAATCTTGAATCTATTAAATCAGTTATGCTAAGCATATTGCCAACAATAGTGAATTGGTAAAGCCCAATTTTGTGAGCCTAATTTGATACTTCTAGGGGTTAGAATGAAGACTTCGGAACCTTTTATTTTGTGTACGGATTTTCTCTGTTTAGCTAGGAACTTTTCTGCTACCTTTATGGGTTGGAGGAATTTTCTGTTGTGTTTACTGATGCAGCACTTGTGTCCATAACTGAAGTCAACTATCGTATTGTAACTTCTCATTGGGGTTATAGCAATGGCAGTTCCTAAATAGGTTTTGGTGATTCATGTTGTTAAGAGTATCGAGTGTTTTTAGTTTAGAATATTAAAAATGTTTAAGGTTTTAAGCTAAATGTTGTCCGCTTCGTACAAATATTATATTTGTATGTGTTTGGCACCTAAAAACAGGCGTCATTTATTGATCAAATTATCAAGTCATCAAAATATCTGCTCCTTTTCTCTTATTCTTTGATCACATAGGTTTCAATAACTTCTGATTTCATTCTTCTGGCACACAAGGGTATCATTGTCTATTCCATTGGCTTATGGATTTTACTTTGAGATGGTTTCAACCTAAGAAAATACAGTAAAATATGTAAAAAGAAAACTTACCTTTTGCCTATCGCACTAATAAATATTTAAATAGTACTTCTCTAATGGGGACTTGGGCCAATGAAAAGGTTATCTGAATTTGGTTGTACATAACTTATGAAAATGTAATATGATGTACCCTTCGGGGTGGCCCAGTGGTTTGAGCTTGGGACTTCCATGTTGGAGGTCTCAAGTTCGAAACCCCTTGCCAGCGAAAGCAAGGGCTTGCCTTCTGGGTCGAGTTCGTCAAGCCTGGTGCGGGTTACCTCTCCTACGTGGTTTGCGAGCTATTGCATAGGAGCGGGGTAAAGGGGTTTTACCCTGTGCGCACCCAAAAGGGTAGCGACTGCGGTTTTCCCTTGTCGTCAAAAAAAAAAAATGTAATATGATGTAGATAGATTTTTTAGAATTTTTCAGTTACCTCTCAGGCTACAGTAGGTACGAACTAAGTTCTTGGAAGGTCACTGGGTATGGAAATTTCAAAAAAAACTTGCAAGGATCCTGATGTAATCACTGCACAATCTTTGTGCTTTGTTTATTTATATAATGCCCATTTATCAGAAATGAAAATTTAGAGAACTAGTACTTTTTCGTATTTGCATATAGTTTTGGTTTGAGATGAGTTTGATTGGAGAAACATGATCCACGAGGATTCATATAGCCGGCCCCAACAGATTTGGGATTGAGTTGTATTAGTACATGTTGTAGTAGGAATTAGGGGCGTTCAAAATCGGATCGAAATCGATAACCCGAATCGAAAAAAAGTTATTCATTCATCGGTATGGGTTATTGATTAGCGGTTTTGGTAATGCTTTTGATTTTTTTAATTATCGGGGTATCAATTCTTAACTGTTGAAGCTTCTTCTTAACGGGGTAACCGATAACCCGATAGTAAATTAAATAATTATATTTATACCATTTGGTATATGAAGTCCTTGACTTAGAGTTTAGTTTCATACTTTTAGTTTAGGTTGTCTCAAACTTTCGGTTATTCTACAATGTGACAGTGTTTGCTTTTGAGCAAGATGCATTCTGGCAACTCATGTGCATGGTTCATTTAGTTTGTCAGTTTGTCACCTTATTTCTAAGTGATTTTTCATAATTTATTTGTGTCAAATTTTAACGGTTTAACAGTAAAATAACCGATTAGCCAATATTTTAACGATTCTATAATGATTTAGCATGTCTACAAATCAATAACTGATAAGTCAAACCGATTAACTTCAAAACCGAACCAAATCGACCGATACACAATCCTAGTGGGAATTGTTTGACACTATCTGTGTGTTGATGTTATCAAAGGCTAAAAGCGAAAAATTCCCATTATAGTTGCGTTGTTGTTAGAGCTTTAAGTGCTAACCAAAAACAATGTTCAACTTCAAGGCTTAAATGTGCCTCAATTGAGCCTTCATTGACATCCATTCTGATATTGAGTAAAAAGTGTTGTATTTGACTGCGCAACTATGTATACACAAATTTATGGATCTTATAACATTTGGCTAGGTGTTCCTACATTGTTGAGTGAGGAATCTGTTGAGACCATAGCCATATGCTTAGGCTTTGACTTATGAATTTGGAAATTATCTATGATGTAGTGCCAAAAAGAGAAACAAGAGAGGAAGATCGAGAAATAGACAGAAATAGCAATTGGAGAAGGAAGTATAGAAAAAATGAATAAGAAAGAAATGGAGAGATATCAATTTATCAAATATTATTTAGTTAAGTATATAGCAAAGAAATTTGTAAGTATCTTATATATAAAGTATGAACTCTGAATTTGGAATTCCTAAAATAAAGAAAATTCTATCTATAACTGGGAGGTAAAAACACCAGTAGATAAAATCTTATCTCTCGCTAAAAGACGAGAGAAAATTTCATCTTGCTAAATGTTCAAGGTGCTATATGTCAAGAGGCTGAAGTAAATGACCATTTATTTCTGCACTGCAAGATAGCTACAAATCTGTGGAACATGTTCGTTTGTATACTCAGGGTTGATTGGACAATACCGAGAACCACTTTTGAGGTACTAACACACTGGGCAAGGAATTGGGAAGAGAGAATCAAAGGAAGATTGGTAGAAAAATGTCCCTGCTTGCATCTAGTGGACACTATGGAAAGAAGAGGTGCTTTGAAGGGGGGTTAGCAGCTCCCAGATGATCAAGATGAGATGTCTTAGTCTTTTGTATTTTTGGTAAATTTTTGAAAATTTGTTTTTGGGTTTGAGAATGATGGCCGAGAACTTGAGGAATAGGAGGCTTACATGTGTAGGTTGGTGTTACATGTGCGAAAATTTGGGTGAAGATGTCAATCTCCTCCTTTTACATTGCCCAATGGCGTTACATTGTGGTGGGAGTTACTGTATTGGTTTGTCTTCAATGGGTGATGCAAGGCACGGTCAAAGAAGTACTGTTTGGCTGGACTTTTCGAAGGCGGGTAGAAGACTCAGGGCGTGGGATGTGGCTCCACTTGCACTTATGTTGACTATTTGGAGAGAACAATATAAGAGCTTTTATCAGTATAGCAAAGGGGCATCAACATAGCCTTTAGATGCTTACTATGCAAAGAGGCACAGGAAACCAACAAACATTTGCACTGCGGAGTGAAAACACAAGTCTGGGCTTTATTCTTCAATTTAGCTAGTCTAAACTGGTGTATGCCAGAATACACAGCAGACTTATTGAGCTGTTGGATCAGAAGAGGGGGGGGGGGGGGGGGAGAGTCAAAAGAAGTGGTGGAGGACAGTACCTGTTTGTATCTGGTGGAAGATTTGGAAGGGAAAGGAATCAGAGGATTTTTTTTAAGGAAAAGATGCTCAATACAGAAGTTTTTTTTTTTGATGATGTAATTAGTTCTATTGCAGGCATCAAGTAGATGCATATAGTTACAGAAGCTTAGTAGCAAAAGGTCAGCTTTACATTGTTAATTGAGAATCAGGGAACGGACATGGTTCAGAAGTGAATCAGGGCAATCTAGAGGGGATAAATAAACCCAAGTATACAGAAACATGAGGCAGTTAGCTTTTTAAAGATTGGTAGGTAGTTGATATTCCATCAAAGCATCTTCTATTCCTTTCTTTCCAGATACTCCAAAAATGGCTGCAGGTATCATCTTCCAGATTCTCTTGATGGTGCTATCAACTTTCCAGCAACCCCAGCTTATCAGAACATCCCTGATATTCTGAGGCATGACCCATTTGAGGCCAAAAAGAGCTAAAAACATACTCCACAAGTTTGCTGTCATTTGACATTGTAGAATAGGTGGTTGTGTGTTTCTGCTTCCTTCATGCACATATAACATCTGGTAGCCATCTGAAACTTCCTTCTGGTCAGGTTGTCTTGGGTCAGGCAAGTTCCATGGAGTGCAGACCAGCTGAAGCAACTAATCTTAGGAGGCAATTTGATCTTCCATATAAGCTTCCAAGGCCAGTGGAAAGTAATTTCTTGCTTGGGTTTTTGGTGTAAAGAATAAAATATAGAAGAGGACATCCAATTAGTGGATTTCATAGGTTCTTTGTAATGTAAGTTCTGTTTATTTTTTCTTCTTTTTTTCTCTCTCTTCTCTGTTAATACTTTTTGGAAGTGGCCACCATAGCCCTTAATGCTGAGGTGAATTACCAGTTTCAAAAAAAAGTATAGGGAAGGACTATGTATACCTAAAGAATAGTTTTGTATCCTTGATTTCTTTTTGGTACACCCATGAGGTTACATTTGTTAGGTTTAGAAGATCAGGTGTTGCTCCTAGGAAGTCATTTTTTGTATGATTTTTTGCCTTTTGGTATACTTCTTGAGTTCTTGTTATGTAGGTATTTTTTTTTAAATTGGTAATGTTGTATTCAGTATATAATGCTGGCAACCTTTAAAAGAGAAACCGGGAGAAAGGGAAGGGAACTACTTACAAAGACCCTAACAGATCTACTAATTCTAATTCATCTATGTCGATCTTTTTACACCAAAAACTACTTACAATTCTAATTCTTGTATGTAGGTACTTAATGCCCTTTGTTTATAAAAGAATTTATTACCTGACTAAGAATTTTAGTCGATTCTTCATTGAAACAAGTTAGTTTAAACAATCACCAACGTAGTATGACTAAGATATTCAACCACTTGATGAGTTAAGAGTGGAGCAGGATTATAAGTCGAAAATATGAAACCAAAATTGATGTAGTAACTTGCCAGTCCTGTAGATTCCGTCTAATTCCAAGTCCACATTCCTCTTGTAATCCTGGATGTTATGTACTACAGTCTCCTTTTACTTTTAGATGGACCTTCATAGGGTGGAAGAGAAGACACCGGACGTGGGTTGTTGCTCCACTAGCAATTGTGTGGACTGTGCAGAGAGAGGAATAGGAAAATTTTTGATGGCATACATCTAAGGAATAGCTTTTCTTTGGTACACCCATGGGGTCTTTATATGTATAGAAGATTGGGTATACTCCTTGTACGTGTTTTATGCCCTTTGTTTATAAAATCTTATTACTTGATAAAATAAATAGTTTCCTTTTGGCATGAAATAGCAACCCCGTGTAATCTCTCAAATGGAGGTGGTGTGTACAACCGTAGGCATATCTTACCCCTCCATGTGAAGGTAGAGGAAGGTTGTTTATGATAGATCGTCGACTCAAGTGAAGCAAATTAAAGCATGTATGAAAAGGGAATACATTACAAAGAAGTCATGATGAAATTAATTAATAAAAGGGCAGAGGCAATAACAAATAAAACGATGTGCCAACAACAAATTAGACAACACTGGATTACCTACTAATCTTCTACCCTTATTTCCAACCTCCATATCCTCCTATGTAAGGTCATGTCCTTGGTAAGCTGCGGGTGCCATTTCTTGTCTAATCACCTTCTCCATTGTTTCTTCTGTATGCCTCTACCTCTCCTCAGCCCTATCATGGGATTCTGTAAACACTTGATAATGTAAGCCTCACCGTTTTTTCTCCATCCGCCTATGACGACATCTTTTATTCATAGTTTCTGATATCATGTTAAGTTCCTCTTATTCATAAAGTCTTGTCATATAACTGTTTTTTTTGTCTATTATGCGTTTCCTGCACTTCATGTATTTCAAAATTAATTTATTATGCACTTTTCTTCGTTAAAAACCATGATTTAACTGTGCTTTGTATTTAAGTTTAAAGCTAACTATGTAACAAGGAGATTCAAGTTAACTGTAAGTGACCCCCTCACGCTCTTTCCACCACTAGTTAGAAATAGACTAGAGCATTCCCTGGAACAGGCCGTAGAGAGGTATTCAACAAGCGCCACTCAACTGCGCTAACTAAGCCCTAAAACTAGAAACTAAAAGAAGCGATTTCCTGTTAATAACTTGAGTGAGTATTCTCTTTACAGTTTCACTAGCAGATTGAAAATGAGGAGTACCCTATGTGTTAGTTGAGGTAATTGGAAACACTGCTGCCTGCAAAGTGCTCAGCGTATCACACTTAGGACTGTCTACTTCTGATTTCAGTGTATATGCTGCTTCTTTAATCTGTCTTCTGGTTTGGTGCTCCTATTCCTCATTCTGCTGTTCTTTTATGTCACCGTTTTCTTCTCTTTTATCTGTTTCCACATCACATATGTTCTCTTCTCTGCTTCTGCTTTCTGTGTATATGCTGCTTCTTTAGTCTGTCTTCTGGTTTGGTGCTCCTATTCCTCATTCTGCTGTTCTTTTATGTCACCGTGTTCTTCTCTTTTATCTGTTTCCACATCACATATGTTCTATTCTTTAGACTCGTGAATCTTCTGCTTCTTTATCTGTTTTACTCATCTCTTCTATACGCTCAAATGCTCAATTTTTAATTTAAAACAGTCTTGGGAAGCCCAAACATAGAACTTACTTGCTGGAATCTATTGTCTAGTTGGTGATTCTGAAACTTAGAAGCTGTCACTGTCTGATTTCTAGTCAATCCGTGGCCAGCTCACAATGCATTAACTTGACATACCAAACCATCTCACTTATTCTGCTCTGGTCTAAATTGCCATGCAAAAAAAATGCCATGCAATCATTATTCTCAGAGAGGCTTAATACATAGTTTACGCCCAAGTTCTTTTTGAAAATGGTAATGTTGTATTCTTATATGTTTTAATTCAATCTTTTATAAAAGGCATAGCTGAAAAGCTCTGTTATTGTATTTTTCTCCACCTTTTTTGTCTTCTCAATGTTTTAATAAAGCAAAGCAAAATAACAAGTTGCATTTTTCTAATCTGGAGTTGAAGCAAAACGTATCAAAGAAAAAGGAAAGCGGTCTTGAGCCAAACAGTGGTCCTCAAGTGCAAATGAGTGAGGCTGTTTATGTAGAAAGATTCATGAATTCCCTTCAGGATGGGTTCTGTGACAGTTCATGGTAAATTTTACAGATGAGTTGCAAGAACATATGACTGTCTAAGCCTCCATGTTCACGAGGCGACAATGACTTATTAGTTTGCATCATGATTTTGTCTTAAAGATCCTTTCTGATTTCCAACTCATTACCTTGAAGATTATCTGTATAGTTTACAATTATCCTTAGCCTGTTGCCTCAGCAAATAACACGTGAGTAATATTTATGTGTATAAGTCTGAACACTAATTATAGTTTATGACGTATCCCAAAAAATGGTGAAATTGTGGTATACTTCGGATTCTGGTGTTTAGTACTACTTTGTGGGACTACACTGGGTATGTTGTTGTTGGTAATACTGTTGGGTTTGAGGTCCTTAGTGCATGTTACGCTATTATTAGCAACTTAATGCTTTTGTTGTATGTGCACCTGGATTTTGGGTATGTTGCTGTTGGTACTACTTTGTGGGGTTTGACATCTTTATGTGCCGATGGGTTTGGAGGTCCTTAGTGCATGCTATTCTATTATTCGCAACATAGTGCTTTTGTTGTATGTGCACTTGAATTTTGTTCCTGTCACTATTTGAATGTGAATATTAGCACTAAAGCCAGGATAGTAGATGAGGTTATCATTTCATGGGTCAGCGAATACTATATGCTATAGCTCTTACTTCATAATACATATAGTTCTGACTCTACTTCTATTTCATCCTAGCAGATTGCTACGCTCCTTTCGAGAGCACACATTGTTTGCTAATCTTTCTCATCTTGAGTACTTCTTATGTAGTTGATACAGCAGGTTGGTCTCCGATTTGACTTGTGAAAAAACACTCGTGCCATATGCTCATCCTCGTGGTGCTATAAACTTAGTCCATGACTACGTTTTGCATACATTGAATGCTTGGATCAAACCCCACGGTCCTTCTCAACACCAGAATGTCATGTTCCTAAGAAATGTTACATTCTCTTTAGTTCTTCATTGATTCTGTTATTTGCAGCAATTTGAATGACATGGAGATAGTGCTGTTGGTTCTAATAGGTATTGAGCTTTTGAAGGTTGTTCTAGTGTGTTGAGGTCTCAACTGTCTTTAAGTTGCTATCTTATATTTTAAGTTGATAAACTTCTTGATTTGTCTATTGGGAACCACCTCTCTATCTCGGAGGTAGGCATGAAGTCTTACGTACACTCTACCCTTTCCAGACCCTACGTTCTAAAACTACACGGCGTATGTTGTTGTAGCTTCTTGATTTATCTTTGGAGATCTGATCATTTTGCTGTATATCTTTTCTTGCTATTATACATCCTTTTACTGTTATTAGCTGCACAGTATTAAAGCAAGTTCCATGATTGTGGACTTGAGGCGTGATGGTATCGCTAAGTTATGTTGCTCGGATCCTCAAATACTGCTGCATCCTTGCTGGATCCTTCAAAACTGCTAACTTTTGGGGAATCTGACAACCAACCAGTATCATTTTTGGTGAATTCGACACACAAAAAAACATCTTTTTTTGGAGGATCTGAATTCGACAACATTTTGTGAAGGATTCGTGTAAGATTTCGTAGAGTATGGTCATTGTGTTAGATATCTCTAATTTTATGCAATATCCTGAGATTATTACTCTTATCTCGCCAACCAATTGACTATGAGTAAAAATTTTCTGAAAAGTATTTTTACATATTCAATTTTGTATTGTACAAGAAAGGAATTCCTATTATGTATGTGTGCCTCGAAAAAGTATAATACTCGATTCCATTTTAAATATTTTACAAAACTAGAAATTGATTCTTGGTGTAGTTTAATCCATATCTTCCAGCAAACCAGAAAAGAGACATTTTTTTAACCCTTAGTCATGTTACAAAAGAGTTTCAAATTTATCAAATATCAATCGATACAAATCTAAGGATGATGTTGCTCTATTCCTGTGATTTACTATCTTTCGCTCAGTTATAATTTATGTGACATTATTTAAGTCGTTTTTAAATAAAGTACGAAAAAGTGCACATTAATTGATATTGTCAAATTGACAAAAAAGAAGTAAATGAAATTTTAGTTCCAAAATTAAATATTTATCTATGACAATACTCCCTTTATTCGTAATTATTTGTTCACTTTTGAATTGACACGTCTATTTATAAAATAATAATTAATATAGTGAATTTATTATTATATTCTTATTAATTATAAAATTGATAAATTATATATAAGATAAGAAAATTTTATTCTTTTATAATCTGTCAAAATAAACGAGTAACTAGGAATAAAGAATATTTATATTAAAGCAATTCATAAAGATAAATATGTATTAATGAATCATAACTGAATAGTGGAAATATATGTAGCAATATATTTACAGCGTATTTATCACTTCTTGTTCTTTTATTTTTTTCAAACTTCTTTTGAAAATATATTCTTTTAGTTAATATATTGAAAGTAGTCTCTTCACTTTTACAATTATGTTATTTTATTATATCCTATCTTATTTCAACTTTATTTTTGAGATTACGTTACATTATGTTATTATATTTTATTAATTTGATATAAACACGTGATACAAATAAATTCGAAGCCAAGTGTTCCATTATTATAAAGCTAAAGAAAAGGACAATATTTTAATCTGACAACTGACACTTGTTTAGCCACCCATACCTTACTCATCCTCTTTGATGGGTCCCAAATTCATCCTTATCCAAATTTATTTACTTTATCCAAAATCACTTTTTTTTACAATATTTTTTTAAAATGGTAGATAATTTTAAAAATTATAATAAAAACAGGATGGGTAATCCTATAATATTTTCATATATGTAATAAATGAGTGACTTAATTTGTTTAAGTTAGGTATAATTTAAGTATTTACTTATATATGTATATACACATAATCAATAATTAATCGATACTTTTATGTCTTATACTTCGAATCAATTATATTTTAGGTTAGATTATCATGTCTCTATATTTAAAGGTAAACAATATATTTCTTGCGCAAAAACATAAGAAATACATATTTTAAATAATTAAAAGTTAGTCATATATTATATTAGATAAAACAAAAATTTATTTTGATTATAAAGGGATTGAAAATGTTATTCTTTTTAAACTTTATGTCAAGTAATATTGTTAAAAACGATATTTATTATCCACTTATTGGATTAATTCAGATCATCATGTAATAACTAAAGATTAGGCGATATTTTAGCATAAAAATTCTATATATTTAACCAAATTTTCTTTTTTCCATTTATTGTTTTGGTATTATTTATTTATTTAATAACAATAAATTAAGAGTTAAAAAAGATGGTTCTAGATGGTTGGGATGATGTTATGGCTGGACCCCGTCCTACTAATAGTAGATTTCTAAAGGGCCTATCTGTCAACACTTCTGGTAATCACTTGGTATTTAATTTGATTATTTATATTTTTTTTTAAAAAAAAGATTATTTAATCAAAAATTTTAGATTTGAGTTTTCTATATGAAAATAATTCTGATAATTTTTTAGTAATTTGTATGCTTTGAGGGACTACGATGAAGATATTGAATATCAGATGAGACTTTCGATGTTAAAATACGTTATTTTAACGAACGCTAATTCTTTAGTTTGATTTGTTATTAATAAAGATTGTAATGAGGTGATATTTGTTTTTGCTGATTAGAGATCATATGTTTCAATAAAGTTACTTAAAAATATTTTTTCAATATAAATTTAAATTAATTGAGTTCAAATAAAATTATAAATTCAGATAAACTCATAATTAAAAGGCTACATTTATTGCGAATTATCTTATTCATATTGGAGATCGAAAAAATCAATCTGGAAAATTTATATACTATAACATAAATATATAAGAAGGACTAAGCATACACATCTTGATCGATATATATATGTGCTTCTCAAAAATAAAATTTGAGTTTAATTAGTTATTTTAGATCTATCGTGACTATTTACAAATTAGTACTCTTAAAAGATTATTTACAAATATTATAAAATTAAAAATAAATAAAGTAATATTATTCATAACTCACCCCCCCACCCCCCCACCCCCCAAAAAAAAGGATGAAATTTTACACATATACACCAAAGTAAACCAATACTTTTCTATATATACTTGTACTAGGCAAACAACAATTTTTACATTACAGAGTTAAAAGAGAAGAGAAAAAAATAAAAGAAAATGGTGTTAATTGAAAAGCTTTGGGATGATGTTATGGCTGGACCTAAACCTGATAAAGGACTTGGCAAACTTAGAAAGTCCATTACTCTAATCCAAAATCATGGTAAACTTTTTTATAATATATGATAGTTCTTTTTGTTGCTATATTTATGAACTAAATTAGAACACTCTTGTTTAATTACGATAACGGTATATATGTTGAAATCCATCCCATTTCTTGTCAACTCTAGCTACTCAATTGGACAAGCAATTGTTTTAAAAAGAATAGTAATTGGAGTGAAAAGAAAAGATTTGGTAGTGGCAAAATGGAGATTTGCAACCATTGTTGACTTGCTATGTTTACATAGTCATTAGTGAAATAGGTATGGGTTTTATCCTTCTATAAAATGGCGCATTCTGTCATTGTAGAACACACCAAGTTAGAGAGAAAACCATTTGAGAGCAAAGTGAGAGGTATTCCATAGGGACATACAAGAAAATAGTCTGTGAAAGAAAAAAATAGAGTGTGGCGCGATATTTTAGTAAGACGGAAAACAAAGAGTGTTGTTCCTTTGAGTGTGTAGTAGTCCCTTTGAGTATTGTATTCGTGACTACACAGGTAAATGCCTTTACTATAGTAATATCAATTGCTCCTCTTAGCCGTGGTTTTTTTCCCTATTGAAGGGTTTCCACGTGAAAATTCTTGGTGTCATATTTCCATTTTATTTCAATTACTTTGTACCATATAGTATTTTGTGTTGTCCGCGTTGTCCAACAACTGGTATGCAAGCCAAGGTTTTATTCTGAGTGGACTCTGTGGTTGCAGCACAGTCTGAACTTCCACATCAGAAAAGCTTTACTTTGATTTGCGATAACTATCTTTTTTGGGGACAAACAATGGGAACGCCAAACAAGTTAGAATGGTTCTTTGAATGGTGGTTAATTATGAATTGGAAGGGGGGAAAAAGGAAGATTCTGCTTTATGTCAAGAATTTTATAAACCAGTATTTACCAATGGAAAGCCGATAATATGACAGATGAAGAGTGGAATCTGGCTATAGACAGGGTGTGTGGATTCATAGGCAATGGGTAGACGATAATGTGTGAACACATTTCTGGAGAAACACATGCTCGACCCCTTTGGGAGCATCTTGAAAGTTGATTGCTGTCGAAAGACTGGCAACAACAAAATGTTCTAATTAAAGCAGATGTGAGTTGAAGCTTCATTGATGGTTTTCCGAGACAGGGTGACCATGGAATAATTTTCAGGGGATAATGAACCAAGTATCTGCTATGGGCATAAAATTTGATTGAAGAAAATTCAAGGCTTGCTTCTTTTGGTTTCCCTACCAGATTCAGGGGGAGGAAACATTTAGACCGTCATGTCAATTCTGGCTCCGGATGGTGTGTGTGATCTCTAGTATTCCGCAAGAGTAGTGTCTTGAAGAAGAGATGAGAAGAAAAACTCAAGGTTCCTCGTCGTGGATGTCCTGATAGACTGGCCCCAGGGGGAGAAAATAAAAATTCGTACGGTCTCAGCATAGAGATCATATATGTAGGAGCAAATCAAAGGCAGACTGGTAAGGATATTGGTCTATCATTGGGGGCAATGAAAGGGCACACAAAGAAAGTTCTTGCAGGAAGTTGAAGAGGGAGAACAAATTAACAAAGAGGAAATAAGAAGATGGCAATGAAAAATTGCCTAGCCACCGTGACACCACCGAAGATCTTTTACCGTTCTTGAATTTCAAAAAACATTGATAAAATATGCTTGTGGATGAGTCAGCGGGGTTTTTTGTGGGGACACTGGTGCCGCATCTCATTTGATCATCACGGAAGGATTTTTCTTTCTACAATTCCTGGGTGATTTGGAACCTGGAGTTATGGGTAATGAGACTGTTTCTAGGGTGGTGGTATTGGTTACATATTTGTTTGGAAAACTCCGGGTGGAAACTAAACTAGTTTTTGAAACAATGTGAAACATGGTCATGATGTTCGTCTTTGACCTATTTCTGTTGGGTTTTAGATGTATGAAGGATTATGTTAGTACCAACGGTGAGAAAAATGGAAGCTATTAAGGGGTCCTGTTGTGGATCTGTGGGTAACAAACGCGTGGGTCTATACTGGACTACGGCCTTCTGCTTGAGTTGTATGGTGATGCGGTTGAAGGCGATAGCTCCTTCAAACATATGGCACAAGAGGCTTAAGCCACATTAGCGAGAAAGGATTATGTTCTGTCCAAAGAAATAGATTATTGCTCAACTTTCCAAAGTGCTAAATAAATTAGAAAAATGTGCGCACTGCTGGTGGTAAACAAAATAGAAGTTTCCTTTAAGGTCCTACCACTCTTCGAGAAAGACAGAGTTGCTTAAGTAGGCACTTCTATCCGATTTATGTGTCCTCCAATGAAGACAAAGACATTTGGGTGGTGGTGCACTTTACTTTGTGATCACTTCATTGATATGATTGGCTCTAGAAAACTTGCGGTCTCTGTCTTGAAGACTCTAAAAGGACCACGTGTAGTTGGCTTTAAGCCGTTTCAGGCTTCAGTTGAAAGAGAACTGGAAGAAATTGAAATGTATTTAGTAATGATAATGGTGGTGATTAATTGTGGACCATTTGACGAAAGAAGGAAGAATCAAGGTATTAGGACATCAGAAGAACTCCTCCCAAGACTCCTCAGCTTAACTGGATTTAGGCTGATGAGGATGAACAGGACCTTGATGAAGAGTTAGATGTGTTGCTTTCTGAAGCAAAGTGTTGCCAAACTAATTTTGGTGGTGAGGCTTGATTGACCGATGCACAGGGTATTACTCTATCTTGCTGTTGCTTGCAAGTGATGTACCAAATAGTGTTTGGCTATGGCAATAGGATGTTTCGATGAACCTTTGAAGGGTATTTGAGGGCAAGCTTTTGTACATGTGCCGAAAGATGGAGGTCAAAATTAGAGCCATAAGGCAACGGCCAATGCATCTTCATTGGATATGGCTAGAATGATTTGTACAGGCTATATGATCCAATGAAAAGAAACTTGTGAGAAGCCGCTGATATTATTTTCTCCTCGTTTCGCAACCTAACCCTGGGACCACCATGCAGAAAAAACCCCTGCAAACCTAGAGAGACAAACGCCAATCCCCAGCCACACCCCCCCAGGTACGCTATTGCGTTGAAGCGCAACGAAGCTTTCCCCTGGATAACTAGCCCTGCCCCGAAGAGTTGTAACACCACAGCCTGTGGACCAAAATATCCCAACACCCGCGAGAACCCCACAACTAACGCGCACCAATTAATCTACATCCGCACCCATCAGTCAGTCCCGACCCGCAATACCCTTAACATACGAGCATCTCCCCCTCACCATAGAGAAAATGTTTAAACCCCCGCAGCCACTTCCCAACCCCCGTGCAACCGTCACCTCCCTCAACAACCATACCTCCCAATGCCCCCAGACCTCGTACCCGCACAAGCTGACCCAGTAAGCCCGCGAACAAGATCCCAACGCCCCAGGACCTGTCTCACACAAAAGTCCTCAGCGCCACCCTTCCCCACCCCAAACCCTAGCTTATACCTCGCGGCTGTGCTCTAACGCGGGCAACCGCCCCCTCGCGAAGCGACCTGGACAACCAACCCGCCCACGACCCAGCTTAACCCCGCTGACACGAGGAAATAACAGCAAGCGCCGTACGCTACTTAACTGCCTCAGAAGGTACGGGGTCAGCCCCATCAGCGCGACACACCAACCCTCCTCAAGCTGCCCAACGTGCGCACTAGCGATAAGGATCGGCACTTACAGTTAACAAACCAATAACCTATCAACTTCCCCCCAACACCAAGCGTCCTCTCCCCCGTGCCCTAGTGCTTACACCCATGCATCGGCTGGCCGATCCCAACCCTACTAAACTTTTCAAACCCCTTGTAGGGCTCAAGCGACCCTACCCTCCCCCGCACTGCCCGCCCCCCAACTACAAGCCGAACGGTCCAGCCACCCCAAGCCCACTCCCGTCCACTTACCCAGCACTGTGTAGCTCACAGACCTAAGACCCCCTACGATCATCCAGGGTCTCAGAATAGCAGTTTCACCCCCGGACACCTCCCCCCCTTCCATGAGAATCAGAAGCCCACCTCAACGACCATGACACCCTTCACAACGGATCATTTTTGATTCTTTCGAATGACCTATTTCAACGAACTGCATTGCATCTCCAATACCTCCAATCCACCCCAACACCCCTCTTGGTCAACATTTCCTCACCATCCTGCGGACTACAGCTGCCTGACCCCCCCCCACTGATCATGCCACCACTTTCCCACACTACCACGCTCAACCAACATTCCCGCCCCCATCGATCCTGCAACTCCCATTTCCTTCCGAGACCTACAAGCCCAAATAAAATCCATTTTCCCTCACTGATTTCATAATCCATCGACAACACCCTTACTGATTTTACTACAAATCTATCCCCTTCCGGTGTTGTTTTATTATACGTTAAACTTCATTTTACATGAATTCAATGTATCACTCAACAGTAGAATGTTGATAATAACAATAGATATTGTTTGATGATCTGTATGCTCATGAAGTATTGTGGACGAAATCAAATATCCGCTAGAGGTCCACAAGACAGCGTTTCCATTCCTCCCGTTATTCACCCAATGAGTATGTGTACTCACTGACGGGGAGAAACATGGAATGTTATGAGGAGGCCATGGCAGATAGACACAAGAAACAATTGGATTGAAGCATGCAAGACCAGATGACGTCTTGCATGAGAACCACACTTATGAGTGGTAATAAACATTGCCCAAGGGGATGAGAGCTTTGGAAGATAAGAACAAGTGGGGGGGGGTTCAAAAGTTTAAAGTTGAAGAACACAACTTGAAGCCCAGGTACAAAAGCTAGATTGGTGTTACGGGATTCGGTAAAAGAAACAGTGTGTGTATATGCACTTTGAAGAACTATTTTCTATGTTGTTGAAAATGTCCTCGATTTGCACAGTCTAGGGGTTGGCTGCTAGTCTTGTAATTTTAGAGATGGAAGCAGGAGGATGTGAAGACGGCTTTCCTTCACGGTGGACCTAGAAGAAGAGATTTATATGGAACAACCTGAGGGTTTCAAAGTAGATGTTAAAGAAAATTTTGGATGCAAACTTAAAAGGGTCTCTATGGCCTAAAACAATGCTCCAACAGGGGTACAAAGGTTGAATCTGTTATGGGAAGGAGCAGGCGCTATAAGAAGACTTCTTCAGATCATTGCTTAGTTGTACACAAATTTTCTGACAATGATTTTTATCTCCTTTTGTTGTTATTGGGATGATATGTTGAAGTTGTGGGCAAAAAATACTTCAAAGATGACGAGTAAAGAAAGAGTTGGTAAGTCTTTTTCTATTAGAAAGGTCTATGGTCATGCCAAGCCAAAATTTTGGGCATGAGATATTACTCGTCTTAGAGATGATAAAAGGAAGATTTTGATTTGTCCCAGAAGAAGTACATTGAACGCGTTTACTGGAGCGCTATAATATGAAGAAATTCTAAGCCTGTTAGTATGTATCTTCCTTGGGGTCTATTGGATTGTGGAGCAAGAAGAAGGTGTCATACAAGCTAGGAGGAAAAAAGAGAACATGGCCAAAGTTCCAAATTCCTCCGTTGTCGTAATGGGTCTAATCGATGCAAACTGTGTGCACTTAGGACCTGATATTGCTCACGCAGTTGGTGGTGTCAGTAGATTTCTCGAAAAATCCGGGAAAAGGCATTGGGAGCTGTGAAATGGATTACTCAGGGTATCTTAGAGGAAGCTCAGATGAAGGCTTGGTTTTGGAAGTCAAATCCAATCTTGAAAGGCTCTACGATCTGATAGGCAGGTGAACCTGATAACAGAAAAACCATTACTGGATATTTGTTTACGTTTTGTCAGGGGCGCAGCTATATCATGGAAGTCAAAGTTGCAGACATGTGTTGCCACATCTACAACTGTGAGTAGCTTGAGATATTGCGGGGCGACTGAAGCCGGAAAGTGAGATGATATGGCTAAAGCGAGATTCTTCAAGAGGCTCTGGTTGAATCAGTAATGGAGTATATTGTCTATATGTGACAGTCAGAGTGCAATAGATACGTGAGCAAGACCTCCAGGTACCATGCAAAGAACAAAACAATTAACGTCAGGATTATCATTGGATTCGTGAGAAAGTGGAGAATGAATCATTCACGTCAAAAAGATTCACCAAGTGATAAAAATCCATGATAAGAGATGCTTAGCCAAGTGTACCAAAGACAGTCGAGTATGCCAAGAACTTTGGGTATGAGCTCTCTCTAAAGAGTGGTGAAGATTTTCCAGTAAATGGGACGGAGGGGGAGATTTGTTGAATACATCCCATTTCTAGTCAACTTTAGCTACTCAAATGGGTCAAGCATGTTAAAAAAGGAATAGTAATGGAGTTGAAAGAAAGATGGTAGTTGGCAAATTGGTAAGATTTGCAACCATTTTTGACTTGCTATGTTTACATATGTCATTAGGACATAGGTAGGTTTTACCTTCTAAATAAATAGAGCATTCTTGTCATGTGTGTAGAACACACCCAAGGAGAGAGAGGAGAAAAACCATTTTGACAGAGCAAAGGATGGTATTCATTAGACTTATACAAAGAAAATGTCTGTGTGAGAAAAAGAGGATTGTGAGCGATACTTTTTTAGTAAGACGGAAAACAAAAGAGTGTTGTTCCTTTTGAGTGTGTAGTAGTCACTAGTGGTATTGTATTCGTGACTACACAGTTTGAAAAAGTTCCTTACTATAGTATACAATTGCTCCTCTAGTCGTGGTTTTCCCTTATTTCAGAAGGGTTTCACGATAAAATTTGGTGTCATTATTTTCCCATTTATTTCCATTATCTTGTACCATATATATTTTTGTGTTTTGTACGAGTTTTCCCAAAACAATATCAGTGTTATGTTACAATGTGAAATATAGAAAATGATGTGTATATGAAATTTTTGTTTACTTTGATACGACGTATACGTAGATTTTACAAGATAGAAAGATTTTTTTTTATAGATCAATAAGATTCATACTACCTTTTTATAATATATTGATATTTTGTTGTTATATTTATGCACTAAATAGAACACACTTGTTTATGAAAAGAATATATTAGTGATTTCACATATGAAATCTGAGAAGGATTTGTGTATATAGATTTTATTTCTATTATATAAGTAGATATATATAAGTAAAAAAATTGTTTTTTGATAGATCAACAAGACTCATGCTATAGAGTGGACACCCTTAGTTTGAATTTTTTTATATACAAGTAAAGTAATATACAAATGATTTAATAACATATTTTGAATATATTTTGACTTGATAAGTTGTTATAGCTTAGTGGTTTCACCTCCTTTGGAATAAGGAAGTATTTGTGTGTTTGAATAACATTAATTCTACTTTTTGAAAAAAACTTTTGTTGTGCTATTTTTGAATATTTTCGTGGAACTTCTAATTTCGCCACTGTGTTATTCCGTATCTAATATATGAACATTTTTTTTTGGTTGTTTTTGTTATGTTTATGCTTAAACAATATATTGATGTTAACTCATAATGGGAGTTTGTGAAATAATATTAATTACTATATCGTATATAGGTAGATTGAATAGATCAAGAGATCATTTTTGAGAAATCTTAGATAGATCGTGGATAAGATTTATGGTATACTTTTTATATAAAATATGATCATTTCTTGGTAATGTATATGCAATAAATATGCTATATTCTATTATAGAGATTTAGTTAAATTTACAAATTATTTTTTTTCTTCAATATTCATTGGGTTATGATTTTAGGTGGAGAAGGAGGAGAAGGAGCAAGTAAGAGTTACCAAAGGTCTTTATCTATGCCGGGCTCGGGCTCAAGTTTATCGAGCCCAAGGACACCGGGAAGCCCGGGGACCCCAAACACTTACTCGCCAACGGCGCGTAAAGATAATGTGTGGAGGAGCGTGTTCAATCCAGGGAGCAACAGTGCAACCAAGAGAATTGGTGCTGAAGTCTTTGACAAACCTTCTCACCCCAATGCACCCACTGTTTATGATTGGTATGCCCTCTTAAACACAACCCCCCCCCTCCCTCCATTAAAAAATTAATTATCAATCCGTAACTGTCAATTGAATGAGGTCTCTTTTTGTTTCACAAGTAGTTCAAACTCGAATCTTACAAAAGGTCCACATACTTTGTGTCCTGTCCACTTGTGAGATAAAAAAGAGGTTTAAATATTGTTAGTTTGTGACACATGTCGTCAAGGGCGGAGTCACTTTGTAGTAGAGATTCATCTGAATTTCTTTCGGCAGAAAATTATATTATCTAAACATAGTTAATATATATATATATATGAACCCTTTCGGCTACTTCATGTATTTCTGCAAATTTTAAATCCCTCTTAATTCTGGTTCCGCCTCTGCATGTAGTAAAGTATTTTTGATAAATCATAAAAAAATACATGTGAATAATAACAAGATGAATTTACGCTTGATGTAATGACAATTCTTTTCTAAAATGAAATGTGAAGGTGATTTTAACAGTAGTAATTCCTTGTGACGAGTTTGATATGATAATTTGAAAAATTGAGTAATAACTAATTATATAATTTAATTTTTTTTAATCATAAAGAGATATTATGAAACAACGTTATAATCTAGTGGTATTAACTAGCAAAAGAACTTAATAATTTCAATTAATTTCTTTTATTAATTTAATGGCAGGCTCTACAGTGGGGCTTACCCGGACCAAGCATCAGATGAGAAAGGGCTAAAAAATTTTGATCGTGAAGATAGCGATAATCTGAAAATGTTATACGTAAATACGTATTTCTTTGTAATTATGTTTGAGTTGCTATGCTACAGAAACATGGAGATTAATTAGTGGATGTTAATCCTATGTTTTCTGTTAATGCATTATTATAAGTATTAATTAACTAGTACTAATATTATGTGTAATTAGGTTTTGATGAAAGCTAACTTGAGTATATTCAGTGGCTTTCTAGCTACTGCTACTACTATTATATCAATTAGTAGTAGATTAGTAGTACCATAATAATTTTAAAAATACTATAATGTTGTTTTGTTATGTATTTTGAAATAATAATAATAATAAGTTTGATGTGTATTTTTTTATGGTCAAGTGATTATTTATTTCTGTTTATATTCGAATTTGATTTTTTGTACTTAATGACTAATTTTGACGGGTATTAAATTTAATGGGTTTATAAGTAACTAATGGTCATCGTGAATTGTAATTAACATAATCTATTTAATGGTTATTGTAAATTGTAAGTAATCATAATTTACTTTTTGACATTTTTGAGCTCATAAAATTTAAATTTTGTTTCGTATATATTAATATATGTTATTTATTATAAATATAGTTTAAATATTTATCACGTCGCCTAATTTTTTCAAAACTCATTGTGGGCCGGCATCAAAGTTTGGATCGTTGCAATTTGGGCCGTCTTGTTTGGTTAAGGGAAAAAAAATAGAATCTTTTAATCAAATATTATTTCGCTTTTTATTTATGTGGTATTGTTTGATTTAAAAAAAATAATTTAAATAACTTTTGAAATTTTGGTTTTCTTTGATAATTTATGTGACTATAAAGGGTAAAATGAGAACTTAAAGTTAAATTATTTTTAATTATAGGATTATGACATATTTTTCTGGGACAAAATATAAAGAAAAAATTGTCGCATAAATTGAGACAAAATAGACTAACGGAGAAATTTGTAATAGTTTTTGATAAATTTATTAATGTGTTAGCTTCGTGCTCACTTGCTTACTTAATCACCTCTACCTTGGTAGTCCTAGTGAGAGGTGTATTTACACGTATGTAGGAACAGCGACAATATGGAAAGGGGCGAGGGGGGTCGGGGGGGGAGGATATATGCAAGGCGATTAGTTTAAGCTATGAGAGGCGACTGGATGGACAGAATTAAATTGTGTGGGGCCGGGTGGAAGGATTTGATGGAGCTGGTTGAATCGTTTACTAAGTGTGAAGTAAGTGGTTTTTAAAAAATAAAACTAACGTCGGACTTTGCTGTGTAGAGGCAAAAATTTCGACAAAATATTACATTCTGTAGACTCTAAGTAATCACACAATTCATGAATCTTACGCACAGTAAAAATATAGAAAAAATTGGTATTTTCAGTATTTACTTCTGGGCCATTTCAGTTTTTTGAAACTTGAAAATGCTCTTCTTCTTTTTATATTTTCCCCTCATACAGTGCAACACACATTAGACGTAAGGACTCAGTCGGACGCCCACACAAAAATTTTCAGCCAAAAAACTGTTTGAAATGATATGACAATGGCATATGTACTACATGGTGATTGTGAGGACGTTGCGTGGGACTGGGTGTATTTTCTTTTTTTTTGGTTTTCTTCCCTTTACCCCCCTTTTTCTCCCCCCCCCCCCTTTCCCCCGGCAGCGGCCCAGGCCTTTATCCCACGTGTGCCTTTGCCACAAGTCATTGATCTTTGGAGCATTCCCCTCCCCCCCCCACCGCCGCACCATGATGGCTGATCTTCCTCGGCAACCACACGGTATCCACAAAACCACACAAATCGACTAATATTCAGACACAGTATCTAGCCCCCTGGATCCTGGGGATAAGTAACAACGGAGGAATTGAGCTTGTCAAGTTTATTTGTATGTTATTTGACTTTAAGAAAAATTATATAGCATGGTTACCAAATCCATTATTAAAGAACAACTGACCATATCCAGTTTTATTCAAACTTACAGAATCTGACATATCACACGCAACTGATTGTAAGTGTGTAACAAAACTAACACACTTCAAGAAATGTGCATGAAGTAGCTCCCACCAGCACAGTATGTAATGCAGACTGATACCATGACAGTCTGGATTATTCGTCCCCCTTTGTCCTCGCCCCCCGTGTCACTCTTATACGAACGACATGCTTCACGAAAATGTTCATCGGATTTCTTTCCCAATGCTGTCTTATACTGCTTGGAGAACATTTCCACAAACCCCGTACATTATGTCACCAATTCAGAACTCCCCTCACCAAACTGTGGAAGTGCAAATAGCTTCCCTTGTGCCACTGAAACGCCCGGACTTGCCTTATTTTAAGACAGATGCTTCAGCTGCTCCGAGCCTCCAACACAGGGGTCTGATTTTTGCAGATCTTTTTAAACTGCTCATTCGTTGTTGGTCGCTCCATCTTGGAATTACGCAAGCTACACTGAGCCAGACGCCCACATCATCTAGGAAGAAAACAACAGAAAGAGATACTGCAGATATTCTCTTCAACCTGTAAAGTCTTGTATGAAGCCGATTTCCCTATAAAACCAATCAACACATTACTTTCCAGTTATTTTCTTTCGCTAATAGGAAAGTAAGAAACTTCTATTAGCGTAAGATATTGAGTTGAGTTGATTGTGTCATGTGCAACATCAATAGATGATGGTTCATTGTTGTCCAATGATTTATATTTTTCTATGAGTCAATGTTGGCTTGCCCCTTTGTTCTTATTAGACAATAGGTTTGGAACTCCCATTCTGCTAGAAATCCCTTTGAAGAATTGATTAAGGAAGCAAACTACAAACAGACGCATGAATTTCAAGTTCATTCTAGGAGATGCTTATATATATATATCAACTCTCCACAAAAAATTCTAATGGAGCGAAGGGATGTATTTTGTGACATATTCATCGTTAACCATCCAGATGCCTAAGAATCCTATGATGAGTTGTTACCTAAACTTTTCTAGTTAAAATCACTTTTGCAAGGCAATTGTAATTTGAAGGCACATTCTTTAATTTCTCAAGCTACAGGAACCAGGGAAAATGTGGTACCTTATATCCCTTTTGTAATGCAATCCTTTGCTCTTGATTTTGCAAGATAAACAAATATCATATGATGCAATCATCTGGCCTAATATTATAGAATCTAATTAGCATCTTCCTTCTGATGCCACATTTTTGTTCTATATTCCATTTGATGCCGTCCTCTAGTCTTGACTTTGTGTCAATAGGGATTAACATCCAACAAAATATCTACATCAAAGCTATGAGATGAATCAAACCATGTTTATTTAGTTTCCTATTAGATCAAGTGTTCATGTGATATAGGGGAAACCTGAATCAAATTTTTTGGCCGAGAGAATGCTCTTGAGAAATGCCAACTTATGATACCTGAGGCTGAAATGACATCAGATCAACAACCCTTTGAAATGAATAAGTTGACTCACATAGTGCCATAGTGCCATCAAACAACACATGCCCAATATCAACCAACATTTCCTAGTGATAAAAGTGGAAACAAATGAGGACAGGAAATCAAAAAGACGTCTGCAAAACATCAGAATTGAAGCATCAACTATTGTGATATTAAGCAAAATATATGATGGAGTATCATACATGAACTTAGAAACTTACTATCTGCATCTATTTCTTAACAAAGCACAATGTGATACTTGGTCAATGGTTTTAAAAAAGATAGAACATGCGCTCCTTTTTGCTAACTTTTCATGATTCTTTTACAGTCAGTACCAAAGCTCTTGTATTATGAGACACTGTACAAAAAGGCTATAATCACATTGTACTACACTATACTTGCATCAAATTCTAATTTTACGAGTGTGACCAAGTATGGTTTTTTTTTTCTTCTTGAAAGTGGTAATGTTGAATTCCTCAGCATTAAGGATAAGCTGGAGACCTTCAAAAGGGGGAACAGAACAAACAAAAAAAAAGAGAGAAAGGGAGAAACTACTTACAGAGAGCCTAACAGATCTACAAGCTCTAATTCCTCTATAAGCATACTCCTTATTAGATATCATCTATGCTTCAAAGCACCATACGAATTGCTTGCACTTACTAGATATCATCTCTTTAAGATATGTAGCTTTCCTTTCCTTTTTCTTTTCAGTATCATCTATTGTAGCTTTCTGCAAGTCAGCATCTTTCCCAATCTGAAGATTTAAAGAATAAGTTGCAGCACTGCTATTCCATACTTTGTTCGAAGTGATTATACAGGTGCGAGAAAAAATGAAACGCTAAACAAAGAACAGGACAGTCCAATATCAAAAGAGAGGATATGTCGGCATCAGTTTTTTTACAGAAATTCTTTATCATAAAGAATCATAAGTAGATATAGAAAAAACCAATAGTATCAATTCCAAACTAGTTCGGGTTGATTATATGAGTCTCTCCCAACTATGTTGACGACTGTTTAACAAATGCAAGTAGCAACCTAGGCAGGTCTTTGGTGAATGAATAAGTTTTTACCATACATTACACATTTATCACAGTGAAATGACTAACCACCTTATCAGATAACACTACAACATAACACTTCAAATAACTATAGGGTTGTTAAAGGCTCACTTAAGGCGCTCATAAGCCATGAAGCTCAGCGAAGCCCAGCTCGTGCATTTCACCTCGCTTGGTTGGTGCTTTAGTGTAGGCATCAAGGTGTTAAGGTGTCTGATCATTCAGTAATAGGCTCTGCCTTAAAGGGGCACAACGTCATATGTATAGCTTAATTATACTTTTTCCATTCTTTTGTCCACCGATGTATAGTTTGTATTTGTAATTACATTCTCTTGGCGTTTTTCTTTGCTAAGTCCAATGCTTTAGTTTTGCTTTGCGTTTATAGCTACAATAGGATTTGGGGCTTCTTTGCGGTTTTCATTAACTACTCTAATAACTATTATGAAATTATTATCTTTTTTCACATTGATGTTCATGTAAAGATTCATTCACACCCCGACTATTTCACTATGCACAAACTACCTCCCACCAAATCTGTTTACCAAAACTCAGCCAAATGGGAAGAAATTACCTTAGCATTTTTCGTCTCTACTTTTTTTCACCCACTTCATTGGCCACTAAGGCAACACCCTAGGGTGTAGAAATTATGAAAGCACATCATTGCTTGATTTTCATATTATAGATCTAAGCTCGACTATTGATTAATATTCTTTCTTCATGCAAATATTATAATTTAGTAACTCAGTCCCTTGAGAAGCAGTAGTAGCTTTATTTATTTTAGATGTCATAAAATATCAATAGACACACTTAGTAAGAGCACTTTGTATTCCCAAATTTCTACCATTGTGGTCTCAATTGCACTAATCACAACAACCGTCCTTATCAAAACCTAATCACAACTAAAGTCATCTAAATACCTTTCTTTTCTTTTACTCCAGACTAATACTAATAGTAAAATTTCTTATAGGATGCTGTAAAAAAATAATCAATAAAGCATGATTAGGCAACTATGAAGACAAAGCCTTGGCAAATCCAAAATTCAAAATCTACAGGTGCCTTACAAGGGGACAGGAGAAAGAGTGGACATGGAAGATGATATGAAAACGTAAGGTGCCTTACAAAGTGAATTGTTTCACTTGGCTTTTGGCAAAAGAAGTTGTTCTAACACATGAGAACCTGACAAGAGAGGTCATCAGTTGGCTTTTAGGTGTTATATGTACGGAGAGCAAGCTGAGACAGTCAACCATCTTTTTTTACATTGTAAATGGACAGAACAACTGTGGAGAATGTTTCACTAGTGTGAGGGGATTAGATGGGTGAAACCAAGTTGCATTAGAGTTGTACTTAGTAGCTGGAATAGGGATGAAAATTTTACAAAGAAAGAGAGATGGAAGATTATCCAGCATACATTTGATGGTCAATCTGGAAGAGAGAAACAATACGAGCTTTGGAAATGGGCAGAACAGTCTACATGATGTCAAAATGAAGTGTTCAGCTCTATTTTACTTTTGGTGTAAACATAGTTTACTAGCTCAAACTGAAGACATCTTTGATGTTCTAGATCTTTTTATAGGCAACAAAAATAGACTTGAGCTTTTGATAGATCGTAACACTTCTAAAGGGGAACTACACTTATACCTGTGGATACCTATAGAGTTATGTTACCCGTTTCACAAAAAAAAAACTCTACCAGTTCAATGTTTAAGGTTGGTAGTATCGAGCCCATTCTATTTTTTAAATTACAGATTCAGACATACTATTCATTCCAATTTTACTAGATTTTTACCCATAAATTTATATTTTGTGTCGGAAGTACTGAGTGCAGATGAAACCGGAGCCCCAACATTGTATGTGCCTCTTATGGAAAGCCAAACTTGCTATTAACACTTAAATCTTAAAACAACCTTGTGCAACAACATCCCATTCATTAGAAAATAGAATGAGATTTGAACCTTATGTTGGTCAAGCATTTATGACTCTTGGAATTGAGAAATAAGAAAAGGTTTCTACTTCAATATGTATCTCTTTACTTTTACACGCAATCGTAAAATAACGTCCTATAACACTAGTTGTACCAAGTCGGGCCACTCTAGTAATAACTTGTTGAAATTGGAATGACCTCATAGACTACTTGCAAAGACAGAGTAGTTTAAAATATATCTGCTTTATAAGGAGCTACTTGAACTATCAAGGTAAAGAGAAACAACTTACGCACATGTTATGATCGCAAAATCCAGTCTTATGGTGTTTTTAAAAGTCATTGCTTTGCGCTTAAAGCGATAAAGCAATCCAAGCGAGGCTCTTCAAATCTATGTTGCTAGGACTCTTCCAAAATTGTTGACGAGTGCGTGTTGAATCCACCAAATTAGTGTATTTTTGAAGGATCCGACATGGGTGCGACATCATTTTGGAGAATCTGAGCAACTTAGCATTTTGGGAGTAAGACCAACTTTATTATAGCATTAAATCATATGTTTGGTCTTTTTAGTGTTCCATAATTTGTGCTTTACATTATTATGTATATCTACTTTTATATTCTATTTTATGTATGATGACTATTAGAGAAAGTGAAAGGAAGCCACAAATGGAATATTTATGTTTAGTTTATAACATCCTATGCCACTTCTTGTACCAGGTCGGCCCCTCTCACTATGTTGCTCGAAATCTTCAAAAATGTTCGAACACGTATTGGATCCTCCAAGAACAAACTACTTTTGGAGGATCCAACACACACCTGTCAATATTTTTTAAGAGTATGAGCAACATAGCCGTTTAGTAATGACTTGTTGATATTAGAATGACCTTAGGTAGAAGGGTTTTAGAGCCTGTTTGGCTCAGCTTAAAAGCTGGTCAAACTGACTTAAAAGCTAATTTTTGACTTATTTAGCTGTTTGACAATACTCAAAATAGCCTTATTTGTAAGTTAAAAAAAACTTATTTAAAGCCAAAGTTAAAAGCTGGGGTAGAAGTGCTTTTCTTGTTTTAGCTTTATAAGCTGTTTTAAATACCACTTTTATCTTTTTGCCCTTAATATTTTTATACAATCTTCAAATTACCAACATACCCCCTAACATCTCTTCTTCATTTTTCCTTTTCACGTTTTTTTTTTTGTTTTTTGTTTTGTTGGCATAGCAACTTCCCTCAGCATTTTATCCAAAACACATAACTGCTTATTTGAAAATAAGTTTCACACTTTCAAAAGTAACTTTTTTAAAGCTGCTTTTATTAAGCCCATCCAAACGGGCCCTTAGACTACTTGCAAAAACAAAGTAGTTTAAACTTTAAAGTATGTTCACTTAATAGGAACCTACTTTGAAGAATATAGAAGTCAATCATGGTAAAGAGAAATGACTTCCACACATGCTATGATGCCAAAATCCGGTCATGGTGTTATTAGAAGGCATTGCTTCACTGGTTAAAGTGTTAAAGCAATCCAAGAGAGGAGACCACGCCCTTAAAATGATGACGCGCAAAATAACCCAAACCTTAAGCGGACAATTTTTGGCTCAATTATGAAGCTTTTGATCAATAACAACTTTATTATAACATTAAGAGGGTGTTTGAATTGACTTATTTTAAGGTATTTTCGACTTTAAAACACTTTTTTATTATTAGAGGTGTTTGACAAAGACACAAAGTGCTTACGCACTTTACCTTAGGCTTAAAATGTACAAAAAAAAGACCCAAAAGTTAAAAGTAGGTAAGCTACCTAATTTTGGCTTTTGACTTTTAATTCACTCAAAAAACTTTATCCAAACACCCACCGTAAATCATACGTGTTTGGTATATCTTAGCGTTCTACAACTTGTGCACTTTACTTTTATGTTCAACCTTATGATGATTATTAGAAGATAAAGGAAGTCACAAATGGTATATTTCTACTTAGTTTATAACATCCTCTAACACTACTTGTACCAAGTTCGACCCCTTATAATTAACTTGTTGAAATTGGAATGACCTTCGGTAGAATGGTTAGACTACTTGCAAAGACAAAGAGTGGTTTAAAATATGTTGAATTTATCAAAAGCTACTCGAAGAATAAATAAGTCTATCAAGGTAAAGAGAAACAACTTCCACACATGTTATGATGGAAAAATCCAGTCTCATAGTATTATTAAAAGTTATTGCTTCGCCGCTTGAAGTGATAAAAACAATCCAAGCAACGAGTTATTACTAATGAGGAAACCATGTGTTTTGAATGATGACGTGCAAAATAATCATAACCTTAAGCGGACAATATTTAGCTCAACTATGAGGAGTTGGATTAATACCAACTTTATTATAACATTAAATCATACACGTTTGGTATATTTAGTTTTCCATAATTTGCATTTCACCACTTATCTCTTTGATTTTACGTTTTATTTCATGATGATTATTAGAGAAAAATGAATGGAAGCCACAAATGGAATATTTCTATTAAGTTTATAACATTCTCTCACATTGAAATGACCTAGATAAAAGGGTTTTAGACTGCTTACAAATACAAACGGTAGTTTGAAATATTTTGGCATTATTGGAAGCTATTAGAAGAATATAGAAAGGATCAAAGTAAAGAAAAACAACTTTCAGACATGTTATGATGACAATATGATGAAAAGATCCACCAAGTCTCCTAGTGTCATTATGGGTCATTGTTTTGCCTTTTAAGATGATGAAGCAAGACAAACGAGGAGTTATCGCTTCATAAGCGAAACCATACGCTTCAAATAATGACGCGCAAAATAGTCCCAACGATAACCGGTCAATTTTTGGCTAAACTATGAGGAGTTGGATTAATATCAGCTTATATTATAGCATTACATTCATACATGTTTGGATTTTTTTTTCCTTAACTTGTGCGCTATTCAAATAAATGTGAGCTTCCATTCTCACTTTTTGCTGCAAGCCCATAGATCTTGTTGCTTTTTTGTACTTAGTGCACTTCACCTCAAGGAAATGCAGTTCTCGCCTTTTGCTTCAAGCCCATAGATCTTGTTCTTTTTTGTATTTCATGCTTTTGAAAACATTGTAACCTCATGGTCTGATCTTGTTTGATGATGTGATCACTACATCAACAATGATCAAAGTGTGTGCCAATAAGACTAATGTTTTCATATGGAAGGCTTCGTGCTCAAAGCGTATGGAGCTAGGTACCTATCAAGGCTTCCCTCTTTAAGTAAGAGTTTATCATTTTCTCTTTGCGAAAAGAGTTCTTGGTCTTCTCCTATTTCTCCTATAAGAAAAGGCGGTGAGGCAAATTTGTAATACTTAACAACACAGATCTTATGTATTGGTGTTTGTTTCCTAGTTTAAATAGGGATGTGCTGGTAGGTGTTAAGGAACTCAAAGGTAATTGAGCTAACATTCTTTTCCCCTATACCAACCAGCATTCCCCTTCTTCTTTTACTCTCCCTCCTATCCTATCCACCAAATGATGCACAGTGAGGATGTCCCCATTCATTATGTCATTATGGGAATTAAATATTATATCGCAACACAGAAACCTTCCTCAATCACTGCACTCTACTCTTGAGGTGGTCTCTACCTCAAGAGACCACAGCCACAAATCATTTGTTAGAGAAAATATCTGCAGCAAAGCAGGCATAGTCCCGTTTTGTTTTTTATCATTTTGACGGTAAGAATGGAAGTCTTGGAGCAACTGAAAAGTTATCTCCATATAATCAGCCATTGATGTTTGCATCAAAATAGGCTGCCTACCTACATTGACGCAGTATGGCACTTGCCCAGATCTAGCGTAAACACAAGATGATTCATGCACCAGCATGCCTTTATCATTTTGACATTAAATCTGTATATTCGATTGACTAGACTCCTCGCTAATATAAGAACAGCTTATTCAAAACCAAGGAAGAATGCTATTTTTTATATTAGTCTAATAACGGACTTGAATACAAGTACCATCAACATAATGTTTCTTCAAACATCGATGATCAATATCTTTAATACTATTTAAAGTCTAATTCGCAAAAGCTTAACTACTATCAGTATAATGAAACTTCAAGCATCCTTGATCAAGCCCACTTATATAAATACCAAATGTTGCCTGTGACCTTAACCTAAATCGCTCATGCGTGAAGCCGTTATGTTTTCTCACTACCTAAATCCTCTATGCCTCATTTAAATGTTTTTTTTTTATGAAGTAATTAGCTTTATTGCAGGCATCAAGTAGATGCATAATAGTTACTCCTCATTCAAATGTATTAGCAGTTTAACATTTACATCAAGAGACTGCACTTTAAGGCTGCATACACATCACCCTACCTAGATCACATTTATGGGGTTACACTGGGTAAGTTGTTGTTGTTGTGCACTGCACTTTAACTTGTGCACTATAATGATACTGGCATTCTTCCCACTTGTAGGAAAAGTTGATGCTTCTTGAAGAACCATTACTCCCAAATCTCCAAGTAGATTAAAAAATATGCAACAGCCAATTTACAATTGGGAGAAAGCAACAACATCGAATGTTATTCCATTCATAATCAAGTACTCATGATAAAGCTTGGATTATGAAAAAATTAAATGCTTAAAACAATCAAGAAGTAACAAATTGCACTTGTCTTTCCTCATGGCTATAGACTACATGTACTGTATAATAGCTAATGAATTGTAAACTTTCTCAAGTTATCACCTTCTTGATTCCATGCCAAGAGAAAGACATTGATTTGATTAGGGAGTCGGCTGCATTCCAGAGCAGGAGCCGGTGGAAGAGCCTGATAGGAAGATTAGCAGAGAATCTGATATGAGTTTCCGTTATAATAGAGAACAGTTTAATTTTCCTTGAATAACTAAAAACAGACCAACATTTTCATACACTAACAAAAATTGGCATCCTTATTTTAGGTCAAAAAGCATTCTCACACAAGCAATTCTTTTATTCACTTCTACAATTACCAAATAATTTAGGCTATAGGTACATTCAGTCACATATCGAGAGATCTTGTATGCACCAAATGAAACCTCATCTTAGGGGAAATATTTCATATCCTTAAAGCTGGACATGAACGAGGCTGTAAGCTAATCCATAAAAATACTTGATTTTCATGATCGGACATGCAAAGTTAAACCAATATTAATTTTGTGTTGGTAATTGCAATTCAAATACAACAATGAGCATGTTCTGCACAAGGCACTGAGAATTCTGAAAAAGTATGCAACTAATTCCTTAAATGAAGGAGCTTTTCTTGCACATTTTAGTTACGATCTTAATGCATGTTCAGTCAACGTATAAGAGTGGAAACTATTTAGGTGAGCTCACATGTATTATCAAACCCAAAATCAAGAGATTCTGAAACATAAATGAACCTGCTTCAGAAGAATCTGTCGGAGAGCTAACTGGTGTAACAGAATCAGTAGAAAATGCTGGCACAGCATCAGGGACTTGATGTACCAAATTGTACATAGTACGTGCAACCTGATAATTTAAAAAAAACATTCATTTAGATTATCATAGTTTCAAAAGGAAGAATAATTTAACTTAGAAAAGTTTAGGAAATACCTCAGCAAAAGGATCTTGGGAGAACTGATTAGAGATAACCTTATCATATAACAAATTCCACCACTTCGTGAGAAACGCCCCTGGAGATTTTATAGCAGAAACAAATCGCCGAATTAAATAATAGTACATTAGCACATCACCACAAATAAAATTATCAGTCACTATGTTGTGCACATCCCTCCAAAATAAAAAAAGAGCAATTAATACAATATTATAACACAGAAAGCATTTTCGAGAAAAATTTACCCTTGATAACTGTACCAGAACATTCAAAGAATGGCATTATCTATCATTCCATTCATTCTATTCGTATGAATACTTTTGGTATGTTACACTCTCCTTAACCAAATTTATATGGCATACTGTACTTTTTCATTTGTCTCCAAAAATGTCACCTTCATTGATTTAAAAATGCTGTAAAATTCTCATGGTACTATGATGATTTATAGTCATACATGTTTAAAGCTTATTTTAGACCCAATGTATCAAAGGTATTTCATAATCTTTGTTGCCCGATGGCACCTAAATTCGAATATAGAGAGAATAAATTTAATTTGTTCCACAAGACTTTCTTTTTTCTTAAACTACGTGTCTAGTCAAACACCATATAAAAATTAAAATAAAATCAAAGGAATAACATAGTTTTTAAAAATAACACGATCATTAATAAAAGGGTAGCCCGATGCACAAAGAATCATGCATTCACCTAACATCTGGAAAATCCCAGAAGCCCAAGGGGATGTGACCTTGGCAGTCTACCCTGAATTATAGATCATGCCCAGACAACTCTTAAAGAAGATTATCACGATTAAAGCATAGTAATGAGTTCAGATCTGCCATATATTTAAAGAAAGACTTACCAACATCTATGGGATTTCCATCACCGACTTCACGCGCGAATATATCGGCAGTCTCACGCATCCCCCTCTTAACAAGGTAATCATAGATGCACTTGTTTAGCCTGAAGAATTGCCAAAAGAATCTCATTAATTTGATGTAAATTGTTTTTCCCTAAAACATTTTCTCGATGAAGACGCCTTCCAACATTAATTAAAAGGGACAAAAAGTCAAATTTGACCATATACTGTCTAAATTCAAGCCTGAAGGAGAGAAGAACATATATCATAAAAAGTTATAAACTTGTACTTACAACTTTTCAGAATTCCCTGAGTCCATGATCAAAAGAAAATGGAGAAAAAGGAGAAAATGAGAGTGAAGACTTGTCTGCTGAAAACTAAATGGAAGATAAGATACAAACAAACAATATATACTATTGACTTGAAAATACTTAGGGGTCGTTCGGTAGGCCGCATTAAAACAAATAGTCCATTTATTATAGATGGTATTATTTAGTACTATGTTTGGTAGGAAATTGGG
Source organism: Solanum habrochaites (assembly GCA_027704765.1). NCBI lineage: Eukaryota > Viridiplantae > Streptophyta > Magnoliopsida > Solanales > Solanaceae > Solanum > Solanum habrochaites. Next base: position 972,426 of record JAKWJA010002491.1, read on the forward strand.
TCTATGTATAACTAATCCATTGATTAGTTATACCTCCTACATGGTATTATATGATGTATTACTAATACCTTCTATTTGGAGGTATTAGCAATACATGGGATATAATACCATGGGATAAGTCTACTAAAGACAAAAATATCCCTCAAAACATTTTAATTATTTTGTTTGTTTTCTTGATTTTATGTTTTATGGTTGTGCTAGTAAATTTGTTTAAATAAAGTAGCTTACAAATTACTTAGAGAGAGTAAATAATTTATTAGCACAACCATAAAACATAAAATCAAGAAATAAACAAAATAATTAAAAATTGTGCAGTTTTCTAATATTTTGTATTTTGAACAATTTATAAAATTTAATACATATTAAAATTACAACTTGCAATTTTATGCGTATATGTAGATGATTTATTCAATTTTACTATTATTTACCGTCTTTTCAATTTTAAAAGTTGATAGTTCATCTTTTTTTAAAGGGAAAATGCATAAGTACCCCCAACTTATGCCCGAAATCTCAGAGACACACTTATACTAAACTAAGGTTCTATTACCCCTGAACTTATTTTATAAATAATTTTCTACTCTTTTTCGGCCTACGCGACACTAGCTTGAAAAAAAATATCAACACGCGTTGGGCCCACAAGATAGTGCCACGTAGGCCGAAAAGGGGTAGAAAATTATTTATAAATAAGTTCGGGGGTAATAGGACCTTAATATAGTATAAGTGTGTCTCTCAGATTTCGGGCATAGTTTGAGGGGGTACTTGTGCATTTTCCCTTTTTTAAATTGAAAATTGACATTTGTAAGTGATCAATTTACTAAGATGACAATTATTTATCCTCAAATAATTTAAAGTAATAAAAGGCAAACATGACAATAAAATTGTTCTTTTCATAACTAGTTAGGTCATAAAAAAAATTGTCCGACAATTATTTAACTTAATCCAATTGCATAATAATTCAAGGGTATAATTGGAAAGAAGTTTTTTATAAAGTTTTAATCTAAACACAACATGAGGTGGGAAACAATGAACCAAACACTTGGTAAAAATAATCCCTGCATTACTAATCCCTACACTATTAATTTCAACATTACTATTTCCTGCATTATTAATCTTTGTACGAAACGACCCCTTTGTGATAAAAGAGACAAGAAAATGGATGCCAAATAAAGGCGAAAAAAGAAAAATGATATCTAGGCCTAGATGCCATATCTTAACATTATGAACTTTATTATAGCATTAAATCATACATGTTTGGTATTATTAGTTTTCCATAATTTGCACTTTACTTTATTGTGTATCTCTTTAATTTTATGTTCTATTTTAGAATGAATATTAGAGAAAATGAAAGGAAGCCACAATGGAATATTTTTGTTATGTTTATAAACATCCTCTAAAACTTCTTTACCGTGTCGAGCGCATCTAGTAATAACTTGTTAAAATTGGAATGACCTAGATAAAAGGGTTTTAGACCACTTGCAAAGACAAAGGATAGATAGAAATATTTTGACATTATCGGAAGCTACTAGAAGAACGTCGAAGGAAACAAAGTAAAAAAATACAACTTTCAGACATGTTGTGATGACAAGATCCGTAGAGTCTCATAGTGTCATAATGGGTCATTGTTTTTCCTCTTAAAATGAAAAAACAAGACAAACGAGGAGTTATCACTTCATAAACGAAGCCATGCGCTTAAAATAATGACACACAAAATAATCTCAAGAATAAGCGATCAATTTTTGGCTAAACTATGAGTAGTTGGTTTAATATCAACTTTTATTATAACATTAAATTCATACATGTTTGGTATTTTTTTCATTAACTTGTGCGCTACATATAAACTAAATGTGAGCTTCAGTTCTCACTGTGTACTACAAGCCCAAAAATCTTGTTGCTTTTTTGTACTTGGGGAACTTTACCTCAAGGAAATTCAGTTCTCGCTTGCTTCAAGCCCATAGATGATCTTCGTATTTCTTGCTTTTGAAAATCTTGTAATTTCATAGTCTAATCTTGCTTGATGGTGTGATCAATACATCAACAATGATCAAAGTGGGTCAATAAGACTAATGTTTTCATATGGAAGGCATCGTGCTCAAAGCTCAAGGGGCTAGGTAACAATAAAGGTTTTCCTCTTTCAGTAGAGTTCAACCTTTTACCTTTGCGAGAAAGAACTCCTAGTCTTCTTCGATATAGAAAGGCAGTGAGGCAAATTTCTAATACTTTACAACACAAATCTTTTGTGTTAGTCATTGTTTTCCAAGTTTAAATAGGCTAGTAGGTATTAAGGAACTCAAAGGTAATTGAGCTAACACTCTTTTCCTCTTTACCAATCAGTGTTCCCCTTCTTCTTTTACTCTCCTTCCTATATTATCCACCAAATGATGCACAGAAATGATGTCCCCATTCATTATATCATTATGTGACTAAATATTATATTGCAATGCAGAAACTTTCCTCAATATGCACTCTACTCTTGAGGTGGTCTCTACCTCAAGAGACCACAGCCACAAATGACTTGTTAGAGAAAATAACTGCAGCAAAGCAGGCACAGTCCCTTTCTGTTTTTTTAATCATTTTGACGGTAAGAAAGAGAGTCTTGGAGCAACTGTAAAGTTGTTTCCATGGAATCAGCCAATGATGTTTGCATCAAGATGGGCTGCCTACCTTCATTGATCGAGTATGGCCCTTGCCCAGATCCATCATAAACACGAGATGTTTCGTGCTCCAGGATGCCCTTATCATTTTGACACTAAATCTGTAGATTTGATTGACTAGACTCCTAACTAATATAAGAACAGTTTATTCACAACCAAGGAAGAATGATATCTTATATATAAGCCTAATAATGGACTTGAATACAAGTACCATCAACATATGTTTCCGCAAACATCGATGAGCAATACTATTTAGAGTCTAATTCGCAAAAGCTTAACTACCATCAGTATAATGCTTCTTCAAGCATCATTGATCAAGCCCACTTATATAAATACCAAATGTTGCCTGTGACCTTAACCTAAATTGCTCATGCCTGAAGCCATCAACATTATGTTTTCTCGCTGTTAATACCTAAACTTTCTATGCCTCATTTAAATGTTATTAGCAGTTTTACATTCACATCAAGACACTGCACTAAGGCTGCATACACATCACCTACCCAGATCTCACCTGTAGGGTTACATTGGGTATGTTGTTGTTGTTGTGCACTGCACTTTAACTTGTGAACTATAATGATACAACAGCCATTTTACAATTGGGAGAAAGCAACAATATCGAATGTTATTCCACTCATAAATCATAATCAAGTACTCATTATGAAGCTTGGATTACAAAAAAAAAAAGCTTAAAACAATCAAGAAGTAACAAAATGCATCTTGTCTTTCCTCATGGCTATAGTCTACATATACTGTATTATAATATAGCTAATGAATTGTAAGCTTTCTCAAGTTATCACCTTCTTAATTCCATGCCAAGAGGAAGATCAGGGAATCAAGAGATTTTGATTTGTTTAGGGAGTTTGCTGCATCCCAGAGCAGGAGCCGGTAGAAGAGCCTGATAGGAAGAGTAGCATAGAATCAGATGCGAGTTTCCACTAGAATAGAGAACTGTTTAATTGTCCTTGAAGAACTAATAACAAACCAACATTTTCATACACCAGCAAAAATTGGTGGTCTTATTTTACGTCAAAAGGCATTCTTTACATAAGCTTACAATTAAACAGTTCTGCAATTACCAAATAACCCATGATAATACTTGATGTTGTATACACCAAATAAAACCTCTAATCGGACATACAAGTTATTCGCTTCTACAATTACCAAATAATTAATCTCTTCCGGACATGAACGAGGCTGCAGCCTTATGGGGAAATATGATTTTCTCAAGAACCTCATCTTAATTAAGGCTATAGATACGTACAGTCACATATCGAGAGATCTTGTATACACCAAATAAAACCTCATCTTAGGGGAAATCTTTCATATTTTTAAAGCTGGACATGAACGAGGCTGTAACCTAATCCATAAATACTTGATGTTCATGATCGGACATACAAAGTTAAACCACTACTAATTTTGTGTTGGTAAATGCAACACACATACAACAATGAGAATATTCTGCACAAGGCACTGAGAATTTTGAAAAAGTATGCAACTGATTCCTCCAATGAAGGAGCTTTTCTTGCAGATTTTAGTTAGAACCTTAATGCATGTTAAGTCAACATATAAGAGTGGAACTACTTAGGTGAGCTCACATGTATTATCAAGACCAAAATCAAGAGATTCTGAAACATAAATGCAAGGTATTTGAAAACAATACAAACGAACCTGCTTCAGAAGGATCTGGCACCTGAAGCATAACCTTTTTAGGAGTATCGGCATTTGGTTCCATCTGCATAGTTTGGTCAAAGTAAATGCCTTGTCCCTCTTCCTCATCCTGGAAGGAACAAAACCTTGACAGTTATGTCACAACAAAAAAAATATTGTTGTTGTATCAGAAATGTAAACATACTTTGGCCTCCCACAGTTGAGGCATATTTGGAATTTGCTCCATCAGGCGGCTGCATGACACAAGAAAATCTAAAAGAGTTAGAAATCTTCTGATTCACCAACTTCAACAACCAAATTGATGCTTTCACTATGCAATATCATAGCAATAACTAGTTATCTAGGAAGATTAACACACAGATTAGATAAATTCAATTTTACGGTCATAATTACATTGCGCAAGACCAAATGGACACGTGATTTTGTCAAGAACAAAGCAGCATAGATATAACATGAAGTTACATGAACAAGACAAACACTAAAAAAAATACATCAAGTGCAGAAACGTTGGTTTGGATTAGCAATAAACATAACAAGTTATTACCTAGAATCAGTTACAAACGCCGCCCCCTGACTCGGACGATCCACATCAAGAAATCTTAACTTAGGTGTCACTTCGTCCTCAGGCATCCTCAGATGGTATGGCTCTTGTGATCTCTCAGGGCTAAATGCCGGCACCACAAGAGATATATTATGTGCCTATAGTTCGGACAAAAGAGTGACATCACAAGGGAGACATTATAATCTATATAATTAAGACCGAACGATGCATTGTAGGAGAGCTAACTGGTGTAACAGAATGAGAAGAAGATGCTGGCACAGCATAAGGGACTTGAGGTACCACATTGTCCATAGTACGTGCAGCCTGATAATTTGAAGAAAAAAAAACATTCATTTAGATTATAATAGTCTCAAAAAGAGGATAAAAGAAGACACTTCATCAAATATATTTTTTTCAATTTTTTATATTTATTTACCCTTTTCTTCTATATTTTTACCCATCCCTTCAAACACCCAAAGTACTTTCACCACCATTAGAACACCATAAGTTAATCGAAACTGGGTCTTTAAGGAAGAAAGTGAATAATTATTTGGAAGCTAGCTCGCCCAGAGATATTGGGGTTTTGCACTTTTGAAACCTAAAGATCAAATTAAAAAAGAAAAAAGTGAAGGGGGCAGAGAGAATGAACATGGCAGAATATTGTCATTAGTGGTGGTCACCGAAGATAAGCAATCCTCCCAAGGAAGATGAGGATGAGCCTACGATGTCTTCCACAACATCATCGATGGCGATGACAATTCCAAGAGGAAGAGATTGATTCTATGACGGCGATGAATTAACGAGATTACTAGCAAAAAAAATTGAGACATAGTTGATTGGTTGAGATTTGAGATTAATAGACATAGTTGATTGGTTGAGATTTGAGATTAATAATTAAAGGATCTATTAGTAAAAAAATAGTTTTTTTTTGGTGGGTTCAATTGGATTTGAAGTAAACCCATACTGATTTTTCTCAAATCAGATCCAAAGTATTTTGGGTGATATAAATATATGTTAACTTATCTAAAATTGATTTAGGTTGATTGATTTTGCAAGAGTTGTACATGAGTTTGAAAATTTTTGGATTCAACAATAGTGAATCCGGTGAAGATGGTGGCAGCATGACTTAGAGGTGGTGAAAGATGGGAGATTTGTTTATATTACTGGAGATGAAAGAAAACAAATAAGAAAAAAAATTTAAAATGCATATAATTTATTGAAAGAAGATATTGAAAATAAAGTTTTAACAATAGTTTTTGATGCTCACTCTACCAAAGAGAGTGAAATACACTCACTATGTCAGCTAAGCATTTAGGGAGGTAATAATTTCAGTTTTAAACAGTACATGGGGTGATAGGACCTTGATAAAATTAGTGTGTAGTTGAGAATTCAAATATACGTTAAGGGGGCATTTGACCATTTTCACTAAATTAACTTAGAAAAGTTTAGAGAATACCTCAGCATAAGGATCTTGGGCAGACTGATTAGAGATGAACATATCAAAGAACACATTCCACCAGTCCGCGAGAAATGACCCCGGAGATTTTGGAGCTGAAACAATTCGCAGATTTAAATAATTGAACATTAGAACATCACCACAAATAAAATGATCAGTCACTATGTTGTGCACATCCCTCCAAAATAAAGAAGAACAACTATACAATTTTACAGAAAGCATTTTCAAGAAAAAATTGACCCTAGAACAAGTGCACCACAACATTCAAAGAATGGCATTATCTATCATTCCCTTCATTCTATTTGTATAAATACTTTTGGTATGTTACACACTCTTTAACCCAATTTATATAACATACTTTACTTTTTCATTTATCCCCAGAAATTTAAGAATACTTTAAATTTTCATGTTACTGTGATGATTTATAGTCACACATGTTTAAAGCTTATTCTAGACCACATGTATCAAAGGTCTTTCATAATTTTTGTGACCCGATGACACATAAACTCGAATATAGAGATCTGGAGGGCCATCAGAGTCCTTTGGCCAAAACTAAGAGAAAATTGCAGCATTAGAATAGGAAATGGCATGAAGGTCTCCTTCTGGGAGGACAGTTGGTTAGAACAAGGCTCCTTAAAACCCCTCTTCCCAGATATCTACATTCTGAACCAACAACAAAGAGACACTGTGGCAGAAGTTTGGTCAAATCGGGATGGAATCTGAGCTTTAGAAGGCCCCTATATGATTGGGAGATCCAAAGACTAGTAGATTTCTTTGGAATCCTTGAGCAATTCAAAGGAACCTCTACCTCCCAAGATGGATTGTTTTGGAATCATAACTGCAATGGAAATTTTAGTGTGAAGGAAGCTGACAAAAAGTTCAACTCTTTCATCTATCAGGTTACAGGCTGGCCATGGAAACTTATCTGGAAAGGTAAAATACCTCCAAAAGTGTCCTGCTTCACTTGGCTACTAGCAAAGCAGGCTGTTTTATCCCAGGAAAACCTCATGAAAAGGGGTATCCAACTGAGTCCTAGATGTTTCCTGCGTGGAGAAGAGGCTGAAACAGTCAATCACCTCTTTTTTCACTGTAGAATCACTTGTATTTTGTGGAGCATTTTCATCAATTCGAAGGACCTACTTTGGGTGATGCCAAGAAATATTGTCCAGGCCCTGAAGATATGGAGTATCTTTGCCTACATTTCTGGTCATAAAGAAGGATGCAAGATCATCCCCACCTGTATCTGATGGTCTGTGTGGAAAGAGAGGAACCTCAGATGCTTCCAGAACAAAAGTAACAGCATCCAGAAGATGAAGATGAATGGCTTCGTTTAATTTCTTTTTTGGTGTAAACAGGAGTATATGGAAGATCTAGAATCAGTAATAAATGCTTTAGGCACCTTGTAATTTTTGTTATTTAGGATTTAAGATCTTCCTGATACTCTCCTTTTATTTGTAATTAGTAAACTTGTAACAAGTTATGGCAGGTTTGATTTTTTGGAATATAATACAAGACTGTTACCTTCACAAAAAAAAAATTGAAGTTGTGCCACAAGACTTCCTTTTTTTCTTAAAATATGTGTCTAGTCAAACGCCATATAAAAATTAAAATGAAATCAAAGCAATAACATAGTTAACATGATCATCAATAAAAGGGTAGCCCAATGCACAATCCATCCTGCATTCACCCAATGTCCGATAAAAGGACCGCAGCCCAAGGGATGTGACTAGGCAGTCTACCCTGAATTATACATCATGCGAAGACAATTTTTAATGAAGATAAAGCACAGCAATGAGTTCAAATCTGCCATAAATTTAAAGAAAGACTTACCATCATCTGTGGGATTTCCAAGATCAACTTCACTCGCTAATGCCTCGGCAGACTCATGCATCCCCTTCTTAACCAAGTAATCATAGATGCACTTTTCAAGCCTGAAGAATTGCCGATAGAATCTCATTAGTTTGATGTAAATTGTTTTCCCCTAAAACATTTTCTCGATGAAGACGCCTTCCAACATTAATTTAAAAGGAAAAAATTAAATTTGACCCTATACTATCTAAAATTCAAGCCTGAAGGACAGCCGGTGCACTAAAGTTCCCGTTATGCACGGAATTCAGGGAAGGACCAGACTACAACGGTCTATTGTATACAATCTTACCCAACATTTTTTCAAGAGATTGGACCAGACCACAAAGGTCTACTGTACGTTGTCTTATAAAGCATTTTTGGAAGAGATTGTTCCCACGGCTTGAACCTTCTGGTTGCAGTGCAACAACTTCACCAGTTACTCCCAGGCTCCCCTTCCGCCTAGTGAAAATTATTTTCTTATATCTTACACTTGTCTCGTATCACTTGCTTCAACAACTAATCATGCCTTCCCTTTCAACTTCTAAAACTTAAAAATGTAATCAAAACCCTATTGAAAAATTTCTCAAAAAAATTATTTCCCAAGATAGACCACGTTTTACATCAATTACTCTGATTGAAAAAAATATTCAAGCATAAAATTAAGAGGACATAAAAGGAGAAAAGAACATATATCATAAAAAGTTATAAACTTGTACTCACATCCTTTCAGAATTCCCTGAGTCCATGATCCAAAAGAAAATGGAGAAAGAGGAGAAAATGAGAGTGAAGATAGATGTTAACAAGATTTGTCTGCAGAAAACTTAACGGAAGAAAAGATACAAACAAACAACATAAATTTTTGACTTAAAAATACTGAGTGATAAAAGAGACAAGAAAATGGGTGTCAAATAAAGGCAAAAAAGGGAAAATGACATCTATATTTTCACTATTAAAATGGAAAATTATTTAATATAAAGTGTGTAAAAAAAAATATGTAAATCAAATAAACGGTGGGTGATAATTTGTAAATCGAAAATTATGTTGACTTGAAGAGTGTAAGAAAGAAAAGAGACGAGAAAAGGATGCAAAAAGAAAATTTACAATTTCATCGTTAAAATGGAAAAAAATTTATTATAAAGTATGTATAATAAATAATATGCATGTAAAATATGCAATCAACCGAATGATAATGTACATACCAACAATTGTATTGACTTACTGAGATTGAGAAAGAAAAGAAATATACATTTCATTGTTAAAATGGGAAAAAAATCATTATGAAGTGAGTATAGAAAAAAAGTATGGCAGGTAAACAATTCAATAAATTGACGGATAAGTGATAATTTGGTTGATAAATAAAATAAAAACCATATGCACAAAAGAATTCATAGCAATAAAAAGAACTCTTGTTTCATCTCCACAACTAAATTAAGATTTAGAGCTTTTTCTTTTTCAATCAATTAATTCATATTACACTTTATTTCCTTTAAGAATTTTCCTTTTATATCTTTTCTACCAGGCAGAAATAATCTATTTGTTCTTATGCCTTTGACTCCTAAAGTCGTTGGATAATTTTTAGAAGTTTTCCTGAAAAGAATATTGAGAGAATTTTAATAGAAAAAACTTTAAGGTGTAGGGTAATTATATATTTAAGAATTTGATTTGTTTGCCAAATTTTAAAAAGTATCTGAATTTAAATTCTTAACTATTTGACAACATTTCTAAAAGTGATTTCGGTGAAAACTTTTAAAGAAGTTTATGAAGATAATCTTAGGACCTTGTATGGTTAGACACTTCAAAATTTATTCCTATAAATTTCCTTTGTTTATTATCTCCGGAGTGGAGAACTAATATTTTTTAAAAGAGGATCATGAAATAGAGAAAAGAAGAAGAAAACCCAATTTGTATGTGTTCAAAAGAATGAGGCAAGCATAAAATCATATGAAATGAAGTTGTTTTCAAATACATACGATCTCTTTAAAACCACGTACACTTAACAAAAAATAAGATGCAATAAGAAAGAAATGAAGTTGTTTTCAAATACATACGATCTCTTTAAAAACACGTACACTTAACAAAAAATAAGATGCAATAAGAAAAATAAACTAGCAAGCGATACCAATTAGCTGTGACTAAAGATTTAATAATGATGATACATTTAAGTTAGGTCCACTACCCAGTATTAGTCTTTTGTTCTAGTCAGAAATTATATGATCATTTAGAAAATGCAGAGAATTTCTAACACTAAGAGAGGTTACTTTTTTGTCAGGATTTATATAAATTTCATCATTTATATTTTGCACTTGATTCCATGCTAGGATCATCAACTAGTCATGATCACTTCTTTAATCTTTTTGACTACAAGTATAAATCCTCACAAAAAAAAAATTATTATTTTTACTTACTTCATCCCCTTTTACTAGTAAAGTTATAAAAATAAGCTTTTTGTTTTTACTTGTTCACTTAAGAAATTCACCATTAACATTAAGTAATCACCTTAACTAATTGAAGTACTAATAGTCAATTCTTCCTTTTTTAAAGCTCATGCCCACATAAATCAGAACAGAGGGAACGATATAACCTAACCTTTGTAGAATCCATCATGTCTTTAGTCCTTGTCTTCACATCATGGGCTTTCTTTTTGTACTTTATCTGCAGTACTAGTCTCTGATTTCTTCTTCAATTTTCTTTGCAGTTTTTGCCATGGATCTTCCATGCGAATTTTAGATTTCTCGGTCATCTCGACAATCCTATCCCCTGCATCTGTCACAGTCCAATCGTTGTTGAAACCTTTATCATAGTCCGATTTTCTTTTATGTTTGTCTGATGCATGGTACTCCTATACCATAAACATTAACAACAACAAAAAGTCAGAAAAAGCTTCCGTTAGCTGCAAAAACTTTACTATACTCTTTCTGATACTATTTTCTTATTAATTTGCTTCAAAAAGAAAAATAAAACCTCTTTAGATTTAGAGAATTTAATTTTCTTAAGTTTTTCTAACTAAATAAATGTTAATGACTTATTCAAAACTACACATTTCAAAAGTTTATACACAAACGGAAGCAGATCTAAAATTTGAATTCTATAGATTCAAGTACAAAACTCTACCACAATTCATTTAATTTACCATCTTTTAACACAGACGGAGCTAGTATAAATTTTTGAGCTTACAAATTCAGAATTCTGGAGAAGACAAACTTAGCAAAGTTCAATAAATAATTTATAAATTTTAAGTGAATTTTTAAACGCAAATACAGGATGCATCCCAGGCTAAAGCTACTGGGTTCAGTGATCCCACCAAACTAGTATAGAGGCTTGTAACTTCCCCCCTATTTTAACACATATAAGCACGTGTTTTAAATACACACATACATATACAAGGTTTAAGTCTAACTAGATTTAAACAGACAAATATTATGCCATGCTTAGTACTACCTATCTCATATAAATTTCGTAACTAATCAAACTATGTCATATAAATTAAATTGGAAAAAGTATCATAATCATCTACCAAAAACAATAAACAGGGAGGAAGTTGAAAGGTACCTCAAACTAAGTGGGGGAGGAAGAGAAGCAAACACGAGAGAAAGCCTTGGAGAATAGACATTACATCCAAAAGACTTCATTCTTAACATTATTCTTAGTTCTTTAGAAACTTCCATGCATTGCCTCATTTCTGAACAACTACAAGACGGTGGTAGAGCCAGGATTTTCAATAAAAGATTTTTGAAATATCAAGAAGTAAGGACACAAAGAAGCAAAGTTATTCAATATCAGAAAAAAGTATATTTTCCAGTAAAGAGAGTTGAGATGAACCCCGTCGTGCCCACTATCTAGTATGATAAAAGTAAAAATCCTTAATTTCTCCTTTCGCCTGCCTATCACCAAAGTTTTTGTTTATGCTGAAAACTTATGTAAATCTTCACCATGAAGAGTTCCACCTTTTCCATAATCCTACATAAGGCTCTCACATTTCACATTAGAATTTTAAGTTGAATTTCTCCCTTGAATACTGATAAGATCATGCAGGAAGTTGCAGAAAGATATCTCAATGACCAAAAATATTCTGGAAACAAACTCACAACTTGATATTGTAACCAAAACAACTGCTAAGTGATAAGATCACAAGATCACTTACGAGTATTAAACTTATTCTGGCATGTTCTTCACTTAAGTCAGCATGCATAAGTATATCACTGTTGAAATCATTAAAATTTGCAAGGGCAGAAAATGTGTGCTCAAAAGGTTGAGCTGCCAGGCCACTTTAGGTAAAACATCATGCTGAGGACAGGATGAAGTTTAGAAAATTGTTTCTTTTGATTTGTACTCATAAACTGGGACTTGACAATTGATAGTCAATGGCAGGGACAGCAATGCCAACTCCCTGAGAACAAAAAACAAAATAAACGAACTTAAAGATGAACCTGAACTGAATACTATAATAAACGTGCAGATTAAGTAGACTTTTCAGCTCTACTAAAAATTTCAGGGCTCTGACAGATAAGCTCCATCCTTGATTACATACTTGTTGGCGAGCCATTTTCTCCTCTGGGGATACAATAAAAGGAAAAAATCAATCAGAAGCACAGTATGAAAAGAATTTGAAACCTTAAAGAACAGATGATACAACCAGCAATACTTGATAAATTAGCATGAATCTACTGTACCGCTTAGCTCAAATTCATCATTTGTACAATCTAAATTTTAAGAAATTTTGGATCCGTATGGTCAATGCAATAAATATTCTTGGCAACTCTTGGGGAAAAAACATTTGAAGAGCGAAGCACTCGTCATATCTAAAGAACAAAGAACATTGTGTGCTACTTCCCTACTTCTTTCCGTGTATGTTTCCTTTAAAATGTGTTTATCCTAAAGGCTATTTCAAGGAAAGTAATCTTCGTTAAATAGCAAAGGAGAGGAAGATAAAGAAGAGAAGATCATTGGTCAGATTGAAACTTTGCATCTTAGTAATGTAGGATGGAAAAGCAACCGCTAAGCAGCATCTATTTACTTTTTAAAATGCACAACACCGATTCTTTCCATTAACACTCAATTTTGAAGGACGAAGACAGGTATTTATTCTGTTAAGATTGGCAGCAATAAGAAAAGGAGGCTTTGCCTCTGCAAATCATGCCTCAATCTATACAAATAAGATATGAGAAAGTAGTCACCGGAACACCGTGTTGTGCAAATTGGATATTAAAAGGTAGACACCAGAAAGATAGCACGGGGCTAAGTGATATGGGGTTGACACAAAACAGTCCTAGAATGTCATCTGAAACTGATGCACGATCACATGTCTGACTGAGTTTTCTTCCCCTGGATATGGTTTTCATGCATATATTATTAGTCCTACTTTTGTTACATAACCATTAGCTAGACCGGTGGCATATATGGGTCATAGCCATCCCCCGGTAGCGGAAGCTCTTCGTTTCTTTACCAGAACAGTAGAAACTCTGATATCGTGTGAGATATATAAGAGAAAAATATTACTCCCTTTGTCCTAATTTATTAGATATATTCTGTTTTTAGAGAGTTAAACAGTTTAATTTTGATCGAGAACTTGCTCATGAAATCTTCATTTTTTTAAAAATAAAATTTATATATTTGTAAACTATGTAAGAAATACATAAACAGATTCCTAAACTTGTTGTGTTTTCCCCCTCAGGTACCTCAACTATGTTATTTTTCCTATTGAAACATTGAACTACCCATAATTTGTTCCTTTTAAACACCGTTGGCTGATGTGGAACCAGATTTTGCGAGGGGTGTTGATAGAGGATACATTGTTGTTCCAGAACTCATTAGTCTAATTGATAGTCACTCTATTTGAGAACAATTGTGTTTTACTTCAAGTTATTTGAACACATTAGAAAATAAATTAGACTAACACACAATTTGTCTTCATTCCTTCAATCAAAATCATTACATACGGCAATAGAAAAGCCAATCAAAATCAGCCAACAGTGTTCAAAAGGAACAAATTATGGGTGGTTCAATGATTCAATAGGAAAATGGCGTAGTTGAGGTACCTGAAGGAAAAAATCCGACAAGTTTTATGAGTTCGGCCAAAATACTATAAGTCACAATAATTGACAATTCAAAATATTTAAAAAATATATGAAAAATTTATGGTCAAAGATAGGCTTGTTTGAATCTCAAAATCTCAAATGTGTCACATAAATTGGGACAGAGGGAGTACTGAATTGTGTTTCTATGTTATTACATTGAAACTCTATTTATAGACACTACATTAAAATACTTTTCAAAGTAGGATTATATATATTATTTCTACATCTAATTATATTCGTATTCTAAGTAGGATTGTATATACTTTTCTTGTTCCTATTCCCATTGTAATACTAACCATTCAGCTTATCAGAAAAAACTACAACATAACACTTCATATACCTATTAGTGTTTGTTAGAATAAGAATAGGTCTACAAACACTTACTTCGAATAGAAATAGAAATAGTATATAGTATCCAACTTGATAAAGGATTGTCTGATAGTGTCTATAAAGAGGATTCTTTGTGAACAATGAACAATATTTTTCTCTCATGTTTCTCACATAGTAATAGAACATTGGTGAGAAACTTACCCAAGAAAATTGAAGAACAGGTTAGAATTCGATGACTGTCGAAGGCTAGTTTGCGTTGTTTTTTGTTTGGTAAGTGTTGTGTGAAAACAAACACCACCACAAGGTGCTGAACACTTGGGAGAGAAAACCTCTGTGACCTCCTATGATTTTTTACGTATCACGCGCCCTCACGCACAAACAGAAGATCAAGATTTGCGTCACCACACACGTCGGCGTGTGCAGTAGTTTTCGGCCAAATTTTTGAAAAAAAATCACCAGGGAGGTTCCTCTTCATTCCGAGGCTGACCATATATTTATTTCTTGATTCCAATAAGTTTCCAGCAGTTAGATCTAATTTTCGACAACACCTGTTTGGAGCTTTTCTGTGCTTTTCACTAACTATTCTGATAACGATTATGAGATTTTTATCTTTTCACTAACTACTCTAATAACGATTATGATATTTTTATCTTTTTTTCTCACCAATGTTCGCATAAAGCTTAAGCACACCTCAATTGTTTTGGCATGTTTCCTACTCCCTCCCACCAACATAGGTACTAGCCTACTAGGTAAACTAAGACTCGATCAAATAGGAAGAAATTACCTAGCATTTTTTGTCTGTACTTGAACTTGAATCCTAGTATATGATTTTCACCCATTTTATTGATTGTTGGCCTACACCCTTGGGTGCAGAAATTATGCAAGTGTGACATTGCTTAAATTCATATCATAGATTTAAATTGGACTATGTAATATCCTTTTTTCTTGATAATATTATAATGTAGTAACTAAAAACTTCATGCTCTTTACCCTTGTGGAAGTGTAACATTGCTTTATTTCTTTTAGATGTCACGAAGTATCAATAGACATGCTCAGTTGACTGTTAAAAAAGAATCCTCTTAGTCCCAAATTTCTACCATTGTGGTCACAAATGCAGTAATCAAAACTACCATCCTTACCAAATAATAGTTCCAACCAACGTCATTTGAATACCTTCTTTTCTTCTACTGTAAATTAATACTAGTGTTATGCTTAAATGTATACTATTTCTTACAGGATTTTGTAAAAAACAATGAAAAAGGCATGATAGGAAACTAAAAGACGTTAATGAAAAGCATAAAAGAATCCAGAATGTATACCCTATAGTTTCAACCTTTAAGGTTCGTCATATTGAACCCATTGTCTTTTTAGAAATTATGGATCCAGAAATACTAGTCAATTATGAAGTTCCAGTAATTTTTTTGGCATAGATTCATATTGTGCATCGAAAGTACTGGAAGCAGATGAACCCAGCGTTGAAACACTACATCCGCCTCCTATGGGAAGTCACACTTGCTATTAACACCAAGTCTTCAAGCAATCATACTTAACAACCACCCATTCATTAGAAAATAGAATGAGATTTGAGACTTAATTGGTTATGCATTTATGACGACTTGTGGAATTGAAAATGGAAAAAGGGTTCTATGTCATTACATATTTATATCTTTAATTCTATGCTCTATCGTATTACAATTATTAGGGAAAGAAAAAGGAAGCCATGGAAGTTTATAACAACTTCTTTTAAGTCAAACCCCTCTAGTAATAACTTGATAAAATTGTAATGACCTAGGTAAAAGAGTTTGAGACTACTTGCAAAGACAGAGTAATTTAAACTATATTCACTTTATAGGCAGCTACTTGAAGAATATAGAAGTCGATCAAGGTAAAGAGAAAAGACTTTTGGACATGTTATGATGGAAAGATTTGCTATGCGTGTTATTAAAAGTCATTGTTTTCACCGCTAAAAGTGATAAAGCAATCCTAGAGAAGAGTTACTTTTTTATAAGCGAAACCATGTGCTTCAAATGATGAAGCACAAAGTTATCCCAACCAAAAGAGGATGCTTCTTGCTTCAACTAGGAAGAGTTAGATTTGTACCGACTTAATTATAGCATTAAATTCATACATGATTTATATTTTTAAATTTTCCATGATTTACTCATCATGTACTATTGTGTTCTATCTTATCAATTATTAGGGAAAGAGAAAGGAAGTCACAAATGGACTATTTATATTTAGTTTATAACATTCTCCTACACTCCTTATACCAAGTCGGACCGCACTAGTAACAGCTTCCTGAAACTGGAATGACCTAGACAAAAGGTTTTAGACTTTTTGCAAAGACAAGAGTAGTTCAAAATATGTTTTCTTTATAGCAAGTTACTTGCAGAGGCAATCAAAGTAAGGAAAGACAGACTTTCATACATGTTATGATGGCACGATAAGTTCAACTTCATAGTATTTTTAAGGGCCATCTTTTTTGTCGCTTAAAGCAATAGAGCAAGTCAAGCAAGGAGTTATCACTTCAAGCAAAGCGAGGAAGCTTCAGAGAAGTGTGTGCTTCAAATGATGACACACAAAAATAATCCTAATGATAAGCGGACAATTTTTGGCTTAACTATGAGGAGTTGGACTAATATTAGCTTTATTATGGCATTAAATTCAAACATGTTTGGTATTTTTTTATTTCCATAACTTGTGCGCTTTACTTTAAAGAAGCATGCGCTTCAGTTCTCGCTTATTGCTTCAAGCCCATAATTCTTATTGCTTTTTATGGGCTTTACTTCAAATAAAGGTGCACTTCCATTCTCGCTTTTTGCTTCAAGCTCATAGATCTTGTTGTGTTTTTCGTCTTTCAAAGTATTGGAGCATCATGGTATAAGTTTGCCTAACAATTTGATCACTACATCAACAATTATGAAAGTGAGCCAACCAAGCTGTGTTTTCATATGGAAGGCTTCATGCTCAAAGCGCATGGAGCTAGAAAACAACCAAAGTTCTCCTCTTTAAGTGGAGTTCATCATTTTCTCTTTGCGAGAAAGAACTTTTGGTCTTCTCCAATGAGGAAATGCGACGGGTCAATTTCCAATAACTAACAACACAAATCTTACGGAATTCAAAAGTAATTGAACTAACATTTAACATTTGTTTTCCCCTTTATCATCTCACTGATCCTCTTCCTCTTTTACTTTCCCTCTTCCTCATCCTGGAAGGAATAAAACCTTGTGTAAATTATGTCACAACTTCAAAAAAAAAAAAAAGTTATTATTCAGAAATACAAACTTACTTTGGCCTCCCATTGTTGAGCATTATTTGAAATCTACTCCATCAGGTGGCTGTATGACACATGAACATCCAAAAAAGTTAACAATGTTCTGATTCACGACCTTCAACAACCAAATTGATGCTTTCGCTATGCAAAATCTAAGCAATAACTAATTATCCAGAAAGATAACACAGAGAATTGGATAAATTCAATTGCATTGCACAAAACCCAATGGAAACGTGCTTTTGTTCAAGAACAAAGCAGCATTGATATAACATGAAGTTATGCGAACAAGGGAAACACTATAAAATACATCAAGCGCAGAAATATTGGTCCGCATTAGCAATAAATATAACATGTTACCTAGAATCAGTTACAATTGGCACCCTCTGACTTTGACTCGGACTCGGACGATCCATCTCAGGAAACCTTAAATCAAATAGTGCTAAGTCCTCAGGTGCCATCAGGTGGAAGGCTGGAACCATAGGAGATATATTGTGCGCCTATAGTTAGAAAAAAAGAGTGACATCACTAAGGAGATATTGTAATCTATAAAATTAAATTGAAACGGCTGCATGTTACGAGACTAACTGGTCTAGCAGAATGAGGAAAAGATGTTGGCGCAGCAAATGGGATATGATACTCCACGTTATCAATAGCCTGTGCAGCCTGAGAATTAAAAAAGAATCATGCATTTAGATTATAATAGTCTCAAAAAAAAAAGATAACTTTAATCTCATCTTGAAATGACTCTGATATTTTCACAAGAACCTCATGCGAGCTAGAGTAAGGTTATCAAAATCAAATACGGTGAGGGGGATAGAAGGATGACAAAGGAAGTAATCACTCCATATGGGGTTAAGTGTGTGAAAATCAATTAAAGTATTCTGGCCTTTTATGAAGAACCACACCAATATTAAAGTAGGAAATGGTTGCAAGATCTCCTTTTGGGAGGATAAGTGGTTGAGATCACATAGTTTAAAGGGTTTGTTCCCTGAATTAGCTGGTATTGCAGTACAACAGAATGTGAGTGTGGCTGACATATGGACACAACAAGGATGGGACAATGAATTGAGGAACTTCAATGACTGGGATTCTGTCATTGAGTTCTTCAGAATGTTGGAGGAGTTTAGAGCTACAAGTGAAGAAGCAGACTTTGGCAGATTTTAGATAGCAATGGCATATTCAAGGTGAACTCTGCTTACAAGTTATTGAACCGAGGAAACCAACAGGCACAACATTGGTCATGGAAGCATAAATGGAAGACCAAAATCCCCTTCAAAGTTGTCTGTTTTACTTGGTTATTAGCAAGAAAGGTTGTTTTGACACAAGAGAACCTCAAGAAGAGAAAATTCTCTTTATGTCCCAGATGTTACCTTTGTGGTGAAGAGGTTGAGACAGTTGGTCATCTATTTTACAATGCAGGATAACTACACAGTTGTGGAGGATTTTTGTTAGTCTTAGGAGCATTAGTTGTTTCATGCCTAACAAAATAACTCACTTGTTATATAGTTGCGAGGAAGCAGAAGTAGGAGCTGCAACAGAGACAAATGGAGAATTGTCTCAACTTGCTTTTGGTGGATAATATGGAAGAAAAGGAATTCAAAATATTTTGAGAGCAAAAACCATGATCTACATATGATGAAACTAAATTGCATTAGACTTTTTGTTTCTAGTGCAAACAAATATACTTAGAGGATACCGACTCGATTAAATACATCATATGATATTGTTAGGATTGCGAGTCCGCTTTTAAATATGATTTCAGTGCAACTCAACTATGGACTTGTCAATATACACAAATGTTACCTTCTCACAAAAAAACGATGAATTTAATTTAGAAAAGTTCACAGAATACCTCAGAATATGGCTCTTGGGTACGCTTGGCCTGATTAGAGCTGAACTTCTCATAGAACACATCCCACCATTCCATTAGCAATCCCTCCGGGGATTCAATAGCTAAAATAAATCACATAAATTAAATAATACTACATAAGCACATCGCCACAAATATAAAATGATCAAAATTAACAAGTCTTTCTCTTTATAAACCGTTTTTTAAAAAAAAATTAACAAAATTCTATATATATGTCCAGTCAATCAAACAGCATATAACAATTAAAAGAGCTAAATGACAAAAAAAAAAACACTTAAACTACATCTTTTGCACGAGCTTCATGCCCTAACTATCCGTTATTCTTTTTTCTATCTAAAAATTATCATCATTTATAAATTTAAACACATATCAACTATTCCTTTTCTTTTTTTTAATGACAAGCAAAACCCACAGTCGCTATCTTTTGGATGCGTGCAGGTAAAAACCCCGCTCCTATGCAATAACTCACAAATAACATAGGAGAGATAACCCGCACTAGGCAACGAACTCGACCCAGAAGGCAAACCCTTGCTTTCACCGGCAAAGGATTTCAAAAACATCCAAACATAAAAGTCTCAAACTAAAACCACTGAATCACCCAAAAAATTCAACTACTTCCTTTTCCCATTTAAACCATGATAATAGTTCATATAGAAAAAGAAAACGATGCATAGTTAGGGTATAAAACCCCAAAAAGGTGATAGACAAATTCTTTTATCCCAAGTGAAGAAGCATCCTGCATTCACACGACAATCTACTCTAACCCAAACATCAATAAGCACGGGTAACTAATTTCACGACCAACCATGAGTTATAAATCACATAAAAACAACTTTTAACAATAATAATCGTAATTAAAGCAAATAATCAGTTCGAATTAACCATAAATTTAAGAGAAAAACTTACCAACGGTATCGGGATTCACAACATTAGCTTCAATGGCGAATATTTCAGCAGTCACATGCAGCCCCTTTTTAACCAAGTAGTTGTAGAGGTATTTGTCCAGCCTGAATTTTTTTCCAAAATTGAGTCATAAAACACAATTTAAAATATATAATTTAAATTTTTGAAATTTCGACCTGAATATGAAAAGACGAATTTGCCTCTCTGCTATTTAAATTTGTGTTTATTCAAGGTTTTAGAATTAATGAATTGTGTCTTATTTACTCCAATTATTAATTGAGTTTTTGTGTGAATAAATAGTGTTTTAAGTGTTAAAATTATTTGAGAAAAAAGAGGTACTTTTATTTACTTTTTTTAATTTTTATTAAAATTTAATATTCAATATAATTTCACGAGTAAATTTGTAATATGTATATAATTTTTTTATCTCTGTGTTGTAAAGTGAGAGAATTAATTTTGATAAATCGTTGTCTAAATAAAGTAAATTTTTATTTTAATAATACCTGAAATTGGATTAAATTGAATTTTTAATAAGAGGAAAAGTTTTGAGGATTATATAAGGGAAAATGATTTTTTTTCACACTTTATTAATATAAAAATTCATATAATTTGTCTAGAATTGAATTATGTTTGTAAGCCAAACTAAGTTATAAAAAGGTATCTCTACTTTTTCTTTTTTTTAATAAAAACACACATTAATTTGATTTGTCATGATAAATAAATAAAAAAGTATTTCATAATAAACGAAATAAACTAACAAATAAAAGGTGAATAATAATTATGAGTTCGACCGCTTAATTTATGACATATTATTTGCGCCTAGGCAAAAATTAAGAAATTGAAATTACTTGATCATTAAATAAATTAAAATAAAATAAAATGATCTTTAAAACCTTCTAAGCGTAAAAAGAACATCAAATTTTAAAAAATAAAAATGTAAATGACCTAAAAAAATCAATTCATTCGCAAAAATTGGACATGTTTTGATCCCGTCCAGTTATTAATCCGATCTGATTCAATCCGTTCAAATGTAGTCAAAAAAAATTCTTAAAACTCCTAGTGAAAATCATTTTATTTTGTTCTACGTTTATTCTATATCACTCGTTTTCAATCAAGACTTATGTTTCTTCTCCTATTTTTACAACATTAAAAAATTATCAAAACACCATTGAAAAATTCTATAAAAATTATTATTCAAGATTAAATATATATTTTTTTACATAAATTTCTTTGATTAGATAAATCATTCAAACCTAAAATAATGAAAATGCTAAAAGAGAAAACAACATTAAAAAAATTAATTAGAAAACAACTTTTTATTTAGAAACTCACATTATTTGGGGATTCCATGACTCCATGATCCTTAAAGACTAAAAGAAAATTTTTTAGAGCATAGAGAAGAAGAAGAGATTAAAATGAAATAACAATGAAGAAAAAGGAAATATAAAAAGTGAAAATAATTTGTGAAGAGGTTAATAACATGTAAAACTCAAATGGGTGTGAAAACACACAAAAAAAAAAATGAAGTTGACTTGAAAATAGTGATTAAAAAAAAAAGTCAAAATTACTACTAGATTTTCTTTAAAATTAAAGAACTTCATTTATTAATCAACTAATTCAAATTACACCTTTTTTTTTTCTCTCTTTAAGAATTTTCATTTTATACTTTTAGTACAATGTGGAAATAATTTATATTATTTTTATGCCTCTAATTCCTAAAAGACATTTGAGGATTTTAAACAATTATAGAATTTTGCTAGTGAGATACTTCAATTTTATTTCTAGATCTTTTATAATTTTCTTGACTTAGAAAGGGGAGAATTAATTATTTAAATGGTGAATTTAAGAAATATCGATAAGTTGAAATGTCAGTAAGATGAATTGTAAAACATAAAATATAGTCAAATTAAAAGACCAATAACTTCTCTAAATTTATGAAAATTTAAAAATAAATAGAATTCGATTGATAAAAAGGTCATTGAAGTTTAATTAAATCAATACATTTACTCGTAGTTTATTAAGAGTATTTTAATCTAGTTAGACTTAGATGATCGTTTAGGAAATACAAAAAAATATAAATAAAAAGAAATTATGTAATTTAAAATATTGTAAAGAGACTATATAAATTTTACTGGAATTAACAATACATATTTTTTGAACAAAAAATATTCATTATTGATCTTATTTAATGACGAATTAGCAATAATCACATAAGCTATATGTTACTATCTAACAAAAATTAGTGACAAAACTTGTTAATTTTTTTTTTCAACGTAACAATTGCTTGACTTGATGCAAAATAGATTTATTTTGTAGACAAAATTAAATAAAAGAACAGTCAATTCGTACAATTAAAGAGGAATATTGCAATAAATGAGTTCTAGTCTAATTATTAATTTTAGTTGACAAAAGAAAAAATATATTTTTGCACCAAAATAAAAGAAGAAATTTTCATTAAATGACCTCACTTAAACCAATAAAATATATACAATCAATTCTACAGATATTAACAAATTAATTTGTACAAATCCTTAACATTTTTAAATAATACTGATAAATTGCACCATTTATTTTTTGCACCTATTTATACTAGCATCACCAAGATTTGATTTATTAAAATTACAAAAATAAGTATTCTTGATATAACTAGAATCTCAGTGAACTTGCTCTTCATCTTATGAATTAGTCGAATGTCAAATTCAAATAGTTCTTTTTAAAAAAAATCAAAATCTTTTTTTTTTTAAATGTAAGTGGACTAATTGATAAAAGATACAATATGGATCTTTAAAAAAAGAGCATTATTAATACTTATATAATGAATTTAAGTTAAATAAATTTAAAACACTTACGTAATAAAACATTTGAATTCTCAGCTAGCCATTTCAAAATCGTCTAATACATTTTGAAAACACAATAAAGCGGAAGACTCGAGAAAACATTAGCTCCAATGCTAAATAACAGCCATATCAGAATTGTTTATCGCAATCAACGAAGCCATAATATACCAAACTAGTTGAAATCGGCAGTATGAATCCCATGTATACATCTTAAAATCCTTTAAGTCACTGCAATATTTACCAATACCAAACTTTATACTAGCAATTCTGATAATCATCTTCTCCAAAACCGTCAAAATATATTAGACGAGCTTCAAATAAGAAAAGAAAATTAGGGCAAAACCCTAACATGTTTCAGGCCATATAAAAAAGACATCCAGTAATTAGATGCAGATATGCCCATGTATTTCGAAATCGAATACAAACACGTTTTATCAAAAGCAAAAGGCACAAAAAAACTACGGTCCTTAGAGATTTAAGCGCAAATAAATTGAGGGTTGTAATGAAAAGCAATGCAAAGAGAGAAAAATGGAATTATATATATTTAGTCCAACACTAATAATTTATAAGCATGAATGCAAACATGTTAACGAAGAAATTGAAAAAAAGATTATGATAAAGACATATATCAACTGTTTAGCGCGTTGTAGCTCATTGGCAAGGCAAAGTATGCTTCACAAGTAACACTAATTAGCTGATCACAACAGAATTCAAAAGCTAATTTCTCAAAGAAAAGAAAGCATTGAAATAAGACATAAATACAATATTAGCAAAGGGTAAAGAGAGCTTTATTTCAGTCATGTTACTCCTTGACATAGAGAGGCAATTTTCAGTCACACACAAAAATTTGGAAATCATGTTCCATGTTATCTATATCATGTAAAATTACCGAAGCAGCGCACATCTACAACCTAATCGCGCATTAGTATAATGGTGAGGCAGAAAAAACATAGCAGAACGGAACATAAACCTCTTTAGTTATAGCGGGACTTGGTAAAGCTATCAAAGCTAGATGATCGAGGAACTCATGAGAGAGACTTAGACTTTGATGAAGCATTTTGATGTGCGGATCCAAGTTTTTGGATCCAATGAAGGAACCCCTTCTTGTGATGAAACATTGAATTTTGTACTAGATTCAGAGTCCCATCATGCGCAACTGAAGATTCAAACTGCTCCAGTACCTTCACGATCTGCCAAAACTCAGGCCTCTTTTCTGGTTGCAAAGACCAACACTGTTCGATCAACGTTCTCATGGCAAGAGGGCAGTCCCCAGGAATAGGTGGTCTCATATTCTGAAAGGTTTTAGAGACATTCATTTAGATGCATCAGCGGTCACAAATTATTTGGAAAAAAGATAACAGATGAACCAATGATACTTTTGTGCACTATGACAACTAAACATAAAGTTCATGATACGTTAACTTCAATACCTAGACTAGATGAATAAGAAAAAAAATTCAATACCTTGTTCACAACAGCAAAAGCAGCCTGTACTGGTGTCATGTCTTCATAAGGAACGGTTCCAGCCACCATTTCCCATAAAATGAGTCCAAAACTATACACATCCACCTTCCGTCCATATGATTTTCGTTTAATCATCTCAGGTGCCATCCATCTGTAAGTACCGGGATCATCAGCCAAAAGATCACAATATGCTTCCTCACAAGCAATTCCAAAATCTGCAATTTTAAGGTGAAAGTTCTCATCGATAAGTATATTTTCCGGTTTGAGATCCCTATGAATAATGCCTTGTGAGTGAATATATTGCATCCCATGAGCAATATCCAAGGCCAGTGCAATCAGTTTTTGCAAGGTTAGGGACTTGTCCTCAAGCTTGTGAAGGTATGCTCTCAAAGAACCCTCAGATAGATACTCAGTGACAACACAAAAAACTGGTGTCTTTCTGCATGCTCCTACAAACTGCATTGAGAGGTCATCAAAAACTAGATCAGAGATGATTTTGAAAACAAAAATAAGTTGCCAAAGTTGTGTTTTACCAATTTAAAACATAAAAAATGCGAGATGCCGAGATAATAAAAGAAAAAGGAAAACAAATTGAGGAAAAACAAAAACCAAATGAGGCCATGGAAGAACTTCCATTTAAAAATTCTTAGCAAGACCATCAAATACAGTAAGGAATGTATATGCAGAACGTAATATGCTCAAACTGAATGCATCAAAAAAAATAGATCATCATTAACTACCTTTACGACATTTTGATGGTGGAGTTGAGACAAGAGAGTAACTTCTCTGGTAAACTGATTCTCCAACCGAGTTGCTAAAGCTCCATTTTCGTCATCATCAGGTAGTTTAATCATTTTCACAGCAACAGGTTCATCCCTGTATATTCCATGGTAAAGCTGACTATGCGCACCATGAGCAAATCGAAGCCCAAGAAATAGCTTGGAAAGATCAACAGTATATTCATCAGTTGTTTCTACAGCCGTAACCCTGCGCCCATTTTGATCGAAGTACTTTGTCCACGCAGAATCTTTCCGGTTCCGGCTCTTTGATTTGTCATTGAACTTCGCTGCTGACTTTGAAATAGCAGAACCAGAACTAGCTATTTTCTTTTCATGAGAATCTTTGAGGAACAACTTACCCACAATACCCTTCTCATGTCCCTTCCTTTGAGGATGTGGAGTCGAAAATCTCCTCTGATTAGATCGAGCTTCCTTAAAGGTATCGGGAAGTTTGGTTTTCGGAAGAGGGGATAAAGCCCTCTGCTTCTTTGTACTCAGGTTTTGCTGAATTTGCTTAACAGTTGGATCAGGTCTTGAATTGAGAAAAGTCGTTCCAGGTCTAGTTTTGGCACCTGTAATACTTCTAGGCTGAAAACTGACAGGGGTACTGGACAATCTAGCTGCATCCAACCTATGACAAATGGTATGAGAAAATTTCGTTCTCCTAATCCAAGAATTAGCTTCCTCGTCCATTGTTTTTCCGCAATCAGGCTAAGAAACCTGGTAACTAGTACCAAATTTCTTCTCCTTTTCCTTCTTCAGTTCAGGAGGAGGTTCCAATTCGACAATCCACTCAAATTGTCCTATCAGTTTCGCTATGTTTTCAAAAAACGATTTGTTCATACCCATCAATCAAGAATCAACTCAACCTTCAATCTTATGTGCAAACACACAACATAAACGATCAATGACAGCCACAATAGACACCCTTCAAAAATGCCTCCTTCAAGAACAAGTTAAACCATGAATTAAACGAAATATATCTTTTTCTTTTTCTTTCTTCTTCAAAAAAAGTAAGCAGGTATAGGAAAAACCAAAATCTTTATCACCTTTTCACAACATTCATTCAAATCAGATAGAAAAAGACTATTACCTTAAACAGCAGAAGAAACCCTCTTCAGCTACAAAACCAAACAACCTTCCTTCGAGTCCTAGAAAATTACAAAACAAAAAATCAACAAAATATAAAAAGCAAAAAGTTAATAATACAAGAAACCTAAACAATATTAACAAACAATGAAGGGTGAAAACATGCTAATCTGAATATCAATATTAACAAATCCCATTAAACCCCCAACATAAATCACAATCATGAATCCAAACAAAAAGAGACACACACATTATCTTGAATCGAAATAATGAACATACCCTTTCCGCAAAATCCGATTCTAACTACGAAAAGGGTAAAACTTTCACAATATGTATATATAAAAAAAGAGGATTTTCTATAAAGACTCCATTTTTGTTAAACTAAGAAAGCTAAACAATCTTAACAAACAACAAAAGGATGAAAAGCACACTAATTTAGCTATTAAAACAAAAAAACCTCAATATTAACCAACCCCATTAAACCCCCAAGACAAAACATAATCATAAACCCAAACAAAAAAGAAAAACACACATTATCTCAAATCAAAAAACCTAAACACACCCTTTTTGCAAAATCAAATTCAAGTACCAAAATGATAAAATGTTATAACAACATAAAAAGGATTTTCTATAAAGATTCCACCTTTGATAAACAATAAAACAAACAACAAAGGGATAAAAGCACACTAATTTAGCTATCAAACCAACAACAAAAAATCAATCTTTTTACAAACCCCATTAAACCCCAAATACAAAATCACAATCATAAATCCAAATAAAAAGACAACCATTATCTTAAATTGAATAAACAAACATACCCTTTTTACAGAATTAGATTCAAGTACCAAAATGAAAAATCTTTCACATTAAATAAAAAGGATTTTCTATAAAGATTCCATTTTTAATAAACTAAGAAAGCTAAACAATCTTAACTAACAAACAAAAAGGGGATGAAAAGCACATTCACTTGGCAATTAAAACAAAGAAATATCAATATTAACAAACCCCATTAAACCCCAAATATAAAATCATAATCATAAATTCAAAAATATAAAAAGACAACTATTATCTTAAATTGAAAAAATAAACATACCCTTTACGCAAAATGAGATGCAAGAACCAAAAGAACAAATCTTTCACAATATAAAAAAGGAATTTGCTATAAAGAATCCATTTTTGATATGAATTCTAATTCTCCTCTCTTTAATGATATGTAATATTCTTTGAGTCATTGAGATAATTTAATGAGAGAGGAGAATAATTCAAATCAAAATCCATTTATGACTAAAATTCCATATTCTAAGTCTTTGTTTTCATACATAAATAAATTATTATTTTTTTTTAAAAAAAAAAGTACGTTTAAGTACCTTTGAAGTTTTCGATATGGACCCGGTTTTGTTGCATGACTGAAGGAGAGAGGCAAGGGCTATAGACATATATTAAAATTTGATTAAATTTAAATTTATATTAAAAAGTCTTATATTAAAAGGTAAAAAAAATTTTAATAAAAATGATTTCGTATCAAAAAGACTTAAACTTAAGTTTTAATTATAAATAATGAAATATTTATTAGTCTATCGTAATCGTAATTAGTTAAATAAAGTTAATTCATTAGGATTAAAAGATAAATAAAAATAAAGATACATATTAGTTACCTTGAATTATGCCGTTTTGTCTTAATCTATGGATAGACTTTACGTTTATCCAAAAAAGAAAGATATTTTATAAATTTAGAAGTTTAATTTCTTCTTTTATTCATTATGTGTGTAATTAAACAATGCTACATATAGTTTTTGATTTAAACAGAGTTTTGTGGAATTTATCCAAATTCTATTATCGAAAAATTATGTTGTAAGTGTAAAATTAAAATAATTTTTTTATAGATATAACGATGTTAAATTTCATTAATTTATATATTTTTTATATATATATTTGAAATGTTTTAATAAAAAATTCGGAATTTACCATTAGATAGCTATCACTTATGCATCATCTGGTTATTACTAGTTAAAAAAGAATTGTTCATATATTAATTAATACTAATTAATATTGTATAGTCTTAATCAACAATTAAATGACTATTGTATATCTTTAATAATTTTTTTTTTTTTTAAAAAAAAAGACAACGTCAAAACTACGGCATTATACCCTTTCTGGATTTTTGTGAAAAGATTATTCAAAAAGTTGAAACGAATTTTAAATATTTTATTGATCAACAAATTTTTCCAAGAATCCTGTGAATAAGTTGAAAAAAGGCAAAAAAAAGTTGAAAAAAAGGAAAAAAGAAATTAGGTGGGAAGCATATTGCTGTCACAATCTGAGAATTATTAAATTACGTATGATTTTAAGGAAGATTGAGATATTTTTTTATTTTATTTTTAACTTTGTTTTTATGTAGAAATAAATATGATTAAAAGTATGATTAATTAGTACGGATAAGGAATATTAAGTCGATGGATATGGTACTTTGAATTATGTTTTTTTTTTGTAACGGAAGATTTTGGTATTAAATTCACCATATGAAAAAAAAAATATTCATATGATTATTATGTTCTTTGTACTATCTTTATAAAATTTTATTATTATTTTTTAGCAATATGTATTGATTTTAGGCTAAATACAAATTGTATAAAATGAATAGATGAGATCAAGCTTATTTTTTAAAATTTGGTTTGGAGTTTTAAAATGATTTGTATTGTCCGAATCTTCTGATAGGATTTAGGTGATTTAGATTCAAACTTAATGAGTCAATAATACTATTATACATTAAACTAAATAAAATTGCACAAAAATTGAAATCAAATTAGCAATAAAAGTAATATAATATATATAGAGAATGTGAAAACTTTATGAGTTCATATTTGAATATATATATTAGAATATGAAAACTTTTTGAGTTCATATTTAATATTCTATCATGTGTCTACTTCTCATTTAATTTTTTAAGGTTGAAATATATTATTATTTATTTGGTGGATCTTACATTCCTAATTTATGATTCAAATTTTATTGACATAGATTTGCTCTCGACTTATTCAAATGAATTTTCCCTCTTTGTTAAGCATAAAAATTAAAACATGACAACATGAAATCAACTTTAATAAATGGGTAAATTGTAATTTGTTACCTAAGCATCGATTATTTTTATTAAAAGAAATTAAGAAGATTCTATTAATTTGTTTCTCTCTCTATATATATAAATAATGATGGTAAGCTTGGAAGTTAACGCCTCTAGAGATTTGGGAATAAAATAATAAGATTTAGACTTATAATATCAAATTTTAGTTTAATTTCAAGTTGGAACGAAATCAATTTTATTATCAAATTTCAAGATGTGATATTAATATTAATTTTTCATTTTTATGATCAGAATTTTAATTAAACGCGTGAAAAAAAGTCCAAAACAATGACTCTCTGGTCTAAACCTACATTTGACCCCTATTGTTAAACAAATATATTAAAAGTTAAATGATTCAGCCAATTTCTCAACTTTTTTCATATTTAAATGATGTTTTCTTTAAAAGTCAAATGGATTTATTATTTTTATCATGTGTCCTAATTTTGTTTTTAAAATGTACTTTCCACGATTTTTTTGTTCAATTTGCAGTAAAATAATTAATAATTTGGAGGAAAAGTCAAGTTTGAATATATATATATATATAGTCAAAGATCATGAGAATGGAGCTAAATATTCCTTTAATCATGATTAGCATGTCTTGATGATCATTTTGGGATATTTTGAGACAAGAAAGAATGTTTTATGATTTTATTTTTTTTTACATTTTTAAATAGTGGAATGAAATCACAATGATATAAGTCAGTATTTTAAATTAAATATGAAATAGTTTGAATTTTATATGGCAATTATTACTTTAAACAACCATTTGGCTAAATTATCTAAGAATTATAATTTCAAAAAGAATTTTGACCGTCGAGGCTATAAAATAAATTAATCACATATTGGATGGAATAAAACAAGTTATTTCATGATTAAATCTATAAAAAAAATTATTGTGTTTAATTGATTTCAATCATTTTATAATATTGCTTAATAATTCTTTTTATTTTTTGTTATTCAAAAGTATACTTTTGGTATTCAAAGTCTAATGTTCCAAATTAATTACACCTTATATATTTCTACTAATAGTTTATTTTGTTTGTAATTCGCGATAAATATCTCATTTTTCTGTTATTTGATTCGGTATACAATTACCATTTTCGATATACAAATGTATAATTGTGTTTGCATTTGTATTTGAATAAAGAGGGAGAAAAGTGTATATACAAATACAAGTACATATATTTTCGTTATACACACTCATAAATCTTATTATACAAATTACAATGTTTAATGAATTTATCCGAAACTGAACAATTTGTATAAAATTGGATGTTTGTAGCGAATTATACAAATCAAAAGGTCCATATATAAAACATAAAAAAATTGTTATGGGAGCCAACATGTAAAATTTAAATATAAAATACAAAGATATTTTTTTATGTTTGTATATGTGAAAGTGTTTATGTAAGTAAAAAAAAAATATCAAGTACTCCCGCCTTTAAACAAAGAATAAACATCTGTCCTTTTTTAGGTATTAAAAATAATGACTTTTTCTTTTTTGTGTATCAACTTTGTAATTTGACATAACTGTAAGTTAAGAAACATTATCAAAAAGTATTCTTTATTTTCTTAAATGTCGTATCAATCAAAGAGATAATTCTTATAAACGGGGGAAGTGATTATCTAATGTGAGATTAAATAGTCCATGAATCTGCTAATGGGCCCAAAAGAGCAAACGGCCCATAAAATGTTACGGAAGAGAAAAAGCCCAAAACTATCATCTTTTAACGATACTCATAATTAATAACCACAATACCATGAAATATTGGCTGAAGTTCTATATAACGATTTGGACAATTCTCAAATCATGATTTTTTACGATGAACTTAGGATCGACTAAGTTCATTGCGCTTGAGAATTATATCGGTTTAGGATTAAATTACATTTTTTTGATACATTAACACATGAAGTTAAGCCCATTTTAACTTCATAAACTTACTATTTGAAGTCAATTATTACGGAAAATTACAGGAAAAATTACCAATATGCACATTTTATTTTATTGCAGTCTCTAAAATTTTATACCATTTAAAAAAAAATTCAAAAATCCCCCTGGGATACATCGTTTCCCTCTCGCTGATACATTCCTATTCCTCTCAGATACATTTCTCCCCTCGCGGATATATTCCTCTCCTATGTATCCTAATCTTATGCCCTCTTTGATATATCTCTTTCCTATGTATTCAAATGTCATATCCCCTCTCTGATACATCCCTCCCCTCTTTGATACATTCTTCATCCACGTATCCGGATGTATATTGATGTATCCGAAATTCCAGGAAAGTATCCGAAATCTATAAATTTAAGGGACTTTAATTTTGTAATTTGAAAGAGAGTGGGAACATAAGTGAATTAAGCTTTAACATGAAGATTATGTATTATAAAGTATAATATGCTCTTGCGAGCGTACTGTACATTATCCCAATTAATTAAGATAATAGTAGGACCGCAACTACTTGAAACCTGCAATGCACTTTCCAATAAGTTGCAAACACAATATTGACGAAGTAATATATGTATATTTTATAATTTATAAACGGATTTTCTATTTCTATAAAATCGAAATAACATTTGTGTATATTTTATTCTTTCAGACTCTATCCGCATATGAGATTACCTAAGTCCTAAGATATGTCATTTTGTGGCATATTTTGCTATATAAATAAATAGATAACTTGTATAGTCATTCAATTATAACAGTTTATCCATCTAAATCATTTATATTTATTTTCTATTAGAAAAAAATAACTCAAATTAAATTTCACTAGTCACAAAGTCATTATAAGCAAAAAGGAGAAGGAAACTAAAAATGGAATACTAACTTACAAACGTTTATTATAGACCCTAATTTAAAATTACTCTTTTTGTTTAACAATACTGATCTATTATTGACTTTGAAGATTTGTCACATTCTTCTGTCTAAATTTTCATATATTATATTTATGTCACATGAATAATTTGTAAGTAACAATTTAATATTAAAATTAGTTTTCTTACTATGACCAATTTGGTAAAGTTCGAAAATATTTTTATCATAATGTGATATTGTCTGTTATGAAAAAGATGGACGATTTTCTTTTCTATATGTGCTATTCATAGTGTCAAATGTATCTTATGGATAACATATAGTAAGGGATCGTATGATAGTTTGATTAATATTATAAAAGTATTTACCAGGAAATTTATATATTATTTTATTATAATATTAGTTATACGATTATTAATAATTCCACACTAATTTAATGTTATATATAAACAACTAAATTCCTCCTAATTACCAACTATCAAACATATCTAACTCACCTCCAAACCAACTATCTAACAACTCCTTGATTTCCCAACAAATATTCTCGGTATACATTTCATTTTTTAGCAATTGTGTTTGTAATTCGCAGTAAATATTTCATTTTTTTGTCATCTGGTTCGATATATAATTAACCATTTGATATACAATTATCTATTCGGTATACATATGTATGAAATACGAATGTGTTTGTATAAATCGAGAGAAAAATGTATATACAAATATAAACACATATATTTTCGTCTTATACACTTATAATTATACAAATACATATCTTATTATACAAATTACAATGTATAAATGAATTTATACAAAACTGAACAATTCATATAAAACTGGACGTATCTAGCAAATTATACAGATCAAAAGCTTTATAGCAAACATAAAACTTGCTATGGACCGCAATCATGCAAACTATAACTATAACATACAAATATGATTTTTATGTTTATTATATCTGAAAGTTGTTCTTTTTTTTTCATATGTATTTTTAAAATTATCGTAGACCGACAGATAAAAATGAGACTAAATCAATTCTTGTGTTATTACTTTGTTATCTTTATATTCATTTCGTCGAATCATTAATTCATATCATTGTTAGGCTATAGCAAAATAAAGATATTTTTATAATCATGGTGTGATATTATTGAATGATTAAATTATTTGGAAAAAAAAAAAGTGAGTGGTACAAAATAGCTTTAAGACCAATGATACAATTAGACAGGACAATGAATTATGAAAATGATAGATCTTGGCTTATTCTTTATATATTTATACTAATTTTATCTTTAATTATTCATCAATCTAATATTGCATGACTAGGAAAAAATAATTGTAAACGTAAAATTCCAATAGTGCCCTCTCTTATCACTCTAGGTTCCTGTTTTATCCATGGGTAATTTCGTCAATATGTTTAAAAGCTAAAAAAACCATTGTCTTGATGCCGCATATATATGGTGTAAAGAAGATTCCCATATCAATTATCAAAAACCCTACTAAAAACCTAATTTATCTCTTTGTAGGGTATCCCACAATTTGATGTTAGGTGGAAAATTGTTGAATGATCTGAATTTAGAATGAAATTTATATATTTTTTTATTTTAGGATTAACGAAATTTCAATATAAAGAGACGTTTTTTTGTTAATAACTTTATATGATATTAATTCAAATTAATTAAATCAGTAAATATTGAATGTCAAGTGATTATATAAATGAAGTCGTTAGGTGGTTAAAAAAGATGGACCCTCTCTTTTGGATACATGTGAAAAAATTGATTAATAACTTATATTTTTTCGAGTTATAGATATGACGTAATTTGAGTTTTTAATCTTTATAACCCTATAGATAAATTACATTTTAAAACAACAAGGAGGACAATACTATTCTAAAAGTATTGATCAAACTGAGTCATTATATAAAGTAATTTACCAAAATAATATGTTTTTTAAAAAATTTTACAAAACTAGTATAAACGTATTTCACAGTAACGTTTTAGGGTATATTTATTTTTAAAAGTTTGACGGAGTCATTGATATACGTTACTCACAATAACGTTTTACTCCTAACGTTACTGTGCAGTAAACGTCTTCTCTTGAAAAACGATACGTACGGTAAGTTTAGGAGGTAAAACGAGTACGTCAAAAAAACGTTTTCGGAGTTAAAATAAAAAAAAAAGGTACTCACAGTAACTGTTATCAAATTAACGCTGGTAGGTTTTAAAATGAAAATATAACCAAAACGTTACTGTGAAATACGTTTTAGATCTAGGTTTTTACAAATTTAAAAAATGTATTATTTTAATAAATTATTTTATATAATGACTTAGTTTGGTAAAAAATGCACTATTTAGGTGAAATATTTAGGAAAAAAAAGATAAAAATAGTAGACATGGACTGACGTGGATCCTTGCTGTTTTGGTCTACCAATTATATGACTATCTATTTATATATATATATAAATATCTCAATTTACTTTACTCTTAACATTTAATGGTAGGCTCCCCTTTTGTACAATTAATTTTTTATTTTCCCACCCCATAATTCTTGGTAACTATATAAAGCCATTTCCCAAATTAAATTTAGTCACATTACAAATTTATAAGCCTTTTATTTTCTTATATATATATTTAGCTCCATTTAGAGAATTAGGATATTATTATGGTTAGAGTTATGGCTAGAAGAACAATGAGTCATCGGATTTTAACGTGCGATAAGTTGGAAATAGTGACATTTTCCGGCGATCCCGCATCGATAAATATTTCCGATACTATTTTTGGTTTTCTCGATAATGAATCGTTGAGAAGTATTCATCTTGATTTTTGTGACGATAATGAGAATAATGATGATGAAGACGAAGAAAAAGATGAGTCTGAAAATGTTGAAGATAATCAATTTTGGGAAACACAACATCAGCTTTTACAAGTAAGTAATTTCTAATACTCAATATATTTTTTTTAAAAAAAATAAAAGTTTAAATAAAAATTAACAAGGCGAGCAAAGAACTCCGTGCGTTAATAAGTAGAATGTGTAATGTGAAAAATCTACTCCAATGTAGTGTTTGGCGTAACCTATAATCATGTGGAGATAAACTTTAATGTTACTCCGAGACTCTAAAATCGAATCAGAAATGATACAAAGGGTTAGTCTTTAACATCTTCATATCCTTGAATTTCTCCTATTGATCCGATAATTAATTACTTAAAAGTCATTTCATTAATTAATTTTTTTCTTAGCTAATTACTCCTTTTTAAATGATTTAAGTTATTTTTAATAATAGGAAAGCTTGGTAGTAAGTTTGATATGATTATTACAAAAAATAGAATAATAATTTGTCTGTTTAATTGAACTGATAGTATAAAGATTCTTTATATTGTTTGTGCATATAATTTAAAGTCCTGTTATTATGTGATGATTTTGTAATGATTTAATTACATGAATTGTGTAATTTTATAACTTCCAATTTATTCTAGTTACCAATTTATGTTATCAAATAAAGTTATTTGTAATTATATTTTAATAATTTGATTGTGTAAATATTTTTATTTCATTAGGGTGTACTATATCGAACTACTTCTTTGGAATCACAAATTCGAAGCATTACAAAGGAGGCAATGAAAGAAGGAAATGAAATTATATGTAGTTGTCGCAGAACGCTGGATGACAGCTGTAAGACCTGCCTCATGAAGGAGGTTTGCAGCCGTCTGCAAATTGCAGGGTTCAACTCTGCAATTTGCAAGTCGAAATGGAAGAACTCTCTGGATATTCCATCAGGTAACTTTTTTTAAAAATAATAAAATAAGTAAATGATTTTTTTAATAACGAGCTTAAGATATATATAATGATGAAGTAATGAAATTTTAAGCTTAAATTATATACATTTGTTGAAAAGTAGAAATATTATATAGTGAGTGAAGGTATATCTATATATGTCAACATCCTTAAAATGTGAGATTTATAATCTTAAAAATAAGATAAATAATTTGCTATAAAATATAAAGATGACTCGATCACAATGTGAGATTTATAATCTTAAAAATAAGATAAATAATTTGCTATAAAATATAAGGATGACTCGATCACGTGAAAATTTCTTACACTATTAATGTACTTAATTTAAATAAAACCTACTACTATGACAAATTAAATTACTTACCGCTTATTTCAAAGATATGATAAGTATAAATACCTCTTCGTAACGAAAATACATATAGAAATTTTATAATGTTTATATTTTCTTTAATATGTTCGAAAAGAAGAGTGATCTTTTATTATATTTTGAAAATCGATTTGAACTATCAATAATAGAAAAATTTAAGAAGATCTTTAACCTTTGACGAAGATGAAATGATAACTTATAAAAATCTTTTAATAATAGTGTATAAAATGACAACTTTATACCTACATCTAGAGCTTTTAACTTACTATATATTAAAATAAATAATTATATAAGTTATAACTGAGAATGACAACCATATAAAAATCTCTTTTAATGTATGGCAATGAACCAATTACATAGTTTTGATATTTCTAATAGCTGGAAAATGACTTGTTTAATTTGTGGCTATCCACCAAGGACAAATTTTATGACAAGAACTTTTCAGACAATTTTTTTATTCACTTAAATATTAAATATATATTAATTGTTGAATAACTTTAACGATCTTATTAATCTATCACACTATACAGGTGAACATACATTTATAGATGTAATTGACTTATCAAATCCTAAAAAGGGTGAAGTAAGAGTTATCATAGAGCTAAATTTTCGTGCCGAATTTGAGATGGCACGAGGATGTGAAGAATACAATCGATTAGTAAAAAGTTTACCAGAAATATTTATTGGAAAAATCGAAAGATTGCTATCGTTGATCAAGATTTTGTGCGCGGCAGCCAAGAAATGCATGATGGACAAGAAAATGCACATTGGGCCGTGGCGTAAACAAAAATACATGCAAGCAAAATGGCTTAAAACCCGCGAACGTGTGGAGACGGTCAAGTTAACCTACTCGTCCATAGAGGACGAGTATTCTAGTCGGCCGCCTCCACGGCCGAGGGCCTCCATGCTCACGGTTGATTTGTTGGAAAATTTGCCAAATTTACATCTCATCACGGCAGTTAAAGTATTGTGAAATTTTGAAAAAGAGACATTAGTATATAAGCTATATTTTGAAATACTATATTGTATTTGCTATAATTGTATTTTGTTCTTTTTCTCTAGGTTTTTGGGGTTGGGGAGTATTTTTTTTTTTTGTTATTGTTGAGAGAGTTTGATGTTATTGTTAGAATTTTAATTTACATCTTTTTAATTAAATAATTACCTTGTTTTCTAGCTAAGGAATAAATCTCATTTTATTATGGTAGGGTATTATATTTTACCACTAGGCCACTAGTTTGTGTTTACTTCATACAAAAGTTTGATTTTCTAAAACAAAAATAGAGCTTGATCAATGAATGAGATTTCTTCTCCAATTAATTATAGTTTTCATATGTAGGCTTTAAATATGAAAAAATCCTGATACAAGCACTTTTCCTTCGAATGAGTTTTATATGATACAAATTTAAAGTAATTAATAAAACTCTAATATCAATGTCGAATTTACCGTGAAAAGAAAAAAAAGGGAAGAGGGTTTGGGGGGGGGGGGGGGGGGGGCAAATATAGCGTCGTGATGTTTCTCGGGTCGTGTGCATGGGCGTAAGATAATACGTTTTTCAAGCAGAGCTTTGAAAACACCATAACCAATGTGGCAAGTTTGATTAACTTTTCATTAATTTTGAGTATTTCATATATAAAAAAAAATCAATGAGCAAAGCAAAATGATTAAAAGTTACTTTAAACATAATTTAAGAATTTTATAATTAGGAAACTTTAAACGGTACATTCGACTAGAATTAGGGCGGGATGAATGAAACTATCTCGATTATTTATAGAAAGATTTTGGGCTTGAGTCATAAGATTAAAAAAGAACTAACACAAAAGACGTTTGTCTTACTTAGCCCGCCTTGGACAAGAAAAAAAACAGGAAAAAATAGAAAAAAACAGGAAAAAATGCGGTGAACGTGGATCGAACACGTGACCTTCAGATCTTCAGTCTGACGCTCTCCCAACTGAGCTATCCCCGCAACTGTTCACATTGTAGTATATTTATTTTATCAATAAATATTTTGTTACTATTGTTCTTTTTGCATATGAAAAAAGAAAACTAATAGAGTACTCATTTTGATTTTACATATCTACATCAAACATATCATTTTAAACAAACAGAAACCCTTGCTATAAATAAAAGATTCATTAATCGAGAAGTTTGTACATTCTTTAGCGAATATAAAATCATCATGAAATTCTTGAAGTAACATTGATCATACACAATTTAATTGTTACGTATGAAAATTACAGAATATGCATATGTGTTAATCCACTATATGAATGAGAGCTAGTTATAAGAAAATTGATTTCCTTTATTTATGTATATCAACTCGAATTCAATGTACATCTTGCTTTTTCTTGCTATGTAGTAAACATTAAATTGAATTATATACATGATTAGTTTAATTATTACCCTAGCAAAGCAAAATAAAATTGAATCGAGATGTAATAAAACCCTAAATTTAAATTAATCGGGTCATTGTAATAGAGAAAAAAAATAATGCGGTGAACGTGGATCGAACACGTGACCTTCAGATCTTCAGTCTGACGCTCTCCCAACTGAGCTATCCCCGCAAGTGATTACAACTTTATTATGTTAACTATATAAAAATTTTATCCAACTCCATAAAATTCAAAAGCAATAACAATATTGACAACAATAATTCTATGTAATATTTACTAAACAGAATGTGATGACAACCCAACCCTGGCTTGTGAATCGAGGATTTATCGAAAATAACTTTTTTTTCTTTCTTATTATATCAACATCACCCACTTTCTTTTGGTTAAGTTGCTTTTATCTTGTGAATGACATAGATATGAAAAATATTGGTTACAAATTACAACTTATAATCAATCAACTAAGTTGGGAGCATTTATTATGTGGATTTATTTATCATTGTATTAACAACTCTAGCAAATAACCACTTTTTAGTCCTTATAATTGAAATACAATCATAATAAATCTCAAAAGTTAAGTTTTTGCCTGTAATCACAACGCCGAAATCGACCATTTACAATAAAGTAAAATAATGTCAACAAGTTAATAGATAACAAGAAAATACAGGGTTGTTCTTGTAAAGAATCTTGATTGTGAACAAGGATATGAAACATCCACAAGTCAGAGATACTTTTCTTTTAACCATGGTGTATCCTTGTCAGCTCACGTGCATCTCGACTGATATCTGCTACCTCGTACTAACACATGTATTGTGTATATCTATCCATAAAAGTTGCTTGGACAGTGAAAAGAAATCGCCTAGTGCTTTTTTGCCTCTTAAGCATGAGATCTCATCGTTCTTAATCCACATCACCGACTTCTAAGCCATACTCATGGGTGTTTCATGAGTTATAAATACCGAGCCAACCACGACAACTCCTTGCTGTCTTTAAGGGCAAAAGAAACATCATCACTGCAACAAAAAAAAAACAAACGCAAGAATCAGTAGGGCCAAAAGCAACCATTTGCAGATGTCCGACCACTGCCCAAGATGCTGAAAGGTGGAAGCGGGAAAGTACAACCTCTCTTCGTTTTAGAAACTCTTAGTGAAGGTTTCATCCTAATAAGGCTGAACTGCGAAGAGCATTACAGGTATTGACGAATTAAAACAAATAAAACATGGGTATTTACAAGAATACACAAAAATCTCTTCAAAAAACCAACAATTCAAGAGTTTATATGATGTACTTTAAACTACCATCACTTGAAAATATATATAAGAGCATTACAGAGTTTTCATATATATGATTCACACAATTAAGATCTTAAAGTCAAGTCTTGTAATCATATATAACCAAAATGCTTAACCCCCCAAAGAAGAATCAGGCACGCTTTGAAAACCATAAGTAGGGTTATTCCTTTTAATGAAAAGCATTATAATGGCGTGTCACACAATTCAACGCTTAATAATGCTGATGAACAGAAGTATAAGCTTACGTAAGACGATTCACACAATTAAAATCTTGAATTCAAGTCTTGTAATCATATATAACCAAAGTGCTTAAGCCCCAAAAGAAGAATCAGGCACGTGTTGAAAAAAAGCCATAAGTAGGGTTGTTCCTTATAATGAAAAGCATTTTAATGGCGGGTCACACAATTCAACACTTAATAATGCTGATGAACCCCAATGCAACTTAGCAGCACTTATGCTAGAAAAGCACGGATGAACAAATTAACCAGTTAGAAATTCCATTCGTCAAAGATGATTTTCTTCTAAATATCTTGACCGATGGATTTCTGAGAGTATCATAAAAGAATTACCCAAACTTGTTTGGAGCTGAGGCGTCGTTGTTGTCTTATCATTAAAAAGTTGTTATTTTTAGGAACTCTTTGGGCACACATGATTATGCAAACTAGATTATTTGGGATTAGATTCTACAGCGCATTTTAGTTAAAAGAGAAACTTCAGTTATAAGGTTTGAATCACATACTGCTGAGGTAATAAAGAAACTTACCTTGGGAAATTGAGCTGTAACTTTTGCAGTTTATGCTTCACTCCAGGTTCACATAGAATTATTCTGCATTCACCAAGCTTGCATCTGCCACCAAACAAAATAAATGTAGGATGATTAACAAAGTGAACAAGAATTTCCACACACGTGCTGACATTTTTGAAGAGTCCGAGCAACATTGATTTCCAGTCACCATTCACTGGCATCCACTTGCTATCCATATCAACAATTACATCTACTTCACAACATTATGAGAACAGGATATCAAAACACAGAACTAATTTGTTACAATGACAGCCTAGTGTTGTCAAAGTTGCACTTAAGCCCTGAAAAACAACGTCAAAACGTGTTGAGTGCCACCATCCTCAATGTGCGCTTTGGTCTCATCATCGAGGTTCTAAGTCATACTTTTCCTTGCCAATGAGCCTCTTCTAAAGAGCCGATACTAAACAATTGAAACACTACTTTATTGTTAAAAAAAATTCAATTTCTTTGTTCATGTGTGTCATTTATGGTTATATTTATTGGTCTTAGACTAAATATATATATTTATTTTTATTTTTTTCCCCTCCCTTGGCACCTTTTTTCATTAGAGCCCACAATTTATTTGCACATAAAGCCCCAGCGGACCTTAGAGCTTTTTTGCTTTTGATAACACTGCAAGCCTCTGTCAAGGTTAGGAAATGGGGGTTATCCTACCAGAGTTATACTAAGAAATCAAGACTTGCCGCACACAATACACAAAATAAATAAATAAATAAATAAATAAATAATACAACAAAGTAACAAGGATTGGAGACTTCATTAATCCAAGGTTAAAAATTTATAGCTTGATAATTTCAGGAAGCTAACGAATATGTGGCTTACCCAACTTTTAAAAGCATATCCCATCCTGGAAATTTCTCACCATTGCTTGTACAGAGACAGGAAACAGTTGTTGCCAACTGCATTGAGAAAATTATTTCAGGGAGAAGCTAATGTTAGGACAGATTACATATAAGTGCATAAAAACCAAACCAGAAGGAAGAGTAGAATCAAAGTGGGCAGACTTTAAATTGAAAAACTAGTAATCAATTATAAATTTTGTTTTCTTTTCACAACAAAAGATGCATGA
The DNA here is from genome assembly GCA_027704765.1 of Solanum habrochaites. Lineage (NCBI taxonomy): Eukaryota > Viridiplantae > Streptophyta > Magnoliopsida > Solanales > Solanaceae > Solanum > Solanum habrochaites. The sequence continues at coordinate 1,014,844 of JAKWJA010002491.1, forward strand.
TTTCACTACAAGAGATACATGATACATCAGTAAATCATAGAAGCCACAAGAGGCAGATGAAAAAAAAAAAAAAAAAAAAAAAAAAAAAAAAAAAAAAAAAAAAAAAAAAAAAAAAACAAAAAAAAAAAAAAAAAAAAAAAAAAATAAAAATAAAATAATAGGTCAACTAGATGATGAATTATAATAAATAAGGTACATGTGATCTAGCGCATGAGAAGACGGTAACTGAGAGTCTACAGTAAGTGCCAAGGTGGTCACGCTAATCCCACATCTCTGTGTATCCACTTATAGAACATAGTGGCTCGCTACAAGAGATAAATATTAGCGCGAGTCGTCTGTAGTCCTTGTGATACATGTATGTTCTCATGTATACTTATCACCACACACCCAAAAGAAATAATATAGACAGTGATGACAAGAACTATGACATATAACTAAGAAACCTATAATCTTCTGTGCGCCACGTTCGTACGTCAAACAAGTGAAACATCCAACTACGTCAACTGTATTGCCTTGCAGCCACTTATGTATATCACCAATATGCAGAAATAATAAGAGACTAGTCCTAACACCTGTATTAGTCTCCCTTTATGGGTAGAATTCCTGAGATAGGAGTTGCCATTTTGTGCCCAAGGGTTAATGTTCAGCCCGAACTTACCTGGTGTGGTATAATATTCATTTCGAAACTCTTTTTTACATTGTTACCTCATTAAAGGCCATGTACTGTACTCACAACTTCCCTGTTCCCGTATGTAGAAAATAATTTTAGGATTGAATAAATTTGCTCCCAACCTCAGACCTCTCTTAGATCATCTTGACCATGAAAAATTCAACAGATTTACCTTAAACCACCCAGATAGAAGAATCTGCCCTTCTGTTCAATACCCATGTTAATACTTCCATCTCTCGAAACCCAGCTCAAAGCCACAACTCCACGAACCAGCTAAATAAATTATCATGTGTCAACCTCCATTCGAACTGATATTCTCAGCCAACATAGGTCAAATCTAAACAACCATCAAGCCTCTTTTTTACAAATAATTGTGGTGTCTGGACCAACTTGCACGCACGTCGACTAATTCCACAAGATACCTGCTTTACTTCCCACTTGCAACAGGTAACATGTAACATGATCCACCAAGGTTTAGACAACAAATAAGAACAAATCACCTAGTATTTATTTGTCTCTGCTGAGATTTGAACTTGAGGCCTCATGGTTCTCCTCCCACTTCATTCACCTCTAGGCCACACCCTTGGATGCCAGCTTTCCTTTTCACCAGCTTAAGGTACATCTTTCCTCTTCACAATTAACTTCTTCATCGGCTCAATTTAGACATCTTTCCCCAAAGTTTCAACAAAATTTGACTGTCCAATCACAACGAATTGGAGATTTACTACTTGTGGCACTGTTCATTCACTAGCACCCGCTACCATGGAAGTCAAAAATGCTTCTTCTCTCATCCCTAAAGTTGTGTACCTGTCCTATAGAAATGACTTCGATCATTTCTCATGTTGTATTGGAAGGTTTTCTTATATACCTTCTTTGCTACATAATTACGGATAGGGATGCCTAACCCACTTGGTGGTTTATTTTTTATTTTTTTGAAAAAAAAAGCAGAGGAGAAAATTTAACTATTTTTTACATTCACCTCTACCCACCCCCGCAAGCGGACACCAACTAGTTTGGGCTTGAGAGTAGTGCAAGACAAAAAAGGGAAGATCAAAAGAGAGTGGACTCTTGGTTGTTATCTTGTTAATATCTTGTTATCAACAAGATATGTCCCACTGACTGAAATGACTGTTGAAATTACAACACAGGGTTTTTCCTGTTGGACTCAACTTGGGATTGAGATGTTGGAACATTCTGATGGCTGCTCCCCTGCCATTCTGACAAGCATTTTACCTGACAAATACACATAGATAAGTAATCTGTACAAACCTACCAGGAATGTTAGATGTTCAAAACCAGAAAGAATGTGTATTTCTTTCTAACGGAATTCCAAGTATTTTTTTCTTGCCACTAATGTCTACAAAGTTCGAGGTTTAGGTCACCTGGTGCAGCAGAATCGGGAATTGGTAGCAATTTCTTAACACGATAATCTGCAAGTTCCGCAGCTCGCCTACATATTTCTAGTGCACGGCGTGCATCACCTGAAACGGCTGCCACCTGGATTTATGTGTAAAGTGGACATTGCTTAAATAATCAACTTAAGTATCACGTTTGCAACAGCACACAAGCAAGTATGTAAATGGGATGATTAGAATCAACTAATAAAGATAAAATCCTTGTAGAGGTGAATCACAGAAGGACCAACCTTCCTTGACGCAAATTCAATTGCAGGTTTTTCAAAGGCCTCAATTCCATTGAGGCGAGTTAAAATAATTTCTTGAAGCTGCTGATAGTTATAGGGACCAAAGCAAAGTCTTTGAATGCCCATACGACTTGAAATCCTCGGAAGCAACTTCTCCGGAAGATCCATAGTATTTGCAATACCTGTTGGTGAGAGAAGTTCCCATTTTATCTTCACATATAATAACTAATACAGAAGGAAGGAAATGCTGATAGCAAATTGTGCACGCACCTATAACAATCAGTTTGGAATGTGGCTTGGTAGGCCAATCAAGAATGTTATATAAAACCTGGATTAAAAAAGGAAACAAAGTCATACACATGCAATTTTCTGATTTTGATATGTACTATTGTAGATACAAGGATGCATCATTTACCGCTTGATTTCTGGTAACTAGGAGATCCAGTTCATCTATAAGTAGAATACAAGGCCGGTTTTCCTCTTTGCTACGTTCAGCAACATTGGAAAACCGCTCATTCAAGGAATGAAGAGCCTTTTTCCAACCGATCTTGTGCCCATTAAGTGCTTCATAAATAACCTGAAACAGTAGAGAGAAACATTTCAGAGAACAAAGATATTTTCTGCATCACGCGAGAAATTGCATTGCATACTTACACTGTAAATATTTTCGGGTGAAGCCAGTTTTAGGCCATTAATCTCCACAAAACAATAAGGTTTAATGCTCCCTGCATCAACTTCACACCTTAAACTCCTCATTACTGCTAATACACTCATTGTCTGCATCAACGCAAATAAGGAACACATCAGTAATGTCAGACCAGCCTAACATAGAAACGATATATGACTGCCTTATGCTATCAGTCAAGTGAATTCTCTTAAGCCAATAGATATACCTTTCCTGTCCCAGGAACACCATGTATGTAAAGGCATCTACCCAGGCATTGATCATCGCATATGGCACCTTTTACGAATGTAGTTATCTCTTCCATTTCTCTGCAAAAGAGAGCACTTCTTTGTCAGAAAATACCGAGCAAATTGCATGAAGAATAAAGATTGCACCTTGGGAAAGACGTACTTGGTTCTACAAGGTAGAGACTTGGGTAAAGTTGCCAGCAAGAGGGTTCCTTTTGCTTTCTCAAGTTCACTAAGCTTATGAGACCTCACATGTTCTGGTATCTTCTTTACACCAATTTTTGAAGTCCAAAAAACCGACCCTTTCTAGAATTCTGCACTCTTACACAAACTAATTAGCTTTCAGCAACATGAAGAAGTGAACTATGAGTCTGTCGAAGGACAAGTTGTATACCGCAGCCAAAGGATGAGCTGGAGATGGTCTGGTTAATAGATTACTTAGTTTTTCCCGTTCATATTCTACATCATCTTCCCCATCAGAGTCTTGATCTTCGCAAGAGTTCCAATCCCCATCATTCTCAGCTTCATCATCATCCTACCAAATGAGAAGACAGCTTAATAGTTCGGAATAGTTCATCAGATATGAGCAAAAGGTTCCACAAATATCATCAAAAATTATTTTATTAATAACATACCACAGCATTATCTTCAATCTCAGAAATGCGCTTGAAACTATGCCAGTGAATGTCATATTCATATTCACAAAGGAAAACATCATCTCCATCATTTCTTGCCTTCTCAAATTCTTTTGGATACAAAACAAAGCAATGTCTGATGACAGATTCCATCTGCAGATAGAATCGTAGGCCTTTATTAACGGATGTAATTGGTCACTTACTCGTAACATGTCCAATCAATTCAGACCGCCAGATAAGCAGAAAAAATGGAAGCTTTGGCTCATTTCTGTTGGGGTGAGAGTCTAATCCCGCTAAATTCATTATAACATCCAAACCCCCAAAAGCAAAATCTTACCACTTGCAAACTTTCTCTTTTGAGAACTCTATCAAGAATTACCCAATGGTAGATCAATACATTTACACCTATCGTTTGATTTTGGGAAGTTATCAATCAATTGAACTGATCAACAGGTAAATGACATTTTCTACCATAACAAAATTACAACCCTCAAGCAGCAAAATAGGTAGCATATAACTTCCACCGTGAAAAACATTACATTGTAAGACACAATAGAGAATACCACAATATTACCTCAACATCAGCAAAATCATTGGTCCGATAAAGTTCTCTCCTTAAGTTATGTGGCTGTCTTCCTGCATCTGTTTCCTCAGGAATAATATACCAATGTGCCCGGAACCAATATGTACCATCCACTTCTTTCCATATACTATAACATTGATATCACAATTAGTCATACATTACGACCACTGATATGTAAAATCAAAGAAACCACAAAAAGTTCTTATAATTAATATACAAAATAGGAAAGCTCGTATACCTCTCAATACGAGCTGCCCACAGATCACTGTCAAGTAACTTCTCCTTAGCAGTCCTTACCTGTTTCTTCCCCTTGGGTGGTGCAGGCATTTCCATTATTTTCCCTAATTTCTTCGCCTCGCAATAGACACAAATCCAATCTCCTTCAGGAACCTCCTTTAAAGGTGGCTTCAAACACTTCAAATGAAACCCTCCTAAGCATTCATCACACTCAATCATAACTACCCTCCCAGCTGGCTTGTAACAAATCCTACATTCCTCCACTTCGGGATCCTCACTGTCCGAACCAGCATCATCTCTCCTCTTAACATATACATCATCCCCCACACCAAACTCCCCCCCATCAAAAACCACTTTTTTATAATACACCCTCTTCTTACAACTCCTCGAAACACTTCTTTTTTCAACACCCACATTTTTTCTCTCTACACATTTCCTTTTTCTCTTCGATTCAGTAAGTCCCGGTGTCAAAATAGGGGTTAAATCAGCAACTTTAGATTTCCTTCTTTTAGCTGAATTGGTACCATTTTTCGGAGTAAAGTTCAGAGATTTACCTCGTCGGGCAGAATTTGGAGGCGACAGAGGCTCCGGCGCCGGTGTTCGAGGGGTGGCGCTAAGGCGAACAGAACGGCGGCAATTGGTGGGGTTTAGGGTTTGTGGGGTTTTAGGGAAAATGGGATCTGAAGGAGATAAACTGGAAATGGGAAGTGGGTTTTGCTGCTTAATGGGTGTTGCGTTAGGGGATTGTTTCGATTTCTTCTTCGGCGTACTTTCACCAAAATCCATCGAAAAAATCGAGAAAAAAATGGATTTCAGTGAATTGTAGCTACTTCTATTACAAGTTTTTGAAGAAATGGGAACTTACATACCTTCAATATTCATCTGCGAGGAGCAATTTATACACTGTTCCTTAGCTTTTGAGGGGAAAGAAGAAGAAGAAGCAGCAGCAGCACAGAGGTCAATGCAAGAATGGTAACTGAGAGCTGAGATGAGTGGTACTTTGTGCTTATGAGGTTGTTCTTGACCGTTAGAAGTATATGAAGTTATATCTTTTGTCACTTAGGTCCATTTTAGTTTATATTTAGAGTTTAAATAATACGATATTAGCTCAGTTAGTTTCTTATATTAAACACATTTGATCCTAGAAAAAAGTTTAGGGGATACCACATCCTCACGTATATCTTGTCACATTCGATTTTAGGGAGAGTAGTATTACTTGGCTTACGAGATTGTTGTCCGTTAGAAGTATATGAAGTTTTATCTTTCGTCACTTAGGTCCGTTTTAGTTTATATTTAAGATTTGAAGAATAGGATATTAACTCGGTTAATTTCTTATATTAGACACATTTGATCCTACTCAAGTTTACAATAACATATTTCATGTAACCTCATAAATCGAATTTGGAGAGGAGTGATACTTTGTGCTTACGAGGTTGTTGTTAATCGTAAGAGGCATATGAAGTTATATCTTTTGCCACTTATATCTATCTTATTTATGTTTTAGAGTTTGAAGAATAAGACATTAGCTTAACTAGTTTCTTTTATTAGACATATTCAGTTCTATAAGTATATATCTTGTGTAATCATAATTAAAATTTGGAGAGATTTTTACTTTTGTTTGTGAAGGTAAAATTATTGTTTATAATGAACCCCAGATTAAATAAAATATAAAAAAAAAAATATATTATACAAAGCAGATACAGTAACAAAGAAATCATGACGAAAATAAAAAAACAATAGTACTAAAACGAATTTGATAATCCAACAACAACAAAAGCTATGTTTAATTATTTATTTATTTTAATTTTTTTTAATTGAAAACCCATCTTTTATTCGAGATAAAATAAAATTACATACATATAAAGAATATATATCCAATTTTATTCCTACAATATGAAAATAGATAAATTATTTTTATTAGAATTTTGACTCAAATAAAATTATAAAAAAGAATGTAATTAAAATTTATCTCTCAATAATTGTTTTGTCATAAAATAGAAACTCTCACTTATTATGTGAGTGGATATATGAAACTTTTATATAATTGTTGCACTGACACCCGTAGGAGCACTAGAATGTTAACTTAATCTGATAACTTTTTCGTATTATTTCGTTTCAATTTATGTGATATATATATATATTTTTAATATCTAAAAAAAAGTTAGTTATTTTTTATAGTTATAATAATTTTGCTTTTTATGAAATGATAATATAGTAATACAAATTTTTATTACTATAGTTAAAAATGAATGAAATATTTTGTTATTTTAATTAACAAAATTTTTTAATTCAGAACTCTGAGTATACAATCACATTTATTTAAAAATCCGGTTAATATGAGATATTCGACATGAATCTTAATTCAGTGCCTATTTTTGAAAATTAAAATGTAGGATCTGAAATTTTAACTTATATCCTAAAGATGAATTTTGAGCTTTCGAAACTACTAAATCAATTTATATTCTTATGTCTAGAGGATTTAAAATCTCTCTCTATATATATACACGTTAAAATATTAATAAAATTCATCTATCGATTACGATAGTATAAAAAATAGATTTACCGCTAAACACCACTAAAACCCTTAAAATTGGTCCCAAGCATATATAGAAAAAGCACGAAAACATGGCCTTCAATATTGTTTCTTTCTTTTTGTGGACATGAGTGTTTGTTAGGTCGTTTCTTAGGTTTTCTAATATTAGCCTTTTTTGTTGTCCTATCATAACAATGAGGGACTCTAATATTTTTACAAAGTATCCTTAATTCCTTAATTTTAACTTTTAGTCGGAAGATTTTCGTTCAATATTTGATATTTATATTTAAAAATAATTTAATTTAAACTTAGATAAAAAAAGTTTTCACGGGCAATAAAATCACTTCAGTAATTAAAGTATATATACTTATACTCTTGTATATGTCCAATATCACACACAGATTATGAACACAATAACAATTTTTTACAGAAAAATTAAGCATTTTGTAATGATCGTCCATTATGTCGTTATCTCACTTAATATTAGGTGTCACTTATCATAATTTTTGTCCATAATAAGAAGGGACTAGAAAGATTTTTACAGAAAAAATCAAGTATTTTGTGATGATCGTCCGTTATTTCGTCATGCCACTTAGAATTAGGCGTCACTTATCATATTTTTTATCCATAATATAAACGAGAATAACATTTATGAGAGGATACTAGAAAATTATAGAAGTTTTTAAAAAAAATTTTAAGATTTTCATGAAATTTCTAATATGAACATTTGATTACTTAGAGAGATTAAATAGGAAAGGCTATTTTTAATATGGGGATTTGTGTAATAATTAATATTTACACTATCCATAAGCTGACTTGTATAAATAAGATATAAGTTCTTGATAATACAAAGTAATCTAACTGGCTGATTTGATCGACATGACAATATTATACACAAATTATATAATAAAATTATGAATAAGTTGTTATGTGAGATCTTAAATAAGTTATCAAGTATCGTATATACGCTAAGTTTTAAAACTAAAAACGCAATAAATTAATTTACAATTTTATTCATGTCAAAATAAAATTGCAAAAAAATTAAGATAAAAAAGAAGAAGAAGGGAGTAGCATTCAAACACAATAATAATGTCATCTAAGAAAAAAGAATATTTTTGCTTAGACACACAATTAGCTTCAACTTGAAAAAGTGGGTGGCTAGTACGAAACAATAACAAACATATCAAACTAATCGTTACTCAATATACTTTACTTTTAAATTGTAAAGATACTTTTTATAATTAAATAAAAAGGGTTTATAAATAATTTATTAAATTCATCGTTTAAGTGTCTTTGAATTGACTTATTTTAGATGCGTTTAAATCAAAATAACTTTTAAACAGTTTTGAAATGTTTGAATAAAATTAAAAAGTGTTTATATAAACACGTATTTTAAAGCCGAAATAACAAAAATAAGCCAAAAAAATATCTTAACTTGTGACTTTTGACTTATAAATCATTAATCCAAATTCAAGATTCATCACCAATGAAACTACATACAAACTTTGAAAGATAATTATTAAATTATTAGATGTTTAAAGAGATTTACATATCTAAGCAACAAAAAGTAAACTAATTTTTTTTTGTTCCAATTCAATGAACTCAAATAATATATTAGTTTATTGGCTGTCTGAAACTATATGTTTACTTTAATCAATAAATAATTTTGTGTAAAAAATGGAAGGAGGATAACACAAATAGAAATAAATAAATTATTTTAATGTTCTTTTAATGATAAATAAATTGTTTTAATACTTTACATTTTCTTTGTTAAAATGTATACATCATGACTCATATTTTTCAGAGAATATTATACAGTGCAAAAATAGACATCTGTCCTAAAAATTAGTAATTAGAATAATTGATTTTTTTTTTTTCATATTTCAAGAGGTCAAAATAAACTTGAATCTTGAATCTGGCTGTCCACCACATATATTGTTTATTTACCAATTCTTTGTGCTGGCAAAATGAAAAATTATTTTATATTATAATGTCTATTTTATAGATTCCTTTGACATTTTTGAAGATACAAACCTAAATTAATAATAATATATCTAATGTATCTTATAAATAGAGATTAAAAAAAATAGTTGTTTTTTTTTATAGTATGCTATCTTATCTTTATGGTTTGTAAGGCAAAATATGATTTAAGAGGGTTCATTGAAGTAAAAGGATCCCCCCCCCAGAAATATTTTCAAAAGTAAATAAAATATAATAGGATTACAAAATATCTGGTAATACAAAGACATAATACTGAATATATATTAAATCTAAAATGAGCTTCAGATTGAATTTTGACTCCAATTTTCATATAATGCCACAAATATACACTTAACGATTCAACTTTAAATACAATAAACACAGGAGTCCTACATGGCAAATTAAGACGCGTAGGAACAAAAACTGACACGTAGGACATGTGTGTTTATTTGTTCAACTTTTTACAAGTTTAAGAGTCTACTTATGCAAACCCAAAGTTAAAGAGTAAAATTGTAATCCGAAGCCAAGTTAAAAGGTATATTTATGTATTATGCCAATACAAATCGAAGAATAAGAGGATATATATGCGACTACTATATAATACTATTAATAAGGAAAAAAGATAGGAAGAGGCTAGCCCCCGACATTATTCCATCGATAATATTCAGCTATTTACTAACCTATTATACTAAATTTTTACTTTCGAGTCTTTTTATATAAAATTATTACTCAATGACTTAAAGCTGAATAATATCATAGTCCGTAAAATTATGATCCATCTTTTTTTATCCTGATGAAATGAAAAGAATAAAAAAAGAAACATAGTTTTCAGGCTAATTAAGTGAGAATCGAATAAAATATAAAATTTATAAAATAAAAAAATTCTTTAAAAGGAAAGATATATATACATAACATAATCTTTTTTATAGGATTAATTTTTTATATTTAAATTGTTAGTAGGAATATAAATTGTATTTCCTTTTTTTTCTTCAAAATGTCCACATTGTTTGAAAACTTTAAATTAAGACATTGACTTTATTGCATTATATTGACTACGAAAAATACTTTCATAGAAATGGAAAGATCTCCAAATGGCCAAATACAATGACAAAAATTATTTGACTAAAATCATTATTTTATTGGGATAATATGAGATATTTAATAACAAAATTTTATTTTTTGTTAAGTGAAAAATATACCAACAAAAAAAAATCAATTTTAAGACTATATTCTCTAACAAAATGATCCTTATGCTTTATTTCAACTAATTTTTAAAAAAATAAAAGTCACTTTTATTTGTTGTTCATTTTTGGGACCCTTAAAAAGGACAACCTTTTTCTCTTCATATTAATTTTATTTGTTTCCTTTTATGGTTAATAATTATTTGGTCCATTTTTTCTACCTTCTTTAATTTCCTTCTATAATGTTGATAATAATGATATTTTTCATTAATATGTGGGCACATATCAAAAAAAGTTTAAAAGATTTGGTGACTTTTTCCTGTTTTAGGCCTTGCTAATTTATGTTCACATTTGCTAATATGTTAAAACTTATTAAAGACATGTAAAATTATATTTTTATAAGACGGACGTCAAATTAATGAATATAAGATATAGTTAATAATACACATTTTATTTATTGGTTATAGTTAGATGTGTGTATTCTCACTTTGGATTAAATATTTTGTTTGAGGAGTAAATTATTTGATAGATATATTTTTACAACAATAGTAATGTATTTAATGTAATTTCACAAATGAAGTTCGAAGATAGTAGGATACGCCCAGAATTTGTTGCTACCTTTGTGGGATAAAAAAAATCATTTTCGATAAATGTTCGGCTTAAACAAAATATTTTCGAAACAGATATATCCTAGTTTATTAAAATTATTAATGATGTCAAATACAGTAGTTTTATTATTTTGTGTTTTTACCTGTCGTTATATTACTAATCAAAATTTGAGTCTTATAATGTCTATTAAAAAAAGGAAACACTTGCCACTAATTATTCATAAAGAGATTAACTTAATGTTTATTTGACTTAACCGATTAAAATAAAGTTCGCAATTATTCAAGTTTGAACGTTAAAAATTAAATATTTATAAATAAATAAATACAAATATAAATAGGGATTAAAATTAATAATAAATACCTTTAACTCCATGACAAGCTAAACTTACAAGTTAAATAAAGTATGAGTGAAAAAAAACGATCGTTAATTACGTGATTAATAAGCTAACTGTCACCTAACAACACTTAATTATGTTAACAACAATGTCAAAATCGTTAATCACTCCGCCCTTTATACCTTGTTTGGTTTGGTTGTTACAAAATTATATATCCTAAATTATTGTTTTAATAAATACAAGTACAACATTTCAATATATTATATTGTTTTACTTTATTACATAATATGAAAGATGAATCTATTGAAATAAAGGTAAAATATTGAGTTTATCGTAAATTTTTTAATTTTAAATAATAAAATATGATTCTTCACTCTAGATAGTAAGTAAAGACTAGATGAGAAAAAAAGAAGTGATTATATTAAATTAATCGTTGCATAAAATATCAATATAAAATGATAGCTTATTAAGGAAAAATTATTTGGATGAATATTTTTTTATAAATAATTATTGATTTTATTATTATTTATAGCAATTATATGTTAAATTTGTAATTTGCATTAAAAGTAAATTAAGTATGCAATATATATGTATAATAACTGTTTTTAAAAATATATTATGTTTGTTTGGTAAGAAGTTGACACATTCTATTATGAGTGTATTAATTAAAATGTGTGATAATGTATTATTTATCAATAAAACTTGTATTATATATAAATAATAAATTGTTCTTTGTAATATGAATTAAAAGTGTATTATAAATATATTAAAAGTGATCAAGTGTAAAAAAATATTATTGCTATAAATGATAAATATTTTTCATACATGGTATATTTATGTAGGTTTTCCATTTATTAATACAATACAATAAAATTTAAGTAGTAATAATCAAAATAAATATTGTATTTAAGCATAATACATAAATTGACACTCAACTTACCTCAACGGACAAGTAAACATTCTAAATTTAAGTATGCACGTCTAGACATGTGACATCTCAAACTCCTCAAACTTATTTTAACTGTATCAATTGAATATCTACTTACAAAATGATCTCTACATACTTTTAAAAGTTACGCGCCACATCAATATTGTATGTTCACGAGACACAATAAAAAATATAAAAATATTTAATTATCAACTAACGATAAGTTAATGTGCTTACTTGTCAGTTAACGTTAAAGTTCGAGTTTTGATGATATATTATGTATTTAGCGGCCAAAAACAAGCTGTCCATCCCGTTATCACGCGCACATGGCGCATGAGAGCACTCATCAATTATATATATAGAACAGTATAAATAACACTAAAATTTGCAGAAAATATCTTCAATAAAAATGGAAAATATGAAAATAAATATATTAATTACTGGTAAACTGTGATCTGAGATTTGATAGGTTTCACTAAACCCTAGAAATCATTTCTCAATTTCAGAGTCATTTGTAATTTATTGCTATTGCAATTTTGTATATTTAATTTTTTTTTTTTAAAAAAAAAAACAATTTTGAGTGGTTGGATTGAATTGTATGTATGTATATATAGTTTGTATTGTTTCTGGTTTTGGGTTGTTTTGTATTTGAGATGAAGAAGAAGCAAATTCTTCATTTTAACTTGCTTTGTATTTTTTAGTATTTAAGAGTTTGTATTGATAGTTTTGGTGAAGTGGGTTGTTGTTATTAGATCGATAAGTAAGCAGGAGGGGATTGATTGTAACTCTATGGATCGTTTGGTTAATTGGGTATCCTTTTTCTTGGTGAATTTTTTGACAAATTAGATTGGCATTGCCAGATTTGTTTTGAGCTGATTTGTTGAAGTGTTTGGAGTTTCGGAGGTGAATTTAGTGCATTTTTTAAAATTAGATTGACATTACGAGATTCGTGTAGTTGAGGAGAAGTTTCTGGTGTTTTGAGCTGATTTTGTTGGTTGTTTGAAATTTGGAGGTGAATTTGGTGCATTTTTATTTGATTGGAGTTGCTAGATTCGGTGTAGTAAGAAGTTTTCTGGCTTTCTGAGCTGATTTTGTTGAAGTGTTCAAAATTTGGAGTATTTTCTTATTAGATTGGCATTACTAGCTTCATGTAGTGAAAGGTTTCTAGTGTTCTTTGAGCTGATTTTGTTAAGTGTTTTCAAATTTGGAGGTGAATTTGTTGCCTTTCTTTTTTATTAGATTGGCATTGCCAGATTCGTTTAGTGCGGAGAAGTTTCTGGTGTTTTTGAGCTGATTTTGTTCGAGTGTTTGAAATTTGGAGGTGAATTTAGTGAAAAGATTCAAATTTGGAGCATCTTTTATTAGATTGGCATTACAAAGCTTCGGCTAATAGTGAGAAGTTTTCGGGAGTTCTGAAGCTGATTTGCTTGGAATTGTTCCAAATAGAATGTGAACATTTAGTGAAAAGATTTCAAACTTTAAGAAATAGTGAAACTTTTTTTGATGTGGATGAGGGGAGGGGGGCGGCAATGAGAGGTGAAGTTTTAGGATTGAGGGGACAACAATGACTACAGGGTCATTGGGTCTTCGTTCTAGGAAAGTTATGTTCTTTCGCAACAACAACTTTTGCACGATAGTCATCACCAAATCCAAAACAACACCCCTGTTATTCCAAGAAAACCCCCAATAACTGTTAAGGAGAAAGAGGGATTGTTGCTCTGGATCTGCAAAATTGCACCCTCGAAAGAAATGTTTGGGATGTTTGCTACTCTGTGTGGTTTCTGCGCAGCTTTTCTGTGGGTCTTGTATGTGAAAGTGTGGTCTCTACACTTCTGTACTTTGTCACTTTTTGTTGAGAGTGTGTCACATGTTAGTAGGACTTTGGATCCACTTTAGTTTAAGTGCTGTAGGAGCATAATTCCAGTTAGATCCTGTCAAATCTTTTATGACAAACCAGAGCTTTTAGCGGTAGTTTGGGTTCATGCACTTCAAATAATAAGATAGAAAATTATTGCGCTATAAGTAGTTAAGACAAAATCAAAAATCTTTATTTTTGTTTGTATTCTTAAGTTATCGGATAATGAGGGTAGTTGATAAGGTCTGCTTACCAAACCACCCTCCCTGGGACCACTTGTGGATCTATTCTGTGTAAGTTTGTTGTCATTTCTTTGATTAATGACAAGAGCTGTTGAGAGGCTTCTATTGTGGGTTATCTGGTGTTTATAGTGTCTAGTTTTTGTAAATATTATGGTTGCCTGTGCATTTCGTTTGTATTTCCGACATTTTTTAAATGAGGAAATTTCCTGATTTTGGCTAGTTTCACTGAAGATTCTCAATGAACACCGGTTATAATTCAATTTCGCTTCTGTTACAAAGGAATGCTTTTGCTTCGGCCGTTCCATATGTTGGTGCTGGTAAATTCCTACGATCACCCTCAAATCTGTCTTTTGCCTTCTGCAATGATCAAGTTTCAACTCATTTTCAGGTGAAGTGCCGCAGAACAAAGATAGGAGTTTGCATCAGAAACTGTACATAAATATATTTTCTCGGGGTATTGGTCTATACAAAAATAATGTTGGCCGCGAGTGTGTCAATTGTCCAAAAACCTCTCCTCCCCCCTCTTCTTCTCCTGTATATTTTCAAAGGATCACACTCTTCCCCTGGAAATCCATTGTGAAGGTTTCACTGTTGCCAACCCCGCAGCAATCAGAAGAGGACGACACGGAGTAAGTTTAAAAGTCTCGTAATTATCCCTGAATTTTTCTCCTTTGAATACATTGAGGTCAGAATGATGAGTTACTAAATGCTAACCTAAGTTTTCTTCTCTTTCTTTTTTGCTTTTGTTTTCGGCATGTTGCCGGTGGGGCGTGTGACTACCTTCTGTTGAAACAAAGCTATTGCATTAATGCCTGACATGCAACCATCCTTTTATCCTGGTGTAGCAAGTTGGACTTACATCCATGAAGACTAATCAGGAGTAAAGCGATTTTGGAGGTTCAGATTTCGGCGGGATATCCTTCGCTGTTAAGAGAATGATTCTTTATGACCTAATTAAAGAGTCAATGAGCTGAGGGGGCATGTGGGATGTATAGCTCTTACTTGATAAGATACAGCAATTTTCACAAGAATCCTCTATTTACAAATTTTATATTTTACATCCACACATCCACTTGGGACAGTGTTTTGTCAGGAGGAAGGCGTCAGGCCTTGGACATAAGACAGGTTGGGACCATTGATGATTCTGACCTTCTTAAGAATGGAATCTTGTCACAGGTTTGCGTTGGGGGGCATCTGCAATATTGGTATTGATCTTTCAGTTCACTCATTGTTACATTTTCTCTTGTATCGGTGGACTGTAGCTTTAGTTTTAACAAATATATTTTGATAAGGGCTTTTGATTTGATACGGCCAACCAAAATAACAGTGAATATGCAAAGAAAAAATTGCCTGTTCTATATGTTCGTGGTATGAGCAAAACAGAAGCATTTTTGAGAAATTTCAAGTGAGCTGAACAGTAGCTATGAGAATGTTTATGGAGAATTGTGTTGTTCATAACCTTACCTTATGGTGATCCAAGGCGAAATGAACGAGTAACGTTAGAATATTACATTGCCATTAGATAGAGTTCAATTTTTGCACGCATAACCAACTAGAGGATGTGTATAATGGCTGCATTCGAACTTTTTTTGTCAAATAGATGGCATAATAACAACATTAGGAGGGATAACTGCTGGAGTTCTTAAACTTCTCTAATCTATGCAGTCAATCTTAGGACCTTTTCTCTGAGTTGCTCAAAATAAATGTATACAATCATATTAAATGTTTATTTTTGAAAAATATTTTGAAGAGAATGAATTCAAGTAAAAGGAAGTGGGGAGTTCACCGAAACCTGAAAACTGTCATGGCAGAGGTATGGTTATTAGAAGAATTCATTGCAACATTTGCAATACAATCTAGTTAACTGAATGCTTTTGCATACAATTGTTTCTATAAAAAACATCTCGGAACATAATTATAGGAAGGATGAATTCCTGTAATTAAGCTTTCTAAAAAAAGTGCCTCTATCAAGGTTACCTCCTCTATCTTTAGCCAACGCATGTCATGGGATAGCCGAATACTTTTCTACTTAGATGTGAAGTTGGAACTCTTATCCATTTGCTTTAATGGAAACTATTTGCTTCGAGATCTTGCAGTCGCACCAGCTGAAAAAGGTCTGGGCATTTTTGTTACCTTTCTAGAAAAAAAAGAAAATCTGAACAGTATTCTTGGTTCAATTCTAGATGGACATATATCAGAAAGAGCTAGAGTTCTATTATCTACTGTAGTTGAGGCAAGCACAAAGTGCATTCGTCTTCTAAGGTTTTCTCAAATTCGTATTTGATGAACATAACTATTCATATATCTAGATGAGAAGACATTTAGCTTTTTGCTTTCGCTGGTGCCTTTATGATATTGAATCTTTTTCTAATTCTTTCCTAGTTTCATTACCTAGGACAAAACAGGACTATAGAATGATTTAAAAGTTATTTAGCAAATCTAAACCGTCTTCCTCGTTTATCATAGTTTTGATCTCACAATTTGGAAGTGTATGAAGTTCCTACTTGTCTTATTAGCTGTTTTATCCACTCTGGCACTATATAAGAAAAGATAAATATTACGGTAGTCTTTTCTTTATCTCTGCATTAGGAATTACCTTCTCTGCTTAATGTGAAGAGAAGCAGGATCACTAGTACTCTTCCCCAACCAAATTCGGTGTTTGAGCTCAACTCTTATTATGGACTCCACAAGTTCTTGTATATCCATTCTTTATTCGATAGGGGATTCTTTCGTCTTGTTTGTATCTGCATGTCAGTCTTCTAGTAGGGAAGCTTTGTGCATTTCTACTTGGATTAGAGTAACAAATCTATCCTGCTTTTCACTGCCTTTCATTTGGAACTTGCTGTTGTTTTTGTATATCTGTCCCATTTTTAGCTATTTGGTACAATCAGTATTTTTCGGTGCTGTGTATATGATCATGACACAGTTATCTGTTTTGGATAGCAAATTTACTGTGTGGAAAACAAATCATTCACATGTTTAGCTGAGTGATTGTATAGAAGACTCTTTGACATATGTTTGTTGCCACTGCAGGTCCCAAAGCTTCTACTCCACAGGCTTTTTCCTAATGCTCGTTATTCTCTATGGATTGATGGAAAACTTGAGCTTGTCGTGGATCCATATCAAATACTTGAAAGGTACATCTTATTCCCATTCCACTTGCCCTATATGCAAAACAAAAAAATCATAGTTGGCCTCCATTTCCCCTTCTATGTGTTGGCTTCAGTCTCTTGACTAAAGACACCGGGTTTCTCCTTTAAACTTAAGTGATACTGATACATCTGAGTATATGGCCTTCTAGTAGATATAAGTTATGTTCCTTTTTAGAAAGAAATAAAAACAGAATCATGTTTCCCGCAAGTTTTGGGACGTGTTGCCTAAAGTTCTCTAACCAAAGTTGACATAAGAAGAATATAAAGCATCTTGTGCTGGCCCGGACTGAGTGATTCTTATTCGAAGTAGCATTTGCATGTTTGTTTTATGAAAGAAAAATGGTTTTGTTAGTGTAGCCTTCGCCTGCTTAAGCAACATGTCAACAGAAAAAGAAGAATATAGATGCCAGTGGAGTCTACATTATTGGAGATGGTTGTTACTGCCCCATATTTGGAAACTCTTAGAATTGTTAGTCTGACCCTTTGTACCACATATATTGGGGTCCTCCAAGAAGAACTTTTCAATCCACAACACCTTACAAATATGAGTAACTTGTGCATGAACATAGCTCGTTGTTGTATGACAGTGTGTAATGCTCAGAGTGTGAATGGGCCGGCTTTGACCTATTTATCAGTGGTAACTATTGTAAGGGAATTCCTTCAGCTTAATGGTCATAAAAGTTCAGAAATGTTGCATGTTGGCTTGTTGATAGCGATTTGCTTTTACTGTTCTCACAAGTTGATTTGCTGAAGTATTTCAATGACAGGTTCTTGTGGAGAAAAAATGCAAGCTTTGCTATATCAAGGCACTACAAGCGTTTTGATGTTTTTGTAGAAGCAGAAGCTAATAAGGCAGCTGCGAAGTTTGATAATGCTTCCATCGACTTCCAGGTTGAATTCTATAAAAAGGAAGGACTTACTCCTTATTCCCGGGCTAAACTTCCTATTACAAGTGGTAAGTGTGTGATTATCTTTTTTCTCATCTTTGTTACGTTCTTCTTGTTATTCCTCCCCACTCACCAGCTTAATGTAGCCACCGATTTCAGTTTGATAACCATGTTAACATACTATTCATATGCAGATGTCCCTGAGGGATGTGTAATAATAAGGGAGCACATTCCGATCTCCAATCTCTTTACTTGTCTTTGGTTTAATGAAGTGGACCGTTTTACTCCAAGGGACCAAATAAGCTTTGCCATTGTAAGAGATAAGATCATGTCAAAGACAAATTGGACTGTGAATATGTTCTCTGACTGCGAACGGCGTAACTTTGTGATTCAGGTGATCTTCATATCTTTTACCATCTGGACTTTAGTTCAAAAATAAAACAGAGAACAGCCTTCATGCACTTGGTCACTTGAAGATTCGCGCAAAAAGTTCATTTTATGCTAATGCTTGCGCCTGATATGATTCAAGTAGAAGAACACGCAATACGTAATTGCTATCACCGTTCCACATAGTTGAATTAATAGTAAAAGCTACTTGTCAAGATGAGCTTTTTGATGTACTTCTGCATGCTTTATAACAAACTATGTAAATGCTTATTTCTGATTTCTTTTGCTATCTGCAGGGGTATCACAGAGACATTCTTGGGCGCCTGACTCCACGTCGTGCAAGTATAATCGTTCATCAACCACCTCCTGTAATTCTTGAAACTCGGCATACCTCACCATCTGTTCCAACATCAACTGTCATAACCACTCCAATCAAAAAGATTCCCTCGAAGCGTGGGAGAGAGAGGAAATCCAAGCGTCATAGAAAAGTCATTGCTGGAAATAGAGATCCTAATTTCAATTGAAAATTTTGATGTGAGCACAAATTATTTTATTTTCCTTCCCTGTTTTCAGTATATCAAATCGCGGGGTTAGGAACTGTGAAAGATGAATGTTAGCTGTTGTTTCCCAAAAAAGAAAAGGTCAGTATTCAACTTCTTCATAAGATTCTTTAGAAAGTGTCAATTTTTTGTTTAATTTTTTGTTGTATATATTGGAGTCTTAGTATGTATTGTCATAGCAATTTTACACTGCAGATTGCCTTCTCTAATCACTAGCTTCATGTACTGTTTCTTCTCATAGAAATGTTGATTCTGAACCAAAGATGAAATTCAATTTCCTTTATACTGATCTCAGTTGTGTTGTTATAAGTAATTTTCGGGAGTGGCAATTTGTGTTTGACAAATCAATTTGAAATGCTACTGGCCTGAGGATCTACCTGAAACAACCTCTATATCTGTCAAGGGTAGAGATAAGATCTCCATATATATAAATGGATTATACATATGTTCTATTATATATTAGCCAATTATTTTTAGTTTAAACTACTGAGCGGATAATATTATTAATTCTTAAAAAAGACAAATTCTTTTGGCTTTTCACAAATTTGACCAAAATAGAATATGGTTTGGGTTCATTGAACAAATAAGACAACATGCTAAGATTCTAGTGTTGATTTGTCATATCAAGACTATTATGAGCTTCACATGGATATATGGCCTATGTTGTTGATTGATCATTGAACATATATATATAATTTTCTAATTTGAAGCACCAAATTTGCAAATTTTATTTAGTTCAGTTGAACTCGTTACTTTCTTATCGATTCTTAAATGCATATACAAAATATTATAGACTCGACTATGTTAAAAGCCCAACAACAACTTCTTCAAAGTATCAATGTTGCCTTCATCATCTGAAAAAGGTTATTGAGTACTCTTTTGAACATGTCCAAATTCCACTTATTTTTTTTTACATAATAAAGTATACACATGTAAAATCTATATCTCTAATTATCTAGTCAAAGATAAATATCATTTCTCCATCACTTCCATATAGAAAAAAAGATAGTTTAGCAAAAATATATCCAGCCTAATTGTCACATTAAGTTGAATGAAAGATAGAAAAAAGACCACAAATAGTGAAAATGAGAAAGAAACATGCCACCATAGAAAAATACTGCTCCCTCCGTCCCTTTTAACGTGAGATAGTTTAATTCAATACAAATTTTAAAAATTTAAAATTTATGGTGTAAAATAAAATAATAGAAATTTGTATAGCTATTAATCATTTCATTAACGATAAAAAATAGATACTTTGAAATTAATTTGTTACTCTGTCCGTTCACTATGGTTTCTATATTATATGTCTATTTTGTTGAATCTAAATAATAAAAAGTTAAATTTTAGTGGATCGTAACAATAAAATTATTCAGTCACTTACCTATCTCTATCTCTATGTTTGTGTGCATATTTGTTACAAATTCAACTGACTCAAACTTTATTGCAAACTTAATTGAAAAGTAATCGAAATTTTTTTGAGGGGAAATCTCTGAAATTTTAAAACCGATAATATTAAGTGGTGCATCTAAAAGATCTTTAATTGGAATTGATTTTGCTGATGGCTCCATTTTTTATTTTTATTTTTTTGTTTCCTTTATTTTCCTCTTGGAAAGTGTTTTTTTTTTGAAAGGATTTTGGGGTTTCGGAAAAACAAAAATTAATTTTTATAGAAATTTATTTAAGAAGTTCGTAGTCTAAAATCTATTAAATATTAATAAAAATTCTAAAACGGTATCAAAAAATTTTATAATTAACGAAAATGGACCAATTGCGGAACACCAACGATTACTCCACCGGAAAGTAAAATCCTCTGCTACTGCAAGACGATTTTTGTAAAATTTGATTTTTTTTTAAAAAAAAAATTTTAAAAACTCTGCCTAGAAAGCCGATTTTTCAAATTTTTTTTAGACAGTGATTTTTAATTTTCTTTAAAAAAAAATCAAAAAAAGATGCTGCCATCATTTAATGTCTAAATATATTTCATATATTTTAATTAATTGAAATATCCCACCGCAATTCTTGGTGTTGGTATCATTTAAGGATATCCATCATTTAATGTCTTAGAAAGTTTAAGCTTTAATAATAACCTCTATAAAATAATATTTTTCTTAGATCTCAATCTAGGCTAATGAAAATAATTACGCATTTCAATAAGATAATGAAATAATATAGTTTTTGAAGACTTTTTTTTTATGAATATATGATTTTATTAATATTATAAATTAATAATTTATTTTAAAATACAAATATATTTAAGATATTTTAGTAAAATATGATTCTTGATATTTTCTTGGATAAAAATTTGAATTTAGTTGAAGCTCATCTCTAACTTTTCTTATTGCATCCGTGAGTTTCGGTATTGTCATCTCAAACTGCACCATAAAATTAGAGTTTTAGATGCGATAAATGTTTCCTTTTGCATAATTGGTTCTAAAATATCATATCAAAATCATTTTCACCATCAATGTTGCTTTTCTAATTCATTTTCACCATCAATCCGATGGTATCCACAATTTTTTCTTAGCTATGAAACTCTGAATATATAACATTGTTCTATATAAGATAAGTGTTTTTCGAACTGCATTACAAATTTATTTATTTTTATGTAAATTTAATAAATATAATTCATAAATTAGAAAAATGTGATGATTTTGATGTTGAATTTCAAAACACTCTTTAAATTAATAATAATTAATTTTATCGATTAAATAATACATCTATAAAATAATAATATTTCACGGTCCCACCTATATTAATTTAATGAAATTTTACTATATAATATATTAAGTTCACGTCAAAACATATTTAAAATATCTTTCTTTTTTGTTTCACGAATTTCATATATCAACTATCCCTTATTTTTATAAATATATCTAACCTATCACTTTTCTTTCTAATAATACACACCTTGATAATGAGTTCATCAAATATTTATTTCCAATTGATATCACACGTGTACAAGCCAACTTCAACATCAAGGTGTATGAAATTTGCGACTTTCATCCGCAACTATTTATTGTTCTCTTTATTTATCTATACAATTAGTGGCGGAGCAATATATAATTGTCAAACATCTCTTTGTCAAAAATTTACACGATGTAGTTAGAGTAAAAATATTTTTTTGTGTATATATTACATATTGAGACTCTTTAATTTCTATACAATTTTACTTCTTTATAGTTTAGCACCTCCTGATCGAAGTTCTGACTCCGCTATTATATACAACCACTTTCTTTGTATTAAAACATGTCTCGACAATAGTTGCTTAAAAATTTGTTTTACATTCCATAATAAACATGTCTAAATCAACTCAACGTCAAGATATGTTTCAATACAAAGAAAGAGATGGATTGAAATATAAAGCTCAAAGAAAATGTGATGATTTAGATAGGTAAATAGAGATTTTTCCTTGAAAGGAGGCAATTTTATAATTAACTCTTGACAAAAGAACCACGTAAAACTGTTTCAAAAAATTTATAAAAATGAATAATACTTCTACATTGACTATCTACTTCATTTAAATACAGGATTGCTATAAGACTGTCATTTGTATGGGATAAATTATGATAAGATTATTTTTTATTAAACGGTTTGGTTTGTTGTATCCGGGAATAAGTTATCCTGAAATTACCATACGACTCAAGGTGAGGTATAGCTTATCCTGAATTACGATTCTTTCATGGATTGGGGCATTAATTCACAAACTAAAATGTCACAGGAGGAAAAGGCAACAAAGTTCAGTTCATAAGAAGTGCAACATGCTGCTACACGAGATACCTTTAAATGTGTCATTCCAACTTGTTCAGGAAGGGCTAAAAATTTTCAGCAGCCAATACCTTTAAATGTGTCATTCCAACTTGTTCAGGAAGGGCTAAAAATTTTCAGCCAGTATACATTTCAAACCGATACTGACATAGCATAACATTTCGTGTCGATTCTCAGTAGAGAAAGCAATAAAGTTCAAGGGTGTAAAAAGCAAGTCAAAGCTTTTAGCTAAAATGTCTCGATATCATAAAACGTGCCCATCAAAACACTAAAGGGTGGGAGCTTACTCCAGCGTGAAAACGTATCCTAACACCATCATCATAAGCGGTGTAGCAAAGTCTAGAATGCCAACAACTACATCACAATTCCCTTACAAGCCCGGAACCGTGACTACCTACGGAGAAGGTATTTTCAGTAGGATGATCTGAAACATAATGAAGAATACTGTAGAGATCTTGAGAAAACAGGGTCTTGATTACTCCCACATTGTTGGTCTATACATCTCCTGGTGAAGTATACATTTAATCTCATTCACCGACTAAAAATAACGGTATTCCCCTGAGGATAAATCAAATTTGACTTCATGTTAGGTGTCAGCTCTCAAAAAAAAAAAATATAAGGAAAATACACATGCCAACAAATGTACACTTTTTCTTCGCAATGGTAAAACAGTTCATTTTGTTATGCACATGCAGAATTCATGGAGTACCAAATTACTCACCAGCCTCCATGTCTTGAGAAATAATCATTATCAAGAGATATAGCAAGTGCAACAGCTACTGCTCTTTCTGATAGGCTTAATGGGGTTGGTTGCTTACATCCACTCTCGTTCATCTACTTGAAAAAGAACCAACCAATTGTGATCATCATCGCCACGAGGTTCCGCAACCATGTCATCTTGCATTTCTAGCTCATCTCAAAATGTTCTCAAGACACTTTCACATGTAACATGTCAATAGACAAGTTTGAGTCTTCCCACTCCACCAGTCTCACCATCACATCATCAAAATAGGGGGGTCTTTTTTTAATAAATCTTAATTTTTCTTTTTTGCTTTTTGGTTGGGTCAGGAGGTGAGGGATCACTTATGAATAATTCGAAAAATAAATGAAGATTTAAGATGTTAAAACAAGTGCTCCCACATATGAGTGATTGGAAAAAAAAATTAAGGCTTTAAGATTCAGTAGAGTTGCTTTACCCCTGTAACAGGACAAATACTAGAATCAGCATTCCCGAACCGAATCACATACTGGCCAGCATCAGTGAATATCTGTCACACAAACAACAAAACATTAGTTCTTTGCGATAAAATTGCTGAAAACCGAGGAATTATTTCAACAGAACCAAAAAAGAATATCATAGAAATGTGTTCCCGGCCACCATGAGCTTGCATATCATTTCAAATCTATAGACACCCATTTTTAAAAATATTTTGTCAGTAATCACTGGAAGTGATGAACTGTAATATGATAATGCAGCAAAAGAGACACATAGTATTTATAATTGGCATGCCACAATGTGAGAGAATAAGACATGAGAAACAGCAAGAAATGCACAACTTTGACCGTAAAGTATCTCGGACCAAAGAAGACAAATATAATTTATCTTAGAAAGTAGACACAATACTTCATGACAAAGTAATAAAGCATTTTTCCTGTTACCGTGAACCATTCTGCTTCATGTATCCTGAGATAATTAGCTGACTCAACCAGAGGAAAAAAAAAAGGAAGAAGGAAAATCACCTCAAAACCAAAACCTCTCCAATCACGATCTATCTGAGCCAGCACCTTCCCATCGATGTCCTTCAAAGTAAATGTCCAATTCCAAAAGCCAGGATTTTCAACAACAGCAAACTGCTTATTCCTACAACATGTGATAAACATGTTCTAAGTCAAAATAAGCTAAAGTCCATTTAACAACATTATTTATCTGATACAACGGATCAAAGTGGGTGCATTCAAGAGTCAGAAGTGTTTCCAGCAAGTCATTTAGATACTAAACTTGGAAATATTTAGACGCTATAGCGACCACAAGTCATCACATTTCTGCAGAGAGTAACGAACGCTTCAGTGTTTGTGGCTCACTTTTACACCAAGGTGTGTTTGGTAATTGTTTTCCAATTTTCCTATGTTTGGTTGGTCAAAATTTTTTAAAAAACATATTCTTAGGAAAACAAACTCCTTAAAAATGAGGAAATTGACTTCCTTAATGGAAGTAGGAAAAACAAGTTGCACTAAGGACATTCCAAGTTTATTGTCGACCATCTCTCCATTTAATAGAAAATCCAGGAGGTGTGGTAAATTTCAAGAACTTGATATTATCAAACCACCCATACTCGCTAAACATAACTTTTCCTCTTTCACACTATAGATAGTGAGATCAAAATATGTTAAGTTTAGGAACACAATTAACTTCAGTTTACATGTAAAAACCTTAACCTATTCAATGAACCATGAAAGTTATTTCAACAATCCCAATTCCTTCAGGTAATCCATGTTACCGAACTAGACCCCACTAATTGGATCTCTTCAAACCATTACCAACCCCTACACCCCTCGAAACAGAGATTTGAGGGGGGGGGGATGGGGGGGGAAAAAAGGGATAGAGAGATAATTTGCGACTGACATGAATACGTGGAAATATTGCAAAAAGGAGATTACCCCAAGTACAGATCATAAATTCTCCTCCAGAGATGCCATCTTCTGTGGACAACACCAACCTCCTGGAAACATTTACGACGAGAGCTTAAAACTACTGGAACATATGACCTAAAAATTGAAAATTTACGGGAATGGCTTGCATAAATGCATACTTCTCCATTTATCTCTGCATAAATTGAGCTGTTGATCCACCAAAAGGGCCTCCGAACCTTATTTGATCAGTACAGATAGATAATTATAAATTCTGGGTATACATATATTCTGAAATTAGAGCTAATTGAATACCTCAATGGGCAATACAAAATGCTATTTTAAATTTCTTACCCTAAAGAGCTCATTGCCAAGGCCGTCAGTTACGTAAGCCACAAATGGGCGCCTTGTACGAAGAAACTACAACAAAGAACAACACATTTAGGTGAAAAGATAATAAAAATTATAAAAGTTCCGGTGCACTCTAATAAAAGAAAAAAAAGCATCAGCTAGCTGCCAGTGTACAGTATTAGTTAGCAGACAATAAATGCAACAAGATGCAGCTTCACTTCTGAAACCTGATGCAAATGAAAGGTTCTCAGAAGCTCTCTTTCATCTATGATGCTTTCTCTTCTTTCCTTTTTTTGGGGGATAAGTAATAAGAAACTTTTTACAAATGAAAGCTGCACTGAGCCTGTGCTTCAAAAGATAATTACAGAGAGTGAAATTCTCCTTATCAGATTAATCATTGCATCCACAATCTACATCACGTAGAATGGTAGGTTGCACACTTGCACCAGAAAGCTTAAAGACAAACGCACAGTTTTTTTTTTGGGGGGGGGGGTTTTTTGTTTTTTTTTGTTTTTTTTTTTTTTGTGTCTTCCCACACACCCCCCCCCTTTGTTTTTTTTTTCGTTTTTTTTTTATTCTCGTTTTTTTTGTTTTTTTTTTTTTTTTTGTTTTTCCCTTTTGGGGGAAGGGGTTTTTTTTTGGATGGTTTTTTTTTTTGCCCTCGTTTTTTTTTTTTTTTTTTTTTTATTTTTTCCTCGTTTGTTTTTTTTTTTTTTTTTTTTATTTTTTTGACGGGGGTGTTTTTTTTTTTTTTTTTTACCCCCCAACCCCCCCCACAACCACCACCCCCCCCCCCGCACCCCCACCCCCCCCCCACCCCCCCACCACCCCACCCCCCGCCCCCCCACCCCCCCCCACCCCCTCATTTTTTTCGTTTTTTTTTTTTTTTTTTTTTTTTTTTTTTACCCTCGTTTTTTCCCCCACCCCCCCCCCCCCCCCCCCCCCCCCCCACTCGTGGGGCAAGACCACAACACAAAAAAAAAAAATTTTTTTTTTTTTTTTTTTTTTGTTTTTTTTTTTTTTTTTTTTTTTTTTTTGCTTTTTTCTTTTTTTTTGTTTTTTTTTTCCCACCCCCCCCCCACCACCCCCCCCTCCCCCCCCCCCCCCCCTCCCCCCCCCCCACCCCCCCCCACCCCCCTTTTTTTTTTTTTTTTTTTTTCTCCGTTTTTTTTTTCAGTCTTGTCTTTTTTTTTTTTTTCCCCCTCCCCCCTTCTTGTGTTTTCGTTTCTTTTTTTTTTTATTTTTTTCCCCCCCCCCCCCCCCCCCCCCCCCCCCCCTCCCCCCATTTTTTTTTTTTTCCGTTATTTTTTTTTCCCGTTTGTTTTTCTTTTTTTGGGGGGGGGGGAGGGGACGACGTTTTCTTTTTTTTTTTTTTTTTCCCCCCCCCCCCCCCCCCCCCCCCCCCCTCCCCCCCCCCCCCCCCCCCCCCCCCCCCCCCCCCCCCCTCCCCCCCCCCCCCCTCGTTTTTTCCTCCCTCCCCCCCCCCGCCCCCCCCCCCCCCCCCCCCGCTTTTTTTTTTTCTTGTTTTTTTTTTTTTCCACCCCCCCCCCCCCCCCTCCCTATTTTTCCCTCCACCCCCCCCCCCCCCCCCCCCCCCCCTTTCTTTTCTTTTCGTTTTTGTTTTTTTGTTTTGCTTTCCTCCCCCCCCAAACCCTCCCCCGTTTTTTTTTTTTTTTTTCGTTTTCCCCCCCCCCCCCCTCCCCCCCCCCCCCCCCCCACTCCCTCCCTTTTTTTTTTTTCTTTCTTTTCCCCCCCCCCCCCCCCTCCCCCCCCTTTTTCTTTATTTCCCCCCCCCCCCCCCCCTCCCCCCTCCCCCCCCCCCCCCCCCCCCCCCCCCCCCCCCCCCTCCCCCCCCCTCTTCCCCCCTCGTTTTCCCCCCCCCCCCCCCCCCCTTCCCCCCCCCCCCTCCCCCCCTCCCCACCCTCCCCCCCCCCCCCCCCACCCCCCCCCTTTTTTTTTATTCTTTCCCCCCCCCCCCCCCCCCCTCCCCCCCCCCTCCACCTTTTTTTTTACCCCCCCACCCCCCCCCCCCCCCCCCCCCCCCCCCCCCCCCCCCCCCCCCCCCCCCGCCCCCCCCTTTTTTTTGCCTCTTTTCCCCCCCCTTTTTTTTTTTTTTTTTTCGTTTTTTTTTATTCTTTTTTTTTATCCCCCCCCCCCCAACACAAAAAAAAAAACAACCCCCAACCAACCACACCACCCTACCCACAAACATTCACGAATTCTGTGATACAGATAATTCAACGCGATCCAAGAAAATGAACTGGAAAAATATCACATTGTGGCTCTTTATTGGATGTTGTAGCTAATGATCATATTCCTTCTCCACACAACGGATATTTTAATTTGGTGAAGATACCTTTCTCCATGATTTTATATGGGGCAGTGCATTATACTAGCCAATAACATGAGAAATACCTACACTGTAAAAGAACCCTCGTGTCATATCTATCCTAATACGTCACCACCATTCAATATCAACTTTTCGTATTCAAACTCCTATTAGTCCACTCTCCCATACAGAGTTTCTGTCACCTCCTATTTTGCAGCCTTCAGCACTTACTCCGGCGTTAATCATATTCTCTACAACATATTCAATGACATTGGTAACACTTCCCAACAAAAGAGGGTGGATATGCATCTGTGGATCAGTCAACCACTCTACCAGCATGAAAGAAGACCAACTACATAAATGCGAACATGTTTTATTGATCTCAGTATAACCTATAAATATGCCGCTTCTTTCCCGTATCGAGTTTTCATCTTCAACAAGATGCAACTTGCAATTTCATATACCCAGACATGATTTCTACAGGCAGAATCACAATCACTACTCTAGTGTTGAAGCCCTCACTCTCCAGTTTATTGATGCCAACTCCATAAATTTCTATATAGACTATTTGCTTGTTATACTTGTCAACACAACCAACACTTAATGCATGCTCTTCTCCTTTCTACACATGCACCCAATGCAAATTCAATCAGCTAGACATAAATTACATTTAAATCACTGAACCATGCTAATCATCTAAAACAATCACTCGGCCTCTACAATCTTTTGACCATTGAGGGGAAATTAAATTGATGACACCAAATCTTTGTCCTCCAAATTCATGCAGTCGCGAGTCACCCTCCGGGTTTTTACTCCCAATAAACTTCAATTTAGCCAATCCAATCCATCTTAGACTTCTCAATCTCATATAAACAAATCAAGACATGTATGTGATGTTCAAAAAGTGCATAGTTGATTAAAGATGCATTGCATGCATATAATCAACTAGAAAATTACAATAAAGATGATGATTGACCATGTCAGTGATGTAAAGTTATGTGAAAACCATGTGCATGATACATGTGTTCAAAATGATAAAGTAATTATCTCTTCTTCCTCTGAATTACTCTAGCAGTACGCCGGTCATAAGCTAAAAAAGCATTTTTTCATTCTCAATCGTATCGCGAACCTCAAACATATAGACTACAAGCTAGCGTTTTAGCAAAAGGTTTAATGTGACAAACAAATCAAAAGTAGATAGCAAAACGAAGAACCAGAAGTACCTGTCTTGCAAGGAGATTACTTTGTTCACGAATGAAACCTACAGGCTAGAAAGACAATATAAAAGTAAGAACTAATTTATCAATGAGGGAAATTTTGTTAGATCAAATTGTCTATGCAAGCAGTAAACTGCAGTGAGAGAACTAGAAGGCATTAGAGGTTACATACCGATTGTGGGAAGCAGACATCCATGACTGCATATCTGTTTTCCTGTAAATTATACAGAAAATCAATCACAAAACTCTGTAGTCAAAGTATATCAAAGAAAAAGTAGATTAAAAAGAACATGTTTAGAGTCATCCAACCCCAATATCTCAACACCACAATAAAACTCTAGAAGAGTTCTTCTGTCCCAATTTGTGTGGCACTGTTCGACTGTCCATAAAGTTTGAGAAACAAAAGATAGACTTTTGAAACTTATAGTCTAAAACAAGTCTTAGACATTTGTGTGACTATAAATTATCTCATATTAGTAAAACAGGGTTTTTAAACTTATATTGATTCAAAATATGGAAAGATGACATTCTTTTTGGGTTAAATTATAAACTATGCCACATAAATTGGGACAGGAGAGTATAATTAAATTTTAGGGTTGACTACTGAAGTAAATATTTTGGTTCTCTTTCTCTCTTCGGGGTCGTTTGGTAGAGTGCATTAGCAAAAATAATGCATGCATTGGCTTTATGTATTAGTTGTCATTGTTTGGTACACTTTTTCATGCTATGTATGATTAATGCAAGCATTAGTTACTCTATTATGTATTAAAGAGTGTATTACTAATACCATTGTTTTCTAGGTATTAGTAATGCAAAGGGATTTATGCATGCATTAAAATGGTTAAAGACTCAATTACCCCTCAAAAGCACTTTTACATCTTTTTCACCACAATTGTGGTGGATATTTTTGTAAATAAATGTTTTTATACAATGTGTACTATTTTAATCCATCAAACCAAACACTGCATAAAAAATAATTTATGTATAACTGATACAAACATTACTTATGCAAGCATTACTAATACATTCTATTAGGCATTATTTTTTTACACTCTACCAAACAACCACTTCAAATATTTTGGGTACTCAACAGTGTAGATTGTTGAGGAGTTCAGAGGAACTCAACAAAAGAATGAGCCCGGAGAGAACAGAGTAGGTTAAGTAGGAAGAGAAATGGGCTTGAAGAAAAAATACTGCTCTGATAGTTTGAGTTGTGAGAGAAACCCAGAGTGAGCGAATACACAAGATAAAATATACAGTTGGGCCAAAAATTTAGAGAATATAGAGAACATGATTGCATCAGACTTCTGAATAAGGGAGTTCACTAAACTTAAGCTCCAATTCCATATGAACGAATGTAAGCTGTAGAGGTGGGTGTTCGGTTCTTTCGAACTTCGGTTTTCAGTTATTCATATGGGTGTACCAAATACCAAACCATTTTTTCTTTGAAATTCGGTTCGGTTCGGTTTGATTTTTTTCTAATTTTGGTTCTTCAGTTTTTTCTAATTGATCATTCGATATGCCCAAGTTAGTTGATGGAAGTGTGATTTTGGTTCCGCAAAGCCTCTAGTGCTCATTCAACAGCCACATATGACAGCATGAAGAACTTGAGCGGCCACCCAAATGACTTTAAAAGATTAGTAATCTAGAACCCTTTGACCAAGCAAATAGATACAAAATAATAATTGCAATACCAATAATGTTGTTCATAAGAATAAATTAGTAAAGCCACAAACTTACTTGCTCAAAACCAAGCATAAGATTAGCCCACTCTATATCTCTTGTTATCAGCAAGTTAGATCTTGCAAGAAGAGGTGCAACCATGGCCTGAATTAAGAAAGATGTTGTTGGAATTTCGGTGCTTTTTACACATTCCAACTCTAAACAGAAACTAAGGCAACAATTATACATTTTCTGATTGACAACAATAGCAATATACATCTACATGTTTAAGCAGGAAAGGTAACAAACTACAATGAAATATTCAGCCTAAAATAAAGAGTTCATAAACTAAAAAGACACGTTCCAGCCACGTCTGTAAAGGAAAATATAGAGTGACTCTGTATCGTATCCTAGACAAAGCAACTTAAAATATGCCCAGGGTTGTTGATGGAAGTGCGACTTTGGGTTAGCAAAGCCTCTGGCGCTCCCCTTAACAGCCAGGGATGCCAGTATTTGAGATGAAGAACTTAAGCAATAACCAAACTGACTTTAAAATGATTAGTAATTCAAAACCCTTTGACAAAGCGAACAGATACATAGTTCCTTAAGCACGAAAATAACATTTTAAAGATATAATCAATGAGCTGAAAA
Source organism: Solanum habrochaites (assembly GCA_027704765.1). Classification (NCBI taxonomy): domain Eukaryota; kingdom Viridiplantae; phylum Streptophyta; class Magnoliopsida; order Solanales; family Solanaceae; genus Solanum; species Solanum habrochaites. Next base: position 1,046,774 of record JAKWJA010002491.1, read on the forward strand.
TATGAGGATTTCGAGATTCTGTCCCTCCCTCTAAAGGGAGCAAGGTGACTAGAGCACTGAGTAGAGTCAAAGATCTCCCGTGAAGTAAATGCAAAACCAGTTGCAGAGCAAACACTTCTTATAATGCATGAGCAATAGTAGACACATTACTCATTAGAGCCATCAGTTAGGAAGTAAACAACCTAGTCAGATCCTGAGCACACCTATTCAAATTAAAAGAAGCAACAAAGACAGAAGTGATTGGCCATTTTGCAGATACAAGACCAATTAAAGCTATAACTTGGGAATCCAGTTTCATGTTTGGGGGCATATATGTTGAACATAAAATTCTACATTTCTTTTGCTATGAATGCTAGAAGAGTTTGACAACTCTACCTCCTCAACTGATGTTGGCTCCAAAATACCTGTCACAGATTGGCTTGTAGGTGGTTGCTTGAGAACTGGATTGACTTTCTTGTGAGGTGTCTCTTCTGGAATGGAGGCACCTGAGAACATTTTTTTTAACCCAACTTGGAAAAATGTGTCAAAACCTGTTGTTCTTCTCTCGTCTACAGTATTTCTCAATTTTCTTTTTTGTTTTTTTCCAAATCTTTGTTTCTTTTTGTCAGCAAGCCAACGCTGCACAAAAGAACCCCTCTTCAAATCAGGACCATCTCCCGACCTCTTCCCATATTGTCGAGATGCAACAATTCCACCTGGTCCTGCCCCTTGGGCAATGCCAGTAACAAATCCAGGCAGCTTAGCCCTCCCTAGCATATTTCCTTCAAAGGTCAATTCTCTACAAAGATTTCCAGTTTGATTAAGCGAAGACGATAGGTATCTTCTTTGTAACTGTGATTGGACAGAAGAACTGTTTTTAACATCAAAAATCCCATTCCAACGCTCATTTGTCCCCAAACTTTCTGATGATCTGCGCTTGTATTGTCTAGCTAAAAAACGAAAACTCTTTCTCCAGCTCATCTGTGATAAAATAACCTTAATCAAATACATTATCAATCAATATTGAATATGCATTCTTAAGTAGTAAACAACATAGCAAAATTCAATTACTCATAACTCGTAATCAGGAACGGAGCTAGCTAGCTTATCAGTCCAAACCTTATATTTGTACTAAGAAATTACTAAATTTAAAACCCAGTAACTCTAGAGGACTAAAAAACCGAACAATTAAACTTCAAATTTTGGCTTCGCCTCTATAGCATATTCATGAAATTGAAACTTAAACTCAAACTGTAAAGCTTTAAATTAGTCATTAGCAAAACAAGCAAATACAAAAGAATGAATTCTAAAAATATCTAAACACGGGGTTTTTCAACCAATCACACCATAAAAAACGCACAAATTCATAAACACTTCAATTGAATTATTCTCACCTTAGCATAACGGAAACGAATATCAATAATGTTGATCTACAAAAGAATTTGCTGGAACTTCAATGGCGTTTAAGGGAAGTACAGTGAGAATTTGCTATTCGAAGTTACCAAAAAGGAGAAATGGAGAATGTGAGAGACTATTGACTATCAAATCGTCGGGTCGGGTTTTGTGCCCGATTCTGTTTAGCGGGAGAATTGCAAAGATGGCCAATTTCAGTCATTTACACTTTTATCCCTCTTTTTATTAATACTCCTCCGTTTCATATTAATTTAATTTTTGAAGTATTTAATAAAAAAAAATAGATTATGATATAAATTGAACTTAATTTCTATCTTTGTTTTTATTAATCATTATTAAATTTATCACTAAAATAACTAAATATTAATTACTTACTAATTTCAATGCTAACTAATGAAGTGTAAAATTGAAAGAATACTTGAAAAGTAGTTTTAAATAGGCATAATTAGGGTTGTTTATGGTTATGGTTATGGTTAACAACCAAATCAAATCGCAATACGAATCAAATCGATTCTAAAAAATCGATATTTGATTTAGTTTGGTTTTTAAATTTTGAAAATCGCTGCTATTTGGTTTGATTTTGGTTTTACTAAAGAACAACTGCAAAAATAACAAAATCGAACCGACAAATTAGAAATATAAATTTTATAATTATTTGTATATTATTCATAAATAAATTTAGAATATTTTGTTAGATTTTAATTAACTTAAGTCTTTAACTTTACCATTTTCTTAAGCTCAACACTTCAGCCCAGTATAACAATCTCAAATCGAAGTCCATAAAATCTATTAGTCTTACCATTACATGTAATTCACATAAAATAGTCAAACTTTCTCTTAATAAAACACTTGTGTGTAATTGAGTAAATCCCTCCCTCTTTTATTACTTAATTGATTCACTGAAAACGACATTAATTTTTTGTAGAGTGTTCATGTAACTGGTATTTGTGTTCTATTGAGATACCGTATATCTCAAAAAACATTATTATTTTCAATGGAAATAAACCAGGCCACCCCAAAACTGAACCAAATCGAACCAAACAGACAATAATCAAACTGATGGTTATTTTTTCGTTTGGTTTGGTTTGATTTTAGAAATTTAAGAGATCGACTAGATTGATTTGGTTTTATTTTAGTCAATAATCGATCCAAATCGAACCATGAACACCCTAGGCATAATACATAAATATGTCATTTACTTTTACCTCATTTTACATTTATATCCTCCAACTTTGACTATGCACCAGTAGACATTCAAACTTGTATAAATTGAACAAATAGAAACAGGCATCCTACATGACAATTGCGTCCTACGTGGTGTCATGTGTATATATGTTATGCCTAATAATTATATATCATCTCACTTAGTATGTGAATGTTTGAAAAAATGGCTCTGTATTGATCGATTCGGTTCGATTTTGAAATTTATCGGGTTGGTTTATTGGTTCTTGATTTATAGAGATGCTAAACCATTAAGATATTGGCTTATCAATTATTGATTTATCGATTTTTTATCGTTATCGGTTATCGATTTAACAGAAAAGATAAAACATTGAAAATCACTTAGAAATAAGGTGACAAACCAAATAAACCATGCACTTGAGTTCCCAAGTTACATCTTGCTAAAAAGCAAAACATTTAAATTGTGAATACCTCATGTTTGAAGAAACCAAAAATAAAAGTAGGAAAAAAAACTCTAAGCGAGGACGTTATATACAACATGGTAATATCTAATTATTTAAGTGATAATATGGGTACGGTAACCCGTAAGAAAAAACTTCAATCGTGAAGAAACCGAATAACCGATAACAAAAAAAAATTCAAAATCACTAAATCAATAACCCAATACTATAAACCAATAACTATTTTATTGGTTCGGCTTATCGATTTGAATTCAATTTTGAACAGCCCTACTTGAAAATGTTGAATGAGTCTTGTATATGTTTTATTACATTTGTAATTTGAAAAAGTTAGAGTGCACACAGATCTTATCACTATCTCATAAATAGAAAAATTGTTTCTGATAGTTCTCGACATAAGAAAAAAAATTGAAGTCAAACCATAGAGTATAAACACAAAGAATGAGTTTCAAAAAATCAAAACACAAGGTTTTTTTATAAATCACCATCAAAAAGGTCTTTTGTTCAATCATGTAAAACTCATAACATATAATCAATCTACTAATATACGGGATGGATCCAAAGTGATGTTATTATTGGGTTGATAAATTATCTGTCTCAGGTTTAAGCCTTGCAATAGCAATACTCCTAAAAACTTTCAAAATCCCTTTAAATGATACAGCTCCAACCAAATTTTGATCTACATCAATGACCCAAACAGAAGTAGCACGATGTGCAAGTGCTTGAATTAACACAGCTACCAATGAACTCCCGGGATAACAGGTGATCGCTTCTGACCTTCTTGACGAGGAGAATCGTCCTGATCCATTTCTACTCGATCCAGATTCATCGTCAGAAGAACAACTGCAAGCTGAAGATGATGAAGACGATGCTGAAAATTCTTCCTCCATTATAAGTTTGGTCATCCGGTCAAGTTTTTTCTCTTGCAATCTCATTTTCACCAATCCAACTAAGTCCTCTGGAGGACCACCGTAGTCGATGTATGCCATGAGATCACCGGCTGAAAGAGTCGTGATTGCTGCTGCAACATCTTCATCACAGTATGCAAGAGTTGAAGCAGAGATTTCCCCAATTAGTTTGTTGTCATTATCCACAACCGCCAACGCGGTTTGTTCAATATTTGCTAGACTAATCGAATCCAAAGCAGATATTGCAGGATCGTGGTAACCTATTGTCATAATGTTGTGATCAATGATGTTGAGGGATTCAATCGAAAACGTGGGCATAGGAGAGAAAACTCCAATTGAATTAAGAAGAAAACGTGCAACATCTTCTTGTGTTAACCAACAATATTCAACTCCATTATGATTTGTAGATCTCGGAGAGGATGAATTTCTCTTTGAATCTGTGCTTCCATTGTTGTAAATTGGTATGACCGCGTTTTGAGTACCTTCAATCATGTAATCTATAGCTTCGAGCAAGCTGATCAACAAACAGAACTAATGCAATTTCAGAAGACTAACCAATAACAGCAATAGATCCATTGAAAACTAAGAAAAACGATTCAGGAAAAGGAAAATTAGGCGAAAATTTCTGCTGCAAAGTAATTAGTTAGATAACAAAATGCAAGGGAAGAGCAATACAAACCTTGAATTGGGATCCAAATGCCTCACAATTGAATCTCCTTTAGGCAAAATCTTCGAAATCGGAACTTCAAATGCTTTCGAAAAATCAATCAAATGCTCTTGTTTAGAGAGAAAGCAAATCAAATCCACCATAGATATCTTCCCAACGCAATGGCATCCATCATAATCAGCTTTAGCTTTTTCTAGAACCGAAGAAGAATGATCGCAATTCCATAAGCTTAAATGAGTCTCGCCGGATCTCTTCAACAACAATAAAGCCTCTGCTACGGTAGCATTCTCCGGAATTGACCTTAACGCCGGCTTACCAAGGCATAAATCTGATACATCCCGGTTCAAAAAACGAACTGCCATGCCATGCAAATAATAATCACCGAGATAGATAATATTAATAATATGAAGGCAAAAGAAAAAGGGAAATAGGCGGAGGCGTAGACGGCGAGGCAAAAATGGAGAATTTTGAGTTGCCGGAAAACGCCGTGTGAGAAGATCCGGTGGCCGTCTCAGGGGATGACGACTGAGGAAAAAATGGGGGAAGATTGAGATATTTATAGGCGGGAGATTACCTGAATAACCGGTAATTGGTAAAAGGAATTAGCTTTTTTTTACACTGAATGTGGGGCCACGGAGGATACAAGTGGTTAAGTAAGTTTGATTTTTGGAAAGAATGAGAAATGACAAAAATATCCCCTCTCCCTTTCGGGCTTTAGCTGATATTCGATATTTACATTAAAATTTTGATTAATTTAGATTTTTTTTTCATATGTGAGGTTGAACACGATTTTGCCTCTCGTTCTTCAAATCAAGCCTAATAAAACTAACACTAATGGTTCTAGATTGGGACTTTGATATGTTGTACTAATATGTATAGATTTTTCGTAATTCAAGTATGATTGCTATGACGCAAAAGCATATATAATTTTATATCTCTCCCTGTATGAAATATGTTCTTTATATCTCATCTAATAGAAATTAATTAATTAAGCACGACTTGATATGTTAAAAGCGTTATTAAATTTTGTACAAAGAATTTAAAGAAATGCAAAGTGTACAAACTAAAGTCTTAATTAATTTAGGTTTTAAATGTTTATCCACTTGCATTTTTTCATAACGTCATAATGAAAATACAATTAAGAGAAACTGAAATTTAAATTAAATTAAATGATCTATTAAATATCGATATAAGAATTATATTGTATAATGTATTTATTCATGGGCATCAATTTCTCCTAAAACGTATTCATATGATCGGTATTACTGACATTAATTTTAATCCATCGTCATGAATTACGTAAAATTATATTTTTATTCATATAAGAGTGGATGAATTCGTTTAGCAAAGTTTTAGGTTCAAAACGTAATTGTACATAGCTTACCTAATATGATTTACCTCTCTTTTATGAATCACGACTATTAATTGTCGATGGGACAAATATTTAAATTCGAGCCATGAAATATGAAAAATAAAATATTATAAAAATGAAGGGCAAAAAAGGTCCTACCGGGAGTCGAACCCAGGTCGCTGGATTCAAAGTCCAGAGTGCTAACCACTACACCATAGAACCAGATGTGTTGGCTTCAAGACATAAATGTTATATAAAAATTGTTAATTGAAACACTTCTCACTAATTTACTTCTAGAGTTTGAACGGTAGAAATAGTCACTAATACTTACATTAAGGTAGTTTGTCTACATGACACCCTTCAAAGAAGATCCTTATTCGGGCCCCGCTAATGCGAGAAGTTTTCACTACTACAATTTTGATAGATAGCAACTGTTTCATATATGTTGCAATAGGCCCTAGCTGTTGCCATAGAGCTATATCTGCTCGCGTTACTATAGGTCTATTGTAAAGATTAATGTAACGGTTCCTAAAAGATTTGCTATAAGTATCTCTATTGCAACGATTATCCTTCCATCTACAGGAACTATAATAATACATTAGTTGTTTTGCATTAGGGATTGTTGTAATGGTTAGTAACCATTGCAATCAATTTATATGAATCTACAGTTTTTCTTGACCTATTGCGAGAGTTCATGTTTCTTGAGAATTATATATATTTAAATATCAAAAGCAATTTATAAAAAAGATTATCTAAATAAAATCATGAAAGAAAACGATTAATTATGTAACCGAATCATATATATTATTCAAGATATCCTATTCACAATATCCATAAAGGTATTTTATATATATACCAAATCACATGTTTTCAAAATTTTGAACTAGTTTAATATACTAATAGAAATTAAAATAAAAGATTGTAGATTAAAAAAAAATAAAAATTGCAAGTTGCTTTTGCAATTAATTGTTAATAAGGATTCAATGGGTTCATGGCATGTATATCAAAGGAGACATAAAGCATTGAAAGTGGTTCTTGAGGAAAATCCACTGCATAAAAGTAATAATGCACGAACAGAGATTTTAACTATCTAACTTTTAAATAAATAAACACACGAGTCCTACATGACACAATACACGTAGGACACCACGTTGGATAAAAAATGACATGTAGTATGACATGTGTGTCTATTTGTTCAAGAACTTTTAAACATTGAATCCCTCCCCTATACAAGCTTCTGGATAACGTTGATTACGAACAAGAGTACTATTGAAATTACACAATTTTCTCTCAGTAGAATACATTTGGATCACCCAATCTATGTGGAGACCGATGTTTTAATATGGAACATCGATCAGTCAAAGTTCGTGTTTTCCTTTTGTAGTTATGTAAAAAAGCACAATAAATATTCAATCAAAGCATACCTCGCTAGCAAAACCTAATGTAAGCATTAATGATTGCTTCCACAATTCGTATTCACAACACAAAAATGCACAATAATACTCACTCTTTATCATATGGTTTGACATATTTTGTTTACTTCTTTCTACTTCCTTTTTGTTTCTTACATTTCTTCTTCCTTCTCCCTTGCTTCCTTTCAGCCTGGTAACGTACCACCTCGAGTCTCTTACTACCCGACGGAAGAAGATTCATCGTAGCAACTTGATCACACGATACATTAAGTTTCTCCGCGCATTGGTTCTCTAACGCGATGATTCTATCCTTGGGTACAATGAAATGGTTCAAGAAAACTTCTAACTTGGTTTTTTTTGACAGCAAGCTCTTTAGCAACTGTTCAATCCTTTCCTTTTCAAGAGTGCTGCATAAACATAATAATACAACAAAATTACAAAATGAAGAGCCAAAAAGTTTAATATATATTGCTAGGAGAAAACAACACAGCGATTCACCAAAGCGGACATCTGTTTAGTAAATGATGCTCTTTTTTTTACCGTTTTGATCACAGTTGAGTATCTTAATGACAAAACATTAGACCACGTTCTAAAATTTTATAAGTTATTGCAAACGTTGAACGACAGTCTAATTTTTTGTTCGAAGTATATGAGCAACACTACATCTTAGAAGACATGTTATGCATCTCAACATCCACAGTGCACTTTTACATGTAGAACATGACAGAAACCATGTTGTATGCCCCTCATCGTTCAAATTAGTTTTGGCGATGGGTGAGGGGAACAACGTTTATTGATCTATAATCCAGCAGACATAAAGTTGAAGAGTAAAGAAACTAAGAAACAACGAACCTCGTATTCATCAATGAAAGAAGTTGTATCAACTCCTGAAGCATATTACGCGTTTCCTGCATCATGTCCTCAGCAACATAAAGTTTCTTCTCCGAGCACAGATTGATTGCAGCGGTTAAGAAGCTTACATTAGCATTCGTTTCCTCCTTGAAACAAAAAAAAACACAAATTTTGGTAACTTGATATAAACAATTCGACCCGAGCACAACACATAACTTTACTGAATTCCAAGTTATAACACTAAGAGGATTAGGATTTAGTTTAAACCTTCAAATCAACAATTGAGACACTTGCAGAAGTTCCACTGTCAGCGCTGCCACTAGACTTCAAGACGTTTGATATTTCCTGAAACACGGCCCAATTCAGTTGCACGTATTGATCTGACTCAGGAGTAATGATTGGAATCTTTGCTGGAATAGTGCTGGTTTGATCTACAGAGTAGACCGTTTCAGCTGGAATCAACAAACTCAAGATATCTTCTCTGCTGCAATCTGCTCTCAGCTGCACAGAGGCAACGTCAGAATACTCAACTCCTGGAACAATCTCACCAAGGTTGACAACCAAAAGCGGATCTCCGCCTTTTTGAAAAGCTTCAACAAAATCATTGATATGAACACAATTATTCTCCGTTCCTCGTTGAAGAATGTCATAAATTTCCTCTGGAAATTGTTTCCTAACATCGTTGATACGGAGCACTCTGAAAAGAACGTCATAGTATTTCTCACAGTTGAGACACAGTAAGCACAGGATAAACACCAATCTCAAGACCATTTGCTTATAGTACATTTCAACATTGATTTTCGATCGAGCAATCCACTCTACTGTACAAGCTTTGTCAAAAATGAGTTGTTGTACCATCACAAGAATGGAATCATATAATTCTTCTAAAACCGGTGTCTTAACAGCATTCTTAGACGTTGGTCGGGATTCAAACTGCTCAGACATCAGCCATTCCACGAATGAAGATTTAAACACGAAGAACATTCCACGATACTGAGATACCAAAATCAGGAAATGCTCAAGAAGATACAAGAAACAGACAGGGGAGAAACAGTCGCCAATTATTGTCCAATTCTCGTCTCTTCTTTTCCAATTCGCGCTAAATGTATCCTGCAAAGCTTCACAAAATTTCTGCAATAACTCATAACATTCAAGATTAATGTTGCTCAATAGAACTTCTTGAAATTTCAACGATTCTTCTCCAACATAATTGCCTGACTGATCAAAATCTTCCCAACATTCTCTCTGCTTCGTACAATAGAAAATTTCGATTAATGATCTCCAAGGAACATCTGATGGGATTCTTCCAACAATTTCCTCGTACAGCTCCTCGGGAAGTTTTCCCGTAGCAAGGCATACGATCATCATTCTTCCAATCTGTCCATAGCTAAGAGTACCACTAGTGCCAATATCCTGAAAAATACATTCTTGAAGTAAGTCACAAGAAAGTTTCGTTCTCCTCAGAGAAATCATACGTCCCACCATTGACTGTCGGGGATCGAAGGGGAATATCTTCTCAAAGTATTTTGTCGACACTAACGTCAAAACCTTCTGTATGCTCAACTCAGTACTGTTCAAGACATGGTACTTGGACTCAGTTAAAAACTTAGCGATCTCGTAAACATTTAGCAGGCACACGTTTTGCCAAAATAAAGGCAACGAGTTTGCAGCCAACTCATAGAGGGATGCAAGAGTTTCAACAACCTTCAGACCAACTACGAGTAATGCAGTATGCCAATGAGTACGAACAGCAGTGACAAAATGTCGAGCATCAACAAATACCATTTGTTTGTTCCGCCTTACAACAGAGCTCTGAATATATTTCACCCATTTGGCTGCTGGATGCAGCAGAACATATGTAACGTTGAGACCATTCAACTTCTGCCTTACGCCAAAGTATTTCAGACAGAATTCACCAACTCCTTTGAATTCACCAAAATCAACATCTCCGAGGCACTCAAGAGAATCAAGAACATCAATAACATTATTCTTCCACGAATTCCAAAAGTGAAACAGTGTCCCAATACTAACCGGGCTGCACGGAAAAAGTTCTTCTGAACCATTTAGATTACCCGATAACTTATCATCCCAAACATACTTTGTTACGTCATATTGAAAATGAAAATCCAATATCTTTCTACAACACAAAATTTCACCTAGGAAACTTTTACATTTCTTAGAGGCAATGAAATTATGCTTCAAGACTGACCAATCAACCGACTCGTTCGATAAAACCTTAATCTCAACGCACACGGTTTCAAAATTTGACCCCTGCCTCGCGAATATCATTTCCTTCTCTAAAATTTTCTCCATTTGCACGAACGATTTCAAAGGCCAACCTTTACTTCCAGCCATCCATAATGAGTAAGAGAGAACATACAATAGTAAGAGTGAGCACGCCTTATCGAAATCCCCTATCTTCCCAAGAAGATCAGCTTCACAAAGTACATTTCCAATCAAATCTGTGATTTCAATAGCTTCAGCAATGTTTCCGGATTGTTCTTCTAAAAGAAGCAACTCATCGAGGCACTTTCGAGACATTAAGAACTTGCGCTTTAAGTCCATTGATGGGAAAAATCTTACAAATTTCATCATAGATTTTCTGTCCTTATGCACAAAAGAGTCAGATGCACAACTCTCCAAGAACTCCATCCTTAGTTCATCAATTTCATCAGCACTTTTCCCAACATTATCGCACTGACAAGCATTTTGCTTCCAGAAATCGATATATTTCAGACCTAAGTCATAGCATTTTCCTTTGATACAAACTGACAGACACTCTGTGAAATGATTTCTTTTTGCATAAATTTCTGCAGCCTTATTATAGCGACCAGCCAACGTAAAACATTCAGCAGCCTTTATCAGTTCACCACACTTGTCCAAATAAATACTTCCTGTATGTAAGTATTGTATTACAAGTTAAACATATAAACCGAAAAACATGATCAGATATGAAATTTTCTCATGCTTAAGTGAAGATGTCGCAAAGGAAATGCACTACATATGTACATATCACATACTTAAGTTTAGAACGTTAATAACACTTGAACTAATAGTTCAAAAATGCAAAACTAATAAAGTTGAAATGATGGCTCTGCCTCTTCAATCAATATGCTTCTATACCTTCAAGCTTAAAGCACAAAAGTGGATACTTAAAACTCCAGAAACAGAAATGCGAAATGACTTAAAATCATAACAAATTAAAGCAGCAGAGAAGGAAAAGAAAAAGAAAAAAGAGCAATTTCGTAAGATCACCAATTTCATACCTGCTTGTTTATAATCTTTTAAGTCATAAAAACACTCTGCTGCAGACTTAAATTTGCCGATAGAAAGAAAAATTTCTGCAGCCTCCAGAAGAATAATATGAGCCTTTTCAGGATCAGAATAACGAATTCGTTCAGCAGTTTCCATGTTATAAGCAGCCTTGGCTCTTTTCTCCCATTGTATTTCACCCGCTTGCTTGAAACACATAAGCGCCATCTCATAATTTTTCTCCCAAAAAAGCTGCATTTGAACATTAAAAACTTTAGGAGAACAGAAAGAAGTTGAAAGCACGCTTACTGGCGTAAGATGGAGAAATGAAAAATGTACGAGAGAGTAGAGCAACGGAAGGAGGATAATTGAGTTGACCTTTATTCCTCTCGATTTCCACTCCTCCGGAGTGCTGAAAGTTTGCATAGTATCTCTGACTGAATGTACATTCTTTACTTCCACAAGAGACAACATTTTCCAGTAGTCAAACATAGGCCAGGAAAGATCATCTAGACTTTCACAGATCCATAATCTTTGTCGTGTTCGAGTAATAGCCACGTAAAGTTGCTTCAGTTCAGAACACAAGATATTATGTTTTGCATCACAGAAACTTGGGAAGGACAAATCTGCTAAATTATGTTCCTTCATATATGCATATACAACTCTCCATTGATTTCCGAGTGGCGATGAGCTAAAAAAATTGTACAGGAGTACATCCTACAAATGATCAATGAAGTATTATCAGGAGAATTCAGTAACTTCTAAATCAAATTAGAGGAAGTAGGAAAAATAAATTAGATGACTGAAATCTTAAGCACAATAAGCAATCAGAAGACTTGCCTCAAATTCGAGCCCTTTGCACTCAACTATGGTCAGAATAAGAGCTTTCTGTCCAACTAAACCATAGATTTCTTGCTTCGCGGATTCATCACGTACTAGTATTACTTGTTCTGCACCAAAGCCTACTATTTTTCCACTGTTATTCCCCTTGTTCCCGAAAAGAGTTATGATAGCATTTTCATCATTTCCGGACTTAAGCAAGACTGGAGATGCACCACCTATAAGACTTGTCTCAGATTTTAAGACATCAACAGATTCAGGAAAAAAATGACCGAGTAGATTGATCACACTCTGAGCAATTTTGAGTACACCGGTATGTGTACGGAAGTTCTGAAGCAACTGAAAGATAGGTGATAGATGTCCTTTATCTTTTCTTCTGACATCACTCTTTGAGTACATGAGAAACTCAGTGTAGAATAAACTTCTTATGTCCTCAAATCGAAAATCAACACCCTTTGCAATAGTCTGGGCTGTATCCCCCGAGAAAACAAACCCTTCATCCACATTTCTGCAAATATATTTGAAAAGAGAAAGTTGCCTCATCGTCAAGTCCTGAACTTCATCTATATATACAAAGTCCATTTTGTCACAATCCAAATGATCATGTTTTAGTCGAAGATGAATATCATTAACTAAATCAGATATATCAAATTCACCACGATTCATCTTCATCTTTTCGTAAGCTTGGAAAATATCATATATTCCCTCTCTCTTTTCCGCGCTTAAATTAGAGACACGACTTTTAGACATAGAAACATAAGCATCTCTGCTAAGCTTCCCGTCCTGAAAATCCCCAGCATGTAGCCCACCTTTTATATGAGACATTATTTCTGTAAAGACCCTTGAAGGATCAAGATTCTTCGTCAATTGACGTTGGAAGCTAGGCCAATACAAGCAACAAAAACGATCATAACTGATCTCGTTCTCTCTTATGAATGTTTCTATGGCAACTGACCTCAAGCTTCTGTCCTTGGAAAGCTTCCGCTTCAAGTTAAATTTATTGAAGTATGAAGAACCTACCGTTCCATCAAGCATCATCAAGAATTTATGGAATGTAATCACAAGAGGGTATTTTTTGTATGGAATGCCTATAAAAGAATTCGGTATGTCCCTAAACGGCGTCGTTCCATCAAACTCATCAGCTTCAAAGCTGCTTTCAGCCCAGAAACTTTCACCAAGAGAAAACCTGCAGATTTAAGAGTGGTAATTGTAAGAGGAACACAAATTAGGATCAACAGTTTCTACGCCTTTAAGGAACAAAATCAAACATCTATGTCACTAACATCACCTACATTATGTATACGTTAACGAAAAGATTCTTAAAAGAAAGTAGTTCCATCAGGCAACTCTACTGTAGCAGATTAGATGAATCACCTTTTCAGCTGAGAAACTTGTTTGTTGACCGCGTAACACAGTTTAGGACTAACGGTGACAAATAGCTGGTGCAAGGTAGTCCTGTTAGTCTCTCTGATAGATTGGTCATTTTCATGTTCCTCGTATAGTCCAAATCTTGATTCCTCAGCTCTGTTTAACCCGTGAACAGAACTATGGTGCTGCTGCTCTTTTTGGAACAGCTTCATTGTTAACACGGTAGTTTTACCCGTGCCTGAGCGGCCAAGTATGAAACTGCTTTTACTGAAAAGGATTATCTTCCTCTCTTCATCAGTAACTTCAAAAGGAACATCTATTTCTTCACCATGGCGATCAGAGAGCAAATGTGTGACGACACCAGATGATAATGAGTAAAACTTCATTAACAAGAAGCTTTCACTCACTCTTGAATTCTCAACATATCCCGATTCACGGTTCAATTTTCTCTCAGCATCATTCTTATACCGAACAATCTCACGATGAACCTCCCAACGCTTTGGAACTTCCAAATCACTAAACAGAAGACGAAAAGTTAAAACCAAAAAAATTCTTAAAAGGAGACAAATTAAGTTTATCATAATATTGAGAACAATGGAATGATAAAAGAAACAACATTACCCCACGAAATACTTCTGATTACAGAGGTTGATGAAGTCCTTAGTGTACATTGAACATACTGCATCGAGTCGTTTCATAAACCCAGGAAACTCCTCCAAAGGCAAAATATCCCAAACCTTGAGAACTTGTGTATAAAAAAACTCTTCCTGAATATCAACAGTACAAACGAGATATCGCCCTTCAACCACCTTGAATTTCTTAACAACATGAGATGAATTTTTACAAACTAAGTCCACGTTCTTCCTCTTCGGGCGCCATCCACTTGCAAGCTTAACCAGAAGAGTTGACACATACTTTCTCAAGTACGGGGATGCCAACTTTCGAAATGATTTTCCAAAATTCTCACTGAATACTACCTGAAGAACCAAATAGAATATATAAGCAGTTGAAATGTTACATCATTAGCACATATCTTCGGAAAAAATAAAAAAGATAAACAAGGCCATCTACGAAGCTATTGTTACACCAATAATATAAACAATCCTCTACGGATTTCAGAATTCAGATATAAATTACTACTATAGTCACACCTCACTTAGCTTAATTTCAGATACAAATGTCAACAATGTATAGTGTTCAAAATACAAGAAAACAACTAAGATAACAGGAAAAACATACTTCAAAGAGAAAAGATTAGAGAGCATGATCGTTCACAGCGTCATGAATTCGTTATAAATGATCTCATTATAATTCAACTCCTCCATTCCATGTCTATCGAATCTCCAATCAAACAAAGTAACACAACGCGGTACTCAGAAAAAGTTTTGTGTAAAAGACAGTAATGTGATTTCGTCCATTTATGTATGGAACAAAAGCAAGAGAATCTAAGAAATATGTGTACCTTCCATTTTTGTTCTTTGAATAGAGAACTATCCTCATTTAGAAAATCGTCCAATTGATCAAGTTCCTTCTTGACATCTAAAATTGTTTTTCTCATATCCGTATCTTCATCTGCATGAAAGAAGCATTTACGATCCTTGGCATTGAGAATTAGTTCTTCCCAGATGGAGTTACTATTCAGTAACGTTTGTTCATTGCCCAATATCCAGAGACAGTGTCTAGAAAAAGAACGAAAATTCTTAGACAAAGCAGAATTGATCCGAAATGTGAAGAAGCAGTGTATCAAATAGATTCGTACCGAGCCCTTGTCAAAGCAACATTAGTCCAGTGAAGACTAGACATGAAGCCAATGGAACCATCACGATTCGATTTCACGGTAGATATTATTACAATATCTTCTTCCCCTCCCTGAAATCCATCAACTGTCTTCACATTAACTTCAAAATGTGCATGGTTATTATACTTCTCACCAAGTTTATCTTGTATGGACAAAACTTGAGCAGCATACGGTGATATAACACCAATGCGGAGTTTCTTCTTGGAGGCCGTACTCCAAGCTGCAAAAGTTAGAATCGTATAAGAGTGTCAAAAATGAATGTACTGATGGAAGCTACAAACAGCCTCGATAATGGATAAATCGATGTTAGATAATGCTTCCTTAAACACAAGACAGTTCGTTCATCGTCATAATTTTAACAATATTAGTAGAAGACAGCACATTAACAAGTGTAGGATCAAAAACTAATTAATCAGTGTCCAGGAAAGATATATTATAAATAATGTACAAAATGTATAGGTTTTCGTTGATATGATTATACCTTTGAACAAGCTCTGCACTATTTGCATAACCAATGCAACTTCAACCAAATTTCGTCTATATCCCAGATTATCGAGCTCTTCTTCTCCCGGTGGTACATTTATAAAGGCGTACGGACCAAAAGACTGTCCTGTAAGATATACTTTTTCATATGCATTACTCTTTACAACCGGAGCATCAATGATTTGCCTACGATGGAAAATTGAATTTGGGAACTGGCTTATCGAAGGATGCATCCTGTACTGAACGTTAAGCACGTGCTTAACATGACCTAAAGAACTGAGTCGTTTGAACAAGCTCCTTCCAAAGCCAGCTTCACGAGAAATCTATAAATAAATATGGTAAAAATACAGTCAAACCTCCCGATAACAAAATTTCACTATAACAGGTAAGTTTTCTTTGGAACCTATTTTCACGTTATGTTATGGAATATGTTCTCTATAACATCATTTAGCAATAGCAACCAAAACATATCAAAACAAACAACGCCGTTATAGATAGGTTGACTTTATGTCAGCTGAAGTTTCTTCAAAATTGCACATGAAAAGGGATACGTACTCTACTCTTAACTATCGCTGTCAGCTGGAACTCGTCTCCAGCTAGAACAACATGTCTTAAACCTCGAAGTTGAAGGGGTATGACTGCTTCGCACTCCTTCAACTGGTTGGCGTCATCAACAATCAATAAGTCAAACGGCTTCAATTCCACAGAATGTAGCTTATATGTAGTAGAAGCTGTGCAGAAAATCGAGGAGGCCATTTGGATACAGAACTCCATTATCAGATCCTTACTCGTCACGGTAGGAAAATGCAGTGTCCAGAGAGATTGCTGAATATCTTTCAGGGACTGGATAATTAAAGACACTCCAAATGGTTGCTGAGAAAAATACAGCATCCTCTCTAGAGAATCAAGCAGGGAGAAAGCGACCAACATTTTATCGACATTTTCTTTTCGAAGGAACTCTATAGGTACATGTGTACAGATCATAACCATGCTTCTTCGGAAAGATGAAGCTGTCGAAGTAAACTGAGATCGGACTAAATCTACCGATGAGCTGATTTTCTCTTGCTCACCGAGTTCCTCCAGAAAACTAATCATAGAACTCAAACAGGCATTCCAACCACTCGTTGGTGCAAGGCACTCCTCCAGCCTGTCAACACGATAATCGAGGGAAATCTCTGCTATATCTTCACCTTCCTCACAGTTCTTATTCCCAAACAAGAGAATATCACCCAAAGGGTAAAAGCCATCATATTCATTGTTAGACGACTCTCGGACCAGTTTAACCAAATGGGAAGCAACTCGGGCTGTTGTTACATCTGTGGGGCGCAAGTAACAGTTCTACACTTCATATGCAGCAGCTCAAAAAGCATTACACTTAGTGTCCTAGTCTTTCCAGTACCAGGTGGACCACAAATAAGTTCAACAGAAGCCTTGTGGTGGCATCTCACGGCAGCTAGAGAGGTAAATATTGCATTGTCCTGGGAATCGTTCAACTTGGACAATAGGCTAGACGTAACCTCTCCAACCGGTGCATCAAATTCTGAACAAACGTCACATTTCTGTTCGATCTGTTTGTGCAAGGGGACAAATATCAACATCATTTAACACCAAATTCATGTCAAATCGCAAGTAAATCAACAAGATTACTTACCTCATGCACGGGGGAAAGGACTTTCTCAATCATATTCAAATTCTCTCTCACACACAACGTGTTCCATACTCTCTTATACGACATTACATTTACTAAAAACACTACATGACATGATCCTCGCATACCCTTAACATTTCCACTACCTGAAGGAACTCTTACTTTAAAATTAACGAATGCATCATTCTCATTGACATCAGTAACATATGCAAATGTCAATCTCGATTGCTGCAGCTCATTAGCATCTTCAAGTTTAACATTCGAGATAACAACAATATCTCCCGGTGATGTCCTATAAGGAACACGACCATCACAACATCGGTTCCTCCAATAATTAACCTCAACATAAAAAACCAATGATCCATTTGGCTCTAGTACTTCTTCAAAGGATATTAATTCAGCAAATGGTGCTTTAACTATGTCTTTCAAGGAAACAGCAATACATGCTCTCGTTTCTTCGAGTAAAGGGAAGACGAAAGAACTCAAATAATGATCTACTGATTCAAATGATTCAGAAATCTTCTCCACCTATACATTATGAAATTACATTAAGATCATATAGTAAACAAAATGCAAATTATACAAACACACTCTTTTGTATACTTCTTATATATATATATATACTATTATGTCAAGTGTATACATAACTGACTTATTTTCATGATTCTAAATCCTAGCTTGTCAGAGCAAGTTACACAGTTGGTTAGTCAATCAAAAATAATTTCATTTGCTAATCAAATTTACACTATATATTACATATATATCATATATTACTATACAAAAAATATACATTTACGCGTTATTATTTATGTGGGCGACTATTTATATATGTCAGTTTCTTTTTTAAAAAAAGGATATTTCTTTTGAACAACCTATAAAGAGTAACAAAAAATTGTATAAACTAACCGTGTATAAAACTTAAACTCGATGAAATTACCTGAAATTGATACAAAGTTTCATCAAAAATATCTTTGATAGACCATTTGAGAACCAAATCAATGAAATCAATATCTTTAGGCCATGTAATCTTCTTTTTCTCCATAGAAGAACCTTGTCTCATACCTATAAATATTATTTTAAAAAATAAATGTTACAATAAAAAATTCTATACACAAGGGGCGGAGCTACAATATAACTATGTACAAGTTCACGTGAACGAGTAACTTTTGATCAGATCGATATTTGTATTAAGAAATTCACTAATACAACAATACAAACTTATATATAGTAAGACTTTTAGACATATATTGAATGATAACATGAAAAGAAATAGTAGTTGAAATTGAAGAACTCATTTTCATGTTTGAAAACTCATCTTTAGAAATTATACAAAAAAAAATAATCATTCAAATGCATAATTAAGAAAGTTGAGTGCACAAAATATTTAACAAAGATCACACCTCAATGCGTAATGTATATGATCTATCGTAATGCAAGTATTAGTAGCTGCATAACCAAAACATATTTTAAAAGGCAAAAAATATGTAGCAACACACAGATTAAGAACTATATATTGCAGAATTTTTTTGTACAATAAAAAAGAAGTGAAGAATTAACAAGTTTGTTTCTTGGAAAACCAAAGGGTGGTCTTTTCATTTTCCCCAATTAATTTCTCTTTTTAAAATAATTAAGACTATGATTTATTTGTGTTTTAATTATTCAATTATTATTTTGTTGTTGTGACTTGTTTATTTATTTTTATTAAAATATTATCTTCTCTTTTAGCACGTTCTTTATATATTCTCTATCGGCGTTTATTTTTATTTGTCTATTATACAATAAATATATATTTCTTTTTATTTATAGTATTTTACATATTAAGAAAATAATATTTTTTTCATGTTTTATGTTAATAAAAGACCTGAGTTGGCGAAAAAAAAAAAGAAAAAGCTAACGCTAACTAAGTGTTTAGTTACCATGCCCAAAAGCCCCATGCCTTTCTGGTGGATAACCAATCCCCCCCCCCCCCACCCAACCGGAAAAAAGAGCTTGAATACCACTTGTAAATAATCCCAAGGAGCAGACAGGGTATAGGAACTACTAAGGTACTAAAGAAACAAGAACAACAACTACTAATTAATCAGCTAAGAATTCCCGAAAAGTCAAACACTAAGTGATAAAGGTTTTGTGAATGAAATCTGGTCAAGATGTAATGGGTAAAAGTATTGGGGTTGGTTGAATTATTTTCCGAAATAAACCTAATCCCCTTTTGTAAGACCCGCATAGAAATATGCCATGGATGTGAGTAAAGCCAAAACAACAGTAGTATTTATATCTTACTTATTTCTCAAATTATTTTTTCAAAAGATTATACATGAAGTAATTATGAGAACCGTGTAAAATACTCATATTTATCACTATTTTTTAAGGGATACATATATAAAGTTCTAACTTCTAAGTAAACAGTTAAAACTGAATGGATGAGTACTTTTATATTCTATAATTTTAATTTTTTTACGTGTCATATTTAAGATTATAAAAAAAAGATATTTTGATACATTCTTTAATTATTAATTTAAAATCATAATATTGAAAAAAAAAAGATATCTTTTTAAAAATTTCACGTAAAGTGAAAATTTGATAAGAAAAAAATTGAAATATAGAGAGTAGTGAATAATGTTTTCCCTATTATTTGTTATTGCTTCTTTACCTTTGTATTATTCTTTTCAAATTGTTTTGATATATTTTTTAAAATGATATTTCTCTTTTCGCTAGAAAGAAATAAAATTTATGTATATTATATTTTTTATATTTTAAAATTTTACCGAATGTATTAATGTTCCTCGTGAAGATTATATATTATCTTTTTATGGAATCCATTTTGTGCAACTACCTGCTGGTAATTTGCCAATCAGGGCTTAGTAAATAAATAAAAATTACCTAATTTTTTTTTTTTAAAAAAAAGTTGAACCTAAAAATTCACGATTTTTTTAAATATTATAAGTTTTCTACTAAAATAGACGTGTCTTTCAGAATTGATAATTTGTTCATCTGTTAAAAGTTGTTTCGGAAATATTTGCAATTTAGTACTTTATCTCTTTCAAAAAAAAGGGAAAAGACTAAAATATGTTATCAAACTTTTAGAAAAAGTTTATTTATGTCATTCGTTAAAAGTTTGGTTCATCTATGTTATTTCCGTTTAAGAAAAATCTCATTCCTGCTATTATTTTAAAGGTGATTTTGCAAAACTATTTTTTATACGTGATCAATTATAATTGTATCACGTCATTATCATTTATATAATAAAAAATCAAAATTCCGAAAAAACATTAAATTAAAATAATTATAAGGTTTTTTTTTTTAAATTGGGTTGATCTTTATTTGGATGAGTTATTTTAATATACTATGATTACTATCTCGATTTACTTTTAATTGTCATTGTTTCCTTTTTAGAATCAAATGATAAGTACTTAGACTAATATTTTATAATGTAATTTTTTATCATATTGATATACAAAAAGCTACTTATAATTTATAATACTTTTTGACTTGCCCATAATTTTGAATATCTAAACTTTTATTTAAAATATCAAATTAATTTATTTAAAAAATAATTAAATTTAACTTTAAAAAACACATAGAATAGAGTATAACTAAATAATTATCAATTTTGTTTTTCTGAATTTTAAAGCGATAATTATTTTTAGACAATTTTTTAAAATCTAAAACAACAATAAAAGGCCCCCCAACTAACGTAAAGTGCAAATATTAGCAAAATCTTATCCAATAAATAAGTATTATTTGCTGACTAGGATTCGTGTCAAACTCAAGTCATTTTCTTTTTTTCCTCTCAATTTCTCAGTTTCGAGATTTGATTAGATTTAAATTTATGTATCGTAAAATTTACCTTTGATGAAGTGTTAATTAGTATTGAATTTTATTTAAAATTACACATTATAAAATTCATTTTTAAACTATTTTAATTTTTTACTCAATATTTAATATCCGCGTTCATTAAATTTAAATCTATCATATAACTTCTTATTTGATATTTATATTAAAATTCTATTAATTTATACACTATTTTTAGAAACTACACTTTTAACATACCTTTTTCCTATTTATTTTTAAAAAAATTCAATCTAAAAATTTTAATTGTATATAATTAATATAAAGATATCTTAATAATTCCACCCACCAACATGTTGGCATGTCAAACTCAATTTAAATATTTGTGTCTATATGGATAAAAATAAAGTCTAGCTATTTGCCACATGCTCAATAAATTATTAAACAAATTTCCTTATTATTCTCTAACTATAATAAATTCGTTAAATTATTTTCGATAGATCCGCAACATGCTCCCAAACAATAACCATTGAGAAATCATAGTTATCCTAAATTCAAGCATTGTTTGGTAATAAAATCTTTTTTTTTAAATCACCTTTTCTAAAATACTTTTTTTAAAAAAAATAAAAAAAATCAATGGTCTACATGCAACATTTTTTAATAAAATTAGAAAAACTTACCCTCAATTTCAAGATTCTTATTGGATAACTCTGACACTTTGTCCCCTCTTATCTAAATCTTATCTAATTTTTTTTCTTCTATAAATACTCTTAACAAATCACCAAACATTTCATAATCAATTCTCTCTAATAATTCACTCAAATTTGTGTATTTTTTTTTAATTAAATAAGAAAAAAAAATGTTGGCAATATTCAAAAATGGTGTTGTTGATCCACCAAAGGAGTTACAAAGTCCAGCTTCATTACAAGCATCAATTAAAGCTGCAAATCCTGAAGAAACTATGAAGAATTTTTTATCTGCAAATCAAAATAATGGATTTTCTATTGGATTTATGAATAAGGCTTTTTTGGCATATTCTAATCCTTCAACTTCATACAATACTTTGTCAAGGTATTAATTTATCTATCCTTTTTTTCTTTTGTTCTTTCTTAAATTTTTGAATTTGAATGGAGATTTTAATGAATAAATGAAAACTCGTATTTTCTTCAGATTCTACTTGTGAAATTTTAATAGGGCGAGGTTATACAATTCAAAATCTAAATTGTGATAATAGGGATAGCAATGGGGTGGGATATGAATGTTAATAATGATGGTTTCAGGAATTTTACAAGGGTAAAAATGGAATATAAATGTTAATAATGGAGTTCAAAATTTTACTAGGGTAAAAATGGGCTATTAATATTAATAATGATGGAATTGGAAATTTCACTAGGATAAAAATGAAATATAAATGTTATTAATGATGGAGTCCAGGGTAAAAATGGATATAAATGTTAATAATGATGGAGTTCAAAATTTTACGAGGGTAAAAATGGGAATATAAATATTAATAATGGAGTCATGAGTTTTACGAGGGTAAAAATGGCATATAAATAGTAATAATGACGGAGTCCAGAATTTTATGAGGGTAAATATTAATAATGGAGTCAGGAATTTTACCGAGAGTAAAATAGGAAAATATGATACTACTCGTTAGATTTGAAAATACAATCTACGTCGATTCAAAGGATCTGAAATCATTGGGCTACAATAGTGTCATGTTTTGGACTATTCAATTTAATTAATGTATCATTTAACTTGTATATAGGATTTTTATTTTTTTTACCAATGATGTATATTGTTTTTTTTTAAAATGATACAATATTGATTTTTTTTTTTTTTGTAGGTTGTTTTGTGGTATGAATGACATATATTGTATTTTCTTGGGCAATTTAAGCAACTTGTGTGCTTTAAACAAGCATTATGGGCTTTCAAAGTGTGCAAATGAGGCCATGCTTGTAAGTGAGGCCTATCGGACTCTACGTGATAGAGGCCCATACCCGGCCCATCAAGTCCTCAAGGAACTTGAAGGTAGCTTTGGTTTTGTCATCTATGATCACAAGGCTGATACAGTCTTTGTTGCCCTTGTAAGTATATATAACGATACCGTTTAAGTTATATACATCGTCAACTATTCTAAAATATCATGGGTGCGTGTTGGATTTTCCAAAAGTAGGTCGTTTTTAACGAGTGTGACGACATTTCTGAGGAGTTCGAATAGTATTTTTGTATTTGTTACTAATTATTGAATGTTTGTGTATAGGGTGGTGATGAAAAAGTAAAGCTCTTTTGGGGTATAGCATTTGATGGATCTGTGATGATATCTGATAATGTGGATCACATTAAAGCAAGTTGTATCAAATCATTTGCTCCATTCCCAAGTGGTATGTATATCAAAACTTGAAAATTCTTGCCCTATTTTATTTTCGAATTCCATACCTAGTAAAAGTCTAGTGCATCAGATGAACGATAAATATAACTATTAAAATCACAGAAATGCTTTGGTCATGTGTGGATACAAACACGTGATGTGTGAATTAACCACTTGCTATATGTTTGAATTCAGATATGAACAAAGCCTGATATTTAAGTCGATTAGGAGAGTAAAGGAGCATGTCGATGTAGTTGTTAGGTGCTAGGGCAAATTCAAGATTTGAAATTAGTATGTTCCAACAACGATATCGAGTTTATATAAAAGGAGAAATACGTTATCTTAACATATATACATGATATACACAAAGTTGTTGAGTCCTCGTGAACTCATAAATTACACGTAGATTCGCCTCTAATCTCGAGTACGATTGATGTGTTTTTATAGGGTGCATGTACCATAGTGAAACAGGATTGAAGAGTTTTGAACATCCAAGTTACAAGATGAAAGCAATGCCAAGAGTTGATAGTGAAGGTTCAATGTGTGGAGCTTATTTCAAGGTTGATGTTTACTCAAAAGTGAATAGCATGCCAAGAGTTGGAAGTTCAGCAAATTGGGCAACTTGGGGCCAATAGACATAGATTTTGATCGTTCGAGATCTTTAGTCTTTTTATTTGAAATCGATAAAAAAATAAAATAAAAATTCATTTAACTATTGTTTATGTTTTATTTTAAAATTGTATTTCAGTTACTTTTAATCTTCTATGAGGATCTCAGCTTTGTAAATTGATATGAGGTTCTATATGGGGATTTTTTTTTTGTTTCTTGTTTCTTTCTTATATGGGAATATTTGCACTTCTATTTCTATTTTGTGTTGTTTATAATTTTTTATTATTAGTAATTAATAACTATTTCGTTTGATAAAATTTATATTTTTATATTATAATCTTTTATAAGTTATGTCTATACATAATTTTAGATTTGAAATCAATTATATGGACAAAGAGAATAAATAATGATCAACCCATTTTCATTTAAAGATTAAAATATGTGATTTTGTCATATATTATTCTCTTGTGATTATAAGTTTTAAACATATAATAAAAATCTTAGCTAATTTATTAAATACGTTGGGATATTTTAGCAATGTCTTATACGGGTCGTTTTAGTTTTCTAATAAAAATATCCATCAAGTGTAAATCAGAAATTTAAGATAATATTTATTACCATTATCCACTATATATTTTACAAATCTCCAAAATCTCTCATATTCGCGCATCAAATTAGTGTATCTCATGCATCAATTTAGTGTATCATGTATAAAATGTAACGTATCTTACACAACAATCTAATATATCAATGTTTATATTATTGTATTCGTTTGAGAGATTTTTATAATGGGAAACTTTCACATATAACCACTTAAAATAATTAATTACTCTCTATAACTATAGTTTGATAATTACAAGTTGTAGTTACATGTTATTTGGAGGAGAGAGGAGAGCGAGACTGGGAGAGAGAGGGGAAAAAGAGTGGGAAAAGGTGAATTGTATATGTATATTGGTTAGATAATTGTATATTAGACATATGTGATTGTATATAGGGCAAGAGAGATTGGGAGAGGGAGGAGAGGCGCGACTGGGAGAGAGAGGAGAGAGGCGAGCGAGATCGAGAGAAGGCAGAGAATGGGAGAGAGGTGAATTATATATGTATATAATTGTGTATAACTATATATTATACATATACATTTGTATAAATGACAAGCGAGATCGGGAGAGGGAGGAGAGAGGCTGAGGCGAAATTGACCGAGGGAACGGAAGAGAGGCGAGCGACCCGCAGCAGGGCAGCGTGAGAGTGGGAGAGAGGTGAATTGATATGTATATACGGCCAAAAAATTGTAGCCCAGTTCTACATTATGATTTGTATATTGTGACGAATTATATTCCCACAATAACCACCACCCCCCCCCAGTGACCCTACCCCCCCATCTATACCAAAGCGAAATCAACTCACGTATTAATGTATAATGTTAGTCGCGAGAGCGGTAATTATAGCAACTATTAGAAAACCTATGATGCGTAATTAAATAGTATAAGTTTTGCTCCACTTGCGTAATTTTTTTTCTATAAATTTATAAAGTTTTAATGAATAAATTATAATTTTACGCGTATATAATTTTTATAATTTGCCAATTAAATTATACTTGTAAGATTTTTTGTGAAAAGAAATTAATGTCAGAATTTTTGGCTCATACTTTGCGAAATTTTGTGGTACACACAAGCACCAAATGTTCATTTCCCTATGATGATTATGTCCCAATCATAATTTTCTATATCATTATATTTGCGCAAATATTAATATCCCACGTTGTCATTTGGATTTTGTCTTTTATCTCAAAAATTCTTAACCAAGAAAAAGGGAATATCGTATTAAATTATATTTATGTTCTTATATGAATTGAAATTTAAACTTGTATGAAGTAAAACAAATAGACATACATATAGATATTCTACATGTCATTTTTGTCCTACGTGTATTGTGTCATGTATGACTCATATGTTTATTTATTCAAATTTTTACATGTTTAAGCGTTCTACTTGTACATATCCGAAAATAAAAGACATAAATATAAAATAAGATCAAATTAAAGGACACACTTATTATGCCAAAAATAAGTTTATTACCTAGCTTTGCTATTCTAATTTTGTAGATTGATAACATTACATTTCGATCATATAAATATTTTTTTTCTAATTCATATCTCTTCACTCACTCGTAATAAGAAGTTTTTAATTCGAATCATCAATAAAAGATATTTTATTAAAATTAATATATTTTTTTATCATATAATATTTAAATTTAATCGGATCTTAATACGAGATGATCGCGTGGGTGAATGGGTGGGTGGGGGTGAGAAAATTCCAAAAGGTTGTTGAGAAAAACAGCGTTTTGACAGTGTGTCAAAAGCAGTACGAGAGGTGCACCATCCATCGCTATCAAAGCTCTACACATGAACAAATGAAAATGCTGCATAAGTCGTCGTCTTCTTCTTCATCATCTATCATTTCTTCCACAACGACGTCGTTTTTCACTGTCAAATCGCGCATAGTTTTCCACATTTCCTCATATTCACGGCTCTCCGAAGTTCAAACTCAGTTTTCTGTGTTCTCATCAAAAAGTGAAGGTACGTAACAGTTTTTATCTCTTTAAATTAATGTCTAAGATTTGGATTTAGCTAAACAGTTTGATTTGCTGAATTTCAGTGTTTTTTTTTGTTGCTTCGATTGAAAATTGTTGGCTAGATTGACATCAACAGAATAATTGACTGATAATTGTTCATTTTTCGAAGCTTCAAACACTAGTTTGAGGATTTGAATTGAGCTAGATACTATTTAATTACCTGATTTTCGTGTTTTTTTGTTGCTCCGGTTGAAAATTAGTGGCTAGGTTGACATCAACAGAATAATTGACTCATAATTGTTCTTTTTTCGAAGCTCTAAAAACATTATGTTTGAGGATTTGAAATGAGCTAGCTACAATTTGATCTACTGATTTTGGTGGACATTTTGTTTTTTCTCTATCTGTATTAAGTACGTATAATTTAGGATTTGGATTTAGCTAACTACAGTTTGATTTGCTGAATGTTAGCGTGTTTTTTTTTGTTGCTCCGGTTGAAAATTGTTGGCTAGATTGACGTCAACAGTATAATTGACTGATAATTGTTCATTTTTCGAAGCTTTAAACGCTAGTTTGAGGATTTGGATTGAGCTAGATACTATTTAATTTATTTTTTTTGTTGCTTCGGTTGAAAATTGTTGGCTAGGTTGACATCAACAGAATAATTGACTCATAATTGTTCTTTTTTCGAAGCTCCAAAAATATTATGTTTGAGGATTTAAAATGAGCTAGCTACAATTTGATCTACTGATTTTGGTGGACATTTTGTTTTTTCTCTATCTGTATTAAGTACGTACAATTTAGGATTTGGATTTAGCTAAACTAGCATTTGATTTTCTGGTTTTAGTGTTTTTTCTTGCTCCTGTTAAAAATCTCCGGCCAGTTGATGAAAAATCTTATATGGAATTAATTGGGTATTTCTCGGGAGTGCAATTCTAAAAAACTTATTATTGTTGGTCCTGTAATTAGCTAGGTTTGAGGGAGTGAATCAGATGGCTACAATTTGATTTTCTGGTTTTTGGAAGATATTTTGTTTTTGTTTTTGCTAAAAATTGCTGGCCATGTTGATAACAGTGCAGAACTTAATTATGTTTTAAGTAATTAAGCAACAAAAGTTGCTAGTCATGCTGATGAGTAGTATAGAGATTAATTAAGTTTGAAGTGATTAAAGCTGAATATGAGATGTAGGAGTTTGAAGTGATTAAAGTTGAATATGAGATGGAGGTTTATTTTAGAGCTTTAAAAATATGACACTTGAGCCTAACTCAACCCCAAAAATTTTTATGAGTGGAGGATTTTCTCAAGTCCATATAAACAGACCACCAGCTCATTCCCCAACCAACATGGGACTTTAAACCCAGAACAAGAGCAAATTGGAAAACAGTGATATCATTGGTCAGAATGGGAGCCTTAGCTCAACTCGAAAGCTGCTTTCATGTGTCTGGAAGGTCACGGTTTTGAGATGTGGAAACAACTTCTTGTTGAAATGTAGGATAAGGTTGGGAACAATACCCTTGTGGTCCAGTCCTTCCACAGACCACGCATAGCAGGAGCTTAGTGCATTGACCTACCTTTTTTTTGGGGAAAAGACCGGAAAGGACCCCAACGAGGGAAATGGGAGGGGGAGACCCGCGGGAGACGTGGAGACACCCGGATGCTGAGGTCCAAAATGTGGGAACATAGAGAGGCGGGGGAGAAGAACAGCAGAGACGTGGCGCAAGCGGAACCCAGCCAGCGAGAGGGGGAAAGGGCCGAGCCAAAAGGAAAAGGACCCGCCCAGAGGTAAGGGCAAAACCCACCCAAATACATAATACCCATCCAAAACCCCCCCATATCAATAATTCTCTTAATTTCTTCTCTTTCTCGTTTACCTCTTCCAAACAAATTTCATACAAATCTAACAAGATGAAGGTGGATGGTAAGGACAAGAAGAAGAAAGGTGGTAATGGATTTCAAGTTGAGAAGAAAAAATTGAAGACAAGGATAACTCCATTAGCCAAAGCTTAAGCTGCACAAGCAATGGAGATTGAAAAATAAGATTTTTGTTGTAATGTATTCAGGTGTATTTGGTAACTGAAATTGAAGTTGTTTACGTCTTACTTCTGCAATTTGCGAAAAAGAATTGATATTTAATCATGTTTCATGTTGCTATCTATATTCTTTGTTGTGTTCTTAAAAAAAGAAGTCTTTTAACATTGATTCCGGTGAGATATGATCAAATTTAATACAAAGGTATAATGGTAATGAGTAAATAATTGATTTAGTCAAAGAAAAGGTTAAATGGGACAAGAAATATGTGAGAAAGTTGAAGAAAAAATGGAGGATGATTTGGGGATGAAGATGGTTGGATGGGTCTTCCTCTCATGAAATTGATGAGAAATTGGAGGATTTAGTGTTGACTGTTTAGATGATTTGGGGATGAAGATGGTTGGATGGGTCTTCCTCTCATGAAATTGATGAGAAATTGGAGGATTTAGTGTTGACTGTTGAGGATGATTTGGGATGAAGATTGGGGGAAAGATGCTATTAAAAAAAATGTTTAAATTGCTTAATCTGATATTAAGTGAATTAATTTGGGAGATTTGGGTTAATATTTTTGGGTTGTGGGTATATGTATTTGGGTGGGTTTTTACTTTAATTTCGGGTGGATTTTTCAATTTTAGGTAGAAGTTTAACAAATACCGGGTCGGCAGTTAAGATTGAGACACGTGTATCTCCGTTAGTGTAAAAGATATATATGTTCCGAAATTTGGACGGTAAGGGTTCTGGTGTCCTAAAAGTATAACGAGGGGTATACACATACCATTTATGAAAGTTCGGAGATATATTTGTCCTTTTTCCCCTTTTTTTTTTTTGATATCATTGGTCAAGAATTTTTATTTTTGGTACGTTAGCTTAGCATACAACAAAATACCCAGCGTAATCCCACAAATGGTGTCCGGAGAGCGTAGGATGTATGTATAGCTTACCCCTACCTTTGTGGGACAAAGTGATTGTTCCTAATAGACCATGGAATCAAAAGAAATGTTGTCGAAGCAAGATTGCAAGAGTATGTTTAGCTTAGAATACTTAAAATTTTAAAATATGCACGTGCTCACTATTTTTGGATGGGAAAAGCTTAAATATGTTACATTTTGCTGAGTTTTTTTAGGGTTTAAAACTGTATTTACTTGTACTAAATCGTTTTTAGATGGAATATAACCCACCAAATGACTCAAGTGCAGTCTCCTCTCTGCTTTAATTCTTTAATTACCTCAATACATCAGAATCATCAGCTTTCTTTGCACTTAAATTACTGTTCTACTTTTAAAAATGCTTTCAGAAATATAAGTTTGATGCCGCTTGAATGTACTTATATTGGTCTTGCTGATTTGGATGATTTTCCAATTCACATGGATTTTGGAGTAAATTGATATGCATATAAATTTGTAGGATGTGATACATACATGTGTAGTAGTTTATGAATATATTTGTTTTTATGCAGTTTCTTTCTTTTTGGATACGGAGAATGTTGAATTTTAGCTAATTGTTTCCTTTGTACGTAATCAAAAGAAACTTAATACATTAACTGTGGAATGCCTTAATTTCCAATAGTCGACATTAGCTGTAGGCCATATATTTGGTAATGAAATGTGTTTCTTTTAAAATTGGTGTGATACATCAATCCTAAACTAGTTGGTGTTAGTTATATGGTTCCTCGATATCCATTTTGCTCCATTTGGTCCTGTTTATTCCACTTTTCATTTTTTCAAAGAAAGAAGAAGAAGAGAAATGATAACTTTTCCTTTGATATCTCACAACTGTGAATATTTTCACTTGTCACAGAAATTGGGGATGGTTAACATGTAATTCTAATGTCAAGAGGCACTATGGTCAAGTAAGGAACCTACTAAAGTATAAATTGAAATGAATTGCAGCTGCTTTGGTGCCTCAACTCAGCGGCAGAAAAAGGGTGTTGATCTTGTTCATCAAGATACTGCAGGTTGGTGCATAATTGAATCTTGGATATTAGCTGATCAGTTGTGTTCTCAGTAGACTGAAATTTTTAGTTGTTTGATGAATTTGTCACAACTTTATATTGCCTTCAGTGTTAACCCTTATATTCTTCCTCTATAGCTTGTTGATCTGCATGTGTCATTTTGTTTTATCATGATGGTCGTGTCACTCTGTAGCTGTAAATCTCTCCAATTATAACCAGACATAGTAAATCTAGTAATATAAGTATGCAAGTTAGTTACTTCAGATGTGAACTGCTAATTTTGTTGAAGAAAGAAGAAGGCATTTCTAAGAGAGGTATATCTACAGAAGGTAAATGCTTCTGCTTGAAAAACAAATGCCTGTATGGAGAATGGCCTTTCGGGTTGCTTTGAGTTTCTTACTAGGCTGGTTACACGTAAAAACAAAGTGGCTCCAAGAACCTTAAATATGGATGAAGAATGAGGATCTGGTTTGGAAATCTGTAATTAGGAGCAAATCTAATATAATACTAGTGTATATATGTAAGCTATATAGATGATGACATGTTCCAGAAGCAGTAGACATTTTGATCTTGATCCAAGGGGTCAATTTGTACTTTGCCTTTGATTCCAAATGTAAAGAAAAAGGTCCATCAATCAATCACACCTCAATCTGATTAGTTGGGGTTGACTATGTGACCAATCTGTACAGTATTTAGAGAATTCATATTATAAGTAGACTGTTTTTACGTTGGCCGTCAAGTGATTGCACCTTTCTCCGTTATCCAGCTTGGACAAGGTATGCTTTGCAAAGCTCACATAAAAGCACTTGCTCCAGAATCTGGGAAAATGGAAATTCTCTTACACTAACTAATGTGGTAGGTGTAATCATCGAATAGTATCACAAGGAGCGAGAAGAAGAACTTCGAGTATTCCACTAACAGATATCTGTCTCAGATCATCTTATAAATGGTGATAATAAAAGGATTGGTCAAGTAGCACCAGTATTACTTATTTTGATTTTTAAAAAAGGTTTACTGTACCAAGTGATGTGTAAAAAGTAATACAGAGGCCATGTATCAATTCTCACAGTTAAAGGATGAAAAAGTTCCATCTAGTGGTTGTTTCCGGGGCCACCATGAAAATTTGGTGAAGATGCATTGTCTTACACTCTATTCTTGGTCAAAAATTTGATGCCTTACATTTGTTGCTTAAGATATACTTCTATCCATCTCTTATCTTCAACAACTGTAATCTTTACCTTCTTTTTCATGGACACACTAATATTTTTTCTTTCAGGCTGCTCCACTGCAAAGACAAAGAATATTTCATACAGTGAATTACGAAGAGCAACCAACAACTTCCATCAAAGTAATAAAATAGGACGAGGAGGTTTTGGAATAGTATACAAGGTTCAACTCTATTCTATAAATACTTCTCCTCATTTATATGCCTGAGCTTTATTGCATGGACAACTTCCATTTGCATGCGACTTACATGGTGCTATTCACAGAATTACATTGCCAAAACCTTTAGATGTTTATCTGCAGTTCTCCAAAATTTTGTATTCCAAACTTGTTACTTACGATGTGATTAGCTTTTCATATTTTCTGCCTCTTAAAGAAAGTTGTTTCAGAAACATTTTAGGTCCTGCAGCTGCCAGTGTCAGTTCATGGTTTTTGCATATACATAATATGACATCAAGACTTTTAGTGAGCAAAGTCCTTGGACTTAATTATTATGGTGCATTGTCATGTTTGCTGAATGATGATTCAACTTTAGTGCAATTTTGTAGGGAACTCTAAGAAATGGAATGGAAGTTGCTGTGAAGACGCTTTCTGCTGAATCGAGACAGGGGTTGCGTGAATTTTTGACAGAGATTGAGACTATATCAGATATTAGACACCCCAATCTGGTTGAGTTGATTGGATACTGTCTTGATGGACATAACCGGATCTTAGTCTATGAATATTTAGAAAATAAGAGCCTTGATCGAGCACTGTTTGGTAAATTTGCTTGGAATCAAAGAAGTACTTCACCATCTCTGAATCGGGTACTGAAAATGGTGCTTGCTTTGCAGGTTCTAGTACAAGTAATGTCAAATTAGACTGGGAAACAAGGGCTGCTATTTGCTTGGGTACCGCTACTGGTCTTGCTTTCCTACATGAAGAATTAGTGCCACATATAGTACACAGGGACATCAAAGCTAGTAATATACTACTTGACAAGGATTATAAACCAAAAATTGGAGATTTTGGACTGGCAAAGCTTTTTCCAGATAATATCACTCACATCACCACGCAGATAAAAGGAACCACGTATGTCTCCTGAATTCCGTGCTGAAGCTTCAATGTTTTCCGTGGCTATACTTGATATCACCATTCACCCATGAGTTCGGTGAGCGTGAGTGTTGATTATTTTAGAGGTTGGGTATCGTTATAATCTTCTATATACACCTTTTAAACAAGTAGAAGGTACTTTTACACCAGGTGTGTTTAGAACGAAGGAAAATATTTTCCATGGAAACTCTCTTTGAAGATAAGTGATTTTCTTATTTATTTTTTGGTGTTTGGTAAGTATGCAGAAAAAACTCTCATAGCATTTATATATAATGTGGGCAAACACTATGTGAGTGGGGTTGGTGGAGGTTGGGGGCTATTGGTGGTCGGGGTGGAATGGGTTGTGTTAAAGAGGATGGGAAGGAGTGGTAAGTCAATTAGGAAAATTGTTTTCCCTACTCTATTAGAGTAGTCATTTTTCTCATTTCTAAATAATTTGTTTTACTAGATAATATATTTTCTAAACATTTTGACCAACCAAACATGGGAAAATTGGAGAAGTGTCTTGCCATATCTATATTGATTTTTTTTTCTTTTAACTGTCTTATCTGAACTGTGTTTACTCATATTTTACCTCTTCCGGTGGTCAAAAAGCAAGAACAAATGTTCCTCATAGCACCTTGCCACCCCTTACCTGATATATATGTGTATTGGTCGTATGAATCCACCGTCTTTCCCCTATTCTTGTATGGATATTGTGTCAACTAAGAAATGTTCTGGATTCTATAATCTGCCTCGAACTACTGAAGTTCTGAATGTTTGGTGTTAGATTACCCAGGTCTCCTGCTTTAATTTTGAAATAGTGCCATGGGGTAACTGAAAGTAGTAACTTACTTCAATATTTTTTTCTTTTCCGAACAGTGGCTATCTGGCACCTGAATATGTAAGGGGCCGTCAATTAACATCCAAGGCTGATGTTTACAGTTTTGGGGTCCTATTACTTGAAACAGTAAGTGGTAGGAGTAGTGGCAGTGGTACATGGCAAGGGCAGAAGTTACTCCTAGAATCGGTGGGTATAATTTTCAAATTACGTAATTTCTTTCTAGATATGCATTCTGTTTCTCAATAACATCAATAGTCTATAGCATGATTTGTTTACTTGTATTTGCTACTATTATTTTCATATGAAAATTGCTAGGCATGTCAAGATGTGATTCCATAGATAATAGGGGTATCTATCCATGATAAATACATATTAATCAGAAAATTAGATCTGCCTCAATGTCAAACTAATTTAGATGGTTATCGATATTGAATTACCCATCATGCTCTATTTGGGGAACAATAAACAAATCGTCTTGTGAAAATCTCCAATTAGCGAGTGTATGATTAATCTTTTACTCCTCCTAGAGTTGTGTGAAGTTAACAGTTGTTGGAGTTTTACCAAAATCAATACGGTTTTAGCTATAACAGAAGATGTTTGTAAGCAAAGGATCTACATAAACAAATACCAACTAGGCTGAACTAAGGTTTAGTCACTGTTATTACACGTATATTAGGTTCCTTGTATTAAAATTACTCTTAACATTAGGTCCATCGTTTACCAGTGGTCTTTTTAGTCTTTGGTCTCGTTAGAGGTTTGTCCATTAGAGTAGGAATAGCTGTGAGATTTAGAGAACCTCTAATTTACAAGTAGTGGAATGAAATGAGCACAAGTAGAGTGGAATAGAAATGGATAATTCATACACTTGACTTTAAGGCATAGTTGTTTGGAGTCTCGAATAAAAATGTGTGCTTGATGAGATTTAGATTCAGAGTGACAAAGAAAAAAAACACGAACAAGACAATTTGAACCTGCTTCACCAATTTGGGATGAAGACACCAAGAGTGCAAACTGAAAATGCTGTTGCAAAGTTGAGCTGATACAACAAGGTATTCATTAGTAAAAATGCTACTTACAGCTATAGGAGATTGTGCCGACTATCAAGGATTCATGCTGTTCAGGGACGGAGGATCTAAATCCCAATTGTCCAAGTTGTTGTACCAAATAGGTGCTGTGTCTTCATGTGATTGTTCAGAAATGTGGTCTTTATTTCATTCTTGAATTTTGGTTTTGGGGGGTGAGTTGGTGCGTCGTCAAGGAAGGCTACAGAGAGGCATTTCTAAAGTTAGTTTTTCTTGTATGAATTTCTATGTGGTCTTACTTTCATTCTTGGATTTTGGTTTAGAGGGGTGAGTGGGTGTGTCGTCAAGGAAGGCTACATAGAGGGGTTTTTGAAGTTAATATTCTTGTCTGAATTTCTATCTGTTTACTTCTAGATGTCCTCCCTTTGATTCGCTTATACTGCTATAGTATAATAATTTGAACCACTCACATCAGTAGTGTAAAGGCCGTAAGCGGGGAGGTAGCCATATAGTCGTCTTCACGATCATTTACCAGTCATACAAATAGACAAAGAGTAAGCAGCAACAGCAACAACATACCCAGTGTAGTCCCATACAATTAGGATCTGTAGAGGGTGGAGCATGCACAGACCTTACCCCTACCTTAGAGTTAGAGAGGTTGTTTTCGATAGACAGCTACACCAAGAAATGTGAGAATACACTGCTATGTTGTGGTTTTGCTAGTTGAATCTTGCAGTTTTCAGGCTAAATAGTGACGAAACTTTTTATCTTCTCGCGAATTTATGTATCTGCTCCTGGAGATACAGTATCTGACGTTCTTCTAACTGCCAAAGGTTTTTGTTATCTAATGAAAAATCAAATTACAATTTACTGAATCAGGCATGGGAGTTCTACGAAGAGGGAAAGCTGTTAGAGTTGGTCGATCCAGAAATGGGCGATTTTCCAGAAAAACAAGTCCTCAAGTACATTAAGGTAGCTCTCTTTTGCACACAAGAAAAGGCAAATCGAAGACCAATGATGAGCCAGGTTCTTGACATGCTCACAAGAAACATCAAGCTCAACGAGAAAGAACTCACACCACCAGGATTTTTCCAAGATTCGGGTGGTTTTAGCACACAACTAAAACTGAAGTCATCTGAAAGCAGCACAAGTCATCAAATGAGTTCTGTGCCCCTTACAATCACTCAGGTGACACCTAGATAATCAATTACTCTTTTGTGAATGGCAATTGAATTTATTTTAGGAAGAAATTATTATTACCCCGCGGGGGTTTGGTCAGTGATAAGGATGCAACACGTGATATGTGGATTAAGTGCACTTCATGAGTATGATCGTGCAGTAAATAAAGTCTAGTATTTAAGTCGGAAAGAGGATACATGGAAGGTCCATAGACCCCGGAGTTTCGAATGTGTGCTCCAACTAGAGTTGTGGCAGAAGCCATAGGACATTCTTTGGTATCAATAAAAGAAATTATTTCACTAAATGATACTCTATTTTTCTTTCTGATTATTTGGTTTTGTCCTTGAATGAGTTCGTGTTTTAATCAATCTAAACAGTCTCTTCTCTTGTATGCATAGAATGAGCAGACAAGTCAAATTGTATAATCTTTATTTTTAAAAGTTATTTTACTTTTTCTTTCCCTTCGGTCTAGAGTCAATCGTAAACACCCTCTCTACGTGGTAAGATCTGCATACGCTACCCTCCTCAGACCCCATTTATGGGATTACAATGGGTATGTCGTTATTTTACTTTCTTTTCTGATGTATTTCTCGTCTTCGTATGGGATACTACTTCTCATTGCACCAAGTGGTGTGTGCTCACATCAAGTGATATACAAAAATGATCTTAGAGGTGAGAAATCTTGAACTTTTTACCTAAAAAACTCTTGACTTTTGGTCTGGATTTGCTCATGGGTCAAGCGGGTTCATTTCAATTTATGTTATATAATTTAAAATTTTCGAAAAGACTAACTTATAATCACGTGATTTTAAACACCCTATGTTGCATTTCCGCTTGTCATTAAGAGCAAATAAAAAGCTTCCCATCAACAGCGAAATGAAATATTTAAAGATGGATTAATTAGATAAATGTCTCATTCCTTTTGAACGTGTATTGAAAACAGAGTGTTTACATAAAAAGAAAAAAGCGAAGGACTAAATATAAAGATGTATCAATCATTTTGAGACAGATTGAAAAAAAGAAAAGTGATCATAACAATTTGGGAAAGAAGGATTAGTTTTAGAGCCTCTGTGACACACATAAAATCATGACATAAAATGATACAAAATGGAGCCTCTAGGTCAGTCACAGAGGCCACAAAGATGAAGAAAGTTGAACGATTATCAACATTAGAGAGAAAAGAAATTTCTATGAACATGAAAATCGTCTCAACTACGATTACAAATAAAAGATCTTGATGTTTTAGAATAACAAAATGCAGCTGCATTCGCCTCGAATCAACGACTTGTTAGCAAGGCATAAAATATGGAGTACCCAAAATGGATGTTTTCTTGTCCCTCAAGAGAATAAAGAGACCTCTGCAGTAGCAGCAGGTTCTACTGTCTGAGAAATTGCCTGAGCAACACTGGATTCACTAGCAGGTACGCTGTCTCCGGTAGCAGGTGCTGCATCTTTAGTGTTCTTAGCATCTTTTCCATCCTTCCCAGCTTTGTCATCCTTGGCAGGTGCGGGCGGTGGTGGTAGCATATGAGGCGGTGGGTTGTGCTTAAGCTTCACCAAAACGTGACGCATCCTTGAAAGATCGGTTGGTTTTCCAGGTTTGGGTCCTTGGATGACTGTGACTGATGGCTTCTTCTCTTGATCCTTCTTCCTTCCTTTCTTCTCAATATTCGGAACCTCATTAGGAATGAGCTCCGCTATGGCTTTCCAATACTGTTTGTCAGCTTCTTTGTGGAACTTTTCTTGATTAGTTACATACACCTGTTTCCATGGGAAATAAGAAATGGAAAAAACAAAACAAAATTTAGAGATACGGGAACATTGTAAGAGTGAATAGGGTGGAAGTGACAGCACCCCGGAGAAAAACTTACATTCTCTTTGTCTCGGTTGTTAGTCTTATTGGTCTCAATATTGAGCTTTCTTTTCTCATAGAATGCTTTCTTATGCTCTTCGCCTTCCTCAATAATTTGGTTTCTGATTTCTTTTTCCCTTTTCTCATTCTCCTCAAGACGGACAGCATTTTGCCTGCATCCCAACCAAAACACAAATTACAACAAATCTAATAAGGAAAATAGTATTCAGGGTAACATTTCTGTTTTTGTGACAAATATTAATTGTTATCAATTATTAGAACAGAAAAAGGAGAAACTGATTTGAATCCAGCCAAAAGCATCAATGGACTCTGATACCTATCACACATCGACCTCACCCTCCACGCTACTTCTTCCATTTTTTCTTTTAAAATTATTCTAAGGAAGCACCTTATGCATAACCAACTGACGATGATCCAAAGTAAGTCCACATATACCTCTGACTTGACATTTTATCATATGAACAAGATCAAAATTAATGACTCGTTATTCTCCTTTACCAAAATGGAATAACCTATACTGCCAACTGTTTCTGTTTTTCCCGCATTTCTAATTTTCCTTCAAATTGGCAATGAGTTGACTCCAATACAACAAAAATATCCAGCAATGATAGGATGAAAGAAAATCATTTTACTCTGGGGACTTCAACAAATTACTGAAGTTCGAACTTCTGATCTGAAGGTGGAAAGGGAAGAATAACACATAAGAAACCATTTACTGTCATTACTGTTCCAATAACTATACCGGCTAATCCAATTTCATGTTACTATGCTTCTTGAGAGTCAAACCTACATTCTTTGACTGCGATATTATGAACATTTCATAATGGATTGAAAAATCAAACTGTCCAATAGAGTTCCTTTAAACTAGTTTTCTATTGCATTGATACTATTTCTAAGATGCTGCCAATCATCATCAGTTTTCAAGCTAAAAATCTCAACTTTCAAATAGTACAGTTCTTCTATTTGTGTTCTTCTATTACTTAACTAGCTAAAAATCTCCACTAGTTTATGATTAATATATACTATATCATCTATATCACAGATAGATCTTCTCGAAGTAATAGTATTGTGTTCTTAAAGCAAGAGTAACTATATCATCAATAACAGAAAATACTCAAAATAACAAACTAATTCTCCTGCAGACAATGACTAGAATTTAAAGTCCAATGGGTTTGGAATTTGGCATTTGACATTTAATTCAGTTGTTGCCAACTTCACTTGCTCTAGAGCAGGCAAAGTCCAATTCCTACAGAAAATCTCGTTTCCATTACCCCCGAATCAATATCCTGGTCATGGTACTAAAAAAAAGGAAACAAGAGATCTAACTAATGTTCATGAAATACCAACAAAAAAAAAGTTAGACCTGTAAAAGATAAAAAAAATTCACTTCCCATTCTTCGTTTTTGCAAGGCTATCAAATGAAAGCTTTAATCCTCGATAAAAAACACCAATTAACTAAAGAAGAAAAATAATAAAACTTGCAGATCAACTAGTTTCCGATATCAGATCTGCTAAGTAGTTAAAAGAAGTGGTCAATCAAATCACAGTTGTGGTAACTGATTAGTCCAAGCAACTAAGACTTACCAACCAAAATAAAGCCTAATCTTATTGATATTATTGTCAATTCTAGCAAATTACCAAATATCAACAGATCTACCAATAAAATTTATATCTAAGGGAAGCATATGCAGAACAGGATCCAAATTGCATAAACTTATTTTAACAAGAGAATACACAATAGTATTTAGCAGGTATTATATCAAGGACTAATATAGTTGACTCTAGCTAGTTGGGGATCAAGTAGTAGTTTTATTGTACTAATAAGCAAAATTCAAATTCGAGAAACAAAAGCAAAGCTAACCTTCTCCATTCGCGTAGGGCTAAACCTTCCTCTCTCATTTCACTAGGAGGAGGAAGTACCGGTCCATCGGAGCTGAAAATTCCTTCAGAATCTTCACCGAGATCGTAAGCCTTACCATTTCCATCAGCGATCGGAGCCTCGGAGTCACCAAAAGGAATTGATTGACCCGACCCGAACCCGTAGGGATCGGGATTGTTGACTGTGTGAGAAACGTGATCGACTGTAACTTCCTCATTAACCGGCGTGCCGGCAGCGGAGTAGTCGCCGTCGTGGAAGGAAGGACTTGCCGCCATCGCCACAGAGTCATCGCCGTCCATGCTAAACGAATCGAACGAAGCCATTTTCTTCTCTTTCTGTGCTCTCTCTGTGGTATTGAAATTTTGGATATCTCTTTATATACTTGTCATTTTACGTCTTCCCAAAATCTAAAAATTCCGAATTTAAATTTTATAAATTTATATTTTATTATTCACTAAAGCTATTTATATTTCAAGTCTTCACAAAATTACGAGATTTAAAATTTAAATTTTATAAATTTTATGTTTTATTATTTACTAAAATTGAGTTTTTTGCTTTAATAAAATTTTAATACATAAATAAAATTCGCATTACTTATTATCAAGTTTATAAAATTTACATTATAATTATCAATTTTTTAAGTAGAAATTCTTTGTGTTTTTCTGAATAAAAATATTTTTTTATATTAATAAATTTTAAATTTTATCAAATTTTAAAAAATAAAACGCTAATAGCTTACTTTATTATCTTTAATTCGTTAACTTGATATAAAAAAACTTAAAAAGTAAATTGGGAAATTTTTTAAAATTTCAAACTTATTCATTGATGAGTCTAATTTTTATTAAGTAAATAAAATTCAATACCAATAAAGTTGTCACTTTTTATGTGATGTGTATTCGAAATAATAAACTTTAATATGTGTATGGGTTTTATTGAACAATTTTTTTTTTAAAAAAAATTATTCAGTTCAGTTAGCTAAATAAAACAATAGGACTATCCCCATGTTAGGGCTGATAACCAAAATTTTCTCCGATCAAATATCGAATCTCTAATCGGCCGGAAGTATGACGGTTAAGGTACCAAACACCGTCGGCTATGCTAACGGAGATTTGAAATCCAAAAACACTGATGCTAACGCCGGCTCTAGGAAATCAAAGGCGAACGAGCGGGGTCGTAGGCGGCGGAAGCAGAAGAAAAACAATAAGGTACCGTCAGGTAGAGTAGATAGTGACACAGCCGCTGCCAACGAAGCTAATGGCTGGTGTTGGTGATACTGATAACGAGAATTCCGATCTGCAGAAGGTATTTCCGGATTATTCTGAGGTGTAGTGGATAGTACTTGGTTTATTATTTTTAATGAATTATTTAGCAATACTGTGATGATCTTATCGAATGAATTGGTTTTTAAAATTGGACACTACCAGAAATTAAACAAACATGCCCAGTCAGGGTGATGTGTATGTAACCTTACTGTCCATATCCGTACCTTTGTGAACGTAGAGAAACTGTTTTCGAGTGATACTCAGCTCAAGTGAAGCATATAGAAAACAATGTAGCAGTTAATAGTAAAATCTAAGAATACAATAGTAGGAGAATTACTAATGATACTACTGATAATGGAAATGAAACAACAATGGACTACCTACTAACCTTCTATACTATTCCTTAACCTCTCCATATCCTCCTATAAATTGGGAATGATGAATAAGAATAACTAGAGTAAGTATTTGTTTCAATTTTTCTTGTTCCCTAGTTCAGAATGTATTCAAAGATGCTTACTGAAACTTGATTCATGCAATTCTAGTTTCTCAATATGAATATTTTCCAGCTGAAGTGTGTTAAACAGTCTTAGTAGGAGCATCCTTAAAGGTTCTCTTTTTACTGATCAAATCAACAACTACCTACCCAGTGTAATCACAGAAGTGGGTCTGGGGAGGGTGGTGTGTGTGCAGCCTTGCCCCTATCTTGTGGAGGTAGATAGACTATTTTTGGTAGACCCTCCACTCTAGTGAAGCATGTACAAAGCAAGAATGAAAGGAAATACAGTAGTAAAGAAGTCATGCTAAAAATAAAGGAGAAGGGAATAGAAGCAACAATAGATAATACGGTAACCGAATGAAAGGAAACAACATATGATATTATTGAATAAGCAATATTTGTACAGTGTAACAGTGGATATCTAATGTGGCAACTTGAGCAGCATACCTTGGTAAGCCTGCTTATCAAGGTTACAACAATGGGTTCCAACTGAGTGCTGTAGATAAAATTTGAAATTGAGTTCTATAGGTTTTACTCCTAAGATCAATTACTCAGCCAATTCCTTGGGGACTACTATATAGTTACATATACTATAACATGGAATTATGATTTATGCAGATGTTCTCACTTGAGTCTTTTGATGATCTCTAAGAATTTTCTCCCAAAAAATGAATACCTTTTCTTCTTTGACATTGTTGATTCCCGGGGTAGTGGATGTTTAAGTTATTTTTATGATTATTCTCATGTTTCAAAATTATATTTTTCTGATTTATCTTGTGTTTCAAAATTATGTGCATGTGGGAGTTTTATCTAGAAGATCCTATTAATTTCTTGATACACATTTTTAGGGTAATTGCTTTGCTTGTGTTCTTTTTTCCTTTGCATGGTATAGTGTGTATAAGCATTGATTATTTGTGAATCCTCAAGGTCCAGCTAGTTGTTAAGAAAAAGAATGTTCACCTACTCGTCATTCTGAGGAAAAAGGATGTTTGATGTAGGTCAGTTCCATCATAGCTTGGCTATAGTTATTTGTTTTTTTCCAGCTGAAGATGTGCATGAATTTCTATTTTGACATGCCACATCTTTTTCCAGAAACTCTTTGTTATATGTTGGGGTCTGTCCCAGTCTTTATTGTTTGATAAAATAGTACTGTTTCTAAAAGATACCTTAGTTGTAATGTATGTATGAGTTTTTTTTATACATTTATGGTGTTTTATAAAGTGATATGTATTTTCTGAGCTACTGATCTTGAACTTGCTTTGGCCTCATCTTCTGTAGTCCCTGGTGGAGCAAGTTGAAGTGGAATATGTTCCAGAGAAGGCAGAATTAGATGGCGAGTTGGATGAAGAATTCAGGAAGGTTTTTGAAAAATTCAGTTTTACAGCTGCTACTGGTTCTGAGGTAAAAAATAATTCATTTTTGGTATATGATGCTATGTGAACTCTGAGTCGTTACCTGATCTTTTTGTTGTGCCTTCGATCTCCTTGTATCTCTCAAGCTGTTGAAATATATTACCGCAGTTCAAGAATTTTCCATTTGCATAACTTTTTATTGGAATATTAGGAGAATGATAAAAAGGACGAGACTGCCGCCGATGCTGCCTTAAAGAAAAAGGATGATTCAGATTCGGAGGAAGAGCAGGATGCTCAACCAAGGGAGAAGGGTATTTCTAACAAAAAGAAAAAGGTCAATCTCAACTTCTATTTGCTGTTATTGTTAGCTAGTTCGATTGTTCACCTTGAGTAGATTAAGACTGAATTACTTCTCCATTTCAGCTTCAGCGTAGGATGAACATTGCAGAACTGAAACAAATCTGCACGAGACCTGATGTAGTTGAGGTATGGATAGGTGTCAAACATTACATATTATTGTATATTTTGATACTTGCGAACTTCGCATATGGAATGCACATTTCTCTGTTCTCAACTAAAATAAGGTTGTATCTTTGCGAACAATCTAGTTTTGGGGTTTTCTTATCCTTTCACAATCATGCTGGATCCCCAAGTTCCTAAGAGTTCCTTGTCCATGCCCTTTCTAATATCTGCTTTGTCTTTTGTTGTGTTTCTATGCTCTGAATCAATTAACAAATGTGGAAACCATATGAGCTCTAGTATATTATTTCTATGAAAAAGGTCAAAATGCTCATACATCAAAGGTAATTGATATTATCCTCTTCATAAATTTGTCGTGGGAAGGCCAAACGATTTTTTTTTTCTCCCTTTCTTTCTGTTAGCCTCCTACAACTTATTGAACTCTTCTCTAGAAGAGTCGCAGAATCCCTCCTAAAAATTATCCAGATCTGGGCATGAACCTCATACCAACACCTTTTCCATACATAATCCCAATGAAAGTGTCAGCATAGCATAGATGAGATCCTCTTATGATATAAATATGTTGTTTAATTTCACCATCATCTACATTATAGTCATCATCTTTTCCTCCTCCTATTACTGGAACCAGCCTTTGCATAATCTGATGCAGATTCTTTTGCACTCTTGGGTAGCTTAACATTGAGCATCTTACTTGTCTTGTTCAGTCTACTGCCATTGACTTCTATTGTAAATTACTGTTCTAACTGTAGACTATTTTCTTTATTGGTGTTGTATGGCGTTTAGGTGTGGGATGCTACTGCTGCAGACCCTAAGCTATTGGTATATCTAAAATCTTACCGAAATACTGTTCCTGTCCCACGACACTGGAGTCAAAAACGAAAATTTTTGCAGGTCAGTTAACACTGCTTATTTATATATTTAGATTGCAAACATTTTCAAAAGAAAAAAAAGAAAAATAGGCCAATGTTAGTACATAGTGCACAATATTTTGTACCTCTTAAAGTTACCAAGTTAAACAAAAATATTTTGTACCTCTTCCACTTCATGTAACAATTAACAAGGATAGAACTGGGTAAATTTTAGAGAGTTTGTTTGGGAAGGGGATGATGGGATAAAGTCAATGAAGTTTGTCTTATATGTATATATGTGGTTCTTGCAGGAGGGTGGCCTTGACATTGGTGGAGCCTCAACATGTAGGTCTTTGACAAATGGGATTCTTCATAATTCTATGTGTGTGTATTTGTGGGTTGGGGGTTGCAGCGTTCCTCTGTTTATTTGTGTGGGTTGGTCAAAAGACAT
This sequence comes from Solanum habrochaites, assembly GCA_027704765.1. Lineage (NCBI taxonomy): Eukaryota > Viridiplantae > Streptophyta > Magnoliopsida > Solanales > Solanaceae > Solanum > Solanum habrochaites. Next base: position 1,091,682 of record JAKWJA010002491.1, read on the forward strand.
TTCTTTAGCTCCATTTCCTATAAAAAGTTCTGAAAAGTATAGTTGCATTAAGTCCTTCAATTTCAAGTAACTTAAATGTTCCCCGCTGCAGAATTCTAATTATTTCAGTTGTCTTTGCATTATTCATGCTTGAAGTGGTTAATCTATTGGTACTATTGGCCATTGTGGTCATCTATCCAATCCACTCACTAATTCTTTGGATATGATATTGTTAATCTTTCTTGTGTTATATTTTATCTCATCAAGCCTTGAATTTGGTTTTCAGGGGAAACGTGGTATCGAGAAACAGCCATTTCAACTGCCTGACTTTATAGCTGCGACCGGAATTGAGAAAATTAGACAAGTATGACGAAATTTGTTTTCGTTGTTACTCCTTATATATTTCTTGCTGTGGTGGCCTTGTGAAATAGGGTTTTTTTTGTTGTTGTATAAATGGAACTTAAACTAGATGTTGATGGAGCTCAAGCTAGGAAATTCTGATGGCTTATTGCATTTTTTCTGAGCTTTTAAAACACTTGCATTAAGAAATGAAGGCCTTCGTTTTAGCAAGACATCTGGTTACTTTCTTATGTTGACTTATCTTCATATGGACCTAACAACCCAATTCTTTTAATTTGGAAAAAAGATAGGCTCCAATTATGTAGTAAACATATGCCAGAAGTATTTATCTGGAATGAGATATCATGTTTAAATATCTTTTGTTTGAGAAGGTGCGGTATATGATCTTTTCTGCTAGTATGTTTATGCTTGACCTTATTTTGTAATGTTATTTATTCTTTTTGTGCAGGCTTACATTGAAAAGGAGGACAGTAAGAAGCTTAAACAAAAGCAGCGGGAACGGATGCAGCCAAAAATGGGAAAGATGGATATTGATTATCAGGTTCCCAATTTCCCTTGGTTCCTTGTTGATACTGAACTGCAAAATAGTCCATGCCTTGTCCAGTGCATGGATATTTCTGGTTAAATGTTGGTTGCTATACTGTTCTGCTGAGTCTTTATATCATGTTATGTAGGTTCTCCATGATGCCTTTTTTAAGTACCAGACTAAACCAAAGTTGAGTAGCCACGGGGATCTGTATTACGAAGGAAAAGAGTTCGAGGTACAGAATTTGTCTTTTGACAATGTTGAATGGTCATATGCCTCTTTCATGTCTAGCTTGCATACAACTTTGGTCATTCTCATCCGTCTTGGTATTCATCAATTTCTTGATAATAAAAATGAGAGTTTTTATTGATGTACACTTTTAGATGACAATGTTTAATGGTGTTTGGTTGCATTGTCTATACCAGTGTTAGATTTTCTTTTCCACAACTGCATCATCTTTTGATTTCTATATGCAGGTGAAGTTGAGGGAGATGAAACCTGGGAGTTTGTCTCATGAACTGAAAGAGGCTCTTGGTATGCCCGAAGGCGCTCCTCCTCCTTGGCTTATTAATATGCAGGTAAGTTAGCATAAATTTAAGTTCTGTTTTATTGGATGTGGTCATTTTTGGTCCCCTTAAGTATCTTGTCGTCTTGCTAGATAGTTGGGTTTCGTTGCTAACACTTTTCTCCAACTCACAATTGTCTTTGGCAGAGATATGGTCCTCCTCCCTCATATCCTCAATTGAAGATTCCCGGTCTCAATGCTCCTATTCCACTAGGAGCCAAGTTTGGCTATCAGCCTGGAGGTTGGGGTAAACCACCTGTTGATGAAGTAAGATTCTGAAACCTTTTACATTCTTCTCATCACATTGTGAAGATGGTTTTTCGTTGTAATTACTTATTATTCTCAACATTTCTCCCTATTTTGTTTGAAATAGTATGGGCGCCCTTTATATGGAGATGTCTTTGGTGTGGTGCAACAAGACCATCCTAATTATGAGGTATGCGCACTTGTATTTTGTATTTGGTGGAGTTGTTTCCTTCTTTATGTATGTTCTTGGAGTAACATTTTGCTTCAAGGTAGTTCCAAGCCAACTGAAATAAGAAGAATTTCCTATGAAAACATGTATGTTTGGAAACACACCAATTTGAAGTTTGTGAAACTTACTGGAGGTGTTGATAACCATGAAAAATATCTAAGCATCTAAGAAGCATCTCATTAATGATTGCTTGATATTCTTTTTAAACAAAAAGTTCAAGCATGTGGCCCTTGTTATTATTATAGCCAGTCTTCTTAGATCCTATTTTTGATTGACAGTCTCTAATTACGTTTGTCATGCCATTTATGTTCATGCTTAGGATGAACCTGTTGATAAGACTAAGCATTGGGGTGACTTGGAGGAAGAGGAAGAAGAGGAGGAAGAGGAAGTGGGAAGAAGCATGGAGAAGCTGCGTGTGCAATCGTTGTATTCATCTGTGCCAGTCTTTCATAGGTATACTTGGATCCCACTTTTTACACACCATAAAACACCATATACATATCTAGTATAAAACTTTTACTCTAGCTCAAACTGCCCCCACTTCACCGCCTAATTTTCGGTTCTCCTTTCTTAACGAAACAATGTACTGTGAAGCAATACTTGTAATTTTCAACTCATTTGAAGTACATTTCTCATGTGTTTGTTCGTCGTATAGTACTTACTGAGTACTCCCACTGAGTGTACTCCTGATGTTATTGACCTTCGCAATTGCGCAAGGAAGGAGCCGTGATAAGCCCTCTAACCACGTAATAGCCCGATAATGGGCCTGCTATTTTTTGCATTCCAATAGACAAATATATTTTCTCATTGTCAAAAATCTCACTACCACCTATTTGTCTTTTAAGGTGCTTGAAGAGAAAGAAGAAAAGATAGCTCCAGGAACTCTTCTTGGAACAACTCATACGTGAGTACATGTTTATACTTGTGCAGAAGTTGTATCATGCACCTCTCTTTTTTTCTACACCGACTCTTTTTACTTTGGCTGTACAGGTATGTGATTAACACTGGCACTCAAGACAAGACTGCTGCCAAAAGGGTAATGAAATCTCTTGTTCTCTCCTTGTTTGCTGCATTGACATGCTACTTCATGTGATCGTTGACTTTATGAGCTGTTGAATGCAGAAAGCAATGACACATTGTGATTGTTCTGTTGTTATCCTTCATGTGAAATTCGTCAAAAGAGTGAATTGTTTTCATCCTATTTATGGGGTTGTTGAAACCCCCAGTTATGAAGTTATATTATTATAGTTTTCATGTGTTCATAGGATGGATTATTCTCTTCCTATTGATGGGATTATCAAAACCCCGGTTTGGACCATCTTCTTTCTCTTCTTCCTCTCCCCACTATGTGATAGAAAGCTTGTTTGTTTGTTGAACTTGGGTGCTGTCGATGGGGTTTTCTTTCTTTTCTCTTGCAGTTCTATTTGGCTTTTATAATTATATTTTTGCATCTGATTGTGCAATGCTTGTCAAAGCTGGAAAGAATGTTTTGTCAATTGATATAACATAAAATAGTGCTTTTTAAAAGTATTTGTTAGCTGAATGTAAATGCATTTAATTGAAGACCATGATATGCCACATCAAGATATCATCTTTTCTCTGTGCCCAATTCTGTTATTGACACTTCAATTAGAATTTTGTGGTAATTGGTTGATTTTTACCACTGCAGGTCGATCTGCTTAAAGGTCAGAAATCAGATAGAGTTGATGTTACTTTGGCACCCGAAGAATTGGAACTGATGGACAATGTCCTGCCAGCCAAGTGAGTAGCAACCAACACTAGTAACACTCTTTTGATTCAGAGGATTTCATATGAATTTTCCCCCCTTTTTTTCTGAAAACGTTTTGTTCGGTTTTAGATATGAGGAAGCTAGAGAGGAAGAGAAGTTGCGTTCTCAGAGAGAGGATTTCAGTGATATGGTAGCCGAGGTGTGTTAACTATTTCATCTTGCATCTTTATTACTCTTTTCCCAGAGTCCTTTCGTGTTTCTTGTCGTTGTAAATCTCAATGTTCACTAGTTCTGACATTGATGAAACTGCTGCAGAATGAGAGGAAGAAGAAACGCAAATTGCAGGAAAAAGATGGTAAGTCGAAGAAGAAAGATTTCAAGTTTTGAGGCGAATTTCGTGTTTCCATCTTGCAAAGTTTATCAAAACACATAAAACGAAACGTAAACTATATCTTATTATCAACCTTTTATATGTATAAATTATGAATTAAAATCACAACATTTTTCATTTTTGTTTTCACCAAGTGTACTAAAGACAATTACATATGTTATGAATACATTTAAATGATTTGCCACTATCATCATCACAATGAATTGGTTGAAGTTTACAGCCAAAATCATTCATGCAGAAGTATCTGCGGTCGCAGATACAATAACGCTTATAACATAATGGTTCAACCTTATGTACGTCACGACATATAATATCACACTCACTGTCCTTGTCGCAATGCACGAACACACACAACATCATCTTGGTCCACTTCATTAGTAGCTACCTGTTTTATAATCAATTTCATAGATTTGCTTTTACAATATATTTATACAAATACAATATCTTTTTGACTTTGAGTTCAGTTATGTTATTTATGTTGTTCAACTTTGAACATGTAAATATACACATATCCTTTGTGACATAATACAGATAGGATGATGCGTTGAATGTGAGTTTTTCGTGCTAGTGTCTACTTGTGAGATTAAATTAAAGGGGATATTTATATATTATGTCTGAACAAAAAGAAAGACTTAAAAATATAAATTAAGGTTGTGTTAGGTACAGAGGAAAATAAGTATGTTTCTTATTTATTTGTTTTGTTTGGTATGGTTATTAGTGGTGGCGCTAGGAATTTTGGTGAAAGGTGTGTATATATATATACTCGTAATAACTACTGTAATTAATTTGAGGAGCTTGTTTTTTCTATTCAAAAAAATTACACAAACAAAAGATAATCGAACTTGGACAATATTTTCTCTCCATATTGACAATTTCAAGACAACAAATAGTATAAAATAATCGTATTAACACATTTAATTAAAGATGTCAAGTTCAAAATCATGAAAAAGTAATAAAGGTGAATTAATGCTCACTAAAAGTTGAAAAACCTCTCTATCAATATTTTTTTATCTACGAATTTGAAATCTCTAATCAAAAATAAAAAAAATCTCCACATCTCACTACGAGAATCGTAGGCAATTAATAATTTTGTAAAAAGAAGAACGTGTAATTACTTGAAAAAACCAAAAAAATAAGAAGAGAAGCAATAGTGTTTGGAGACATATTGTGTTGCTGCTTGCTGGCTAATAATTAGTACTACTATTATATATAGTGCAACACTTTAGTGTAATTTATAATATATACTCTAGTGTGGTTAATTAAAACTCTACGACAATAGTCAGTTTCAAGCAAACGGTTTAATTACGTAACCATTCCGTAAAGTAAACTCTAAAAAACAAAATGCATGGTTTGTGTTTGTTACGAAGGAAAACAGATTTTTCTCCTAAAAAATATTTTCCTTACACTATCACATTTTTTATTTATATTGAAATGAATTTTTGGAACCCAAAAATTTTACATATGATTTATTTTCGATTAGAGAACGTTTACAAGTTTTTCTTCTAAAAAACTCACGTCCACTACATATTTTTTTTTTTACTAAATTAAAACAAGGAAAAAAATACTTCAGAACACATAATTTGTTCCCTACTTATTTTCACAAAATAGTCCCACTTTCTCTTAAAATGGAACACTTTGGGTCGGTATATACTATAATCTTGCTTAAATTGCTTCAACTGACCGACCACGGTACTTGGTGGTTTGTGTTATGGTGATATTACTTCCTCACAATTATACTTTCAAATCGAATAAACCGTGATACACGAACCAATCGATGGTTATTTTTTCCGTTGGTTTGATCTGGTTTTTTAGAAATTTAAAAAACCGGCTAGATTGTGTGTTTTTTGAGTTTTAATCAATACCCGATCCAAACTGACCCAACGAACACCCACCAAAATATCAACAAGGATATATATAGTTTTCGTTATTACATATTTGTCCAACATAAAACCAATGTTTTCTTTGGGATGGATTATTACACCAATAACCGGATATAATATCATACAAACTTATTGCCACATCAACCAAATACAAGTATACAACCATCTTTTCATCTTAGTAAATCATTGACTCTAATTATTAAGTTAATCTAATTCAATAATACTCTTAACATAATATGATATCATAGATTATCATAGATTGTTATTGAGTAGAGAGCATGCTATGATGGAGATTTGTCTTTTTGCTTAAATGAATTGCTTGATTTTCATAGTTTTCAATCAGCAGCTCCCTGGATGCCATGTTTAAATATAAATTTTTCTGTGGTCAAGAAGCTATGTTTTGGTCGGTCTTTCAAAAATGTCGCCACAGATCCTAAAATGTGCATATCTTTTGGAGGATACGACATATACTGAGAGATATTTTGTAAGAATCCGAGCAATATAGATTTTTAGAAGATGATAACTTATCAAGAAAGTGTATATAAACTTCAATATTATTGAATATCATTATTTTGGTACTAATATGATAGAAGTGCATGATTTTTCATACTTGAGCTCAAATCACAACACCAATAACAACACCCTATGAAATGTATCATACAATTGTCCGGCACAGTCACTAGTTGACTATTTATTTATGGACGATTACCTGTAGTTATCTTTTATGTTACGCTATCAATGTATAGTTGTAAAATGTGTATTCGTTTTCGTTGAACTAGGAAAAAATAATCAGTCTCTGCTGCTATAGCCATGCTACAAAATCAGTCACTAAGGTGTGATATATATTGTATGTATGAACAGTGGTAGGGTAAATTAAAGCTACATTTTAGCTCAATTTCTCCCCTCAGTCTAATACAAATAACGGTATTTCGTCTAGCAATTCTCTCCTGGGATAAGCATGAACATTGTAGCTTATGAAGCATGTACAAGGCGCGCGCTTGCCAGGGATAGCATCAACGTGCTGATTGCTCGATTGCAGCCTATATAGTGACTTTCTTTGTTTCCTTTTTTTTTCGTTTGGGAAAAAAATGGGCAGCCACTACTATAGCATCGAAATGCTGAAGGGCTGTCCTCGATACTTCACATTCTTTCGGTTACTCTCTGTCTCCTCTTGTCCACCCCTTGGCAAAAGTATAGACTCTGAATGCAAATTGGAATGCCTTCCAAAGCTGTGTGGCTGATTCTTTTTTCGTCCCTTCATTTGTTGGTCCCGCTCCTTCTTTTCCCCCCGCCATTGCTTCTCTCTTTTCCTGATTCGACATTGCAACATTATTTCAAAAATATTGTTAACCAATGCGAATACCATGTAAGCAGATGTAGAGAGTGTTGATCTGAATGATGCACTATGCATTCCATATCAACTTATTTATACGAGTTTAGAGATGTTCGTGAAGATTCTCAAACTTTATCGGCTAAGCATGCTTAATTTCGGAGTTCTGATGGGATGATCTAGTGCATTAGTGCTCGTATGATCACATCGTGACAAATCTACTCTATCTAAATACATACATTGAGGTATACTTAAGATGCATTTCAAATTCGTATCTTTGTATCAGTTATTCACAAGAGTTTTAGTATTTGTGTGAATTTGATTGTATTTTACCTTCAGTGCAAGTTCCATACAGTTTGAGGAAACATCCACCATCAATTCTTTGATGCGTACAAGGGCGCCGAAATCAAACTGAATTTTATGTGTTTTTAGTTTCTTGGATTCTTCATCTTTAGTCCTTTCTAGAGTGTCCACATCTCCTTTTATCTATATGAGAGAACTATTTGTTAGAACTGCTACCACAAAAAATTCAAGTCGTCGTGGGAAGTTTTGAGGTCCAGGGACTTAGTTTTTACCTTGTTGAAGTACCTCTCAGCTCTGGCAAGATGTTGGCCAACAGGTGAGGCTGGTTGCCAATTCTGTAAAGTTGAGACTATTGAATCTAATTTGGAATAGAGAGTTGCTGCCGTCCTCAACGCTTCCAACTTCTTACAAGGAAAATCCTCAAATCTTGCTAGGACCTGTACACCAAGAAAATATTTAAGCCAACATCCTGAAATGGTTAATTATGACAAAAGATTTAAGAAATATAGAACGAACCTGAGATTCATCTGTTAGTTTCTCAAGGTGGGATTCGACATAATTGTGGAATGTAATGAGCTCAGACATATCTGATGTATTGAAAGAAGCAATGGCCTTCTTCATCTCCTTGATTAGTTTTGCATGATTTTTGACATCCTCTTCAATTTGTTGGAAATATGCTGACCTGTGAGATATAAAATATAAACATCATAGAATAAGTTGCCTCCTACCAAAATAATTACTCTTTCGTTTGTCTTACTTCCCTTTTCAGTCTGTTTCAAAAAGAACACCTCTTTCCTTTTTTTAGCAACTCTCTAATTCTTATCTTTTCACACGGCATGTTTAAGACCACAAGATTAAAGAGCATAACAAGTCAAACGAATTGAAACGGAGGGAGTATTTGAGATTTGAGAAAGATCACCTCTTTGTCATCTCAGCCAATGCATCAGCCATTCCTGGTTTACCTCCTTTTGAGGCATTAAAGTTTCCCTTGCCTCCCTTTTGCTTACCATTTAAACTAGATCCTTCAACTTTCCCCTTAAGAGATCGATAAAGATTTCCCATTTGGGATGATCTTTTCAGTTTAGTGGCTGCTTTCCTCAGTCGTGGATTTTTGGCACCTGCGAAAGTTGGTGGTGGTGGTGGAGGTGCCCCTCCCTTTTTCGTTTGCATGTGTGGAGGTGGTGCTGATCTTGGCGATGGTGGATTTGAAGCTCTCTTTCCCATTGGCATTGGTGGCGGTGGAGGTGCTGCTACCTTTCCCATTGGCTTCGGTGGAGGGGGTGGTGGAGTTGCTCTATTTGATGCCTTTGGTGGAAGTGGATGTGGGGTTACCATACCCTTTAGTCCTTTGTGAGGTGAACATGGAGATGGAGGCGGAGGTGGAGGTGAATGTACATTTTCTGATTTCCTGGGAGGTGGCGGCGGAGGACAAGGCACTGCTCTATTTTTTAATGTAATTGGAGGTGGTGGAGGTGGAGGTGGAGGTGTTACTGTGTTTCCTGATGTAATACGGGCTGGTGGCGATGCTGGTTCTGGCTCGCTGTTCTCACACGAGGAATCAGGTTGAGGTGATGTTGGTACTTGCGATTCTATGATTTTTGGTGATAAAATGTTTGGAGAAGGTGGTACTGATGATTGTTCTGTTACATTTGATTGCAACCTAGAAACTGAAGATGGAGGTAAGAGCACATCAAATGTAACGCGAGCTGGGACTGCTTGACCATTTGATGCACCGGTCCACAATATTTCACCATTTTCCGATGCTTTCTCAAGGCTATTCAGTAGAATCTCCGGTAAGTCCATCAATTCACAATCTTGATTTGCTTCTGTATTTGACCCTTTTTCATCGACATCGCTTCCTAGCTGAACTGAATAGCCTGAATCTTGATTTGCATTGGGGATCATGTGGAACGAGAGACGTCTTACCTCAATCGGGTTCTGGTTTCCAACAGGTTGAACCTTGAGTGATAGGAGAAGAGGGGAAGTGATAGAAGCCTTTCCATTCTTCTTTGTGGAATTGGTTATTATCTCAGGGAGGACTGAAGTTGGAGAGCTCGAAAGGGAGGAATTGTTGCTCGAGTAGATCTCCGAAAAATTCTTCTCAAATGCGTCATGTGAAGTACTTGTTTCTCCCCTCTGATCATCCTCATCCTCAGTCTCGTCCTCGTGTTCATCATGTTCATGCTCATGCTCGACCTCTTCCTCATGCTCATGCTCGTCCTCATCCTCATCCTCATCCTCATCCGTCATCTCTGGCATCCTATCACTAGCTAACTTGATAATGTCGTCGAGCAATGCCAACACTACATAGGTAATATAAGAAAATGATCATTATAACTGCATATCGAAGCAAAAAATACAACATACTAGTGTAATCTCACAACTGGGGTTTTGGGAGGGTAGAATGTACACAGACAAACCTGAAAGTTTCTTAAAAGGACCAAATAAGCCTGCCACAAAAAAGGTGGCAATTATCAAAGTAAGTAAACAATAATAGGTAACCAAATCGACAGACAAGAAACTACAGAGAGATGATCATACCATATTCGAAATCATTTAGTTTACTGTTTGAATTCTCTTTGCATGTAATCATCCACTCATCATTTCCTGTCCACATTTCCCCAATTGATTTCAATATATCACAAAAGCATCTCACTTTCTGAAAAAAAAAAAGAGAAGGGAAACTTTGGTAAGCTCAATAAGTTGTGATTTTGCTTATAAACAGCAGTACTGCATATATATACTAAAAGTGCTCAACTTAGGGAGTAAATTACCTCATGTATTGATGTCCCATCTATTTTTGACAACGAAAAATTCGGATTGATCGAAGGGAACAATTTATGTAGATCTCTCAGAGTTGATATCAGCAGCTATTGAAAAACATGGCCATGAAAGAAAAAAGTTGGTTAAAGGGGCACTTCTTGTTGTTCTCTTCTGAAAATGGCATTCATATTTAACTGAGTAAAGTGACAGTATGTTGCTCAGACTCTTCAAGAATGTTGACAGGTGCGTGTCGGATCCTCTAAAAGTAGTGCTTCAAGATAGACACCTTATTTTGGCTTCAATTGGCAACTAAATACTCCAACTTTGAGAATGCACATCATCAGGACACATCAGCTCATCCCCACTGTGTCTTGTGGACAGCCAATGTTAACGTGACACATAAATTTTAGAGGTGTCTAAGATGAGTATTTTGTAAGTACGACTATTCAACTGACACCGAGGAGACTAGTTGAAGTTGTTTATATGTGCATCCTCAAAGGTGGAGTCTTCACTTGCCAGTACTTGAGGCCAAATTCAGGTATCATTATGCCTTTAATATATATGTATACATGGTGATTTTTGACCTATGTACATAATATAACTTCTCGATGAAGGATAACTCTACGTAGCTGAGGTTGTTGTCCATGCAACAGTATCTTTGGAGAGTCCGAGCAACATAACTAACTGATTTAACAAGTGTTGACGACAAACTGAACAGAAGAAGTCATATATGTACCTCATTTGCAGATTCCGAGCCATCACAAGGAGAAAGATCAAGTAAGTGTCTCAACGCGATGATCTTGTTCCTTATACCCGACATTATTCTGAAGTTGCTAGCCACCCCACATGAATTTTGAAAAGTTGGACTTCTTGTAATTGTTTTCACCCCATTTGAACTATACATTCTGGGACTTTTTGGTGCTTTCACCACATTTGAACCCTGCAATCTGGGACTTTTTGGTGCTTTCACTCCATACACATTGCGCGATTTGGAACCTTTGTTTGCTTTTGATCTTCTTGGTACCAACATGGAAGGTAATTTCTTTATTACTCTAGTATGTAATCTCCTATTTTTACGTGTGTCTTCTTCCTGTAAAAATAATATGGTTACTAAATGGTATTATAACAGGGGATAAGTCAAAAATTCAACATGGACGAGTTAAAAAGGGAAGTTCAGTGCACAAAACTCCTGTTACACGCCAAGGAAGAGCGTGACCGTGACCACATTGGATCTATAGTACGTATCATTCATCAATTTATATGTAAGGATCGCTTCGTACCACAAACCTCTCCTATGCGGGAACGCTTAACCACGTTCGTGATTTACTTTTACTATCATTCAGTTCAATTTATATTGATTAAGGGATGCTTCGTACTCAAACCTCTCACTATGCGCGAGGAACAGTCTTAACCACGTTGGGTTTATTATACGTATCATTCATCAAAATTTACATGTTAAGGACAACTTGGTGCACGAAGCTTCTATTATGCACGAGAAAAAACCTTAGACCACATTGGGTCTATTATATCCAGATTCTACATTTCTGTAAGAAACTATTTATTTTTTCCATCATGTGACCTCTTCGTTACATGGCAACAACTCTTCCCGTTGCGTCCAATAAAACGAAAAATAAAAAATTAAAACATTTATGTTTGCATTTTGCATGCATAACACAATTTTTGGCATAATGAAAAAAATGCAATATATTTTGGTCTTGCGTCATACTAATTAAATAAGATTCTCATTCCATAACTTTATTTTTTTTTAACTTAATCTATTACAAATTATAGACCAAAACAGTTAACCTTTAACAAAGAAGGTTTCCTGCGGAAAATGAAAGGAACAACACCACAGAATACCCCGGTCGCCATTTTCAACTAGTAATAACAAGATAACTTTTTTTATTTTTTTCGGAAAAAGGCTTTTCGAAGAAAAATTAGGAAGAAGAATTAAATTTAAAATTTTTTCAAATTCCTATGACCAAAATTGATGTTTTGGTAATAGAAATTTTAATTTAAGATGTTTGGGAAATTGTTGGAAAAAAAAAAGAAAAGAGATTTTTGGCCTTTAGGCTTTTGAGGGAAAATTGGCTATTCCAAAATCATCGTCATGAGGACAAAAAAAACCTTTGTTTCTTTCTCTCCTTCGTTTCCAAAAGAGAGAGAAAAGAAAAGAAAATAAAAAAGGTTCATTAATTATGTGAAAAAAAAATTATTGGTTTTTTTTCTTTGAGGCAAAAATAACCATTAATTTTGTCCTGGGGTTAAATAATTTTTATGTAATTAAATTTTTTTTTAGATAAATGGATATTTAATGATTTTTAAAAATTATTATTATTCTAAGGTTTGTGTTGGATGGATTTTTTGCATGGATGGAATTACTATGGTTAGAGTCGGATTTAAGGTTTTGAGTTTACTGAGTTTAATCTTTATATTAGAGGTTGTTTGTGGTTAAAAAGTGAATTATTTATGTATTAAAGGAGAAACATGTTTAACGGTGACATTTTAGTTGTTACACATAAAATTCACCATCCGTTTATACGACTTGATATTTGACTGATCAATTACGAATCTCATATACTTTAAGATGTTTGAATATTACTCATTGAAATAGAAAGATGAATAAATAATACATAAAATAATAACGCATAAATAAGTAAGCACTTTGCATAAATCTAATTAACCAATAACTAAACCACAAGAAAAGGTATTCACTAATCAAGATATAATATGAATTTAGTGGTAAATTAAAAATTTACAAATTTCAAAATTCTGACTTCGTTATTAATCAGTATTACTAATAAGCTTCGAGCTAAGTTTGTAATTGTCACAAAAATGTTATAGATACATCAGATTTATCGATTATAATTATTTTCTATTAATAATATATCATCATTCAAGTTCCTTTAGAGTTGGTTTGAATGTTATATCGTATTACATGTTCTCAATGACAACATTTTGCTATAACAGTCGTAAAATAGCCGAACAAATAGAATAAATTGATTAAATGACTATTTTTTGGGGGGGGGGGGGAGGTGGGCCCTTGGTAGAATCCTATCCTTGAAGCCTCACAAAGGCAATCGTTCCCAATACCAATATTGAGGGGTCAATGTTCCTTTATCTGTCTATGCATTTGATCACTGCCCTTGCTGGAAGTACACTTTTTGATGGATCTGGACTTGTCCTATAACTCAAGCATGATAACACGCCCCCGGCGCCCCAACCGGACCTCTTCCGTTCTGCCTCTAAGGATCAATATCCAGATAGACAAGAACAACAAAATAGGAATGATATTAGATATTATAATATATTGATACAAGATCTTTTTTACCATAATCGATTCTAGTTTTCTCTGTTTACCCTGGTCTTCCGGGGCTTTTAGAATTGATAATTTTTATGTTCATAATGTTTTACTAAATATTCTTACTTTATAACAGGTCAAAATATTAGATATTTTCTCTTTTAGCTAATTTTAAAAAGAATGATATATTTTCTTTTTGACACATCTAATATTCTATCTATGTTAGACCCTCACTTATTTAAATAATTTTGAAACATGGCAAAATCTTCTCATACTTCATAAAGTTCGTATTTGGTCAAATTAAATTATTAAATTGAGACGTAAAAAGTAACTAACTATGATACAAAGTATCTAAAATTTTAGCCATTGAAGTAAAAAAAAGGAAGTTAAATTTACCTTGAAAATTAGAACTTCAACATCTTCCTCATCTACAAGAGCTTTCACAAGAAGAGCTTCATTTCTCATAGATTGACTATAAAACTCTAGCATTGCTAATTCCGAATTATTATTATCTTCTTTTTCATCATCATCGTTATCGTATATAATTCTTCTCCTTGCATGGCAAATCACGATTGACAAAGACTTTTTGACAATCGATTTATGAGAAGTTAATAAGGAGGAGGATTGCGAAAGACTGAAATAGCTCTTGGATTGAGCTTCGGAAATTATGGTTGTGGTAAAATAGTATGGTAAAATAGATAGGTTAACGCCTTGTGATTACTGGCATGGAATAATATGTCTATGTCTCAAACAAGTGGTTAGCCATAGGATAATGTACAAAAGGATGAGGTCCAAATTGGAGGAGCTCATTATAAACCACTTAGTTTTATTTATAGGGAATAAATTTATATTTTTATAATATATATAGTATTTCATAAGTTATGTTTTTATGTATTTAAAACAAGGAATAATTTTAATTTTTAGGAGCAAAATTAAAGACATGTCCATTAAAAGGGACAAAATTGTGCAATTCAATGTTCCTTAAAAGGGTGAATTTCACAAATAATTTTTTTTATTGGAGGGAGATTACTAATACAAAAAAATTAATGGCTACTTTCACAACTTGAACAGATAACTTATTTCAATTACATTAATAAAATAAAATAGTTACTTGTCTCATTATTATTTGGGAAATTTTCACATATAGCTACTTAAAAATAATTAATTATTCTTTATAGATATAGTTTGATAATTACAATTTGTAGCTACAATGTTTTTGGGAGGAGAAGGACGATACTGGGAATAGAGAGGCATAGGCGAGAGAGCGGGGGACAAAAGAGCTGGGAGAAGGTGATTGTATCTTTATTTGTTAGATAATTATATGTATACATATGTCAATTGTATATAATGGCAAGACGAAATTGGGAGAGGGAGGAGAGAGGCTGAGCGAGACTGGGCGAGAGATGAAGAGGCGAGTTGAATCGCATGACATCGAGAGTGGAGAAGTGATTGTATATGTATATAGTATGTATATACTTGTATATTATACATATACTTTGTAATAAATGGCAGAGCGAGAATGAGAGCAGTGGAGAGATATAGGCTACGATATTGTTGAGACTGTAAGGAGGGATGCGCAGCGAGAGAGGTAAGAGAGTGGGAAGAGGTGAATTTCATGTATATAGTTATTGTATAGAACTGTATATTAACATATACATTTGTATTCCTGCGAATTATTACAATACCACCATGACCAATTAGGTCCAAACTCGCAGAGCTCATCCCACGTAATTACAGTAATAGTAGCGCGAGTAATAATTATAGCAAACTATAGCTATCATAAGTAATTAAATAGTATAAATTTGCTTATACGCATAATTTTCCTTTATTTTTTCCATTGTATTCATTAGTGATACAGAATTTCCAAGCCCATATATCAATACTGAAACAAGCCCAATAGTAGAATATATCTTTCTTTTTTTCTTTTTTACATAAATCTTATAGTGTTAAGAACTAAGCACATTTAATATATCTTTGTTTTTTCCAAATGACAAAAAGTTCTTAAAATTATAGGATCTCGGATAAGGAAGGGACTATGAAAATGCTTTTCTACACCAGAGTTATGGGTTCAAACCCTACTATCATCAAAGTTAAATTTAGAACCCCAAACTTCGAATCTCATGGCCTGACTCGGAACCACTACTTTGACTCTTAAAAAGCGAGTGAATATTTTCCCAATATTTTATATATAGTTTTTAAGAGTGGTGTCATAACTGAATCAAACTACAAATCGAGTCAAATCGAAAAAAATATGACTAACGATTTGTTTTCATTTAGTTTGATATTGGAAAAAAAGTTCAACTATACTTGGGTTGGTTTGGTTTTAACTAAGAAAAATCAACCCGAGAACAAATCAGTCCGACACAATAAATATAATTTTTAAAGTTTTTCTTATACATAAAAATATTTTCTTTGATGTAATTTCAAAATATTACTTATACGTTTTCATAATTTTAATCTTTAAACATATTTTTTCAAGTTTTTTGAGACTTAAAATTTAAACGGTCGACTTAAGATTATAGTCCAGAGATATTAGTAACTCTAATAAAGCTCAATCGAAATCAAATCAATACTATGCTAACAAAATAAATTAATTCAACATTAAAAATGACAATAATGTTGAACATTTGTTTTTTAGTTTTACTATGGTTTAAACATTTAAAATACATATTCTTTACTGTTAAATCATGTAACTAATACTTATTAGACTTATTTTAGCATGATTTATACTTTTAAATTATGATAATTTTCATTATGACTCTGCAATATTTATTTTATATGATGCTTTCATTATCATTTTATTGAATATTTAGTGTCATCACTCATCTCATATTTTGTGTTGTTTTCTTAAGAAACACCTTAGACAGTTTGGTGTTTGAAAAAATCGAACCAACTCGAGGTTGAAAAGTTTGAACCAATCCGAGGTTAAAAAATCCAAAAAAATCCCGACTTCTATTAGTTTGATGGTTTATTAATTTAAAACTTTTACACAAATAAATTAATTTGATATTTCAAAAATCCAAACCAACTCAATCACGTAACCCTTAATTTTTAAATATGGAATATGAATTTACGATCAATATATGAACAATATAGCCCAGATTTGACTAAATTAAGATAGGGATACATGTGATGCAAAAATAAATGTTTTTTTTTCATTTTATATATTAAAATTTAATGCTAAAGTATAGTTATTTTTAGTAACATTTTAATATTGTTTTAAATGAAGAAACAAAATTTTTACCTGCAAACATGAATTTGATTGATGGAACTTGAAAGTTGAAAATCATAGTCTTGATTCAAAGAGAATCATATGAAGATTTTAGATCAATACACTTGCCTCTTTTAATTTAAATCAAAATTGATTTTCTGAAATTAAATAAAAATATATAAATATTTAATTACGATCTTATTTATTTTCATAAATCTCAAATTTTATTTTAACTTTGCCTTAAAGCCCCTATTCTTTCATAACAAATAATATAGCTCGATAAAAATATTCATATAATTTTATTTAAAAAATTATATGATTAAATTCTCAGTAACTCTAATCACGCTTCAATTTTTTTTTTCCAAATTGCTTTAGTTTCAAAAAATAAAACATGACAATTAATACGAACAATATTATATTCAAATATTTAAAACCATTTGAAGAATAAGTTGGAGGCAAAGTTGTATTTAACTATTATTTTAAATATGTTGTGCAACACGAGGGTTTATTAGTGTAATAAAACAAACCTACCTTATCTACTATTTATAAAGTCGTTCTTTGATTGATAATAATTGATTAGGATATAAAATTAAAATTATATTCATTTATTAACTATTTTCTTTATCTCAAATTATTTATTTTCCTTTTTAAAATTATTTTCTCAAATTATTCATTATTTTAGAAGCTTAGTACTATTTTTTTTATTTATCATTGCTAAAGATTAAATATTGTTTAAGACAACAAACATTTCATTAGAGTAAATATCTAATGAAGATTAGAATTATGTCTTTGAAATATAAATAGGAGTAAATTTTTTAAAAACATTTCATTAATATATAACTTTATTTTTTAAAGAATAAAAAATAAAAACATAACAAATAATTTAAGACGAAAAAAATAGGTAAGTCACCTTAGATACGGTAGCCACCATTTGATAGTCTAACTTTCATATAAATTAGTTGTTAAATCTCTTTTTTTTTTCCTTTTTTAAAAAATTATGTGTTCATCTGTAGTTGTAGATGCTACGTTACTAAGAGGAGGGGATTTATTGCAAAGTAATTTGATAATATAACAATAAGGTAAAATAAAAAAATAAAAAAAAAATAAAAAAGTATTTGATAAAATTAAAAATAATTTAAAAATAAAAAATTACTATCACTTATTTATTTTATTATTTTTTTTAAATAAATTCAAACGGGCTATGTACATTCAAAAAATAGTTAATGAGTTTTTTTTTTTTTAACGAATAACGACGGTGGATTTCTTTGTAATGGAATATCCATCACTTACCTTTTCTAGCATATTTTTATGACGTAATTCACAAAAAAATGGTCAAAATTATATTTTAATTAAGAAATATATATTGTCAATCCTAATGTGTCGGAACAAAAATATTTATCTCTATATGAGTTCGTTCTTTTCAGCCACTAAAATTGACATTCGAAGACATAAAACTAAAGTCTTTAATTATCAATAAAAAGAAACTACCAGATTTTAGTATTTAGGGTTTCTTACTTAGATACAAGTTTGCGGGGAGAAGAAGGGAGAGGGCGAGGAGAGGGAGGGATGGAGAGGGTGAGGAAAGCAGAGGAGGGAGTTTGGAATTAGCTTAGTATTACTTCTTTTTTTCCTTGTTCGTTGTTAAGATAACTTTTTTTATTTATCTATATTCTTTTAATTTAATTGGTATAATGTATTATTATATTAATTTTGATGCTTCTAGATATGTATACACTATTTCAGATAATGAGGTCAAGTTCAGATATAATATGTTATTCACATGTATCTAAGTTATGTAACAAATTTCGCGAGCCTCCCTCTCCTCTCTATCATCTCACTCGTCACTCTTTCGTGTATCTGGTGTCTCAATCGGAAGAGTTTTTCTTTAACTTACAATTCTATGGGAAGAAATTTTAAATACTTATTTGAAATAATTATCTACACATTATTCAAATATTTGAAACCAAATATATTTGAATAACAAGTTCAAGCAAAGTTGGATTTAGCCACTACTTTCCATGTGTTGTGCAACACGAGATTTTTAGTGTAAAACTATATTAGTATTTTTCTTATTTATAAGTAGTTATTTGACCAAAGACTTCATTAAATTTCATTAAAATAAGGATTATAAATTAGGGATACATCATATATGATGTTGATTAATAATGGAGTGTCGATACTAGCTAGTTGTAATGATAATTGACACTAGGGGTCGATAATAATAATCGATGATGACGTTTAATAGTTATGATATATGATAATGTTAAATCTATAACAAAGAATAATTTAGTGATTAGTAAGAATATGTAACTGACGATTGATGATTGTTATAGTAATTATGATTTGTGATGATGGTCGTAAAAAGCAGTATAAAGAGTTTAAATGCCCACAAGTATCCCCTCAATTATGCTCGAGAATCTTAAGACACACCTTATATATTACTAAGTCATATTACCCTCTGAACATTATTTATACAGTAAATTTTATACCCCTGTTTAGCATACAGTGGCACTAGTTCTGAAAAAAAAAGTCAAATCGTAGGTTCCAAAGCTAGTACCACGTAGGCTTAATTATAAAAAGAGGTAAAAAAAAATATTAATAAAATAAGTTCAGAGGGGTAATAGGACCTTAGTATAGTATAAGTGTGTCTCTGAGATTTCGGGCATAAGTTGAGGAGGTATTTGGACATTATCCCATGTAAAAAAATAAATATAAATCAAGTAAAATGAAAAGAAGGGATTAATTGAGTAGGACATAAATTTGAAGTCTATTATTCTAATTTTTAGTTATACCAATTAAGAAATTGAAGAGGTCTAGTCAACCTTAGACGAGCTAATCCCAATTTGTAAGTCCAAATATTATAGAATTATATTATTGTCAAAATCTCATTATTATTATTATTATAGTTTTCAAATAATTGAGATGTCAATGAGAATTAATTAGTAGAGAATATAGAACATGTAATGCATGTGTGGCCACGTATAGCAAATACTTTTTCCACTAAATGGCCAAAAAGAGAGATAATGACGTTGCTAATTATTCATTAGAGACTTAAAATGATCGTGTTAATTGAACAGAAAATAATTTATTGAATCAAGAGAGGGGTGGATCTCAAATTTGAAGTCTTATGTATGTGTGCTTTTACTCAACCAAGCTCATTCCATGTAGTCTATTTAATGTATAATTTTTTTTAGGTCTAAGTCATCTTCAGCCACTCAACTTATTCGCTAATTCTCAACTAATCTTGTGCCAATTGAACACTTTATTGTTCAAAAGTCATTCCTATTAGAACAAAAATGCTGACATGGCAAAAAAAAAAACGTGTAATTCACTTCTTTGAGCGCGTTAATTTATTAAACATAATATTTTTTTTTTTTTTTCTTATTTATACCCCTTAAGTAATTTTTTGCAAAAATAATTAACAAAAAAGTAGCATAAGTGGTAGCTTAATTCCCACCATTCTTAATTGATTTCAAAATCTTGCATCAGTGGTTATCTCTTCCCCCACCAGTCTAATGGTTTCAAAATTCTTAGCATTTTATTCATCTTTTTTTTTTTCATTTTTTGCACAAAAAAAATAATGCTAATTTAATATGTGAGAAAGAAGAAAAATTCAACATTGAGTAAAATTGATCGATATTCGTCTATCTCTATTTCGATACTCCGATTGAACCAAACATCGTCACTCATTAATTTAGTAAAGATGATATTAAAAAAGCAACATACTTCAATTTTCTTGGTCATGATCTTAAAAATAATTTATTGACGTTGATTTATTTTCCCCAAACTCTCAAAACGAATGGAGAATACAGATGAAGGAGAATAAATTTGAACGGGAGATTTTGAATTTTTATGTTTGTTAAGGACCCTTCAATGGTGGCTGTGAGGTCACGGGGTAGAAGGAAGAAGAAAGGTCAAAGGGTTGTTGGGGTGGCGTGGGATTTTCTTTTAAATATTTTTGTGATTAATAAATAAAGGGAAACTATTTTTAATTTTTTTTAAATTAAAAAAAATATATTTTATGGCTAGATTGTCCATGATGCCAAGTGTCATAATTTTATTTGTCTTTTTGAAGAACAATGAGCATTCTGTGAATTACACGTAAAATAAATATTTTTAAAAAAACGCTTTTCGTTTTATGTTTAAGAGATATTTATATTCTTTAATTTTACAGTGTCTAATAGATAATTAGTCCTAGTTAAGGGTCTAAGAAATTATAGACCAATTTAAGGGGCCCGCCCGCCTATGACGTCCGCCTTTTTTTTATCGCTTGCTTCTTTCTAGCGTGCGATTCCTTCGCTGTTTCTCTTGGCGCCCCTCTTTTGTGTCATATACTGCCTTCTCTCCCTCTTTCTTTTACTTTTTTTATCACCTATTCCATCTCCCCCGTCACTGCCCCTAAACCCCAAGGCTGGTCCCTCTGGCCTGGATAGTCTTTTCCATCTTAATTGCGGCTGCCTCCGCTGGCTAGTCTCCTTTCTCTTCTGAGCCTTCGGCGTTAGTCCTCCCCCCCCACCCCCCCACCCGATGCTTTTCGCCGTTTTCCCTCCCTACATCGCGTCTTTTTCCCAGTTGCACTCCTTCCCTTTTCCCCTTTTCTTTCCGTTTTTTCCCGCTTTCGCTCTTGTCCTTCCTTCCCCTCTTCTTTACTACTCTTTGTCCCTTCCTCTCGCCTCCTCTTCCCCCCGCGCTGGGGCTTGCGCCACGGCTCGCGGGTTTGCCGGGGCTTGTGTGTTGCCCGCCCCACCTTCCCACTCCGTCTACCATGTCGCTGCGACCCCGGAGGGGGCCGAGGGCAAGGAAAGAAGGGAGGTGCCGGGGGGAAAAAAAACACGGAGGGGAAGAGGAGAGAGAAAAAAGAGGGGCGCCAGAGAACAAAACCAGGGAGAAGGAAAAAAAGAAAAAAAAGGGGGGCGAGGGGGAAGGGGGAGAGAGAACAACAGGGGACAGGGGAGGCTAGGCACTTAGAAAAGGCAGAGAGGGAGGGGGGCGGGCCAAGGGGGGGGCACGAGGACCGATAAATATTGATATATATATATATATAGATAATATAGATATATATATAGAATATTGATATTCACCAAATATTTGACCAATTGACTATATTTAAAAATAAAAAAAAATATATCTTTAGTACCAGTAATGTTTGGACTCTGACTATATATATATATTATAGATATTACTATAATAATATATTTATATAGATATATATATATATATCTACCACATTTGACCAATTGAATTATATTTAAAAATAAAAAAAATATACTTTTTACAGTACTAGTTTTGGACTCGTTACTATATATTGACCGGTTAAATATATTCAATAACAAATGGATATCTTTATTATAGTACTAATTTTGCACTCATTAATATAAATAATTTACGAATGCAATGAATAATATGCAGCACTTAATGTAAAAACTTCATATTAAATAACATTATAAAATTACGTGAATATTTTCACACATTATATTTAAAATAACACAAAAAGTATCTTTATTTTTCCTCAAGAAAATCTTTAGGACTTTTCAATGCTTCACTATCAATTTATTTTTGACTAGTAGTTATATTATTTATTGCTTTCATAAACTATTTTTAGTAACGAGTACAAATTTACAATAATAATAATAATAATAATAATAATAATAATAATAATAATAATAATAATCTTAAGTGGCGATTTGTCAGGTGGTTATAATTATTATATATATATATGTTACGTTATTATGTTGAAATCAGGACACCGATAGAGAGGTTATAGATTCAAACATAACATATTAATAATTAAATATGTAAAATAAACACAATGGTAAAGAAAAACTAATCAGTACTATAATAAAGATATATTAGAAGGATAATTGTGATTAAAATTAGTAAGGAATGGAAATTTTATTTTATTTTACGGCGAGGGTAAAATAAAAAAAACAAGTAAATCAAAATTGAGGAATATTTTTGATTCCTTTCCCTTTATTTATTAATATAGGTATATAGAGTATAATATATATTATATATATATAATATATATATAAGAGGGATGTTTCAGTCGACGTGTGTGCTTTCAAAAAATATTTCGAGCAATGAATTTAGTCATCTAGGTTATTATTGTTGTTTTTTACCCAAATTCTTAAAACTCTCAATATATTCATATTTATCAATCATGCACATACGATTTTTTTAAGAAGGGGAAATGGGTTCTAAATAGCCAAAACTAATAAATAAATTAAATGTAATAGCAGGGTTGATTTAATCTGTGTTTTATAGCACACATTAGCTAAAAACTTGCCCAGAGTCTCCAGCTCTCAAAAATCTCGAATCGCCATCCCATTCTCTCTCGCTTTCTATACAGAAGTGTTAGTTTGTTTTGTTTTGTATAAAAGAGGATGAGAAACATTGTATATCAACAGCAAAAAATGTGTATCTTTGTTATTACACTTAATTATACAATTTACAAACAGTTTACTTAAATATTAATGCAGAGAAAAAGGCCAACGAATATACATTGCGAATTAACAATGCAGTGAAATACATTTTCCTAGCTTTATACAATTAGAAGTGTAATATATGTGTTTCTGTTTTGTATATTTAAAGCGAGGGAAAAACATATATCTTCTTGCATACACTTATAATTATGCCATAATACATACATCTTTACATTCGATTCAACTGTATGCACAAACCAAATTATAAATTGACAGCGAAAATTAGGGCCACGCAAATTATACAATTAGCCAGCGAATTATTACAATTTAGGAAGCAAATTATACAATTGTTATGTAAGAAAAATTATACAGTTCTTTGTTTGCGAGGGAGCGAAATTATCAAAGTTTGCTATAGCATACAAATAGATTTTTTTGTTTTTTTGCTATTGTGAAAGTTGCCCTTTTAAAAAGTATGTTAAATATTATAAAATAATAAAAAAAAATTATTAAAATAAAAAACAAATAAAATAATATATATTAAATCCGAATTTATCCAGAATTTCTATATAAGTCTCAAATTAAGGTGGCTCTACATAACCTTAAAAAAAAAGCACAAATACTATTCAACTATACCATTACATGGCTATTTCAATTTTTAGATGTAAATTACATGTAAAACGTTCAAAGAATGTGAATTTATATAAGAAAATAATGTCCATGGCTGCAAAAGTCTTTTCTATATTTTTAAATGAATAAATAAATTTAATTCGTAAAAATAACAACAACCATGAAGTTTAATTTTGTGGTATATACAAACTTTGTATTTATAAAGAATGCAGACAACACGTACTGGCTTAAAAAGACTAGGTCCACAATTTTCGTATTTAGCGGCATTTAATCATGAAAATAAAATTATTTTTTATTTAATTTGAAAATATTAAAGTTGGAAAAGTGAAAACATGTTTTGAGATTTTTTTTTTAATGACAAAATGGTGAATTTTAAATAAAGTGAAGAGAAAAAAAAATCGTAAAAAGTAAAAAAAAAAAAAAAAAGAAAAGAAAAGAAAACAGACCTTAGAGTTTCTATACTCCGATACTATACGATAACAATGTAAATACTTTTTATTTTTACATTTTTAGTAATTTTTAATCCTAAATATTTTACAAAATTTTCTTTTTACTACCTTTATTTAATTGTGCATCTAAATTTTATAAATACGTAAAATAATAGACATTAAACGTAACTCAAGTCAAAAGTCTATTCAAATGAAATTATTGTGGACCACATAAGGATATTGTACATAGTAACCCATGTCCCACTTATAATGTGAGAATTCAAACACCGAACCTTACGTTCAAATCTGTACATCTAGAGTATGAAAAATATAAGATGATTATGTAATATATTAGGTAAATCGTAAAATTGAGTTGAATTAACTTTGCTTATGATGATTCGAAAATGAAAATTATGCTAAATCTATATGAAATTAAAAATTTTAAAAAAAACAAAAAATTGTCACGGGGGTACACGATAGTTATTTTTTTGTTGAATTGAAACATGGTTTCTACCAACAAAAGGTCGGTGGTGACATGGTAATAAAGACGTAATGATGCAGATAGGGAAAAGGGGACGGGAGAGACGGGTCCCCATTGGTCCTCATGGGTACAGACTACGTCCCTATGTGGGACTTCTCTACACTAATTCGAATTTAGCTAGACTCTAATGAGGGTATCAGATCCCTGATGAAATTTTTTTTTAAAAAAAATTCCTCAATATGGAATATTCTACCATTTCCCTCTCTATATATAGTCCAATAGTTTCCTTGAGTATTCCACAATATAATCACTCTCTCAAAACATCATTTCAACTAATTGGAGTTCTATCTATACATCATTTTAATAGCCTCTTTCTTTGCAATTCTCATGGATTCCTCATCATTGTCTTCTATTGAATCTCTTGTACATGATATCAAGAAAGATTTGTTCTCAAAGCAAGACAATTTCAACACTTTTTTGACCAAAACAATATTTGCCTATGACATTGCTTGGTTGGCCATGATTCCTTTTGATAATCAAGAAAAAGAAGCTAATGGTCCTATGTTTGTGAGTTGTCTAAATTGGATTCTCAACAACCAAAATGAGCAAGGGTTTTGGGGTGAATCAAATGGTGAAAATCAAATTCCCACCATTAATACTCTCCCTATTACTCTTGCATGCATGGTAGCACTCAAAAAATGGAATGTGGGTGAAAGACACATAAGAAAAGGTAAATTAAAGTAGCAAAAAATTACAATTATATTGTTAGTTATTACCTAAATCTAATATATGTTGTTCGGATTCTTCAGAATGTTGACGCATATGTATTGGACGATCCTCTCAAAAAATGGATAACCTTTACATGATCTGACAGACAATATACAATATCATTTGAAGAATTCGAACAATATATAAATCTAGATTTTATGTTACTTGAATACTCCAAAATATCGCCTCACATAATATCTTCAAAAAAAGGCACAAACTTTATTAAATTATATTTTTGCTTCTGTTATTTCTTTTCGCAAATTGTTTTGATATGATTTTCTTCTTTGAGTCATGGATCTATTAATCAGATACAATTATCTATCCTACAATGATAGGAGTAAGGGCTGTATATATCTTACGATAATTTTTAGCAAGGAGCTAACTAGTATTTTCATTAATTAAGGAAGTTCAAAATATGAAAACATAAACACACGAAGAAGTCAAAGAGGGTTAAACATATACACAATATACATTTTAAAAAATTAGATACACTCCCTCCATCTCAAAACGGATGTCACCTTTACAAAAAAAAATTATCCCAAAATAAGTGACATGCTTAGATATACGAGACAAAAAATAGTACTATGTTTTTTCAACAATATCCTTATACTCCATTTAACTAATAGTGTTCAATTTTCGAGAGACATTTATTAAATATGAATAGTTTAGTGAA
Organism: Solanum habrochaites; assembly: GCA_027704765.1. NCBI lineage: Eukaryota > Viridiplantae > Streptophyta > Magnoliopsida > Solanales > Solanaceae > Solanum > Solanum habrochaites. Next base: position 1,117,894 of record JAKWJA010002491.1, read on the forward strand.
TTAACTATATGTTATAGTTTATTAATGAACGTGATTTTTGCTTAGGTATTAATGAAGTAAACAATGCAATTTTTCATTATAGAATTGAAATTGACCTTGTCGGGCTACATTCACAAACTTCACTTATGAGATATGAATTACAGTACTGAATATATCGTTATTATTGTTATTGTTGTTGTCACTTAAAATGAAATTTGATGTGTTGTCATTTTCAGGCTTGAAATTTATTCATGCAAATATGTATACACTTTTGAAGGAAAATTCTCAATGTTTTCCATGTAATTGGTTCACAATAGTTTTCCCTTCAATTCTTCAACTTGCAAAAGCACAAGGCCTTGAAATTATTATTGTCAATGGATTAAACAAATTGTTATCTGATGTCATCATGAAGAAGAAAGCACTTCTTGAAAGGTAATAATATATAATAATTTTCATGTAAATTATATAATTGCATGTATGCAAAAGATAGATCTAAGGCGGGTTCTATTCGTTCATTTTAATAAATCACGTTAAATTAGGTCTTAGGCCTAACTCACACTCCAAAATTTAGCTCAAAGGAAGGAGGACTGTCCAATTTATAAAGAGTCTACTCATTAAGCACCGATATGAAACTTTTATCATTCTTTAACAAATCGCTCCTTTCCTTTTTATGCATAAAACAATATATTTTTGTTAAAAGCTCCAAAATCATTTTGAATTTATTAACTCTAAATTTTGGACATGTTGTCTAGATAGCCTTACAAATAGAATAACTCAACACGAGTTTAGTTTATAGAGTCTAGACTACAAACCGGTTTTGAATATATTATTTTTATATCTTAAATAAAAAAATATAAAATTTGAATCAAAACTATAGAAAAACAAAATTATTTACACTAAATTAAATGTTTAGATGATATACATGTTTTTGCTGAATTCTTTTGAATCTTTAACTCTGATGATGTTTTTACATATTAAGAAAATGTGTACGTAAAATAAAACTATATACTCCACACGAAATCTACATAAAATAATAAAGATTTACTAGGTTTTTTAGTGATGGATAATTTAGGTTAAAGGCAAAATTATATGTTTAGATAATATACATATTTTTGTTGGATTTTGTTGAACGTGTAATTATAACGATGAATTTTCCGTCTTTTAACTACATATATAAGAAAAAAAATTGTATAGATAAAACAAACTAATCATGCATACATACATATATATATTTCATTTTTAATTATATATTCACCAAAAAAAATTCTGTTTTTTTTCAGTGAAAAGCCCAATGATAATATTGTTAGTGAAGCACAAGCTTTCATGTCTACTGGAAATAAAAAATGCCTTGAATACCTCATGTCAATTGTTCAACAGTGTCCCAATGGAGGTTTGTTATAAATATTTTTACGATTTCAATTTACGTGTCTTACTTTTTCTTTTATTAAGTTTGTTAAAAAAAAAACAGATATTACTTTTTTATTTAGTAATTGTTTACTTCCAATATCTTGACATGGCATATTTTTGATGAATATTTTAAAGAACATGTCTCATTTTTACGTGTTTAGTCAAACTAAAACACATAAATAAAATAAGGGTAATAATTATGGTATTTGGATTAATTAATCAACACGCGACTCGATTATCCCTTCGATGGGATATGTATATGTTATAACAGCATAGATATTAAATAACTCTGTCGATAAAAGTTTAGGCATATGAAAAATATCATCTCTACTATAATATTTTTATATCTTTACTTGGATATAAACCTTTTATTTGCTCATTTTGTTGAATATTTTTTGTCTTAAATCCTAATTTATTTTTTTTCATATTTTTTGCTCTCTCTCTTCTTTTTTTTTTGGCAGTGTCTTCAAGATTTCCAGTGGATGAAGAGCTAAAAATGCTTTGCATGGTTGATAATATACAAAGAATGGGATTGGCTAAACATTTTGAAAAAGAAATTGAACAGATTCTTGACCAAGTTTACAAAATTTCAAATAAGAAGGAAAGAATAAGGAAGGCGGGAGCGGCAGGAGACAGAAGACAGCAAGAATAAAAATTCCCCACATCACCCAGTGATGATTTACCAGAGAAATTATTAAAGGACTCATTGGTTTTTAGGCTTCTTAGATTGCAAGGCTACAAAATAAATCAAGGTACTTTATATAATCTAAACTTTTTTCATGTCAAACATATTTATCTGATACGACGAAAGTTATTTTTTTAAAAAAATAAATAGATTACAATTTCTTCTTTTTTTTTGAAAATTCATATATTTCTTAGTAGTGTATCGTCACTATCTCTCGAGTACAAATTTCAATAATAAAGTTGTTCAACCTTTCTTTCATTTAATTTAGTTTGAACCACTCAAAACAAAAGAAATATTAAAATTCATTTGGGAAAATAACTTTGAAATTAATATATATTTCCAAAAAAAAAAGATTATTTTTTTTTTCAAATTTTATAGTTTTTATGTTCAAACACTCAATAATTTTATTCCTTTTTTTTTTTTTGTCTATTGCAGGAAGTTTTTGTTGGTTCCTTCAACCACACCTAAAGGACAAAATACAAAAGAACAAAGAACAATTTACATATGTCATGTACAATGTTTATAGAGCCACAGATTTAATGTTCAATGGTGAATTTCAAATGGAAGAAGCAAGATTTTTTGCCAGAAATTTTCTTATGAATAATGATAATTTATCATTATTTCCATCACTTCAAAAAGTGGTAAGTAGTACTAGTACTTAACATAGATTGTTTAAACATATTTTTTTATTAGTGGTAATTACTAACTAGCGGTCACGGGTTTGAGTCCCTGGTACGAAATCGTCTCTGTTAGGAAACGTTTTACTCTCAATGTAAGACTTTATGGTGTGAATCTGAATTTACTTGGGCTCCTATATGAATGAAAAGAAAATGTTAAATTTTACTAATTCATAACTAATATTTGTTAAGATTTTAGTAAATGTTTATCTATGTATCTATACTTCGTATCAAAATTATGAATTCAGATGAAATTGTAGTTGAAATAATGTTTTTTTTTTACATGATAATTTTTTTTTGTTTATTTGTAGATTGAGCATGAGTTGAATGTACCATGGTTTGCTCGATTAGAACATCTTGATCACAGATTATGGATTGAATTAAATCAATCTATCCCTCACTCTATTGGAAAATCTTCATTTTATTGGTAAGTATATATTATTATTATTATTATTATTATTTACATAGTCTATATATTATTAATTAATTTAAAAAATGTTATTTTCTTAGGTTGTCTTATTTGCAAAATGAAAAGTTAATGCAATTAGCTGTGCAAAATTATGAATATCGACAGTCAATTTATAGGAAGGAATTGGAAGACCTAAAGAGGTATCAACACAATTTCCTTTGATCTTCATAAATAATATTATCGGTAATTTTAATTTTTATATACTGACAGTATAAATTATTTGTCTGATTAAAAAAATTGATTAGATATTAAAAGTATATATCTTCAAAATATTTTCAAATTTCTAAAAATGGATCCAAACTAGTTTTTGGAGAAAACTTCAAACACAACTTCAAAAATTTAAATATTTAAATTTCAACTTAAAATATATGATCAAACAAGAGGTAAAGTATTCTCTTAATCAAGATGGATGCATTGTTTATGGTACGGATTTGATAGAATTCAATAGCTTTAATCCAGACGTGTCTTAAAATATCATTAAATATGTACGATTGCAAATATAAAACGTAAAAAGAACTAGAATCCTAAACCCACAAAGTATAAACTATTTTTATATTACTAGTGTATATTAATTAATTTTGTATTATATCACATCATTCTAATCATTACAATTAAGTTTTTTTTTTCTATTTTATGTATTATTATTTTATTTTATTTTATTTTTGGATTTGTAGGTGGTCAAAAGAGAAAGGGCTTGCAGATATTGGATTTGGGAGAGAAAAAACTACTTATTCTTATTTTGCAACTGCAGCAAGTAGTAGTAGTTTTCTACCTTATGAATCTTTTCTTAGATTAATTGTTGCAAAATGTTCCATAATTATTACTGTTGCTGATGATTTTTATGATGAAGAAGCCTCTTTAAGTGAACTCCATATATTAAGTGAGGCAATACAAAGGTAATTCCATATATATAACCCGATCGTATAAATATTTTTTATATTATTATCGTATAAAACTTAACCTCGATAGTTAATCAGTTATTATTATTTTTTTTCATAGGTGGGATGCAAAGAATCTTGATGGACCAAGTAAGATCATATTTGAAGCACTTGATGATCTTGTGTGTGATGTTGCCAAAATGTATCATCTTCAACACAAAATTGACATCACCCCACAACTTAGACATATGGTAAGTTTTCTCATATTATTTAATTGTTCGTGTATAAAAGTTAAATTGAATAACACATAAAATTTTGAAGAAATATATATGAACCATCGTTATCCCTATAAGTAGGGTATGAGTGGACGAACAGAGAGATATTTATCGAAAAGTGATCAATTGAAAAAAAAAATTTGTGTTGTATATATAGCATGACGAGATTAAAAATCCCTCCAATGATATTGAAATTAGAGAGTACTATAATCTTTCTTTAAGAAATGTTTACATGTGGGGGGTTCTTGTTTACTTTTTCTGTAGTACGCAAATTGATACACCCCAATTATACATATATTATAGATATATTACATATCGATCGATTACATTTTAAATTACGGAATTAATAAAAGTTAATTTTTTTTATTTTGTTTTTTAAAATAAAAAAAAAGTGGAAGGAGACATTTGATGCATGGATGATGGAAAGCTTATGGAGTAGAACTTCAAATTTGCCATCTAGGGATAAATATCTACAAGTTGGCATGATATCAATTGGTGCACATATTTTAGTTCTTCATGCTGCTTCTCTTGGATGTACTATTTTGCCAAATCAAATGTTTGGGCCAATTAATGGCAAATATGAAAACATTACAAAGTTGCTCATGACCACAACTCGTTTGTTGAATGACATCCAAAGCTATCAAGTAAGTCCATTAATACACACCTTAATGAAATTATTTATAGTTACATTATCTTATGAAATAAAATAACGTAATAAAGATCCTGCTTACATAAAATGATGTTGATCTATTATAACAATTCCATTTCTCTTCTTTTCGTGGAAAGAAATTATGTTTAAGTAAGCAAATATGTCATGGTTCCAGGAGTCTATCTATCGCGTATAGACTTTAGGGGCGGTTTTTAATAAGGTTTTACTTGCATATAACACTATAAAAAGACAGGAATCAGCGATAGATAAATTATGAATTTGTACCTATACTAATTTTTTAATTGTACATGATCAAATGCAGAAAGAAAGGGAAGTTGGGAAGATGAACTACACATTGCTTCACTTAAATGAAAAAAAAAAAAAAAAACCCAGGGGGACAAATTGAAGATCACAATTTGATTTTGTGATGAAAGTGATTATTGTCGGAGGATAAAAAAGAAAGAATTCTTGTTTATTGAAATGTTTTTTTAATGGAGGGATTCAATGATATGCCAAGAACAATGAAGCTCCTTCACCTTTCTTGTTTAAATGTGTTTCACATGTTCTTCAATTCTTGCAATTTATTTGATACAAAATCAGCAATACTTGAAGATATAATGAGAGCTATTTACATTCCACTTGGTCAAAATGAACAAACTAAAATAATGCCAATTCAAGAAAAGAAAAAGATTGAGATTGTCAAAGTCAATGCATGTGTCAATTATGAGAAAAATATGAAACAATTACAAGTTGGTATTGGGATAAGTTATGTTAAAAGGCAAAATCCTAAGAATTATAATTCTTTTGGTTTGTCTACAAAAGGGTTTGCTTCACATAATCTAAGATCATGTTTCATGTAATTGTTGAAAATATTATTATTGTGAAAGAGTGATTGCAAAAGTAACTCTTGCAAGGAATTGGGAAATCACTTTTTTTTTTTTAAATATTGTAATAATATAGTATATATTATATTTCAAGCAATTTTTAGTCTTCATATTCTTCTTTGATTTTGTTTCTATCAAATTTCTAAGTTGGCATTGGCATATTTTATTTTATTTTTGTTTGAAGGCAAGCTCCTAAGAATTATAATTAATATATTTTGTCCACAGCCTAAATATTTTAGTATGTTGCAAGAAAGTAGTAACCTAGTCATTGTTTTTTCCTAACAAAAAAGTAAGAAAACTCTTATTATTTTACTCTCGTTTGCCAAAAATTTTAAAGGCAAGGAAATTAAATAGCAATCACAAATAAAATATGAAAAAAATATAATTTTATTAATCAAGATTGTGAATTTTGTATCTTCCTTGATTCTTCTTTCAAAAGATTTAATTGATTCGATCGAGGGTCGTTAGTGGTGTATTATATTTCTAAAACTAGAATGATGGATTTTGATCTCTCAATGAATTCATGAAATATTCGAGAGATGTTTTAAGGGAGATATGAACTAGGGTTTAGAATTGAGTAGCCTCTAAAAATTCTAATTAGATTTGAACACGTAGAATCCCACAAAATGTGAATGTCTACAATAATTATATATTTATAGCTCAATAACTATATTTATTCTTTTCTCTCTCTTTTTTTTTTTTAGTTGAAAGTATTTTAAAAATAACTTTTTTAGCATTATCGGATATAAAAGTAAGCTCTCTATATTTTTTTCTCAACCAAATTACACTGAGTATATAATTATTATAGCAACTAATCCATTTATGAATTAATTAATGTGGCTTATGAATGAACATGACTCAATAATATTTTCTAACAACAACTTGATTACTAATTTGATTGAGTTGACTTTCAACATGATTAAGTAACACTTAAACCACAATAACTTCCAACAAATATGTCAAAAAATTTGATTTAGGAAAAAAAATAGAACTTTTATACTATCTCGGTTCAAAATTGTTTGGCAGGTATATTAAAAATAGATGTCCAAGATTAATTGTCAATTTAAATAATCAATAAATAATTGATCACTTTTTTCTTAATTTGCCCTTAATGATAGTATAATTCATTTGAAAAGTTAGGTAGACTTTTAATATTCTTGATAAGGTTATATTAGTCAAATTACACATTGTATTAAATTTTTCTTGAGGAATGTTCATGACCTTAACGTAACAAACCATTATGGATCAAGGGAGTAACTGTGAATAAAAATATATCGCACTGAATGAAACTATTTCTTTTTTAACTAGAAATTTCAAGTTCTAATTATAAATATGAGGAAATAATTTTTAAAAAAAATCCTTCCAAATAAAATTTTAAATTATATAAATTTGAATTAGTTCGAGTTTCAATATAGATAAAGAAATATATATATATATATAAAAGTAAAAAGAAAAAAACAAGAATTGTCCACTCATTTTTTGTTGTCTTCTTCACAACCAAAGAGAAGAAAACTCAATTGCTATAATGGAGGAAGATAAAAACAAATCTCCTCTCCACCATTATTGGGGAAATACCTCAGAAGAAGATTACTATACTCTTCAAGGTATCAAATCTACTAAATCTTTTTTCACTTCACCTAGAGATTTAACCCTTTTCACTAGATCATGGTTACCCCCAACCAAAACCCCACCTAAAGGTATCATTTTTATGATCCATGGCTATGGAAATGATATCAGTTGGACATTTCAAGCAACCCCAATTCACTTAGCTAAAAAGGGTTTTGCTTGTTTTGCTCTTGACCTTGAAGGGCATGGCCAATCTCAAGGTCTTAAAGCTTATGTACCTAATCTTGATTTAGTTATTGATGATTGTTTGTCTTTTTTCAGTTTTGTTTTGACCAAAAATACTGAATTTCAAGATTTGCCTAAATTCCTCTTTGGTGAGTCAATGGGTGGTGCAATTTGTGTTTTGATTCATTTGAAAAGACCTAAAGAGTTTAATGGTGGGATTTTGATAGCCCCCATGTGTAAAATCTCTGATAAAGTGAAACCTATATGGCCAATTGCTCAATTCTTGACATTAGTTGCAAGATTTGCACCAACTTTGGCTGTTGTACCAACAGCTGATTTGTTGGAAAAATCTGTTAAAGTACCTGAAAAAAGGATTATTGGTGGGAGGAATCCTAATAGGTATTTTGGAAAACCAAGATTGGGTACTGTTGTTGAGCTTTTACGTGTGACTGATTATGTTAGTAGCAAACTATGTGATGTGAATATGCCATTTTTAGTGTTACATGGGAGTGCTGATGTTGTTACTGATCCAGAAGTGAGTAGGGAATTGTATAAATTGGCGAAAAGTACGGATAAGACATTGAAGATTTATGATGGTATGATGCATTCTTTGTTGTTTGGAGAGACTGATGAAAATGTTGAGATTGTTCGTGGTGATATATTGGCATGGTTGAATGATAGATGCTGAGCAGGGGCGGATCTAGAGGAGATGAATGGGTTCGTATGAATAAAATCACACTATATATACAAAGGTCGAAAGTACTTATTAGGACCCTTGATGATTGATGAAAGTCGTGTCTCCGCCACTCATGCTGAATTGTCTGCACTTGGATTAAATACATATCTGATTGTGAATTAATCTCATTCTAGTCTATGTAGTGGTGTGTAATATTTGTTTCTAAAAGACCAAAACTGTAGGAAGTTTCTTTCGCTAAGCAATGATGTGTAAAGCTTGCCAAGTAGACTAGATATAAAGATTGCATTTTTTCAGCAGAATCAAGATTGGATATTTGCTTTGAAGCATTCTGTGTTTACTTATGAATGCATGTTTTATAACTTTTCTATTCCTATGAATGATGTGAACTGGATTATCTGTATTTTGCAGACTTTGATGGCAAAGCTTTCCATTTAGACTAATCAAGATTGTACATTTTCTTATGAATGTATCATATTGCTGCATCACTATTGAAAGAATGTTATTTATGCTTAAGTGATTTCTTTTTATTTGTCTAAGTTGTAGTGGCAAAGTTATTTGGTAGTTATGCTTGTGATAACATGTACTCTGTCTCTAGATAATTGTGATTTCTTTCTATTTGACTAAGATTCGATGAAGAAAGTTATCCGATACCTATGGCGGTGAAATATCACATATACTCAAAGAGAATAGTCTAACATGTGGCGCGCAACCTGCCATTCCTGGTTTGGTCTTACAAGCGTGTTGACAAGGCTGCATACATACCACCCTCCTCAGATATTACTATGTTGTTGTTGTACATGGGAGTGCTGATGTTGTCACTGATCCAGAAATGAGTAGGGAATAGTATAAATTGGCAGAAAGGACAGAAAAGACATTGAAGATTTATGATTCTTTGTTATTTGCAAAGACTGATGAAAATATTGAGGTGGTTCATAGTGACATATTGAGATGGTTGAACAATAGGTACTAAACCGGGCCGGAAGTGGTTCATATGAACCCGTTGCTGGAAAATTTCACTATATATACAACAACAAATCCCGTGAAACTTCATAAGTGGGGTTTTTGGAGAGGCTGGAGTGTTCATACGCTTCATTATATCTTATGAAGGTAGAGAGGTTGTTTCTGAAAAGTTCAACAATTTCACTATATATATTAGGTCAAAAGTATATTTTTGGCATATATAGCAGATGATGAACTCTTTGGTGAAAATTTTGTGCATATTAATCGCATTTCTAGTTCATTGGTGTGCCAGTTTAAAGGTTGAATTATTTTCATCAAGTTACTCGACTCAATAGAAGAATGAAATAGATGGGATTTGAGAAAGGAAGTGACATCCAACTTGGGAAGCTCGATACAACTAGTAAGAGGAGTGACCAAAGGACGAGAATCTAGCATAGGGGGTTGTGGTCTATGCTAATTCTTCTTCTAAGAAACAAATGGAAAAGGGAGTGCTTGCTATTGCGATTTTCGTAGTCAAGAATTATTATTTTTTCAAGAAACGAATCCCGCTTTAAATAGATCGATATCATGGTTGTATTTTTTCCAACAAAATCAAGATTCCATACACATTTTACATTCACTTAAATAAGAAAGATAATTTATAAATAAAAAAAATAAAAAAAAATAAAAAAAAAAGTATAGGTCCTACCGAGAATTGAACTCGGGTTACTGGATTCAGAGTCCAATGTCCTAACCGCTAGACCATAGGACCAATTTATTAAAATTAATAATAGTGTTTTCTACACAAAAATCATTCACAAATCACAACTATAAGCAAAAATTATGATTTATTTTTCGATAACCAATGGTGTCTCCAGGCCAGTATGTATGTATTTCGACTAATTCTATCAAAGGTAGGCTAAGTAAGAAGAAATTGGCATTTTTTGTTATTAGTGGAATTTGAATTTTTTGAGGTAATATGATTCTCAACTCACGTTATTGATCATATCATATTTTTCGTATGCCAAATAGTATAATTGAAAGAAAAAAAAAGTTATTTCTTATTTACGATTTATAGAACAGAGAATTTTAACAGCTTAGTTGGTTAGCTATTTGACTATCCCAGCTTCATATAAAAAATAGAGTTAAATTATCACTAATTAGATTAAGAGATACGGGGTCAAACATGTGTATACACATTCATTTAGGGCCTTTGTTTATATGTGATTCTTCTTTATTTGTTGAGACATATTTTTCAATTGATTATAAAAATCCCTTAATTAACTGCGCAGCATCATTGTGCAAAACGATTTTTTCTTCCTTTCTTCACACAAGAGGTACAGATTGTCCTGTAATATACTTGTTTATTTTATACAAAAACCATCAATATTTTGAGACAAGAACAAGGGTCCTAACTCTTTTTGGCAAATCATTAACTTACTTTTAAACTATGACAAAATTGTGGCTTAGTAGTGAAATATTCTAAATTTTACTTGGAGATATCGACATACAATGAGAGAAAATAGTGGATTTTCTTTTTCACGTGACATTTTTTGTTTTAAAAGAGAGTGTAATATCCATACCATCACATATTACTTAAGGTGTGATTCTCAAACTTGAGTGATCGTTTAAGTATGTTTCTCACATTCTCAATTATTTATGCATAAAACTAAAAGAAAATGATAATTGAAGTGTATTTTTAACTCTTCGCACTAATTATTTTTACATTTCACAACACAAAGACTTTTAATGTGATTTTTATAAGTGAAATCTAATAAAAATAAATAAGATCTATTGATTTTTTCTAATAAGAAGTTTGGTTAAAAAAATCATTACAAAATAGATTTTAAAAATTAGAAGAGTAAAAATTTATGACGAAAAAACTGTGAGGGAGAAAAGTGTTGACGAAAGGAGACCGGGGAAAGAAAGCGCTATGCTATTGACCGGAACCTTTTTTCTCATTTTGTTTGAAGCGGGCCAAATAGAGAATGAAATGCATAAAAAAAAATAGGGGAAGGAAGTCAGAGACTCCCTTTTTTTTTGTTTAAGGGCTGCAGGACATAATACATAAATATGTCCTTTAACTTGGCTTTAAATTACATTATGCGCTGCAACTTGGGTGTTACAGAAGAGCAGATACTTAAACTTGTATAAGTAACAAATAGGACACACATTGTCCTACATTGTCATTTTGTCCTACGTGTATGTTGTCATGTAGACTCATGTGTTTATATTTAAAGTGGGATAGATTAAAGTGTCTGTGTGCCATTATGAACTTCGGAGGTCAAAGTTTTAAAAATTGAGCAAGGACAGTCAAGATATGATTTATGTATTATCTAAATACCCATATTATCCCTTACCTAGATCCCATGTTAATATTATCTGAACTGTCTTGAATGCAGATGTGTCATGAACTAACGCAAATATGGTTAGATCTTCTTTAAGATCAACAATGTCTCAAGAGAGATCGAATGAATTAGCTATATTACCATTTGAAAAGGAATTATTAAAACAAATTGATTATAAAATAGTGTTGAATGACTTCGCATAGTTAGAAAAGTAGATTTTTAATAAAAATATATATCATGAAAAAAACTAAATATTAAGGCCCCTCTCTTAAGTTTCGCCTAAGGCCCCCAATGTTGTTGAATCGGCCGTGGAGAGAGTGTATTTTTCGCAAATTTTGGAGAAAAAATACAACTGATTTGTATCAATGCATATTAATAGGAGAGAGGCGACAAAAAAGAGAGATGGGGGAGGAGGGAGGGAGGAGACGCAAGCGAGAGAGGGGAAATCGGTTTGCTATAAAAACAAATTATTGTTCTTTTATAATATTTTTAACTTAAATAACTATTGTCCATTAAAAAAAGTATATTTAACTAATTCCATTATTTTCCTTGTGCACAACAAATCTTTGCAAAAATGAAAAAATTTTACGCTATGATAAGTGTTTCGAATTTCTTTAGAGATTCTCCTAACTAGTAAGGAAAGGAGACTTTGAGTTGATATTTAAATGAAGGAGTTTGTCCTTGTGCGTTGCTTCCTTTCCTGTTTTGACGACGGGAAAATGAACATTGTAAAAGTACTTATTTGATTGACAGGAACAAGACTTCTTACTCCAAACCTATCCTACTCGAAATTTTCTGCTTAACTGAGACTCAGGCGAGCTCCATTTCGAAACCTGAACCTGCAAAAATTGCTACTTTGCTTCATGAAGTTGCAATGAGGATTCACAACTAACAAACTTCAAAATCAAAAATCCAAAATCAAGAAAGTGAAATTCCTTATAGCTTTACTATGAAAAAACTAAATAGGCATTTGGAGATAGTAGAAAATTGTATGGAATGGAACTAATGTAGATTTTGAGAGATGCTTTCTTTGAATCTAACAAAAAAAATTGATAAATTTTGACATTTTGTCAATTGTGTGAGGTCCACAGTTAAATATTATATATAATAAAAAAACTGACAAGTGTATGAGGTTTAGAATAAAGAACCAAAATGATTATTATTTGTTATGCATCAAAGGGACAATTCAATAAAGTGAAATATATCAAGGACCATAACGAAGCAACCCTTATACTTCAAGAACCATTTTGATTGTTTTTTCTAACATAAACTTGTCTGATCAACAGTATTAAGTAATCTCCCCGTCTTGATTTATGTAATATATTTTGTTGTTCGAAAATCAATTTGACTGATCTTCAATGTTGAATTAGGTTAAATCAACTTAATATTTTAAAATTAAAACTTATAGACTCAAGACTATTCGAATAGTATTGCAACTTATTTATTCATTTGCTTCGTTATTATTTTTTTTGGTTACGAATTTTCTCAATAATACATGATTTGGTCTACTTGAGTCGATAGCCTCTCAAGAAGAGTCTATTTGCCTTCATAAGATAAGATAAAAATTTACATACGCACCACCCTTTCCCGTCACACTTGTGTGATTACACAGGATTATATTATTGTTTGTTGTCATTGTTGCATAACACTAGAATTATTGCTCAACTTTGTCACTAATACTTGCTCCATAAGCAATTGAAATAATACATAAATATATTTTTTAACTTGGCTTTAAATCACATGACATAATACATAAATATATTTTTAACTTGGTTTCAAATCACATTTATATACTTTAATTTTTGGTGAGCTTATGTAGACACTTAAACTTGTATAATATTGAACTAATAGACACACATGTCATGCATGTGCACTAAAATTATTGCTCAACATAGTCACTAATACTTGCTCCATAAGCAATTGACATAATACATAAATATGTTCTTTAACTTGGCTTCAAGCCATATTTATACCCTTCAACTTTGGATAAGCTCATACAGATACTTAAACTTGTATAAAGTTGAACAAATAGAAATATATATCTTACATGGCATCGTACATGGCATTTTTTGTTCTACGTGTTTTGTGTCACGCATGACTCATGTGTCTACCTGTTCAAGTTTATACAAAATTAAGTGTCTACTTGTGCATACCCAAAGTTGAAGGACATAAATGTGAAATGAGACGGTTAAATTTAAAGGACACAAAAAGTATTAAAGTTAAAGGACACATTTATGTATTGTGAACTAAATGACCTAGGAGTCAACCTTGGAATTTTGAGAGATAAGATGAACATAAAACTTAGCCCTAACTTTGTAGGGTAGAGAAGAATGTTTGTTGACCCTCGTTTCAAAAGTGTAATCAAAATAGAACTGAAAGAAATGAACAATAGACCTTTCTAGTCCGGCCCTTCCTGGAACCCGCGCATAGCGAGACCTAAAAAAGCATCGAGCCGCAGGAAGGGAGAACCAAAATGTTTACCGCACAGAATTGGGAGGGTCGAAGAACTTCACATTACATTACATCCATGGTATAAACCACAATAACTTAGAAGAGAAGTTCTATAGAAACTTCAAATGAAAAGAATTGCCATGATGCCATGGTTCTGTATTAAGTTGACTGTGAAAATTTACAACCCAAAAACTAGAAACAAATATTACTTACTGACTACAACTTAAACTACTTAGGCAATATATCCTAAACCCTATCCCAAGAAGAAATCCATGAGATCTATCATTTACATTTTCTAAGCAAAGAATCTACAGAGACTAATCTAAGTCTCATTCTCATTTGGGTGTAAACCACTAAAATCCAACCCCTGCACAAGGTAACCAATAGCTATAAAAAAAAAATGAGGATCATATGAATCTTTGAAGATTTTCTCATAAATCATCTTTTTTAGGTAAGGTCATCTCTTTTTGGTCAATACTATGGAACCTAAGAACCAAAGCCTCAATTGTATATGCTGCTAAACCAGTTTCAGATTAAAAAAAATTAAGATAGCCCAAGCCGCAATTAAACATCAGCTTACTGCAAAAATGGGATGCCGACTAAATCTTGAAAAGGTACTCCAGGTCCTCCACAGTTAGACGAGTCTGTCGGCTACCAGTCTCATCCTCTCCAAACGCAGAGGCAACCATTTCTCTTTTCTTTTGCTGCGAATACCAGTGTTACCACATTAGAATTCTAGAATATAGAGTAAGTGATAAACCAGCAAAGATGCAGAAAAAGGAAACCACAAACTTGACTCAAACAAATAATGAAAACCCAGTGCTGACATCTAAATTCTTCAACAGAAGATCATGACCATCTACGTCTATCATTATAATTATCTTGATGGAAACACTTTAGGCATGTTGTTAAATTAAAAAAATAAAAAGTGAAAAAAGATGAAATCATGTAATACCTGAAGAGCCAAAATACGATCCTCAACTGTATCTTTTACAGTCAACCGCAAAACTGTAACAGGACGGGTCTGTCCAATCCGATGCGCCCTGTCAATTGCTTGATCCTCAGTCGTAGGGTTCCACCAAAGATCCAAGAGAAGAACATGACAAGCTGCAACCATGTTAAGCCCAAGGCTTGCAGCTTTCAGAGACATGATTATGACCGACACCTGGAATGAATGTTCAAAATTTAGTCCTATGATTTATAGAATAGAAAAAGAAACACACTCAGTACCAAGAAGATGGACTAACCTCAGGAAGTGTGTTAAAATCTTTGACAGCCTTGTCTCTAGCAACAACAGACATTGTTCCATCAAGTCTACGGTACTGAATTGAGGAATTTTTTAGACAAGCTTCAAGTAAATCTAACATCCCCGTCCACTGAGAAAAGACAATTGCCTTCTCTCCAGCTATTGTGGTTGTGTCTTTGGAACTTGTATGCACACTGGATTCTCCTGCATGATTATCACATGTATTTTCTGAAGGAGAAGCTCCTTCATCATCTGATCCTGAAAGGCGACCACTAAGAGTGCAAGACTTAGCTTTAGGCAGAGACTGCAGCACCTGAAGAGCAGCTTTAATCTTTGATGAATCATATGGACTACGAATTAAACTTTCAGCCACATCAGAGCCAGCACAGTCAGGGTTATTTTGCAGCCTGGGTTGACCAGATAGAGAATCGCTTAACATTGCTTTAGTGAAAACTGAAGAACCACTCAGCTGAACTTTGCAAGCAGATACAGGACACTGAGTGTCATCACCGGTTAGATGCTCACTAATGCACTGATTGCAAAAGACATGTCCACAAACTGTTACAACAGCATCTTCAGGGGGATCCTACAAGATTGTTACAAAAATGCATAAGAGGCAAGAAAGAAACAAGAAGATCCATAACAGAGAAATCCAAGACAAGAGAAGTATAGCTTAATGTCGTAAGAGACAGATCAAATAAGTATAGTTGCTGACAACTACAAAACTTAAAAGGCTGAAATCATCATTTTAAAACTGGTGTGACATAATCAACAAAAGAATCCATGTTGGAACATTTCTCTGATAACCTGTGTTAAAGTAATCAACCAAACTATGAGCACTATTTTCCAAACACAACCTATTTCTATTTTGCCTTGAATAGCACAAATCACTGGAGCATTATTGAAGGAAGGCACTGTAACTAGAAATGGCAATAAGTTGTATTAGTTTAGCAAAAGAAAGCATCACTATGCGGGGCCGGGGATCCATCCTAAACAACAGGGGAGGACTAAGCACGGGTCATACTACACCATCAATGATTGACCTCAAAAGCCGTAGATTCTTAATAGTACACTGCCCAGCAATACCGAAGATCAGGATTGGATAAAAAACAAAAATAGAATACAAACAAAGATATTAAAGATGCTACAATCATAAAGATTGAAACGCATAGCATATAAATACTGTTACTTAGATACTGATGTTTGTTTTCAAAATAGTCTTGGTCCTGAGATTTACAAAAGCCTTGTTTTAATAAAGGAGAAATTCCTGAGTGCCAGTGACGCACGGTTCGCGACTCAATTAATAATGAGCCCCTCTCTGTACGCTTATCCACTTAAATGCCAGCTCCTCTACCCTTCTCCATTTAAATACAGCAAATCCATTGAAGTGCCATAACAATTGAAAGAATTACACATGGAAGTTGAACAGTAGAAAACTTTTTTTCTAGGTGGTGTCAGCTGCAATGCTTAAACTGAACCATATATGCATTTAACAGAGCATAAGTGCTTGTGCACATAATCTTCCTAGATGTACCCTAGCTAATATAGAAACTGGCAATGCTTTAAATATCTGAAAATTATGGTTTAAAAACTCCAATTTTTTAGATCACACTTCCTTCAAATTAGAAGAGGATGCACGACATTTAAAAAGGCCACCTGAACTATGAAGTTCCAAAATAAGCAGCAGCAACAGGAAAGGACTAATAAGATCGATATAAACATATATTAGAGAACACTTAAATGATAACATACACTGCATATGCCACAAATTGCTAAAGAAGCTTCCAAGCAATTCAAAAGGTCAGCTAATTTCTCTCGTGGTAATTTCTTGGCCTCCTCAATAGATGATCTCCAAACAGAACCGGAGTTGGAGCCTCCAACAAGAAGAGGGTGATCACAAGCTTGTCTCAGTCGTAAAAGCATCAAGAGTATGTTCACATAATTTTGTTTGACAGTCCCAGCAGCAGCATATTCCTGAATAGTCCAGAATTTGCTATGTTAAAAGAAGAGAAGAATTCAAAGCCGAAGTTCTCGAAATCCAATATAAAATATCATCTAAACATACAGCAAACTGAGCACGTGATTGAGCTTCAAGTCTGCAGTAGAATTCTCGTTCCTCATCCGTAAATTCAACTTTTCTCAGAACAATGTGTTTCTCTGGAAGGTTGATAATGGGTTTTCCATCAATACATGTACCTGGATCAGACAATAGTGTGTTAACTCTCAATTTAGGAATCGAAGAGTTGTGTGGTTAAATTGATAAGCCAGACATGGAAACAGTAAAAAGCCGAAGTGGAAAATGATCCAGAAAAAACAAGTCAAGTTTGTTCTGTTCATTACTTGCAAGCACTTCATGAATAGAAACAGCTGACAGGCAAATGACCTTTAGCGTATAATTTGAGAATTTAAGCACACACAGCCAACGGAAATTCAACAAAGCTGCATGTCTGAACATTTCTACGTAATATATTAAAGAAATAAACAATAATTGGGCCCATATGAGCCAAAATGACCATATGATCCTTTTCTCTTTGACATTGGGAATAAAAAGAGGGGAAAAGAGGAACTTGCGAATTGTTTTATAAAAATAAGCATAATTTCAAGAACGAATCTGCACAACAGAGAGCAAATAGGGGAATAGTGGACTAACATATACTACAAACAAATAGTGAAATACACCAAGGAATCATACTATAACATATTAGAAGCAACGCTGTCTGAATGGTATATAGCTTATAGGGGTAAGTACATGCAAAAGTTATTATTCTCACCTTTAGTGCGACGAAGCATAACAGTCTTAAGCACGGCCTGCAGCTTTCTGTACCCAGTTGTTGGGTGTCTTTGGATTGGAACCTTGATTGTGGAGCAGAATTGTTTGTACACTGCATATGGGTCATATTTGAGGAATCTAAAGTAACTGTAAAGGTCATCAACTGCATTTTGGATAGGTGTCCCTGACAAACACCATCTACGTTTAGCTCGGAGACCCCAACAAGCCCTAGCTACTTGGGTTCTGTAATTCTTGATGCTTTGTGCCTCATCCAGCACGACCCTATACCATCCCACCCTGGCAAGAGGGCGTGCACTGGCTTCAAGCAATTCCTTATCCACCTCTTTTTTCGCCTTTGATGAACTTTTCTTTGAGCTCGAAGGAGTTCTTCTCTTTTTACTAGAAGGTAATTCATGAGTTCCTTTTCCTGACTCCTCATCGTCTTCTCCAACAGGCTGCTTAGGGACCTCCATGCTTACGATTGAATATGTCGTGACCACCACATCATACTTTGCTAGTTCAACAGGGTCCTTTGTTCTACCACTACCATGATATACTAGAACAGAGAGATTTGCTTTGTTTGTTACCTTATTGTGCAACTCCTCAGACCACTGACGGAGGACACTGGTAGGACAAACGACAAGGGTACCAGCAGCTGGCCTCCCTTTTGCATGCAAAGAAGTTTTACAGCCCAAGCCAGAATTTTCATCAACTTGACAAGAAGGCGAACCTTGCTTTGACATGTCAAACTCAGATAAAACATCATCATCATCTAAATTCAATGTCTCCGTTTTAGTTTGTCTGGTGATGGCTGTAGAAAGTCTTGAAGATGGAGACCTTTCTTTGAGTATAAGTGCAATTGTTGATATAGTTTTTCCAAGTCCCTAAAAAAAAGACGATCATTAAGAGAGAATGACTAGTCGGAAGGCTATGTTTATCATGTCAACAGATCAAAATTTGGCAAATTGAAGTGTCAAAAGATAACCTGATCATCAGCGAGTATCCCACCACAACAGGGTACAGCAGCTTTTTCCTTCTTAACCATCCATGACAAAGCAATGCGCTGTGCATAAATAGAATGACTGTCATTAGATAATTCCTCACATAAATTCAGTATATAATACATTTATCTCTTGTTTTTTTGCAAGTGTAGATTCTCCTTCATATGGAGGAAGAAGCACTAGAGAAACTAAATAGTCTGCAATATGTGGCTGCTAGCTTATGATGCAAGTCTGACACAAGGAAATTTATAACAAAGAGGATGAATATTTGCAGCAGATGCTACTTATTAAAAGGAGGAAGAGAATAGGAGCCATCTTTCTTGTAATGCACAAGAAACTATGGGATCTGATTTCAACCTTTTAAACTTGTCTTTTGTCATGCCTTCTCACAGTGATGAAAAGACCTGTTGGCTTCTTGGAGGGAAGATTATGGCATACAGTGCCACCTTGGGTCTGCTGGGGTTTTGCGGGGCAAAAAAAAACTCCTTGTGATTTGACGGGATAACAGTTTCTATGCAGATGCTAAAGTTCAAAGGGCTTTGCTTTTTGGCGTTTAGGGATTGACACAGGTTGTAAAAGATGGAAACACCATGTTAGATTTCATAAACTCACTACAAGAGTAGAGCTAAGAAGTAGATAGAAATCTCTCATTTTGTTTTTGCATAGAAATTACCCTGACCATTTTCGTTTTAATTCTCTACTGTTTTGTATTATTAGTATCCTTAGACCTTAGTCATCAATTAAGAAACAAAAGGTTGAATAATTCAGGAAATACACAATATAATCAACCAATAGAATAGTTCAGAGAATTCACATATCACTGATGGATTTGTCAGCATATAAGTTGTGCTTTTTTTAGCTAATGATATTATTTTAGTAAAGAATTATTTCTCTAAATTCCCAGGCAATTGCACCAAAAAATTCAAGTAGACCCACTTAGTACAATATTGACGATTTCCCATCGAGATTGATAAATTTCAGGTACATGCTGCACTTAGAAAACTTAATGTTCTATTCCTATAAAGATAGAAACCATGAAACAATACTCAAAGTACTCAACCTGGTGTCTCAAAAGAGGAACAGCCAAAAGACCATCAGGAGGACTTTCTTCTGATTTCGGCTGAGAAAGATCCTGCAACATGTATCACAGCATTAGTCTGATTAAAATTTACTTAAGGTGAAAATAATACACATTTTTCTACAGGTTCAAAGGGCCCCATGCAGTGTCATCATTTTTCAGCAAAAAGAACTATAAGCACAGACAACTTTCAAAAGTCAGGAGACGAAATTTCCTGTTTTAATCATGCACATACACAGCAAACCATAAATTCAACAGCAGAAAAGTGCAGAATCCAACATATCCCTTGAATTAATCATGCTTAAAGAATGTCAACTCCTTTGAAACTAATAAGACTATTACCAACAAAGATACACGAGAAGAAATCATTCAACGGGTGAAAATAGCCAGAGAAATAGTTAAGGAATAGATAATAATTTTGAAAAAGGGTCACTAGCATGACAACATTTTGGAGCACAGTTCTTGCAGGCATGAGCACACTGAGATAGTGACAGTTATTAGACCTCACCTGCAAGGCAACTTGATAAATGACATGCTCATCATTTAACTTTGGCCTCGTTTGTCCTACTTCAAACCTCTTTTGTCCCACGTCAGCTGGAGCAAAAGAGTCAGTAATTGTAGTACGTTGTAGAACGACAAGAGACTTGCCATTAGCACATGGATTTGCCTTTGCAGGTGCACTTATATCCTCGAGAATGCATAGATCATCATCATCCTCACTATGGCTTCTTTGATTCAATGAATTTCTCTGAATTCCTTGATGAGTGCTTGTAGATAGACGAGAACCGTTAACTTTTAAAAACCTGCGTTTTTCCCCCCTCTCTAAATTTGCACAACCGAACTGTTGCTTCATTGAAGTTGATGACGATGATACAGATTTTTCTCTAATTTTCACATCCGCGAGGTGATCATGAGGAACCAGAATGTTTTTTTCTGAAGAAGTTTCTTCAAAACTATCAAGGTGATAAGAAGGCCTATTATATTGAAGTACACCATTTTGATCCTTTGGATACACCAGAAGATCATTACTTGAAAGGGAAGTTACAGGAGCAGGACAAAATGAATTTGCGAGCTCAGAAACTGTAGGTATATCAGCACCACCTAGCAGTTCATTTTTCTCATTGCTTCTGCAAAACTGCTGGTTTTGAAAAAGGTAACTTGACTGCTTGCGAGGCAAAGCCTGAGGAAATATCTTTCCCATATTATTGCTGCCTGTTAATCTGGAGAACAAGTCGCCACTATTTAATAATGTTTCGTTACCACCATTATAATAGGAACTGAAGTTCCCAGCACCAAAATTTGGAGTCATTTGACACTCAGGAGCCTGCTGAACTCCTTCACCTGCTCTTGTTGTCCAGTTCCCACATGCTATTCCAGTATCTGAGTCAGCAATCCCAGTTGTATGGTTCAATTGTTCATCCATTACATTTAGCATCTTATCATTGTGAGACTGCATTTCAAAATTAAGGTTATTTGGTGCATCCTGCTTCAAAAAAGAATATGCATGGGAAGGTTGTGCATAATTATCCCAAGTTCCAGGCAAAGCATCAGAACTCTGACATAAACCAAGTCTAGAATAGTATTGATCAGCCGAAGATACAGCTACTTCCATGCTTGATGTTTCTTTTGCAGCTAATGTTCCTGAGCTTTTGAACTTGTTCTCTGCAGCTGATTGGCTTAGCAGCAACCCTGAAATGTCAATTATGTGCACAAAGAAATTAAAAACAAAAATGAGTAAATAGAAACTCCAACAGAAAAGAACCTACAAGCGAAGTTGATAATAACAGAAAGGCCAACTACAAAGAAGGTCAACATACATTCAGAGCGAGATTCCTGCACTGGAGAACCAGCGTTAATAATGAGTTTCACATATTGTACAGCTATCCGTATTCTATTTATTATATCATTGATATGATCAGTATTAACAGCAAAGCTAAAACAGCCAGAACAACTGGACATCTAAGTTTGAGTTCCCTTACTTTCTTGCTGGACATTAGACGAAGTACTCTGAGAGATGTTATCCCTGTCACTGAACCATTCATTGTCCTGACCAAGTCTCCAATCAGTCAGGCTTCCATAGAAATTATGTACTGGAGAGCATCTATCTAATTGAAATCCAAGCTTTCTGCCATCAACAATTGAATTCCCTGCGGAATCAGATGAGCCATCGGAAACACCAGTCCTTGTATCTGAAACTTCTGAGTTGGACGAAGGGGAAACTCCAATGTGTCCAAGAAATTGAGCCCTTGAAGCTGAAGATCTCTCCAAATCTGAATAACCTACATAAAAATAGCAAAGAGATCAAGAATCAAATATCATGATGAGTAATAAGCAACATAATCTAATAACAAATTAATAACAACATCAAATTTCTGAAGTATCCAAGCAGGGTTATCAACTAACCTTGTCCCATGTCATTTTGCAATAAATCCTTCGGCATACTCTGCAAATTGATGCTCAAATATTAAAAAAATTGACAAACTGGGATAAGAATTGTAAGACTAAATTATTCACATGATCCAATAACAGACTGCCTACAATATGTATCCCCAGCCTGGAGATAGAAAGCAAAGAAGACTTAGAAGTATATGATTTTACATAACCATCTCGTTTTGTTTTTTTTTTTGACAAAGGTAACAAGATAACCATCTCGTTTTTGTTTTTTGACTTTATGACCCTGGTGGCCTGATTTCATTCATTAAGCTTTTTGTCAACTTATTTTTAGAGTAGTACATAGTAAAAAACAGAATTTATCTGACATCTCACATCAACTTTAATTGTGCTTGGCCCAGGTCCAACACCTCTTTGACACAATAATGGAACCAGTTACCCAGCACTTATTCAACAAGCCATTGAAATTTACAAGGTGCGTTGTCTAGAAGTTTTAGTAATCCTTGAGAGTAATATTGATCATCTTGACAAACCCATTACTAAAGCATAGTACCACATATCTCTATTTCTATAACTAAATATTCACAACTTCAACTGTATTAACTATTAAGTATTTTATTTGTTCAATTTACTCAATGACAGCTACAGATTGTTTCTATCGACATGTCCTTTATCTGTGGAAAATATAAATCATAATACTTGAGTAATTCCATTTGTTCAATTTACTCCAACACATCTATAAATTCATTCAACCAACATGTCCGTTATTTGTGAAAACTTCAGACTCCATGTTTCTTTTTGAAGAGCCACGGATCTAGCAAATGACCCCATCCAGACCCTCCCATAGAGGAAGGGGGAGGGGGGGGGAGTAAGAAAAGAACATGAATATACTCAATACTTATAGACTAAAATAAATATAGAACATTATACTCTAAGAAAAACTCAATTTATACAGATGAAAGCACGCTATAATGTCAAAATGGTTTCAACTGCACAAAGTCTTTCTTTATAAGACGTACATACGGTCATCAGAAAGGACTTTCTTTATATTTATTCCTCCTTCAATGTAACATATCATAATATCTATGCTGCTTGAATGACCTTTCTTATGTGTGTTTTTTGGATGATATATCTTGGAATTTTCAAGAAAAAGTATCATGGTTATACAATGACTCTAAATAATTAAATTGCAAAAATATGCTTTCAGATAAACCAATCAATTCCTCCTTACGTCTTCTCTTGTTCCACTTTATCTCATTGCGGATATCAATCAAACTTCGAATGTGAAAATTATTACTCTCTTCCAAGCCCCAATGGGGAAACCAATATTAACCAACACTGAGATCCCTCTCCGGAACTTCAACGGGACCACCAGTGCTGTTAAAAGTGCTGAAGCGCTCGCTTTTTTAAGCGAGAAGCAAAGCGACAAGTTGTCCCTCTAATGCCTTGAAGCAAGG
The DNA here is from genome assembly GCA_027704765.1 of Solanum habrochaites. Taxonomy (NCBI): domain Eukaryota; kingdom Viridiplantae; phylum Streptophyta; class Magnoliopsida; order Solanales; family Solanaceae; genus Solanum; species Solanum habrochaites. Next base: position 1,141,966 of record JAKWJA010002491.1, read on the forward strand.
CGATAGTAAAGAAGCGAGAAAAAGCACACGCTCAATTGAGATAAGTGCTACTAAGGGTTTTTTTTAATTTCTGTAAAAATACTTACGCAGGTTTTTCCAATAATTTTCCCTCCTTGGGCGATCGTTGCAACAGGTTAATTCTCTTCTTCTCCTCTTTTTCTCGACTTCTCTTCTGTTTCGTGCAGTGCTGCGTGTGTTTCTTTTCTTCTCTTTCTGGTAACTAGGGGTTTTTTCCCTTAAATTTTCTGTTTGTAAGAAGCATTACTCTGTTCTTTTTCTTCTGATTTGAGGATCTAGTTGAAGAATAGGATTTTGCTCCCTTTGTGATTTGGTTGTGCATTAGTTTTATATGTTAATTGTTATGACTTGTGAGGATTATTGACTATCTACTTTCTTTTTAATCTAAGAATTGAAAGATTATGTTACCTCTATCGAGTTCTTTTTTATTTATCTATGCAAATTTAATATTTTTTTATTTTTTATACTAAATAGCACTTTATTTGGAAAAAGTGTGTGCTTCGGTTCGCAGAAGCGAGCCCTCGTCGCTCTTTTCTGCTTATCGCTTCCCAAAACTCTGGGGACCACAAGAATGAAAGAAATGAGTCCCTATTATATACCTAATAGCTGGCCACTCAAAGACCCAAGACGTAATATAAAGTAATTAGTTCTAGACGTCTAGAACTCAAATTCAGTATAAATGCACATTTAGATGCTCAAAGCAAAAACTTAATAAACTCCAAGTACTTAAAAACAGAAGAAAGAGTTACTGATTTTAAACTAAAAAATCAATTGGAACTCATATGGCATATAGAGTCAACAACAAATAAAAAAAAAAGGAAAAGAAGAAGCAAAATAGAAAAAGAAAAAAAGATAACTAATATCCTGTAAGGATTTAAGCTCATTAAATGCAAAAAGATAAAATAGTTCACTAAAAATGTAGCAGGGTGGCTCGATCTCGTTCTCTGTTGGCAGAAAATACAGCCCTCAGCCAGTGGCACCAAATGATCATTTGTCAGTGTGAGTGCCACTTCATATATTTTGCCATATTTATCATACACATATATACATAGTCCCAACTGAGGTGTGTGGATGCCGTGGCACCCCCTCCCTCAATAGATCCACCCCTGCACGCATCTCTAGTAACTAATGAACCTAGCTAACTATTTGCAAGATCATGAGTCAGTCATGATCCTATGCAGAAAAATAATGCACTTGGATTCTTTCAAGATGACACCTGTTGAAATTTGCACACAAAATTGACATTTCACTGTTCACATCTTAAAGTACAAAATACTTTTATTTGAAAGTCTTTTGGCAAGACACTTCTTTCTTCCAGATGTTGAATATTTTATTTCTACAAAAATTATCTTATAACACGGGGCAGGTATATTGTATTCCAGTAATCCAGTACAAACACATAAAATAATCACTACAATGGTTATCTATTGTCGTTATATCATATCTTTTCCAGTCCACTTGGCAAATCTAGTCAATTTAGCTAAGATTTCTATCCAGGAAACTAATGCAACGCGACAAGGTAAGAAATGCAAAAGTACCAATTGTCCCTACCACCATAATAAGACAAGTGATTACGAGTTCCGCGTGACTTACATCTTCTCTCTCTTAATAAATGAATAAACTCTTAATTCAAGTGAGCCCAAACAAAAGTAATGTGTCATTATGCGTAAAGATAGACCTAATTCTATCTAGTATCAAAATAGAGAAAAGTGGCATTCCTTTTAGGACAAACTAAATAGGGAACTGTGAGAGTAATAATAAATAAAGATAAACAATTGTATCCAAACTTAAATGACAAATCTCTAAGTTCTCTATTACTCTAGTTCCACACAAAAGCCAACACTATGATCCCACATGCAATGCTCAATTACATAATTGTCCCATCTAAAACCTTAAACTGTGTCCCCTTCATTGTACATACTCCCTCCCAATCCATTCTTACTACTTATCCTGTATTAACTTAGCATACCCCTTAAAAATCACCCTTCGAATATAATAAATTCAATACTCTAGTTAATAACAAGTGTAAATTACAAACTAAACAACTCTCGAAAACGATTATAGTTAACAAGTGAAATTACAAACTAAACAACAAACCATCTCTTGATTTTTTAAACTAAGCTAGCAAAATCTAGATCAAAAGCAAATTGAAAAACCCTATATCTTTCAAGAACTGCATGTCTACTAAGAACCCACTAAAAGAATCATCATCACTTAGATTATCATGCTCAAAAGTTCATAATTTTAAGTAAAAATTTAAATTTTACCTGCTGAGCAGGAGGATCCGATTTCTCTTCAATAATGCTCAGCAAATCATCTATATCCATACTTGGCCCATCAAAATTTAGATCAAAATCAACCGACGGATCTTCCGATGATAACCAATATTCTGACGCCTTGTCCGCCATCATCATCTCAACCAAAAAAACCCCAAATCACACCTCAAAATCCTATAAATTCAATAAATCCATCACCAAGAAGACCTCCACACCGTTTTTCATCAAAAAAAAAAACACCAAAATACCCAATTCTTATCCGTTTATTCCGATTCAAAAAAACCCCAAAAACTACTGAAATCAAATCTATGGAATTTTTGCTCTTCCAAGAAGTTTCTGAGGAACGCGGCTTTTCAATTTTTATATATTTTTTTTTGAGGTTTTTGTAGGAATTTTGTTCGATAAGAAAGAAGAGGAAAGTGTTGAATAGGTTTTTTGAGACTTTTAATTTTATAATAATATTTATTTATTTGTTTCTTTAGAGGAATCCTAATGTGAATAGAAAAAAGTGTTTGTTAAAAAAAATTATTAAAAAAAAAAAAAAACTAAGGCCGCGTATTTGTCAGTTCAACTTTAGCTGTCTCACTTATTTAGGTAAAATAAAAATGTTACTATATTTATATCGAAAACTATTAGAACGAGTGTACGATTTATTCGATATGATTATTATCGTTCAATTAACAAATAAAGTATGAATTATAATTGCTTAAAATTGATTGGAAAAAAGTTATTCATTTATCGATAATAGATCATAGGTTTAATAATTTCGGTGATGATTTTCTTAATTTTTTTATTATTAATTTTTAATAATTTGAAGTGTTACTTAACGGGTTAATAAATAATCTGATTGTAAATTAATAAATTGTATTTATATAATTTGGTATATAATGTTGACTATAAGGAGTGTTCTCTCTTATTTGTATAATGTATAATAATGTCATTTATAGTTATGGCACATATATTATTTTATCTATTTTTTTAGGTTAGTACTTGTTGTACTTTATTTATTTCAATGATCATTAAAAATATAAAAATAAAATAAAGACTTTAAAATAAGTGTAATTTATAATTATAAATATTTATAAGATTATAAATATCTCACTAAATAAGATTAAAAAATTAAAATATAGAAGGGTTTTTTTGTTTTATTATATTCTTTTGGTTTTTTCTTTTGTATCCTTTTTATAGTTTAACATAATAATAAATGAGTAATTAATTATTACTTTTATTATCTTATGTAATTGAGTAAAAGTTAAGGGAAAGATAACATTGATTGTCATTCATTGGTGTTGAATGTATACATCTTTTATTTTATTTTATTAAAAAAAAAAAAACTTCAATGATCCAAAAATAATAGTAAATTATTTTTAAATCTCTCTCTTTATTAATTTTAAATAATTTCTTGTCATTGATCAATATGAATGATTTGCCTAATTTACTTAAAAAGACTTACTTGACTTGTGTGTGTAAAAATAAGAAAAATTTGTGTTTTATCTTATTTTGATTGATGTATTTGTCTAACTATATAATACTGAATAAAATTTAAATTGATCGATAATTTTTTAGAAAAATAAAATAATATTAAAAAAATATATAATTCTGTAACCATTTATTTATTTGGCTAAAAAAATAGAAAAATGAATATTTAAAAAGCATAATCAATTACATTAACTTACTTTGATGTAAAAATTATAAAATCATTATTATAATTGAAACACATTTTTTCACAATAATATGTTCAAAGGGACTTTAATGGACCCAACGAATTACTTATCTGTCTATGAATATTTAATAATTTTTGCTCAAACTTTCTTTAATATTTTGTTAAATATTTATTCTTTCTTTTACTTTTATTTGTCCTATATATGAAATATATATTTTTATTTTTTCACTTTTAGCACATTACGAGAACTCATAATACTTTACCCTCAACACTAATTACTTAATCCTTAAGTCATTTCTCAAAAATTTAAAATTTTATCAATTAATACGAATATTTTAATGAGATAATCGGGTCATATATTATTTTTTTAAGAAGTATTAACTTAAAGTAATTATAAAAACTTAGTATATTTCAAATATTAAATTGCTTGCCTATCATTTTAATACAATCTTAATTATTGTGCTTTCATATTGACTAAAGCACATGTTGGCATTGATCATGTTTAAATTAGTGGTTAAAATAATTCAGCCTCATGTAAACTCCATTAATCACGTTGTCTAATATTTTTTAATCCAACAAAGACACCTTTCTTTAACCTAACGCCAGCCCCCTTTGCAAAGTGATCGAAAATATATCGCGATTATTATATGAATTGTTTGATTTATGGAAAAGTGTGAGAAATTTCACGATTAAAATTCAGGTAATTTTTTTTTTGTTTGAATGAAATCAGAGTAACATTGTAAATACAAATTTAAGTATGAATAGTCACTTTATCTATCTAATTTTATATATTATTTTTTGTATCTACATCTCAAAAAATATTATAACTCAAATAATAGCTTAGTCCACAAATCGAACGATCACACTAAGACGTTTGGCATGTTACCCTTGCCATAGGCTTAAGGGAGTTAGTGACGGAGTCAGGATTTTCACGAAGAGTGTCCAAGTGTTAAAGTGAATATGCTCTTCTTAAAAAGTGAAAAAAAATTGCGAGATAGTGGTCAGACACACACCTAAAACTATACTCTTTTTTTGAGTTTCAGATCCAAAACTATAAGTGTGAGAAACACACCTAAACTAATTACACATAGTTTAAGAAACACACCTCAAGAAAAGGGATAGTGGTGTGTATTAAACTCTCTCCAATTTATTTATTTTAATGCCACATAGATTGCCCGTGGAACCAAATTCCACCCATGGCAAAAGTTTGTAAAGTTTAAACATTAATATAAAGAAGCATCCTCTCCTATTTTTCAGATGATCTTTGTGTTTCATGTGAATAGTGTGAGCAAAATTCCAGGTTTCCAATAATTCAAAAATTAATCATGGTTTGAAGGTTAGTACCCATGTCAAAAAATGTTAGGGTTCTTATTTTTGTCTCAAAAGATTAACGATTTTATAAATTTTGTAGGTTTTGATTCATACCATTGAAAGGGTTTGAAAGGAGAAGAATTGAATACACTAAGTTTACACTTCTTTACTCCTGAACTAATTTTGATGGGATTTATAGTATTGATTTCATGAACAATAGTTGTCTTATTTTAACCTTTGAAATTTCAATTTTCAAGGTAATTTAATGGACACTAAGTACGTAAATTTGAGTTTCATATCGGGGTGGTATACTTGTGACCGTGAGGTATTAGGACATGCATTGGGGAAAAAAAAGACATATGCCTTCCAATGTTGATATAGACAATTTAGGTTGTGTTTCTCAAATTTATGAAGATAATTTTTAGGTTTGTTTTTCACCCTCCTAATAACTCAGTAGAAGTAAACAATTATATGTTTAGGTGTGTTTTGATATTTATTTTTTTAGAAAAAGAAGAAGAAGCAGTGAAGAAAAGAAGAAGAGAAGCCATGTGGACGGAAAAAAAAGGCTACACGCGCGTAAAAGAGTGTGTACACACACATTTTGTCCAGTCATCACAGAGGTGTGTTTTTCAAACTAAAGTGTAATAGTTTAGGTGTGTTTCTCACACTTTTGATAGTTTGGGTATGAAACTCAAAAAAAAGGTATAGTTCAGGTGTGTTTCAACCACTTATCTCAAAAATTGCTGGTACTAAAATTCGAACACAAAAATAATTTAAATTGTTGTTTCTTTACTCTTTCAAAGAGCTTGAAACCACTAGACTACATCATCTTGGTGTGTCAAAGACGTCACAATATGTTATTTAACCACTTAATTCATCATTTTATTTATATATACGGTATAATATTGCACTCTGGTACAAGTGTGATTACGCCACTGAAGAGAGTGAGAAATCAAAACGCATGAGTTTTTATAAGTTCAAACCGAAGGCACTGTTATTGTGAAGTTTCATCTTTGTAAATTTCAATTTTAAAACGTTTATCAATTTTCACTTTTATATAGATGTCATATATAAAATTAAAGCTATTATGTATTAATACCATCTATGGAATAATAAATATATATATATATATATATATATAATATATATAATATATATAATATTATATATATATATATTATTCTATTATTATTTTCCTGTGGTACATTGGAATTTAAATTACTCTATTATTTCATAGGCAACACCAATAAAATCATCCCATTATGAAATGATAGGTTAAATATTAATTAGCGTTATGAAAGTGGTTATTTTGTATAATTCTTTTCCTCATTTTAAATTGGGTCATTTACTCTTCTGCTTATATTTTGTCGTGACAATTTATTTTTATTTTCATAATAAATATTTTTTGAGGGCATAAATTTATATTTTCTATCATAATATTTTAAGTCATATCTGGACCATAATTTATATAACTAAACAACTTTTGGCTGATTGTTATATTTATATTATATTAAGCATTATTAGTGTATGGTGTTAGATCATATTGTATTATTTTAAATAATATATCGTTTGAATAAATTGTATATTTTCATAACATAGTACCATTGTGAAGTTTCTCATAAAAATACAATTACCTAACTTACATCACAAACATATAGTCAAAAGTTACATTACAAATACTTAGTTCAAAACACAATTCTATATACTATAATATACATCTGGTATTGAACAATATACAAATATACAATATGTATTCTATAATATAATACTACATAAAATTATTAAGAGGTATTTATACATATATTATATGCTACAATGATACACTATTATACAAAATAAAATTTCGATAAACTTTGCCAATTAATTTATCTCAAGCGACAAAAATAGAATCATCTGGAATTTTGTGGAGAGATAGATCTAGCGAATGTCTATCCCACCCCCCAACCACCAATATGTGAGACACCATGAATCACACTGCTTTTATCTCATCAAGATCTATAATTTGACTCCGATTTGAATTTATGGAGATCGACACATGACAATTTAGATAAGTATTAAAAAACTTTAGCGCTATTATGTAAATTAATTATATGAGCCGTACTAAAACGTAACTATCTCTTAACAATTTGAAGGATAAATCTATCATAGAAATACGATAGAATATGAGTAAAAATAAAATATAATTACTATTAAATAATAAATAAATAAAATTAAGGTCATAACGCGAGAACATTAACAAAAAATAATCTGCGTCATATTATCAATAATTTAATAATGATACAAAATCAATATGATATTGAACCCTAACAATATATGTACTAAAACTTATCGATCATATTCCTAAATAGACAAGTATAACTCAAAGAAAAGGGCAAAAACATGGAATCGTATTTCACCTAAAATATATATTTACTCCCATCGCTATAAAAAAATAAATAAATTACTATTTTAGAACATTATGTATTCAATTTCCCCTCCCGGTTAATTTATTCGACTTTATTTCCTCCAGTGAGACGGCGAAACCGGAACCGGTAAAAGGAACTCCGACGATTGCTCCGGTGGTGTTAATGGGTCTCAAGGCGTAGTTTTGAATACTGATGTCATTGTTCTGGATTGTGATTCGCGAATTAGCAGAAATCGAAGCCATGGTACTGTACTTCTCTTTTTTCATGATTTTTTTTTCCCTCTTCAATTAGGTCTTTTTGTTTATGGAATTGTGTTAGTTCAGTAAATTTGTGTGAAGAAACGTCAAGGGTTGCATTAGGTTTAGTGAGATACAGAAATAGTTGTTAGCTTCATTCGTATTGCTTACTTGGACTAATTTAGGATTGAGGTGTAGTTGATCGATTGATTCGTGTGTGAAAGGTTTCGTCTTGTTGGTATATGTTTTGGTATTAGCCGTATCCTTCTAGTTTATTGCTGGTATCGGGCGCGACCATCAAGTGTCTTATACTTCTAGTTTATTGCTGGTATAAGGCACGAAGAATCGTCAAGTGCCATATCCGTGTATTTTACTGCTGGTGCTGGTATCAGACGCCAAGAATCCTCAAGATTTGCATTAGGTTTAGTGAGGTATAGAAATAGTTGTTAGCTTCATTCATATTTCTTACTTGGACTAATTTAGGATTGAGGCGTAGTTGATTGATTCGTGTGTAATCAGTGGCAGACCCAGATTTTCGTCGAGGAGGTTAAAAAAAAAAAGCTAAATAGTGTTGACAAATAAGTTATACCAGATTTCAAGCTTCAACATTGAAAAATGTTGCTAGCCGGATTCGAACCCGCAGGCCTACTAGTTTTTGAACCCCTATAGCCGCTGAACCAAGCCATTTACTTGTGTTGATGGGTTCAATATTAAATATATAGTCATATAATATAGATTTGGTCCTATATGCTCAATATAATTTTTCGATTCAGGAGTTTGTCGATTCAGGGGTTCGGGTGAACCCCCTGAAGTCCACGTAGATCCGCCCCTGTGTGTAATGGGTTTAGGCTTGGTGGTGTATGTTGTACTATTAGCCTTATTATTGTAGTTCTTATTTTTGAATCTAGCATCAAATGTTGTTTATTCTTTTTTGGTTATCACACTGTTATTTTGTTGTTATTGTTCCTTTTCTGAATGCTTTGCACTATTAGTTGCTAAGTTTTCTTCACTACCGTGATGTTATCACGTTTCATAACTACTTGATTTGCTGTACTTGAGACGAGGGTTCTTCGGAAATAACCTCTCTACTTCCACAAGGTAGGGGATGTTGTTTTTGTTGTTGTGTGCGACAGGACAGTAGGTTTATGATCAAGGACATGGATCTGAAATTATGTTATGCCTTTTTCTGGGATTTATGGTTTGTAAAAGCTTCATGATTAAGTTGTACTTAGATATTAGTATGTGCATATAAAAGATTCTGGGATATATAAGAAAATTCATGATATACTACTGAAACAACAACAACAATTATTGTGTGGCCTCACTCCCAAGCTAGTTGTATGGACAAGCACAATCTACTTAGTAAAAGCACTTTCCACGTGAATTAACCAAATATAAATTAGTTATTTTCCTTCTTTCAAAAACTATTTATTAAAAGTAATTCTAAAAATAAGCGATTTTTAGCCGCTTGCCCAAACAAGCTCCTAATTTTAATAGACAAGTTATTAAAGACAAATCTAAACATGGAATCCTATTCCACGTGAAACATATTTACTCACATTATTAGAAAAAAATTACTACTTAAGAACATTCTGTATTCTAGCCCCTCTAGGTTAATTTAGTCAGCTTATTTCCTCTAGGAGACTGCAAAATCTAAACGGGAGAAGGAACTCAAGGCTAGTTTTTAGTACCCATGTCGTCGTACTGGATTATGATTAGCGATATAGAGGAACTCGAAGACACGGTACTGTACTGTTCTTTTCGTGATTCAATTTTCCCCTGTCAATTAGGTCTTTTTGTTTTTTGGATTTTTATAAGTTCAGCAAAAAATTGCTGGTATTGGACACGAAGAAACGTCAAGGTTTGTATTAGGTTTATCGAGACATAAAAATAGTTTTTAGCTTCATTCACATTGCTTACTCGGACTAATTTAGGATTGAGGCATAGTTGATTGATTCGCGTGTAAAAGGTTGGGCTTAGTGTTTTTTTGTCACAGTATTAGCCTTATTTTTGTACTTTCTTACCTTTGATATCTAGTATCATATGATGTTCATTGTGTTTTGGTTATCATACTATTTTTTCATTGTTGTTATTGTTCCTTTTCTGAATGCTCTGTATCTGCTTTCCTTATTGGTTGCTATATTTTCTTTATCGCCTTTTTTCCTTAACATCTCTCTACCTCCATAGGTAGAGTAAGGTTTGCATACTCTCTACCCTCCCCAAACCCCACTTTGGAATTTCATTTGGTATAACGGGACAGTAGGTTTATGATCAAGGACATGGATCTGAAGTTATGTCTATGCCTTTTTAGTCTTTTTCTATCACATAAAGAAAAGAAAGGACACAACACTTTGTTGTGAAACTCCTAAAAGTAAAGCATACCAACCTGACTAAACCTTAACTCCAACTAGTTTGTATCAACTATATAGATCTTTTTCTTATATTATGCTCTTCTTTCATCAAGTACAGATGGATTATAAGAAATTATAGGTTTTTCAAAACAACTTTCTTCCATGTTAATTTAGTTTGTCTCCTTTCTAACCCCTTTGATCACCATGAATTCATACTTATGGATTGGTGCATTAGAAGGTCAAAATGGAACTCGAGGAAACTGTCTCAAGTGACTTTGTTCTCTATTTATCCTCCATGTGTTGCCACTTGTACCTTATATTGGACCATTTTGTATGACCGTACATCCAGTTTGCGTGTCTATGCGACACTCATCTTGTGGATGTATTGGACCTGTAAAGGCTACTATTCACTCTCTTGTAATGTAGTTAGTCTTACAATTGTTGTCCATTCCTTTTTTTTCATTTTGGTAGGTGTCTTCCTATGGTATAACATTTAGTAATATTTCTCCATTTCAACTGACCTTTCTTATTAGATATGCATTCATGCCATTCTTCTGGATGCTGAGAGGGATGTGTGGGGATATTAGGAGTGATATGATTAAGAATGATGATATTTGGGACGGTGAGAGTGACATCCATGGTGGACAAATTGAGGGAGGAGAGACTGAGATGGTTAAAACATGTGAAGAGGAGATACATAGATGTCCCAGCTAGGAGTTGTGAGCAGTTGGCTATGGTGAGGCTGAGAAGAAGTAGAGGTAGGATGAAGAAGAATCGGGGAGAGTTGATTAGGTAGGACATGACACACTTGCAGCTCACTTAGGACATGACCCTAGATAGAAAGATATGAAGGACGGGATTAGGGTAGAATGTTAGTAGGTAAACCGAGTGTTGTCTAGTTTCTCGTATTAGTATTATTACTATTACTCTCCTACGATCTTATATTATTACCAGTTGTTTCCTGTGCTTCGGTTACCATATTATTTGTTTGTGCTACTATTCTTGTTTCTACTATCTTCTACTTGGATTCTTCACTACTTTATTTCCTTCATACTGTTTGTGCTATGCTTTACCTTTGCCGGGGGTCTGTCGGAAACAAACTCTCTAACTTCACAAGGTAGGGATAAGGCAGCATACTACCACCCTCCCGAGACCTCACTTATGGGGTTACGTTGAGTATGTTGATGTTTTTGCTGTTGTTGTTGTATACCATTCTTCTGGAACAGCGAGCTGTGATCTTAAAAGGTTTAAGACCAGTGTGCATAGTCTGCAATGGTGCTTAAATTGAATTGGTGAGATGTGGAATGTACTTGATACTATTGGATATGGTAATGATAAGTCCTATTAAGTTGAGTTTTTGGTCCAATTATGTATATGAGTCAGATACTTACTTTTGAATGGCTTGCCAAAAGCTGCATATGGCTTAACTTGTTGATAATAGTTTCATTCATTGCTCATATAAGATTTTGCTACAACCAAACTTACAGGTTCCGGATGGTGCAGCGATACATTTATCTATTTTTATTTTTTTCCCTTTTCCCATTTGCAGGCAACATCAAAGAAAGTAATCACGAGAGAAGAGTGGGAGAAAAGGCTCAATGATGTAAAAATTAGAAAAGAAGATATGAATAAGTTAGTGATGAACTTTTTGGTCACAGAGGGTTATGTTGAAGCAGCAGAAAAGTTCAGAAAAGAATCTGGAACAGATCGTATCCTTCTGTGATCTTCTTGGTTGTTCATTTCATATTATTATACGAATTTGTGTCGTTGCATATGTACATCTACTTGCTTCTCCTTATGAATGAATAGCTGATATAGATCTTGCTACTATCACTGTGAATGGCGGTTTTAAAAAGGGAGAGTAAAGGGATGGTAATGTAGAGGGATTGCAATTCGAGAGGTTAATGATTTAAATCTGAGGTATGATGCTTGTCCCATTCAATCTGCGGGAATGAGGTGTGTTGTACTTGATCTGAGGGTCTTTTGGGAACAACCTCTCTACATCCATGAGGTATAGGTAAGGTCTGCGTGTGGGATTTAACTGGGTATGATGTTGTTGTTGAATGCCTTTTGTTCTTATCATTCAGAAGCAAATTCATCTTCGTCTTTCAGTCCTATTTGGGTAGAGTAAGTAAGTTGTGCCAAACACGCTTCATAATGTTGAAGTCACGTTACATAGTAACATTCACAATAAAAAGATATGCTTTGAGTGAACTAGGTGTGTCTTTTATCCTTCTAGACTAGAAGAGAGGAAATGATATTGACTTTATGCAATATTCGTAATTGAAATATTTATTTATGGTAAATGACCAAATCAGTGCTAAGGTACTTTTGGATGACTGTTTAATATCGTGTCTTACATTTAGAATAAGAAGAAATCATGTTATTGTGATTCGGTTCATTTTGTTCCAAAAGCAGGGAAGATATTCTCTCGAATTGCAGTCTGAATTGTTCAGGAGTTGCACTATATTGTGAATAAAGACACTGAAATCTAAGAGCAGTCTATTGCGAGTCACATGTACAGTCAGTTTCAGTTCAATAAAATCACCTACAACTGTTTTTAGTGTCAACTTCCCTACATTCCCCCCCCCCCCTGTCATGGTTGGAGGTGGACAGTTCTTATCATTAAACTATCGCATATTTCTCACAGCTAATAAAATGATTGAAAAGAGGTATACATGCATTATGCAATGAAAGCAGATGTCATTTAAACACGAGTATGAAAGCTCCTGATGATACTATTCTCAGTCCTTATATTAAGATTGAAGCAACCACTATTGGTGTTATTAATTTTCTACTCAACTTCATGAATTTGGGCTTAGTTTTAGGTTCGATGAAAGTCTTAGTACATAAATATTTGGTTTCAAGAGTAGTTACTGTGCCCGCTGACCCTTTCTTAAAGAAGTTTTTAATCTATCACTTATGTGCGTGTGTGTGTATATATATATCATCTTGAGCAAGGTGCTTTTTTGCACATTTTTGAAATTCGCAGCTACATCCAAAAGATACGAGTGGCTATATGTACAACACTTTTGTTTATTATGGTTAAAAAATACTTAGGAAATTTGAAGACTTTATCCTTATTTGGTATCTTGTTAGTTTGATTAGAACAAACTTATTATTGTCCAAAATGGTATCCTGATAGAGGTCTGAAAGTGTTCTCGAGATGTTACAAAAATATGGCTTAAAGTCTTGTTGTGGAGTGCAAATATGCTAAACAAATGGACAAAGAGTACCTAGGTTTCTGTATATAGGAGAATTTAAATATTCAAAGTTGTGTGAGTTGCTGGCGTATGGAACTAATGAGTTGTAGATTATATCACGAAACATTGAAAAAAAATGATCGAGCATAGATGTAGGGATTCGATAAGGGTGATAGAACTAGGTTGGTAGGACTGCTATAGACACTAAATTTTCTAAGAAGATTAATAGAAGTTCTTGGGGGAGAAAATGAAGGATCTTCAAATTTATAGTTATTGACTTTGAAAAAACTTATATAGTGCAGAGGAAGGTCCTTTGGTGAAGCTTGGAAGAGAAACGAATGCCACACAGAAATCAAGAAAAGGGAGGAATAACTATTAAATGCGTAAATGCCATAAAAGATGTATAAAAGAGCCATCATAAGTGTGAATGTGTGATAACAGTTGGAGGGAATATAGAGGAGTTTGCATCTCTTGTGCCGTGGGCTTACATCAGGATCTACTTGTTTATGTTAGTCTAGGGATTAGTTAAGTAATAGGTTCATGGTGTACAATATTATGTGAGTTGATGAATTAGCACAAGAGTCATTTAAAAGCTTGAAATGGAGAAACATTTTAGAGAGTAATGGTTTTAGAATAAGTAGAAGTAATATAGAAGATATGCTTTTCAATTTTGTCCAATATAAAAATTAATGAGATTGACATTCAAATCCAAGCAGAGTAAAAAAAATACTAGGTGATCTTTTGTCATCTATCTAAGCCTTGGTGGGTAGAGTTATTGATACATGTTGGTGGGAGATAGCACGTGTCCGTTTTAATAGTCGAGGCGTGTTCAAGGCTTCAAGCTAGCATGTACGCCATCATTACAAAAAGATAATGATATTGAGGTGAGACATAGTGGGATTGCGGTTTCCAAATGCAAATGATCAAAATTGATTCTATATATTACATCTCATTGAATTCTGATTTCTCCTTTCAAAAAAATAGAAAAAGAAGAGTGAGGCATCCAGAGAGATGTAAATATAGAATCAAATATAATGATTATATGGTTTCAAATATGATGATTGAAATGTTAGAGTGCTATGGGGAGTGTTTCTGATAAGAAGCCAGGTATCCAGTAATATCTTTTCTTTTTTTGTTCTACTCATCATGGGATCAAAGTAGAATTATTGGCAGAAATTAAAGGAACAGAAAGTTGTGGAAGAAAGGTCCCTATGAACAGAACAGAGGTTTTGTATGCCATGAATTTAAGCAATTTTTGAACACAAGAAATGTTTTGTTTTCAGTATATTTGGAAAAAATATGCCCCCTATCAGCCTATCTGGTCAAAATTGTACAACAATACCCCGTGAAATCCCAAAAGTGGGGTCTGGGGAGGGTAGTTAGAATTTTAGATTTTTTTTTCAGATTAGTAGAATGTATGCAACCGTTGGGGTGGCACAAATAGTTTGAGCTTGGGATTGCACGTTGGAGGGCTCAAGTTCGAATTACTGGCAGCGAAAAGTTAAGGGGTTTGCCTCTGGGTCGAGCCGGCGCAACGGCTTGCCTAGTGAGGGTTACTTCATCCTATGTGGTTGTCTGCGAGCTATTTGCATAGGAGCGGGTTGTTGTGTTATATCGTTTCGCCACCCAAAGGGAAGCGGCTGCAGGTTTTCCTTGTCATCATAAAAAAAATAAATAGATGTAACAATTCCATATACAAAGAAGAAAATATAGCTGGTCAAAATTGTAGGCCCCTCGATTTTCTTTTTTGCTGACAGCACATATATAAGCTTCTAATTGTTGTTTCTTATTGTTTCTGTGCTTTTTACTGGAAGATATGAAGAAACGGGATTTTGTATATTAAAATTTGAACTGAACGGTGAATCCATATCTTTCAAGGAAATAGTGCATGTAAAAGTCAAGTGATTCCTCTATCATCAGTTCTCTGTCTCTGAATCCATATCTTGCATGAGATGTTCACTATGTGAAACCTTCAACTTTCCTTCTCTACTAAGAATTTCAATTAGACAAAGAGGGACCATGACTTCACTTTCTACATGGACATGTATTTTCTAATTTGTATCATTATGCATCATAAAAACACCCCAGGCATTTCTTCAATGCCATTGCTTCTGTATAGCCATTATCACTTATAATATATTCTTCTACCCTCTCTTTTATCTTTCCTTGTATTATTGTTATTGGGCAGCAGGTGTATTATACGTATGTATGCTTTGCCTTTGTGTTTCTCATAACCTTCTCTTTCATCATCTTAAAAGCTTACTGATCAAGAGATTCTTTATACTAGCGAATTGAAACTTAGCAAAATGAACGCCTGCTTATCGTGAATTGCAACTTGGGCTGCTACAAGAAATCTCTTAATATTTTTGGTTGATCTTAACATAGTTTTACCTTCTTTTGATGCAGATACTGGATACAAACCCCCAGCTCTTTTTCCACCTCCAGCAACAAAGGCTGATAGAGTTGATAAGGAATGGAAAGATTGAGGAGGCTTTGGAGTTTGCTCAAGAGGAGCTCGCTCCAAGGGGAGAAGAAAATGTAATTATTAATATATAACTCTGTGCTCTTGTCTTTACCCAAACTCACGCTTGTTTTTTAGGCAACGAATAAGATGACCTGAACTACTCGTTTGAGTAAATTTAGGGTCGGGGAGTAATTGTAGGCAAACTGGACCCAAACAACACCATAGCAAGAGTTTACCGCTACTCAATCACGGGGCTAGGGAGATGCCTTTTATTAGAGCAATACAAGCCTTTAATCTAAATGACTGTTTAATCTCAGACTATTTATTATAAATGTCCGGAGAATTTTGATGCGTGGATGCTAAAAAAACCTACGGTCTCTTATAGATTGCTGAATTTCTAAGTGGTCTTTCCCTGTCTCCACCCCTAAACTGCCAGCACCAGGGGTTCCTTTCTCTTGGTCGACCTCCCTAGGAGGGGAGGCTGACGAGGGTAATGGGACGTGGGAAAAATCTGCTTTTGTTTCTGAAGAATTGGCTTGAGATTGACACCATCTTTTACTCTGAAAAAAAAAAGAAGAAGCTTTGGTTGGCGCTATTATCCATGTTGTAAAACCACCTCTAGTAGTACTTGACGATTGAAGTTATTTTCGACAGCAAAAGCTTATTAGAAGCGTTGGAGAGAAAGGAGAAGACTGTTGCATTGTTGGCCTTTGAAGACGTGTCCAACTGCCCTGTTGGAGAGCTCCTGGATGTATCACAGCGGCTAAAGACCGCTAGTGAGGTCAATGCTGCAATTCTCACCAGCCAAAGCCATGAAAAGGGTTAGTCTCCTTTCCATTAAAGTCTGGTGTGTTTGAAAAAGCTTTTGTCGATTTCATATCTGGGACACTCGAATCAAATCAAAGAACTTGTGTGATATATAACCTAATTAGGAATATTTATGTGTAGAAGATCATGGGGTGAAATGCTTCTTTTTTTAATGATTATTCTTTGATTTAAACAGATCCAAAGCTTCCAAGCCTATTGAAGATGTTAATATGGGCACAGAATCAGCTTGGTGAAAAAGCTGTGTTTCCGCGCATAACTGATTTATCGACTGCTAAACTGGAAGATCCTCCTGTTTGAAAGATGACCAAAACTTGGCCAACTGCTTAAAGACAATGTATCTTTTCAACTTTCAAAACCTATAGATGCTTTTGTTCTTGTCAAATTATGGATTCTTAGATTAATGTTGTGTTCGTTTATCGATCACAATGTACATGAAGATAGTTTGTACTTCGTATCGTGTCTAGGTTTCATAAAATTGGTTTTTGTTTGAACTTGTGGAGAACATACAAAGAAGGTAAGCTATTAATCTCAAATCTGTCAAAATAAATACACTAGACTCCCATTTCAATTCCAATCATAACATCTTGAATCTTTTCTTATAGGAAGGAGTTTTAATAGTTTATATACAATATTTTTACTTAGGTGAAAGGATTCACATGAACTCTTTCCCTCCATCTTGTTTCGACATGGCTTTATGTCAGGTATAGTTGGTTAGAATTAAGCGTTAGTAGATATATCCAAGTGTGTTAGGAGTGCAACTCAGGTATAGTAGCTCCAGACACCTAGCAGCATTGGTACCAAATTAGTTGAGGCATACACAAACTGACTCGACAACACTGTTAAAATAGTGTAGACATATGCAAACTGACTCAAGAACATTATCATACAAAAGAAAAAAGAGCGAGTCTAGTAATGCATCTTAATAAAAAAACTCCAAACTAATCAAATGAAATGAGGTAACAAGTGAAATGACCAGAATTTCTAAATCTCCACCCATACTAGTACATAAACAAATGTAGCAGTACTACTTATTGAACAACTCTGAGGTTTAGAAGTTTGCTGATGAAATGACCTAAATACCCTTTCTCTGTCTCCCAAATCAAAGTTTCCATCATCAAAGTTGAGAGCATAACTTGAAGGATCATACTGGAATTTCACTTGTCTTTTGTTCTTCATTGCTAATTTCTTCATTGCTTCTCTCATTCTCCCAATTAAACACTTGCATTGCTTCTTGCTATAGTCGTTTACACATAAAAAGCTTCTTATAAATCCACCCATGATAAAATCAAGAAAACACCTTCAATAACCTTAACCTCTATAGCCAAAATTAACTTGCAAGATTTGACTTTTTGTTTTTTTGAACAAGTTCACATTATCATATTATCAATGTCTATCAAGAACAAAGAAAAAAGGTTAAAAGGGTGTTTGAAAATGGCAATCTTGGACTTGATAAAGGACTTAGGAAAGCAACTGCCTCTAATAACTTAACCTCTATATCTAAAGTTAAGTTCCAAGACTTGATCTTTTTGTGTTTTTGGTCAAGTTGTCACACTTGTATGTAGCCAAATCTATCAAGAACAAAGAAAAAGGACAAAAGGGTGTTTGAAAATGGCAATCTTGGACATGAGAAGGGACTAAAGAAGCAAAATTAACTAGCAAGATTTGATCTTTTTTGTGTTCTAATCAAGTTTTCTTATTTGTATATAGCAAAAATCTATCAAGAACAGAGAAAAAAGGCCAAAAGGGTGTTTGAAAATGGCAATCTTGGACATGAGAAGGAACTCATATTTGCATGTAGCAAAAATATGTATCAAGATAAAATAAAAGGGCCAAAAAGGGTGTTTGAAAATGGTAGTCTTGGAAATGAGGGTAGGAAATTTTTGGCTTATGTGTGATGAATGGTATGTGAAGGAACTTTATATCATAAAAAGAACCTTAAGAAAAAATGTGATCTTTTTCTTTTTTTTTCTTTTTGTGGGGTTTGGTTGTATTCAATGGAAAGCAAAGAGAAACAGGAATTAAACATGAAAATGTAATGTTTTTGGGTCTTTTAAAGAAGCTGTGCCCTTACCACCTGCAGTATCTTCATAGTGTAACACTTTTTATTGCATTGGGAGACTCAAATTCCATGATCCATAGAAAGAAAAAGAGGATTCTTTTGAGTGGGGGTGGGTGGGGTGGGGTGGGGGGAGGGGTAAAAGGCTGTGGGGTAGAGAGCCCACTACATGGTGATGGTGGTATCACTATCAAATATGTTGCATGGAAAATGGCTAAAAAAGTGCTGCTAACTTATTAGAAATAACTCAAAAATGTACATATGGTGTATAAATAATACATTCAACTATTTTTTAGTTTAAGGGTGTGTTTGTATGAAAGGAAAATATTTTTGGCAAATAAGTGATTTTCGTACTTGTTTTTTGGTCTTCGATTAGAAAGAAGAGAATAGTCCCTAAAGCATTTATGTATAATCTGAGCAAATACTATGACAAGAAACACATATATTGACTCCTATCTCGACCCCAATATCAACCCGATACACGACCCTAACCCTATCCTCGACTGACCTGATCGTCGACGCTAATCTTAACCTCGTTTAGAACTTGTTCCTCAACCTGACCTTGGGCTAACCCTAACACAAAACTTGACAATCGGCCCCAGCCACAATGTCGACTTACGACCTAATCCCGACTTGAGATCAAGACTCAAACCCGAGCTAGGACCCGACTTTGAATCTGAGTAGGGGTCCGGATCAGAGTCAGAGTTGGTTGAGTTTTGAGTTCCAAATCGAGGTCAAGAGTCTAGTTGGGTCCCAAGTCGATGTCAGTATCAATTTCATGGTCAAGAGTATGGTCCCGAGTTAGGGTCGGGGTTGAGAGTTGGATCTAAGGTCAGGGTCCAGGTTGAGATTGAATGAGAGTTTTAAATCTTTACACTTTATATAGAAAAAAAAATACTTTTCTTAAAATAAATCCAATAAGTCCATTTGAATAACATTTTCCGAAATACTTTTCGCCAACCCAAATATGAAACTAAAGTCCGTGATTTAATTCTTGGAAATTAGCCTGCAATGGAATAAGTGGAGGCTAAGACCCTCATTGATCCATCAAATCAAAAGTAGGTCTATTTTTGTTAAAACTCCAATTGTCTTCACCAAAAGGCAATCTTGTATAGGGTATAAAATTGTGTTTTTTTCTCTTACTACTATCTTTCCTTATTGTCTTCATACACAAAGTTACTTTTAACTTTTTCTACATTTTTTCATCAAAATTCCATTCCATTTTGGCCCATCCTACCTCATGGGCCTATGTGAGTTAGTCCACTATTTTGTCTTTGATATTGTCATCACTTGTAATTTACATACTTTAGGTGAACTTTTGGTATTGGTGAAATTTCATAAGATTGTCTTTGATATTGTGATGGTAACAGAGGCGAAATCAGGATTTGAATTCATAACTCGTTATAGTTTTTAAGTTTGTAATAAAATATTTGTATAGATTTAAAATATTTTCTAAGACAAATACACGATCAACCAAATATTGTAGCTTCGCTCTTGGTGATGTGTACATGTTGAAGAAAAAACACCTCAAGAGCGCGATAGATGCACAAATAAGATGATTTGAGGCAAATATTTATATTTTATCCGAGTTTCAAGATTTTCATTTAAAAAAAATTAAAAGTCTTAATTATCCGGAGAAACTAAAAAAAATCATGCTTCTCAATTGTTCACAAGTATCTTTTGTCAAGTGGACATGACTTGATTACTATCTTAAATTTACCTATTTGTTAATTCATTATTAAATTTATTCGCGATTTTGTTTTCTTGGGCTTTAATCCAAAAGACGCCTCAATAATTGAACTCTAAATTTGTCTTACAACACGCTCTAACTTCCATTTCCAATTTCGATATGAATTTTCTTAAAGACAAGCTTCATGGAGAATATAACTCCTCTTGTATTCAAACGTCGCAATGACAAAAATTTTATGGTGAAATAAAAGAATCGAGCTAAATCAAATGCAAACAAATAATAGCATATTAAGTGTAATCGTCTATCACAGATGAAATGTATACAACCTGTAAAAGATAAATAAATTATTTTTGATAGATAATCGACTCAAAAGGATAAAACAATATATATATTGAATTCAAAATTTTAGATTCCCTTTGGATGAGTGCTTCTTACTTGCAATTGGCCATTGGACTGAGATTGGTCAGACTCATCAGCCCACTTTTAAAGAGATAAAAAGGCTTATTAATTACAAGTCCAATGGTCAATTTTCAGCCCACTAAGAAAATCTTCTCACAGAAATGGATTTATCTTCTTGTAATTTTCCTATGTAGCAGTAATATACTTTTCTTGTGATTTTGAGATTCTTATTTAGTAGTACAATGTTTTTTTAGAAAGTTGATATTATTTGGAGTCTTGACGTAACTAGAAAATCGATATCATATGATAAAAAGTTTACAAGTTTAAGATGTGAGGAAAATATTAAGTGGTGCTTGAGAATTACAGATAACGATCCATAATATTGCTTGATTACTCGATCACGTCAACTCAATAATTGATCATTATACTTTAGTTAGTTACACACTCACACTACTACAGTTTGTTTTAATTGAACATCTGAAAACATAATAATGTATTTCTGTTAGATATTTGTCGCTCAAAATTTGAAAATAAAGCTTATTCTTATATTTTCTAGTGTACGTTACTTTGGATAAATTAATTAATTTAAAAATATATTATCTCCTTTATTTAATTAATTTTTTTATATATATAAAAGCAGTCGTAAGATCTAATATTTGTCTCAGTTCATGTGATTTGATGTGTATAATTAATAAATATAACAGATTTTATATGGTCAATTTATTTATGTATTAGACACCGAGAAGACGTGCAATTTTTTCTTCAAAATTTTACCAGAGAGTACTGTCTAATAAGAATATTTTAATAGCTTACTTTAAGAGCTCGTTTGGTTGCAGTTGAAGTTATTTCAGAATTAATTATCTAAGGATTAGTTATCTCACTTTTGATATAGAATAAAATAACATAACAATCTCGAGATAATTAACTCCACAATTAATTTTATCCCAAACATATATGAATAAACTCATCCTAGAAATTAATATCTCTTATCTCTCGTACCAAATGAACCGTAACAAATTAAAAATCAAAACTAATTTGAAAAAAATATATAACACATTACTTTGAACCTACTCAAACTTAAGGGACCATTTTTTCTCAAATATATATTATGTGAATATATTAATTAGACTTTTTCCTTGTCTTTGTTTATGAGTGCATAATATACAAAAGAAGATTTTTATTGTTTGTACTTTAATTAATTAAGAAAGAATAAAGCAGCTTTTTTTCTTGATAATTGCAAAATATTTTAGTATAAATATAATATAAATTGTAAAGTGCTGAATTTATGCTTGGCTCGATGAGAATAATGTGAGATTCTCACATGTAAATTGTAATAGTTTCAGACAGACTGATAATATTAGCAGATTTTAGAGTATCTTATTTGGATTTGCTCCCTTCACCTTTTATTATTTTTTATTAATCGATCGATATTTATTGATTTGATTAATTAAATTTGTGTAGTATATTATATATTAAAAAAATATTTTTTATTATAGAAATTTTATTTTTAAGATTTCAATTTTGAGATCTTTGATTAAGAACGAAATAATTTTATCTATTAATAGCAATGAAGTTAGAATTTTCATTAAGTTCATAAAAGACGAAGAAGTAAACAGAAGAAAAAAAAAGTAAAGGATTTAATATCTATTATATATATATAAAGAAAAATAACTTTAATTTTGAATATATAGTATTACTTTTCATCGAATGGTTCGAATAAATGAATTTTTTTATTTGGATTTTATTTATTTAGCAGATTTAGAGTATCTTATTTGGATTTGCTTCCTTCACCTTTTTAGTAGCTTTATCAGCAGCCATATAGACACTGTAATAGTTAAAATTGATAATTAATTTTGTTATTCTTTTGGAATTTTTGAATTTTTTTTTTTACTTTTTTAGCTTCGGATTATTGTATTGTATCGTTATTATATCTACAATATTTGTTTTGATTGTTCCTTAAAATGTCTTGTATTGTATTGTATTGTTTAAATTATTTTCTTTGCTACGTACCAATGGAAAACCCTCTATTTTATGGAACAACCAATTTTGGTGTGTTTCCTATTGTTTACTTAATTTATTTTTTCTTTCAATTGATAATTTCAACAATATTTCCAAATACTATTTATCTTTTATCTAATTATTTTAAATCTAATAGACCTCATACGACCCCTATGAATAATTAAGGATTTTTAGTAAATTTATAAATTACAATACAGTCCGATACGAAATCAAATTCAAACCAGTAAAATGTTTATTAACCAACAACAAACAATACATTTAGTCAAACATTTATATCTATCATACCATACAGTACAATAGAGTACAATCTAGACAATACATTACATTATGAAACTATGGATAACAATGATCCAAACAAAGTGTAAATATGATATTTTCTCTGTTCTCTATCAATTGTTCACATTATTAAAATTTAATTATTAAACTTATTTAGTATTAATTTTTCTCATTTTATTCTTATAATTAATTTTTTTAAAATATAAATAACTTTGTAAAATTTAAAAAATATTTTATATAAAGTAAATTAATAAAATTATTCCTCTATTTATGATTCTTTTAAAGAATGAAAATAAATAATTAATATGGTGTTCACATAATGCATAATTTGTGAGACTACATTAATTATTGCTTATCAAGTTTTTTTTTACTCATATTTTATGGTTTGAATTAAGATTTATTGTACTTATACGTAACTATAATATAAAATGCTGTTACTATAATATGGTGCATAAAAATTTCAAGCAAGCAAACTCATGTAATATGTAACACATGATTAATAGCTTAGGTTTGAGATAGATATAAAAAGATACTTTGGAGAAAACTAAATTCAAAATCTATAATTAATGATGAACGAATACATATAAAAGCAAAATGCGTTTACATAGAGTATTTCAAATTCTCGTAGAGTCTACAAAATAACTTTCACTTTGAGAAAGGACTACATATCAACAAGTGTGATATAAATAATCTATAATGATATATCTGCCTATTTTTACTGTTCGAATTCATAATCTATACGTGTTTCAGAGATAACTTTTACTAATATTTGACATCTTTATAGCATATTTTATTTTAATTTTGTATGGATTTAATTTTCCTTGCTTTAGAATAGAATATTAGGTGACATTCATTATTGCCATTTTGACTATGATTATGTTGTTTTTCATATTGTTTTCACTCATTTCATAAATGTTGTGAGATCCAATTGTTGTTTCCTTTTTTGGTTCAAGTCCCTCATTCCTTGGATCTTGCCCAACTAATAGAGGAAAATAATAATAACGCTATTTGTCGTTTCATTTTATTTGTTTTGTTTTAATTTAATATGAAATTTAAAAAAGTACAATTTTCATAAATTATAATTTTAAATTAAAAGGAAAAATGTATAAGTATCTTCCTAAATTATGATCGAAATTTAGAGACACATCTTAATTTAAGATCATATTACCTTCCGAACTCATTTTTTTGTGATTTTGTGCACCTTTTTGACTTAGGTAATATCTAAAGTCTAACAAGAACATAAATAATATAAATATTTAGGTCAAATTTTATCACCAATAAAAACTCATGATGCATTTTTTATAAATATTTTTTCTTTCTTAATCATAAGTCTTCGATTTTAACCCTTCTAAATACAAAGTCATAACTTTTATTAATCAAATTCAAATTTAATCGAATGCCAAACATCTAACAAAAAAAAGATTTACACTTCAACAATAGTTTTTGCTTTGCAGCTTCTTCTATTATTATTATACTTCGACTAGCATATATATATATATATATATATATATAATATATATATATATCTATTATATATATATATAATATATATATATTATATATAGTACATACAAAAAAATTAGTCAAACAATTATATTTAATCATTAAAGAAGAGACTTTGCACCTCTTTTCATCTTAGCCTTCTCCACGTGACGCCTTCATTAACTAATTATAGCTCATGAAATCCTCACACGAACCATTAGGTCCACAATTCATATATTTTAATATATTGTATATTTTTAATTTTTATTTCTTATTTTTAAAAAAGTTATTTTCGATATTTTTCATATTTAAAAAATACCTCTTTGTATTTCGTGTCCACTTTAGAGCGTAGTCATTCGATAAAGATAAATTCCTTCTGATAAAAGGTTATATTCTTTATATATGATCAAAAATTTTCTTTATATATACATTAGATGTTCAATATCCTTTGACTAGTTTATGTATTTATTTCTTTTTATATTTTAGACCTTCGTAGTGAAACTTTTTTACGAGTCCACCATTGACGTTTACATATATAACACTCATTTTTATAGTAGAATACACTATATTCATGCTTAGCAACAAAACTAGAATTTCAACTAAGAATATGTTATGGCTTAATTTTTCGAATTGAACAAGTATTATTAGACAATTATTATTTTGTATAATGGACAAATAAAGATAAGAAACGTATATCTTTAGTAAGGACTACACGATAATCGGAATGGAGGATGAAGGAGTATATCCATCATTATATCATGCCCAAATGCGGAGTCATGAATTTTATCAGGCATAATACATAAATATATCGTTTAACTTTGTCTCATTTTATATTTATGCCATCGAACTTTGAATGTGAACAAATAGACACTGAAATTTGTCTAAAGTCGAACAAATAGACACACAAATCATACGTATCATAATACACGTAGGACACAAATTTCCATGTAGGATGCAATGTAGGACGTTTGTGTCTATTTGTTCAATTTTATACAAGTTTAAATATCTATTTGTGCACACCCAAAGTAGGAGGACATAAATGTGAAACGAGACCAAGTTAAAGGACATATTTATATGTTATGTCATTTCATAAAATGGTGTCCAGAAATAATTAACAGTTTGTTATGTTAAGGATATCCAAAATATATTTATTTAATCATTTCAAATATCATTTTACTTGTATTTCTACTATTTTTTCCCCGTAAAAATTGAACACCCTTATCATTACGTGATTACGCCACACATAAGTGTATTTTTGCGTATACGATATAACGGAAACCCCTAAAACCCATTGAATTTCACATGCGATCTCACGTGCGTAATTAACTGTTCATTTTGCATGCGCGTTTGTGTTTTTTTAATTTTTGACCGTTGAGTTGACTCGTGGACCAAGATGATCTAACGGTGGATATCGCACGACAAAAAGTACAGTAACTAATCGTAGCCGTCGACATGTTGAGATTTGTGTGTCCCTTAAACCTGGGAAATCCGACAATAGGATGACATGTCGGGTAGTAGGTAAGAGAATGAATACATTGTCAAAATTAACATAGATAGTTCTTTTAATATTATCATATTCACGTTTTTTTAAACAATTAAATTTTAAAATTAAATTAAATTATCTTTTTTAAACATTTTAAATAAAAAATTTAGATATTCGGAAATTATACAAAAAGAATTATAAATTGTAATTTTTTCATATAATATAATAAAAAATATATATCGTAAAATATTAGTAAATCTTTTTTTATAGTTTTAACTATAAATTTTTTTATAACAATTAAAAGTTGATGGAAATAGTATAATTTTTTTATTTTATATTAGTTGATTATTTTATTATAAATAGTTATTTCATAAGAATTGTTCACCTCACTAAATCAAAAAATGATTAATTTAATTTTCTCTATAATTACTTTTATATTAATTCTTTTTAAATATTCATGTTTTTTGTAACTTTTCAAAAGTTTTTTTAGGGTTGCATAATGTTATAAAAACATAATTCACTAATATCAAAGAAGAGACAAAGTAAATCGCTGCTTTGAAGGAACTAAGGAATGGGGGAGGAGTACGGGGCGAAAAAGGAAAGATGGCAGCGGCTAATGAGTGAACAAGGCAGACAAAAAGATAGGGGGAAAGTAGCGAGCTGGTGAAAGTGAGAAATGAGAATATAGTGAGTAGATTCACCTTGTTGTTATTTAAGTACTAATTAATTAAGGTGTAAGAAGTTAATATAGGCGTGAGAAGAGAGATTAAGGTGACGAATATTGGGGTGAGACGATAAAATCAGACGTGAATTGAGGATAGGATCTTAGATAGCTGAAGAGTGAAGAGTATGAAGATCACAAATCGTAGAAAGTTAATCGATAATTAAGAGTTGTGTCACTTTTCAATAAAGTTATGTTTCGTGAGACTTGAGAGTGAGCTCAATGTTTATCGAAGTATTAGCCTTATTGGTATAGTTTCTTAATTACTTTTGATATATGTTATTATTTTTTATGTATTGCATTTTATATCACATTATTTTATTATTCGTTTTCATAACTACGTACATTAATTTAATACAGCTGAGTAAAAATCTTTCGTAAATAATTATTACGAAATAAAGATATAATTTACATACTCTCAAACCAAAATTGATTGGACTCCATCGTTTCTCAAGTCTCAATCCCTTTTTGAATAATTTATTTAATACTTTTTGTGAATTGAAAAAATAGTTCAAATGTCGTTATAATAAATGCAACCAACCAAACGACAAGCATACTATTTAATTTAAAATGCATGCATTATATTATTTATTAATTTGAGTAATATGTTACGAAGTTTTAGTATAGTGATATTTATAAGATTCTTCTTCGTATGATTAGTATGAGTGTAATTTTCACAATTTTCTTTTTGTTATATCCTTTTTTGATCTGTTTTGTGGTAATTCGCGATTGTACAAATGGATGGGCTAACACTTATATTAAAAAATTGCATTCTATAAAAAATTTAAGAAAGATTAAATTTAATTGAGAGTGTTTTTTTTAAAAATGATAATAAAGCTAGATTGTCAAAAAGAACTTTCTAGAATTATATACTTAGTTCATTTTGAAAAATTCAAAGTCCTTTCAAATTAATATTTACAAAAATAGTGAATAAGAAGAGGATGCTATTCAAAGTTAGACAAAAGCACAAAGAGTTATTGGGCTGGGCCATGAGTGATGAACTTTGATTTGAAAAAAGTGAACTAATGGGCCCTATTCTGTGGGCCCATTGGTCCCATACCATCACTTGCGTTCCTATCATTTGTAAAGATAAAAGGAAAAAGTATAACCAATGTGGCTTGTTCAATGGGTTACCAGAGGCTACCCAACGTTTATTGTGGGCACGATAAATGATACATAAGAGGTGCGTTCATTCCGATCCTTTCATACTAAAGAAAGGTCCTATCTATGCTCTAATATACACATCAGATATAGATCGAACTGTCTCACGATGTAAAGCTGGTGAAAAGCATAGAGCGTGTGTGGTACGCTTTTGCCCTTCGTTTGTCCACGAAGTTGAAGTGGCATGAAAATCGTGATGCCTTAACGTTATAGGTTAACGTCAAAGTAATCACTATACGACCCCTTTAACTTGATTTAACCTGGCATCTATGTCCTTTAATTTTGTTACGCAAAAGTAATTCCAATATTACTTCTTCAATGGGTCGATAAAGGTAAGGCTAGCGAAAAATATAGAGCTTGTGTGATACATTCTTACCCTTCGTTCGTCCACGAAGTTAAGGTGGCATGAAAATCATAATACCTCCATGTTATAGGTTATAATCAAAGTAAATCACAATTTTTTGTCATAGTTTTTAAACGAGTCCTTTAAATCGACCTAAGTTAATATGTATGTCCTTTAATTTAAGTATAAAGTTGAACAAGTATTAGTTAACAAGTATACTACATGTCATCCTACGTGTCAATTCACATGAGATACACTCAAATTAATTTATATTATTCAACTTTATCAATTATCAAGAACAAATATAGGGATAAAATACAAGTACCCCTAGATTATGACATAATCAAGACACACACTTTAATTAAACAAGTTTCTATTATCTCTCTGATTATTTTTTTTTGGGTAATTTTGTACACCTTCTAAGGTACGTGGTACACTTCGTATCTCCACATAGTTAAGATGCATGGAAAATATTAATATTTTAGCTTAATTAAAATATATTTTTAAAATTTCAATCATAGTCAAAAGATTACTCGTGCCTTATTCCACCAATATAAAAGAGCTAAGAAAAAGGACAATCTTGAGACTTGGCTGCTGCAGTGCACTAGTCTTGACAGGGTTAAGCTAATTTCAGCTCAAATTTCTCTGCTTTCAAATCCCAAAGTTCTCTTTTCTTTTTCAAGAAAATTCATGTCACCTCTGTCTATAAAGTGAAAAATAACCCAACCCCTCTTGTGTTTTTTGCTTTTTTTTTTCTTTCTCATTCATGTTTTGACTAGTGTCAGTACTTTGTTCCCTTTATATAATGGTGTCAAAATCTTGAAAAGCTCATAAAACTAGTGTTTCCAATGTCTTGAGTTTCTTGAAAAAAAAAAAGTTCAAAAGACATGATCTTGTTTTTTGTTTTTGTTTGGATGACATTTTTAGTTCTTGTTTTGGTGATACCAATGGTGTCAAAATCTTGAAAAGATTATAAAACTACCATCAAGTGTCTTCCAAGTTCTTGGGAAAAAAGGGGATATAATATTTGTTGGTTTTTTACTCTTTTAGTGTTTCATTTGGGATTTTGAAAAGTTCATAAAACAACCACAACCTCCTCTCAATTTATTGAAAAAAGACTTGATCTTGGTTGTTTTTTTTTTTGAACATTTTGAGTTTTTGGTTTGGTAATTATAATACCATAACTATCTTCCCAATTTCTTGAAAAAAAGAAGAGTTAAAAAGACTTGATCTTGGTATTGTTATTTGACATTTTTATTTGTTGGTTTTGTACTTATAATACCACAACTATCTTCCCAATTTCTTGGGAAAAAAAGAAGACATGATTTTGGTTTGTTTTTGACATTTTAAGTTCTTGGTTTATAAGTGGTGTTAGAATCTTGAAAATCTCATAAAATTACCATCAACTGTCTTCCTATTTTCTTGAAAAAGACATGATTTTGATTGGTTCTTGACCTTTTTTGGGGTTCTTGATTTTGGTATAACAAAAGAATGGGAGAAGTGGAGGGGTGGGGTTGGCCACCATCACCAAGTGGATCACCAATGTACATAACAAAAGATGATCATTGGACACATTTTGATAATTCTGTTAATGCTGTTTCTTTTGGTTTTGTTGCCACTGCTATTCTTATTTCTATGTTCCTTGTCATGGCTATTTTTGAGAGGTTTCTCAGGCCCAATTCACAAGCTTTATCGACGTCCCGTGGACGGAATCTTGGTGATATTGAGTCTCAGATGAGCTTCAATGGAAAACTTGGTCATCAAACATCTAAAGTAAGTGTCTTTAGCTTGAATTTTTGGTCTAAGAAGTTGTATTTTGTAAATACTATATATGTTGTATCTGTGTCCTTGTAATTGTTAATCAACAAGTAAAATAATCACAGTTAGCTCAAAGGCGAGTTAGGATTTAGAGTTTATGAGTTCAGGATTCTAAAAAAAATGTAGAATATTGGTTTCTTGATAAATTGTTTATACATTGAATCAATTTTTAAATACAAATGCAGAAAGCTATGAATAGAAATTTAGTTATTCATAGTATTAGTTTCTTGACTTTTGATTTTTGCTACTATATGTTGATTCTTGTATCTCGATTATCATAGTATATTTTGTTGTAGTTGATGATCCCTTTTTCGTACTGCTTTCTCATTCTCTCTATAGAAATTTATCATGTCTGATTAACTTCCGTCATTTCTTTTTCTGAACTGCTTTGAATTGCTTTTCCTTGAGCTAGGGGTCTATCAGAAACAACCTCTCTACCTCCCAAGGTAAGAATAAGATCTGCGTACACTCAACCAGACCTAGATTCCACTTGTGGGCTACAAGGTTTTGTCGAACCTGTAGGCGAAGCTCTAGCTCCGGCCCTGAGTCGGGGCTTTTCTACTATCAATGACACATAGCTAATCTAAACACAGTCAGGACACTGAAGCTAAGTAGTAAAAAAGTAGTTCTGCAGCAGTATCTTAATATCTCTTTGAGCTGATCTTACATTACAAAGAATTGCAATTTAGATAACTTCAACAAGTTCAACATTGCTAAAACCTTTTGTTTCATCGAGTGAGCAAGACTATCTTGGTGAATACAATTAAAACTGGCTTCTATGCATCGCCTAAGAACTCAAGGGGTTCATGCTTAAATGTCGAGTTTGCATTCCTTTTCAGCCTAAAAGGAAGGGAAGTGACTATCATCAGATAGTCATGACTCACGAACACTTAGAGGTATATATGAAGTTGAAGCGAATGTTACTATCTCAAGAAGCTTAGCTTCTTAAAGGACTCTTAATAAAGAAGGCAAGCCTTTCAAGTAAGGCTTGAGTTGAAATTCGGTCAGTGTAAACATGATATTAATTAGTCTTTGTTGCTTAAATGTCGAGTTTGGACCGACAGTCTCTGCCATATCTTTGTTGTAAAACAACGATCTTGGAACATTTATGATAATGAAAAAGGAACAGATAGAGAGGAAGGCTCCAACAACGGTTGTTTCTCTTGGTTTCAACATAGAAATGAGAGCAGTTTTAACAGATGCCTTTTTCCTTTGTTGAATCAGCCAAATCAGTAGCCTTTCTTTTATATGGGGGAATGCTTTTCTTAGTATGTCGAGGGTAAATTTATGAATGACTTCTTTAGCTCTATCGATAGAAGCCTCCACCTAATGTTCTGACCATTGCTTTAAGCTCTGCAACGGAAGAATGCCCTCACTCGTTATGATAAATCTCTTGTTTCATTTTCTGCTTTACACAACATATATAAGTGAATAGATGAGTCTTAGGTGTATTCTTCACATACTTCAATTGATCTCTTGCTTCCAAATATTTTCCTGACAATCCAGGATGCCTATTGTGGTTATATGAACTCTGGTGGTTGTTGCATGAACTATTTGAGTAATCACCAGTTTGTCTCCGATTGTGTCTCTACTGCCTACAGGCTTTCTGATTGCACCCTAGAGCTAACGAAGCTACCAAAAATCACAGTTGGATTCTTTCTTGGTCTTCCATATCATATCCATAAGATGAGTATCGCCGAAAATGCAGAACCTAAGATGGACTTGCGGTCATGCAAGACTAGATAAGATTGAAAATGACCACATTCGTCAGAAAGTGAAAGTTGCACATATTGATGATAAAATGAGAGAAGTTATGGTTTGGTCATGACCTATGTACACCAATGGTCCGTACATGTGACACAATGATGAGTAAACGTGTTAAAAGGAGATACACTGGATATGTTGTTGTTGACGGGGTCAGCCTACCAACACTATTGTCCTACATTCGTGTGCTAAATAGATAAAACAAGACAGCCTCAAATTTTATCTAGCTATGATTTGTTGTTTCGACATCTAATCAACTCGATGTTTTACAATCCAGAAAGATGGTTGCTTCAGTACTAGTACTGATTCTGTTACATGACATGATCAAGTCTAGCTTGCTTGGTTTGTACTTCATTAGTTTCTTGAAAGATTTATTAACAATGTTGTTGTTGATTAACTGATGAAGTGACTTGGCTTATGGCTTTAGGTGTCAACGAAGGCTCGAGAAGTTTCTGTGTTGATGCCAGGAGAAGATGTCCCTACTTTTCTAGCCAATCCTGCTCCCGTACCCTGTCCTCCTGAACGCGATCCATGGCCTCTCCATCAACAGAATTCCTTGCCCGGTCTCTTGAACTTGGATTCGAATGCACAATCCTAGCTAGCTCAATTTGAAGGCAATAAACATTGACAATACCAAATTGATGGAGTTCACCAATTGGTTTTTTTGTCCCTCCCCTTGGCTCCTTAATTTAATGTACATATATCATATAGGTATTGGCTTGTTAAAAGCTTTTCTTATCTGTTTAATTGAGTCGAGGGTCTTTCTGAAACAATTTTTCTATTTTCATAAAATGAAAAGTTGCATACCCTTATTCAGATCGACGACCGTAATTGTTGTTATAATTGTGTTTCTTGTCTATGATTGGATCCCAAAATTCTTGACCATGTCATTGTATTTGATGCAATCTTACAAAAGTACCTGTAAATAGCATAGGCGAATTGAGGATTTTATGGGTTATGAATATTAAGAAATGACATCTTATTGGATTAGAATATTATTTATATATAAAAATAATGTCTTTTAATAGAAAATAAAATTTAAATTAAAATTATTGAATTTTATCGAAATTGTAATTGTCTGTTCTTTGTCTTTGAGGGTTGTTGAGATGAATATGGTAGCATAAAAGCTACCAGTCAAAGTGTGAACCTACCCCATAGTGACTAATGACAACTAATTATATGAAACAGTTTGGAATTCGAAATTCAGATAAATTTATATTCTATCGTAATTTTTTTTAATATATTTTTTTTAATATTTTTGATGATAGTCTTTGATTTAAGTAATTTTCTATATTTATGGTGTGGTATAAATTTTGTTTCAGAAAAATAAAAGATTTCAT
This sequence comes from Solanum habrochaites, assembly GCA_027704765.1. Classification (NCBI taxonomy): domain Eukaryota; kingdom Viridiplantae; phylum Streptophyta; class Magnoliopsida; order Solanales; family Solanaceae; genus Solanum; species Solanum habrochaites. The sequence goes on from JAKWJA010002491.1 coordinate 1,175,273, forward strand.
ATGCAAATTCTTGATCAAATTTAAACTGATTGACTCTCAAAAAATTAAAATCCCATCAATAACTGGGAGACAAGAAGTAGCTTTTTGTGTTTTTTCTCTCTTGGGAGGAGAATCAACGATTGTTACAATGTGGGAATTTAGGAATAGGATAGTTAAGGGTTGTTTTATGATTTAACAAATTCTAATTTAGTATTTGTATATTTAATAAGTTTTTTTAAATATAAAAATACTTGATCAAAATTTATTAATTCGATTGAATCAATATCCATGCTTCTAGCTCTGCTTTATTACATATGATATTCAATATTTAATTGTGTCATATAATAAATATCGATTCGCTCTAATATTAAAAGAGAAAGTGTATCGATTATCAATTCTTTACTTCAAGGATTTTTATTAAAATTCTTTATTAAATAAATAAGAGATAATATTCATTTCACCGCAATCTCAACATGACCAGGGGATCCGCTTTCTATTAGTCAAAGATTGCCTGCCAAATGGTGATGGCGAGACTGTCTATATAAATACGATCGTCATTTAATTTCCCGTTAGTTAGTTCTGCATGGAATCTCCTTGGGGACATTATCTGTTCATTTTACTGATATGTTATTGTGGGTACCAAAAAGGGGCACCTATTTTGTTTGGTAAAAAAAATATACTAACTTTTTTTGCACACCTGAATGTGAATTAATATCCCATTGATGATCATTTATTAGCTCTTGCGTGACGTCAAAGATGAGATAATTTTGCATCAATAGAATCAAAGTCCAGCGAACTTTGTTAACAACCCAGCTTGGACAAACAAAAATGGAAACATTAGAATATTTTAAATTTTATTTCTAGAACGATAATTTGTTTTAAAAGAGAATCAATGTGATAGGTGCTTGGGGGAAAACCTGTTCTTCATGGGGTGGTTTCGCATCCGACCGAACATAAGTTTTCAACGGCGGGCGAAAGAACTTAGTCAACCTCTTCAACAAGTATAGATAATTACATAGAAGAAGATCATTAAAGCAAAATTCCATTTTATGGCATTCATATAGAAAGCTCTAAAAAACAATGCAAGACTGTGGTCTTCATATCTGGTAATTTATTTGGTATATAAGTTAGCACAAAGATTCGCCTTAAATAGTACTATCTTAATAATATGGGGGAGGAAGGTGTTGGGGCTTTAAGTAAAGCGGGGACGGAAAAAAGAATAACTCCAAACCAAGGAAACCAAAATCTTAACATAAGAATTGTAAATAGCTCAAAGGAGTTAGCATTATGGTACAGGTGTTCTCAGATTATACTACTTCCCACTAATTTTATTTTTATTTTTTAAATAAAAATAAAACATTCTAAGGTCACAAGTGGATTTTCAATAGATTCATTATTTCCACTTGTTAAAGACCTCTTGTAATTATTATTATTTTCTCTATTACCATTTCCAGCCTCCGCCGGACTCCGGCGCCGGTCACCCAATTCCGATCTCACCCTTCCCGGTGACTTACCGGATTTCCTCGTAGACGGGCATCGACTTACGCTGTTCCTCGTTCCTCCGTTATTTTGATCTCCACATATCACCGGTGACCTCGATCTCCGGCATGAACTCTCACCATTATCTTTTCTCGATAACCCGCCCGTATTCTTTCTTGACCCGACCCGACCCGTAGAATGATTCCGAATATGACCCGACCCGGACAAGTGATCGGATTTTCTAGCGGGAGATGTGTTTCGAATCTGACCCGACCCGGATAGGTGATCAGATTTTCTAGCTGGAGATGTGTTCCGGACCTGACCCGACCCGGATAAGTTACCGGATCTTCTAACTGGAGATGTATTGTTCCGGTAATTTGCTGGAGACTTCTGCCGGAATTCTGTGATCATCTCTTTCGAATCCGACCCGACCCGAATATGTCCACCGAGATCTTTGATCGTATCTGACTCGACCCGGATGCTCTTACTGAGTTCTTTGGTCATCTCTTTCGGGTCTGACCCGACCCGGATTCTCTTGCTAGGCTCTCGGGCTATCTCATTTTGATCCAACCCGACCCGGGAGAATTCGTCTTTTGGATTGAAAATTCTTGCTATTTTGAAAACATGAGTGTCATGAATGTTATGGGACTGACTTTTTTCGATAGAGAATTTTTTTTCGAGAATATTATTTTTTTGGTCATGAATACTATGATTTATGGGGTTATTGATAATAATCGGAATTTCCGATAGAATTTCTTTGACTTCTTCTTCTTGTTCTAGAAATGGAAGGGTTAATGGTGGAGATCTATGAGTAGTTGTGATTTGTGATTCGATATTAGATTTTGACGGAGTTTTTTCAATAGAACTAAGAACACAACCCATTTTTTTGTTGGATCTTTGACAAATTAAAGAAGAAAAAAGTTTGACGATACAAGTGTTGCTTGAGCTTATAAATCTAAGAAAAGAACATCAAAATTCGATAAAATGGATATCAAAATATATCGAAAGATACTATCGATATGAAGTTATGCTTCGAAAGTGATGTAGCATAGACTAACACATTAGAGCAAGTGTTTAGATGTGGAGGAGTTTTTTTGGTTGAAAGAGAAATATAACAAAAGTTTGAGGCAAAAATTCATAAATAATATATTTTATCAGACAGAGACTTATCGTTTCATAACTCATTTGGCCAATCAAAGTCATGTTGGCATAGTTAAGACAAAAGAAGTCGATGTTTAATCAAAACTTGACCTTAAAAACTGCGAAACTTAAAGGATATGAAAAGAAAAATTGGAGTGAGAGTGCAAAATGTACGGGAAATTTGATGGGGTGAGACGATGATCCAGGTCACTGGACAGTGGTCGAGTAAGTAGGAGGGGTCCGAGGTTGTGGTCTTATGTATTAAGTTAGTCGATAAAACATAAAATGTAATCCACGAAAGCACCTCTAGCTGATAGTGATCTAATGCATTAGATTGGCATTGGGTTGGACATTGTGCCCCTAATTCATCGCTACCGTAACTCAGAGTAAGATAAATGAGGGAGTTGAAATTGCCATGAATAGTAGCGTTTGTATATGCATATTTGCACTTGATCCAAAAATATACGCTTTAAGAGGGCGTGTGTTTGTTAGTTTGTGTATCATTGGCGTGATTGGTTATAAAAAGGGAAGCGTGTGGAGAGGAAGGAGGGGGGGAAAGAAAGGGTTTCTAATGGACGGGGGGTGTGGTGCAATGGGGGTTCAGGTACGTGAAATCTCATTTGAATGCACAGGGAAGACCTCGTTGTGAACTTCCTCCCAAAATAAAGTTATTTTTTTTTAAAATAACAAGTGGAATGCTAAAAAACCAAAATATTTTTCAAAGTTTAATTTATTAAACATGAAAAAATTTAAAAATATTACTTAACTCAGCCTTAAATGAAGGTGGTAGGGGTAGGGGTAGAACCACAGGTTATGGAGAAAAGGAAGAAATTAAGTGCCTATTTAGAGAAATTCAAATTAAGAAATGATTAGGGTGGGGGTTTACTCATCGTAAAAAACATTTTCTGGTGCGTTCCATTCATAGGTTGTTGTTATGATTTTATATTTTTAGAGGGGCAAAAAAATTGTATTTATAGTACTGGGGGGGGGGGGGGGGGGGGTGGGTTATATATGGGATTTTTTGAATAGTCTAGTGACTATTGTTGCTAAAAGGGTCTTAAATTAGTAAGGATCGTAGATTTAACATTAAAATTAATCAAGGAGTCGGAAGAGACTTTCGAAAAAGCAACATGACAGGCGAGGGTGGGAGGAAAATAACGGAGGGGGAGGGGGGGGGGGAGGTGAGAGAGGAAGGGGAGGGGGAATCATAATCTTTATGATGTGTTGCTGCAGATTATAAGTGTCGTTCCCCTATCACCTGCATAATTTAAACATATCCAGTGACATATGAATTGATCGGTATGATGTGGGTGGAATCATAGTGTGGAGAATTCAACGATCCGTTCTCATAAAGGAGGGGCTCTGCGTCTAGGGGGGAATCTCTCGAACAGGGGGGTCCTTAAAATAAGAAAATAATATGAAAAAGGGCCCCGGGATGGGGGTCGCCAGGGGGGGAGAGGGAAAAAATGTACCCGGGTGGAGGGAGTGCAAGGTGGGTGGGGGTGCATCAACGACAGTGTAACGGCTAAAAGTTAAGTGTTTGGGTCTAATGGTAAAGGGGAATACCGACATCACAGTAAGTCACCAAAAAACTACACAGTGATGGGGCACAATATTGGTACTGGCTTGTTACTAAACGTTTGTTTGGCAACCAAGAAAAAAAAATCTTAATGTGTTTTGGACAATTTTGAAAATTATTAGAATAGTTTTTATTGTATATAAGCTGGGGGGGGGGGGGGACTGAAATCGTATCGTTTTTATTTAGAGTCTAATTCTTTTATCAATATAGATCTCTCTATTTTTAATTAGAAGCCCTAGGTTTAAGCATCGAAAATGAAAAAATCTTGTTGACTGCACCTCTACATTTTTAATCCGTTCTCAAATATAAATATTAAACTACGAATAAAAAATTATTAGCTTACATAAATATTATGTAAATTTTGATTGGTGGCATTAGATCTCTCCCTTCTGCTGATTGTAGGTTTTAGTGCAGTAGGAAATGGAACTCCATTCGGTTGTTACATTCAAAACTTTTGACTTGGATTAATGCTAGGATTTTCTCTAATTCATAAGGGGGGTCGGTGTCCTAACAGATCCTTTTAAATCCTCTAGAAATAATTGTATAACTCAATAATCTTTTATAAATAGGTTACTATTTTTGAAAGTATTTAAAGTAGAAAAAAAAAGAATGGGAGTGAAATTTCACATGGGCTTAACATATTTGTTAACGTGATTTTCTTTTTTAACAATTCTACACCTTCCTGGGGTTTCTATTCCAAATCCGTCATTATTCTTCAATTGGTGTCCTTGAAATGAAAAAAAAAGAAAGGGAAAAAAATCTAATCAAACCCCGAGGGTCGGTACATTCACCTTGTCTCTGCCATCAATTCTTAGTTCGTTGCCTTAATGTTCCTTATTTCTATTATTAGAATCGAAGAGAGAATTGAGTTCTGAAGAGATCGACTCTGTAGAATAAAGAAATTTTTTGAAAAAAAACACTCTTTATATAGACATAAAGAACATAAATTCAAATATCTATGATCGATCTTTAATAAAATGAAATTCAAATTCTGAATCCGTCTAAATTTATCTTTGGATTGCTTGTAAGTCAGTTGCTGATAAGCTGTTGGGGTGGGTTGGTGACAGAGTGAGTAATAACAACAACTTCACAAATGAATTAATGAGCTTCTGAATTTCCTTCCGGGGAGTTCAAAAGGCAAGGACACCTGTCAGACACGTGGTCCCTAGACAGCAAAGAACAATAGAGTAAACAATAGGGAAAAAGAAAAGATGGGAAGACAAGGGGGGGGGAGGCTGGGGGGGGGGTGGGGGGGGGGTGGTGAGAAGGTGGGGAGGGGGTTGGTGGGGGGAAGAGGGCTGGAAAGGGGGGGGTCGTAGGGAAGGGGGAGAGGGCTGGGGGGAGACGGGGGAAATAAGGGAAAGTGAAGGGACGGGTGGGTCGGTTTGGGGTGGGAGGGGGGGGTGTGAGGGGGTGGGTGGGGGGAGGGGGGGAGAGGAGGGGGGGGGCGGAAGAGGTAGAAATGGAGAAGAATAGGAAGGGGGAGGGATGGGGGAGGTAGGTGGGAAAGGGGTAGTGGGAGAGAAAGAGGGGGGGGGATGGTGGTGGGTTGGGGGGGGGGGGGAGAGACTAAAACGAAAAAGAGAGGAAGGGGGAGGGGTGGTAGAGGGGTGGGTGTGGGAGGGGAGGGGGTAGGGGGAAAAAGTTGTAAAGAGGGTGGATAGGGATGAGGGGGGTGTAGAAGAAGAGGTGGGAGGAGTGGGAGGGGGGTAAGGAGGGGGGGGGGAACATGGAAGGGGTGTTAGGGAGAGGGGATAATGAAGTAGGAGAAGGGGGGGTCGAAGGGGGAGGGGGGTAGTGAAGAGTGGGTGGGGGAAGCGAGTAGGGGGGGGGGGGGGGGAGTGGGGGGATGCTTGAAGTGGGTTGGAGGGGAGGAGAGGAAGGGAGGTGGGTGGGGGTAGAAAGGAAGGGAAGAAGGGGGGGGAGGAAATTGGGGGGGGAAAGAGGGTAATGGGGGGAGGGAGGGAGAGGGGGGGAGGGGGGGAGGGGGGGGGGGGTGGGGGGGGGGGGTGGGGGGGGGAGGGGGGGGAAAGGGGAGGGGAGTGGGAGTGGATTGAGGAGGAGGGGGGGGTACTTTTGATAGGGGAGGAGAGGGAATCGGGGATACTCGTGGGGGGTGAGGGGGGGGTGTGGGGAGTGGGGTGGAGGGGTGGTGTGGGGGGGGGGGGGTGGGGGAGAGACGGGGGGGGTAGGGGAGGGGGGGGAGATGAGGGTGGGTGCGGGGGGGGTCGAGAGAGGGGGGGGGGGGTGGGGTGGGGGGGTGGTAAGGTGGGTGGTGTTTATGTTTTGGGGGAGGGGACTTGTTCTTCGTTTGTGGATGTGGTTGTTCTTGGGTTAAGGGTGGGAGGCTGGTGACTTTTGGTTCACTGGATGGGTCGTGAAGGGGGGGGTTCCTCTGGAGGAGAGGAGCATGGAGGGTGGGTGGGGGGGGGATGTTGGGTGTGGATTGGGCGTGGGGTGTATTGGTTTTTGTGAGGTTGGAGTGGGGGATTGAAGTTCATGGCTTTTCTTTTGTAATAATAATGAATTTAATGTTGAGGTTTCGAGGTTAATTTGAATAGGTTAAAATTGCGAGTTGATTTTTGATTTGTGTATATCTATATGATTTGTAGTTTTTAAAATGGCACTCTCACCAGGGGGGGGGGCAGATTTGGGAACTCTGGAATGCAAGGCCTACCGTAAAATTAGAAAACCCAATATCTCAACCCGCTGCTGATTATTCACAAATACTCACTGACTGGAAAAAAAAAGGCCGGAAGAGACTTTTCTCAATGACATCAGGGATAAATTGAAGGGAGCTTCTAACATCAGTCCAGTACAATTGGACGTTTACTGCTTCTATTCTTCTGGATGCGCTTACATAGATTTTTTCATTTTTAAGAGTGTGATCTTTAGTTAAAAATAGAGAGCTTGGGATGAAAGTAAACTCAGTTCTTACTCCGATTATTATTCAAACCTTAAAGTATTTGAGTAACAAGACGTTACTTTGAACATCGAAGGCGACAACTACATTGTCCCCAGCTGCGTTCGATATGTGACGGGGGCCCTTAATGAAACAACTCCAACGCAACGTCCAGGAATTAGTTGATAAATATTTTTTTTATTTTTTCAAAATTATCAACTTAAATTAGGGTTCAAGACTATACTTCAATTGAGGAAATAAATCATGATGAGGATTTCATTTATTAAAGGAAGCAGCATGGTCCATTAAGTTTCATCATCTAACATTCAGTCCCTGTTTCTTTTTCATTAATATATGTCACCGAGATACTACTTTTTTTGTATATAGGACTTTTATATTTATGTTCCTTTTAATTGAAATGTGGCAATATTTGTACATGAAAATTTAAAATCAACGCCCTTTCTTCTTCAAAAGTAAAAGAGTTATTTTTCAAAAAGTCAAAATATAACATTAAACTAATCATATTAAAAATTTCAATTGGATTAAAAATGCGATACCATATCACTCGGGAGGTGGGATCAGTGGGAGGGAACAAAATTCAAAAAACGGAAAAAAAATTAGAACTGCAACAATCAGTAAACTGAGGGTCCTACGGAGCGACATTCCCTCTTTGTAGTCCGTCTTAGGAATGAGGTTTTGAGGGTGACCAATGAGCCATTCCATTTCTTATATTTGTTGGGCCCATGGAAATGGTTGGCCCAATGAGATACTTGATGAAGAGGCTTACAAAAATAGCCGTTTTTTGGTCCTAGTGTCCTGAATGGCAGAATTGTGTGTTACCGAATAAAACATCATAACACAAATCTATCATCAATCAGATTTGTTGTTGTATAAAAGACACTGATTTGTTCAAGTCCAATGCTGTTTATAACAGGGTACGGTAGTAATGGGGGGTAACTCGAATGGTGCTGTGAAAATTGTTAGAAAATTTGAGAAAAAAAAAGATTTCGTTCAAAAAAAGAAAAAAGGAGCTTCTCGGGGTCTTCTATCAACAGATCCTCAGTATGTGTAAGTTTCTCGGGCGGGGATCTGTCCTCGGGGGCCAGGATTCCACCTCGAACAAAACACAAAAACAACTCATGACATATACAAGCCCAAGACAAACAAAAAAACAAAAAACGACCCAAACAAGATATCAACCAACTTATCAACCCTAAGAAAAACAATAAAAAACACTACATACGTAACCACAAACGACTTAAACAAGACACAATAAAAACAACACCATCCACACACATGATTCGAAGTTGGGGAGTCGAACTAAGGGGGGATCATATCAAGGACGGAAAATTAGGTTTTTGTAGGTGATTCTACCTAAAAATCGCAATGCCTAAGACTCGTATTGACAAATTTTTTAACTTCTCTTTCAACAAATCTAAGTTTGGTTTTTCGGGCCTTAATATATTATTTTTAATTAAAATTAGGTTTTAGTAATTCTAACTAAAAATCGAAAGTGTTAGAACTCATATTAACAATTTTTAACTTCTATTCCGCAAATCTAAGTTTGATTTTTAGGGCTTAATTATTATTTTTTTAAAATATGAACTTTGTCCATGATACAATTCCCCATATTTTTATTGTACATAGCTAAGAAATAGATTTATTAGGAGATGAAATATCAAAATCTTATCAATTTTTTTTTAACGTTCGCCTTTTTCTATCTTCGACGATTTCATATTAATCAATTTTTATTCAAAGAATTTCATCCTTGAAGTGCATTTTTTTAAAAAGATCTTACGTGAATGCAAGATATTTTTTATTTATTTATTTATTTATTCAAGAACTCGAGATGATTAGCTATAGAAGAAGTTCATTAATTTACATATTAAAAGTCACTTGTAATATATAGTCCAAGCACCATTTCTAATCTCAAAAATCATGGTTAGGTGTGTTTTGTATTTATTCTTTTGTCCTGTTCTTAATTATTATTGATTAAACATGATTTGGAATTCAAATATTATTATTGTGTCATCATGCATTTGTATTGTTGAAGTGCCCAATTAATTATGGAGCCTAAACTAAACCAACCTAATCCATTTGATAGAATTTGATTTATTAACACTATCAGTTCATAACACGTATTATTCATCATAAAGATATATTTTTCGAATTATTTCAATATCAAACTCCAAAAATATAATGTAAATTCGAGCAATTCTTATTTCTTTTTTATCGTTTCGATATGTGAAATATCCACCTAAAATGTGATATACACCTCATCATCAGAATATCCACCTAAAATGTGAAATATCCCTTTAATTTCTTTCCATATTATTCATAATACAATTGTATTATAATTTCATTAAATCTTTTTTTAGATGCATTAATCACATTTTAAGAAGAAAAAAAAAGATAAAAAGAAATATTTGATACATTTTTCCTAGATCATGAGAAGATTACCCATCACATCCAATAATCTTTTCTCCACTTTATCATGGTGTGAAGTGTGAAGCATTTCTCCACTTTAGTGAGTCATGTATGCAATTTTATTTTTAGTACAAATAAATTTGATTTTAAGTTTGGTAAATTAAATTAGATTTTAAAAACAATTAAAACCCAAATTCATAATAAATAGAGAAAACTTCATAAGATAACTTTAATTTAAAGCATAATTATGAAAAAAGACATAATTATTACATCATACATAAGAATTGTATCAGTTAAAGAGTTGTATTTGAAGGATGAGTATCAATTGTATCAAGTAGAAATCAGTTAAAAATGCGTGAAAGAATTGTATCAACAAATATATATTATAATACCCAAAATATAGCTACATTTCATGTTTTTTTTTTTGAAATTATAACTATTTGTATCATAAATACAATATAACACGTTACATATTTTTTCTTTAAATAATATATATAAACCAACGACCAATGCTAAGTTTTTGGTTCTTCCAAAACTCTTTTTTTTTTAATTATAAAAAAAAGGAGGGGCTACAAGAAGAAAAATGATACCTTTTCATATTCTTGAAAAGCTTTATTGTAAAGTTCAATTTTTAAGATTTTTTTTTTCAACATCTCAGATAATAATTCTTAAATACATTGAAAAAAAAAGATAATACATCATAATTTCCTTCATAATAGTGTATTACAAGTCCTTATTGCTTTAATTATTACTTTTTTATTATTCATTTAGTCAGAAAAATAAAAATTCATTTCATCTTTCAATCGAATTATTAGTCGAAAATAATGATATCACTCTTTTCATATTAAAGGTCCGATTTTTTTGTATCGTATAAAAATGTCTTATCATAAATTATAAATATTTACCTAATGTTCCCCTTAAAGGTATTACTTAATTAGTACTCCACTTAGCATATTTGTTTTTAAAGAATAGCTTCTTCGTATCTTGTTAGACACATTCATTTGATCAAAATGACTAATATTATTCAACGTGAGAGGAAATAACATATATAGAAAAAGTTTAATGTGTAATATTTCAATAAATTTCTTTAAAAAAAACACGATTTGAGTACTTTTATCCTTAAAAGGAGTCTGATAAGTATTGAAAACGAGAATCGAATCGATTATGTTATCACGTAGGAGTGGAATAATGAATTGGCTTTTTATGTTTAATTTAGAAAAGTATTTATTTTATTTAATAACTTTTTTTCTCTTTTTTGGTAAAATAAAATTAAAAAGTGGACCCCACCTCCAATAATAAAATAAAAATAATTATTTGTTTATGCATGAAAATTCCAACTAAGAATAACTACCAAAGACGTCCTCTTCCACGCGCAAAGATTCCAATATAAAGCCACAATATATGATTTTTATTATTCATAATTATTATTATTTTTATTATTTAAAAAAAAAAAAGTTGTCCACTTTCAAATTTTCTTCTTCTTCTTCTCTACTTTCTCTAAATATTAGAAATAGAAAGAAAAAAAAGTTTTTTTTTTCTTTTTTTATAGTTTTTGGGATTTAATTCCAAGATGAATGAGAAATCAAGAGTTTCAAAGGAGCTTAATGCTAAACATACAAAGGTAACTTTGAATTTATTTGGCCCTTTTTTTTTGTTTAGTTCATATATGTTGTAAGAGAGTCGATGATTTATTGAAAATAGTTTATTTATCGTTCAAATAAATAGGATATAAGGTCTGCATACACATTATTCGAGATAACTTGTTTTGTACATATGTTGTAAGATTACTTAGAATTTTTTGTTGTTGTTGATGATTTTGTAATTAACTTGAATTTGATTGTTTAGCTATAGAATTTGTTCATCATATATGTTCATAACTTATATAATCACGTTCTTTGGTGTTTCTCTTTTCTCCTGGGTGATTGTTGACTTCTGTATAACATCCATCGTATTTCAGTGTCAAGTCAAATTTCGTCACATAAATTGAATCAAAATTAAATAGGGAGGGAGTAGTATTTTTTTCTCAAATACCTAGTTTTTCCTTATTCAAAGTAAATTTGTTTGTGATTTCTGGAATATATAGTTCTAAAAAAAAACAGAATTTTCTGGTTTGTGAAATTCTTCAATTAAAAAAAAAAGGAAAAGAAAAATATATAAACTTTTTCTGGTATTTTGAAAATTTTTCTTCAGGGTGAAGCTACGTACATAACATTCGACTTAAAATTTTATTTGTGAAATTACACTCGAAATGTTATCGTTGTTGTTGATATTTGACTTTCCTTGACAAGTAGGTGTTCTAATATTTGGACTTATTATTCCTTGACAGACTGCCACATATATACATGTATTTCAATAGATGTCTTATTTATTTGACATGTCTGAGGTTGGTTAAGCATGATAGACCACATTTATCTGTCCAAAAAAATTAAAATATATAAATAAAACGATATCGAATTTCGAGTTCTTTATCCTTTTAGAATATAAAGGATCTTGATTTATGTTTGACGATATTTTTAAAGAGTCTGATGATTGTTCTTTTGTTGAATTTGGTGGTATCTACCAAAAACATTGGGTCAAATTATTATATTGTGGCTGTACACAGCTGTATGTATGTGTTGAAAAGGTCATTGAAAGATTTTCTTTTTACTTGTTTAATAATAGCAATCTTAGGTGTAAATGGAATTTTAATAATATTCAATTTTTCTCGTGTCCTTTTTTTTATATAGTGCCTTAGCTTTTAGTCCTACGTGTGTCGGACCCTTCAAAAATAGTGGATATCTTGGAGGATTCGACATGTATGCAATAATATTTTGAAAGAGTCAGAGCAACGTAGCTTATGAAATGTTATTTCGGGCTGCTGTTGGTTTGGGAAAAGGTAGTTCTTTGTAGACAGAACTGAGACAGAATATTGAGGCTGGATATTGATTGAGTTGCTAAGAAGTTTTTTAGTACTCGCTCTGTTTCAGTTTGTTTTTCTGGTTTGGACTTTACACGTAGTTTAAGAAAGAAAAGAAGACTTTTAAACTGTGTTGTTGTAAAACGAAAGATATGTAGAATGTACCAAAATGTTCTTTAATCATATGATGCTAAACATGTCATATGGAAAGTTGGAATCAAAGAGTTGCCGAAAAAGAAAGAGACGTTATTTTTGAAAAGGACTAAAACAGAAGCAAGACAAACAAACTGTACGGAGGGAGTAGTACTGGTACATATTCTTGTGATTTGCAATGTAGTTGTATTAAAGCATTTCTCTATCTTCAAAATGGACGACTTTGAAGGTAGATTTCCGAAAGGTATTGTAGAGAGAAACATGATCAGTGTACACACTCAGTTTGGGACGGAGGCATAGTAATAGTTGTTGTTACATTGCAATGAGAACATGTACGTAACATGATCATTGTCCACGCTCAGTTAGTTTGGGACGGAGGCATAGTAGTAGTTCTTGTTGTATTGCAAAGAGAACACGTACGTAACATATTTTCAGTTAGAAGTATTCTGTTTTCCCCTTTAAGAAGCTAGCAATGTCTCATTTTATTGCAGATACTTGAAGGACTACTCAAATTGCCACAGAATCGAGAATGTGCTGACTGCAAAGCCAGGTATGTCTACGAGCATTATTATCAGTAACGTGGACTAGAAATGAAACGGAAACAAATGACACAAGTCAAACGTCGTTTATTGACTACTTACTGTATGCAGAGGTCCAAGATGGGCAAGTGTGAACTTGGGAATCTTCATATGTTTGCATTGTTCCGGTGTTCACAGGAGTCTTGGAGTACATATATCAAAGGTGTCATCTTCACAGCTCTGCTTCATTTTGTCTTCTTTAGCTTTATGCTTTCGTCTTGTCATTACGACTGATCACAACCTTTGTGAACAATTATATTTACTGTTTCCACGTCCGTTCATTTGCATACTGAAGTCTTGAGTTCAAATTTTAGACGTTTTTCCATAACCTTACGTATTATCTGTATGCAGGTAAGATCTGCTACATTGGATACTTGGCTTCCAGATCAGGTTGCGTTTATTCAAAGTGAGCCAACCGTGTTTTCCTCTTCTTCGTATTATAGCATCAGCAGTTGTTTCTTCCTCTTGAATAACATAACTTCTTCTTGCTTTTAGCAATGGGAAATCAGAAATCGAATAGTTACTGGGAAGCCGAGCTGCCTGCCAAATCCGACAGAGTTGGTATTGAAAATTTTATCCGAGCAAAGTATGACATCATAGTTAATCATTCCCCGAATTATCTTACTATTACTATAGTGAAGCCTTTAGTTTCTTAACCTGAAATTTGAAATAGTTCACTACATGATCAACTTTACTAAATACCTCGAATGTGCTAGATATGTGGAGAAAAGATGGATACCACGAAACGAGAGTGTGAAATCATCTCCTGGTGCCAGAGGGGAACGTAATTCAGCTAGTAAAATTGGGACTGCCAGGGATGCAGCGTATATCAAACGGACCATGTCGTTGTCTCAAGAGAGGAAATCTTCTCCATCACCGGATGCAGATAGAACAACGCTAGCTTTGAGGAACAGATTACATAATGCACCTTCCGAATCACCTAAGCAGCTGGTAAATACAACTTTTAGAATCATTTTGGATTGTTATATGCTCCCTTCCTTCCGTTTCAATTTGTTTGTCTTGTTTTGATTTGACACGGAGTTTAAGAAAATAAAGAATACTTCTTTTTCAAGGAAAGAGGCATTCTTTTTCAAACAGACTAAAAACGAAAGTAAGACAAATAAATTGAAACGGAGGGAGTATATAGTATGAATTGATGTAATCTTGGTGTTCAATGTTCCGAGCAGACTGCTCCTGATCCCAAACCAGAAGTTATTCAGAATGCAAAATCGGTAGCCTCCGTGGAAGAACCAAAGCCAAAAGCTAATGTAATACGTCGCTGTCTGAATAACTACTGTTTTTTTACTTTTTCTTCATACTTTCAAGATGGATAAGGAATTTGATTTTTAGACATGTTTAACAGGTTTCTCCTGATCCCCGGGAAAACGTTCATCAAAATGTAGAACCATCAATCTCTCAAGTTGCAAAAGCAAAGCCGGAGGCAAATTTCTCCCCAACTGTATCAACCGCTATCATCAACCATGTTTCTAGCGTTTCTAAAAGTTATACAGAAGCCACGAAAGCAAATGAATCAGTTTCCAAAACACAGCCCGTTGCAAGCCCCCAGCGTATGTTCCTCTATCTAAATGATTTATGTGGAGTCAAGTGGAAGTCATTATACAGTCAGACGGATCCAGGATTTGAAGTTTATGAGTTCCTAACGCTATCTCAAATTCATATAAAACACTAATTAGGTCCACAGTCAAATATTTATACATATCTTACCTACTGGTTCCCGTTACTCTCTGGATCCGCGACTGATTATGCTCAACTGCTTACTCTTCAAAACTTTCATCTATCTAATAACTTGACTAGAATTGTTGATGTATGATGCTTGAATCTTTCAACACTGACATTGTCTCTGACATTTCCAGCAGCGGAACCAAAAGCAGTAGTAATCCAGCAGAATGCTACTATAGAAAACAAGAACAAATTTGATGCTGGAATTGAGGAACTGATCAAAGATTTTCAATGGAATACGCAGCCGGTATCAGCAAACCCCTTGAACAATGTCACTAATGAGGTAATGGATCTCTTCGACCAGGTCTTTCCTTTGTCATTTCTAGTTATAATTGCAAAAATCCATCAGTTATAGCAATCATTACTCGCATATAATCCCTTTTTCGTGTGTTTGCTTCTTTATATTCTGAATCCTCTTACTGAAAATCTTAGTTTCGCCACTAACTACTGTAATATCACTTAGGCTGATACTTGACAGAATCGATCCTGCCCCTTGTAGACATTGAGTCTCTCGTCAGATAATAATCTGGTGCGAGTCACTGTTAAAACGTGCAAATGTGCTATTATCCTCTACGCCTTTTTTCCTTTCTCTGCATAATTTCATTTCTTTATCTGTTTTACTCATTGTACTCCGTCATGGATTGTCCTCCTTCTGTGCATCAGCAGCAAAAAACGTCGCCAGCTCCACATCAGCCTCAGCTCATGCCTGCTACGATGAATCATTTCAGCGGTTCACAAACCGCCTATCAATCATCAAATGTTAACCAGTATATTCCTCAAAACTGGGGAAGCATTGGCACTCAGGTGATCCATGGGACTAAACAGGTTAGTCCATTGAATCGAACGAGTTTTTCTAAACCTAAATCAAGCATTGTTTCTTACTTATCCTCGACGTTTCATCCAGATGGGAGGCACTCAATATATACACGCGTCTACACCACCTGCCTATGCTATGAATCCCAGGTACTCGAAACATTATCTAAGGTTTACAAATTGTTCATACAGCGCATTCTCCTCCTTGTTGAGAGTTTAAGATCACGTATAACGGAAAAGGATTGCCCAAGCCTAAGGAGTCCACCTATCTAATTAACCACCGATGTGGGACTTTTATGACTCTTTAACATCTCACCTCACGTCCAGTGCTTACATTTGGTGCGTGGGCAATTTTGATGGGGGAAGATTGTCCAAACCTTATAAGGAGTCCACTCATCTCATTAATCACCGATGTGGGACTTTTGTCATTCTTTAACAGTTCATACATTGACTAGATATACGATAAGTTAATAACTTTTTTTTCGAATTTGCAGCATGTTTTCTGCAATGCAAGTAGTACCAATATTGCATGGAACAACAACAACAACAACAGGAGCTATTAGGCCTTTATCAAGTTTTCCAACAGTTCCTGTTGTTTCAATGCAATCAGGATATAATTACGATTTTTCATCGTTAACACACCAAATGTTATCGAGACGATAAACTATATGTACTGATCGATTATTTATCGCGATTTTTTTTATTATTATTTATTTAGAATCTGCAAATATTGTAAAGGTATACACATTGTTACATAAATTTCTCCAAAAAAAAAATTTCTTATAGGTGTTGAGCATTACAGGGGAACTATACTTGTGTACAATGAATTATTGGTTGGTCAATGTTATATACAATTATATATATATACTCTCTACGTTCGGTATTCGCATGTATTCACATTTTAAGACGTATTTTTTAATCATATCGATATGCAAAAAATTGTAATTTAGAATAATTTTCATATAGTTTTTCAATATTTAAATTTTTTGTTTAAAATATTGAACTAATGTAATCTAACTTAATTTTAAAAATTAGTCAAATTGACTTTCGAAAAGCGCAAAATGACAAATAAAAGTGGACGGAGGAAGTATTAGATAAACTAAAAATGTGGTTCTCCACGTCATTGGATAGGGGAAAATGTATTCATTAACTGATGTTTACATCAAATCAATCTGATTTTCGATGATTATGTGTATTTTGATGCTTAAATAAAATCATATATGAAAGGCGATTTATCCAAAATGAAATATACTAGCGTAAATTTGAATTAATCGTACAAAAAATAGACATCAAACACTAGATCAGATAAATTTCTTTTGGTAGGTGAGTTTTTAATGAATCTTGAAAATTTGAAGAGGAAGAAAATATTGGACAACAACAAATCACAAATATCTATTATTCCCAGTCCAAATTTATGTGAAAATGTTTCTTTGGGAGTGAAGTTTAAGAATTTTTTAAAAATTAGGGTTTAAAATAAGTCATACACATAAATGTGGATGTATGTAAGTGTTATTAAAGGTAAAATAAAGTTTTTTAAACATTAGATTATTTATGAAACATAAATTGAAACAGAAAAAATATTAGATTGGACTTATCTTAAATAGTCAACATTGTATATGACCATCAAAGGTTGCAACGGAATCGTAAGTACTTTTATATTTTTATTTAAAGATTTTGAATTCAAGTCTTGAAATAAATCGAATTGTCTTTAATAAATAACGTTTAACTCTTAAAATAAAACGTTTTCATATAAATTTAACGTAGTTAAACTCAAAACGACTATCAAATACTAGGTGAAAAATCAAAAACCATCATGTATGGATTAGTTGGCCTAATTTGCTACCATCAACTTTGGACTAAGGTGTCCCATCAATTATTATGTTATTATCTAACATTAAACTAATAAGTTCACATTTGACTTATATATATTCTTATTTGACCTAATCACTTATCTTTCCACATTTCAATTAATGTATTATTTTAATTTGTTTTATGAAATAGAGAAATAACTTATATGAATCCTTAGACAATTTTTTTTTTGTATTTCTGAATTTGATATCGATAATTTGAATAAGCTCATGTAAATATAGTTAGAATCTTTACAAGTAACATATTTAATTAATCCTATCAATGTATGTTTCTAGAGAGTATCCCCATAAACAATTATTAGTCTAAACAATATATTATATATATCTATATATATATATAATATATATATATATATATTTATATAATATATATACGATACCTAGTAGCTAGTTACAATGAATTAAAAAAATGTTAAAATTTTTAATAAGTTCTACCTTTTTTTAATTAATTATAAAGTATATAATATGTAATGTTCTTTCTTGATATGTGAAAATTAGTAAAAATAAAAAGAGATAGTAAAAAAAGAAAAAATGGACAAATAATTAGGAATAAAATACTTTAAGTTTTAAAATTTATTTTTATTTATATTTTTGTTTTACATTTCAACTACTTTTGTTATTTTGTGTTTGTTCATAATCATGTTTGCTTTGTTGATTTTAATCTAGTCTTTGTTTGTCTAAACTATTCTAAAAGTTTGAGCCAAATGAAAATTATAATAATTGGTTAGAACTTTAGTTAATATATTTATTATTTCAATATGTATAATTAGTTAATATATGATTTCTTACTTTAATTCGTGGAAAACCTATCTTATATCGTTAAGTGTACGTATACTTTATACATGTGATTGAGATGTTAAGCAACAATAAAATGGACGATATTATATATACAAATAATTACGATTATAATGACATGAATATATATATAAAAAAAATTAATCAGAGAGTTCAAATTTAAATATAGTATATAAAATCTAATCTTTAAATAAACCTTATACAATAGAAATACATATTAAGATATCAATAAGAATGTCAAACGCGTAATGAAAAAAATAATATCATACACAATTATAAAAATTAAAAGAGAATTAACCGTTAAAATTTGTTTTGAAGGGGCAAAAATATACATTTTTTAATATTTTTAATTAAAGATCTCAAATTCAAATTTTAATATGAAGTTATCTTTCGTAAAATTTATTTTACTTTCAAATTAAAAATTTTAAACATAAATT
This sequence comes from Solanum habrochaites, assembly GCA_027704765.1. Classification (NCBI taxonomy): domain Eukaryota; kingdom Viridiplantae; phylum Streptophyta; class Magnoliopsida; order Solanales; family Solanaceae; genus Solanum; species Solanum habrochaites. The sequence goes on from JAKWJA010002491.1 coordinate 1,194,059, forward strand.
TAAATTGATCGAACTTCAAAACGATGATAATAGAATATAGTTAATTAAATTCTTCGTACTTGTTGGATCAAAAAGGTCATCTTCAATATGATTCTATTATAAGTTTCTTCTTTTTTTAATTGTACTTTTTCTTCAACTCATTTTTTTTTCATTTTTCTTTTTCTATTATTTAAATTAAACGTATTAAACATTAATACTAAGTAATTTGTTTATACATTTAACGGAACCTACAAAAAGATCATGTTGATAACAAAATCATTTTAATACAATAGGTGTCAATCTTTAAAGGGTTTATTATGTATTTTATCTTGTCCCTACATTGTATAAATGGGAAAAATGGAGTCCTGACGTAGTAAAACTGATTTTCTTACGTAAATATCAATTTTATTTGTTTGATTTGCTTTGTTATCAACGATCGATACAATGAATTTGATTTTTTCAAATAAAAATGAAACTAGATTTAATCATATGAGTATTTTAGGAGCGGAAATACAACCTACTAGTCAAGAGGTTTAAAATAAGTCAATAAATTTTTTGAACAACATATCTAGAATTAATGTGTAATTATTCCTATCTTTATGGGGTAGTAAAATTACTTCTAATAATTAATAGATAATCAACTCAGTTACCTAACTTTTAATTTGTTTTTAAAGTTCATTTACAATATAGATTATTTATTCAAAATCAGTACAATATCCTTTTTATAATTCAAAACTCTTAAAATTAAAATCATAAATCCATCACTATTACTAAAATTTATGGAGTTAATACATAACAACCCCCCCACCAAACAAAATCCCCAAACAAATAATATAACAATAATTATGTACTCAATGAAATTCAATCGAGTAAAAATAAAGAAACAATTTCCAAAAGAACCTTGACTGAAGTCTCAAGTAAAGAAAAAAAAGAAAATAACAGAAAATGACAGGTTGTTTCAAGCTACGAAGTCCGGTGAATCCCGAGAGGAGATGCTTCCGGATCAGGAATAATAAATAAAATGGAAACAAGATAAAATCTTATACCAAAACGACTTCTGGCATCACCGAAAGGATCGAAACCACATTCGTAGGCCGACAATTTTTCTGGATAGGTCGAACTATTGGAAGAAAATAGAAAAGGAAGACCGAGTGGAATCAAAGAAACTAGCACGACGGATATTTAGTCAACTGCGGTTACGCTTACACCAAGAACTCCTATTCTATTGCATCAAGAGATGATTCAATTGCAGCACTTACTGTAACAAGAAGAAAGTATAGTCATTAATAAAAAAAATAAACAGTCTAAAAAAATTTACTAACAAACATAATTAAAAATAAAATATATAAAAAAAAACTATGAAAAATACAACTAGTACTATGACTACTAACCACAAATACAAATACAAATTAGTATTTGAAACAAGTTAGAACAAAATTAGTTCTTTTATTTTGTTTGACCAATGTTTACCATATGACTTTAAAATATATTATTTTTTTTCTCAAAAACTTTATAATCAAGTAAATTATATTAAATATTTAGATCAAATAGTACTTGTTTGTATTTTGTTTGACCAATTGTGCACAAAAAGGCAAATTGGTCGGCAAGAAGGCAGCCAACCACGAGCCGGTCCACATAATACCGGCGCAGCCATAGCCATTGGTTCCCAAATTTTTGAATTTTGACTTTTTCAATGGTAAATTAATACTAATAACTTTTTAATTACAAATAAATAAAACTTAGTTTAAAGTAACATACATAAAACCCAATTTTTCACAGTAGCCATTACGAAATTATATTTAATATTAAAAAAATGAATAATTGTTAAGGATGAAGGATATTCGACTGACTACTTTAAGTTTTGAACGTGCGAATATACTATAAAAAATGAATACTTTTCAATGTAAACACAAAATACGAAATTGTCCAGCATTATGTAAAGATACTGTTCGATTTTACATTAGCTAATATGAGAAACTTAACAATTGTTATAAAAGATACTTCAGTTTGATTCAACCTTAAAAGTTAACTTGTTTAAATAAAGATATAACTTAACCATCACTCCTGTTGTGCACAAATGTGGGACTCAACACCGAATGAACAATCAAATGAGTATAAACTTGATATTATGATAAATAAAAAAAACACAAGTACTGATAATTATCGTTATTCCTTTACTTGATCCAACAATCCATATCTCATCATATCCAACGTGCCTTTAATTCACCTTCTATAATTATATAAACACTAGATAATTACATTTTCTATTTTAATTTATATGACGCAAATAGAATTTAGATAGTCAATTAATTTTTTTAAATATTTTGAGTAATAAAATTTTGAAAATACGAAGCAGGCGCGTGGACCACCAGTTGCATGGTTCTAGCCGCTTATTAATAGTTGTTACACCCTTTAATTTCAATCATCTTCACTCACACAATAATCATTTTTTTCATCTGCAAAAAAAAAGCTTAGAAATATTAAACGAAATCGAAGAAAATGGAATCATCGACGAGCAATTTGATGTTAACGGTGAAACTTCTGTTGATTTCAATCGGAGCAGTTTCTTCAGCCATTGCTATTAAATCCTCTGTTCCGTTGATTTTATATGAATTTCCTACGATTTGGTCCGGTTTGATTTCATGGTTAAAGCCTCCGTATCTCTACGTTTTACTCAACGGTATAATCATTATCATCGCCGCTACTTCTCGATCAAATCGTAAGGAACAACAACAACAATCCGGCGAGCAATCACGGTCCTTAATTTCTGCCGAAACGCCTCCGGTGTACTCAGATTTGGTAACGATTTCCAGATCTAAAATGTCGGAGTATGCGCCGGAACTGGTAGATGAACCGGAGGTGTTTGAGGTTGTGCCGTTGAATTCTATCGGAACGCCTCCGGTGAACTCAGATTCGGTAGAAGTTTCTACATCGGAGATGTGTGAGTATGCTCCTGAAGTGATAGATGAACCAGAAGTGTTTGAGGAGAAGACCGAACCGGTAATTGAACCGCTGGAGTTGGTTGAAGTAAAATCAATGGTGACTGTAGTGAATGAAAACCAAGGTGATAATGATGAATTTGTGAGTTCGAATTCGGCTTTTACGCCGTTGCCTGAAGTAGAAACGGAGCTAATTCAACGGCTAACGACTGAGAAACCGCTAGTTACTTCGAGGTTCAGTCATCGGAAACCGCTGATGAGGACGAATCCTGAAGGTACGAAAAATCTATCAATTTTTTTATTACATTACTCCGTCGGCCTAAGCATCTGAATATTCGAAAAAATTTCTATCTATATTTTCAAATGTTATAAGTTAATTACTTAATATCACTTTACTTTTACGAAGTAGATAAGTTAATTATAATGTGTTTAGGTTCAAAGTAAAGGATAAAAACCATGCCTAAAATATCTCGATTTTTTGAGTTTCTTAAATGAAGTATATCATGTTAGCACGTAAACTATTAGTAGTTATTTGAACATCCATTGTTCATGTGTGTTTCGAGGTATGTTTTTGACATGAAATATATAGATATTCAATTGAAATTGATCATAATTTAAGTATGTAAATAAATATACTCGTTTAAAAGGTAATCTATATATATTCTTATGTTTAAGGCTAATTTCATAAATAATTGAATTTTTAAGGGGTGAAATCACTAAGGGTGGCTAGAGTAAAAAGGCAAGAGACATTAGAGAATACATGGAAGAAGATAACGGAAGGGCGTCACGTGCCTCTCACGAGGCACTTGAACAAGTTAGACACGTGGCAACATCAGAATCAGAACCGGGGAAGTGAATCCCCGGTTCAAAACATTAAAAAAGCACTTGAACCATCACCTAGTCAAGATGAGCTGAATCGGCGAGTTGAAGCATTTATTAAAAAATTCAACGAAGAAATGAGATTACAAAGAGAACAATCATTACAACAATACACGGAGATGATTAATCGGGGAGTTTAAGTTAATTTAGCTATTTATACTATTTTTTATTTGTTAGAAAAGGTGAGAGTTTATTTTATTTTTTGTGAATCTGTGTGTATATACAGGGGAAAGATAGTGCAAATAGGGCTAGAGCTTATGTAAATAGAAGAATTGTAATATGTTCTATTATTCATAAACTTGAGATAAATGAAAATTTAGTTAGTTATATTATTCTTCGTTTTAATTTGTTTGTTTAATTTTGACTTAAATAAAATTTAAGAAGTAATAAAGATTGTTGAATCTTGTGATCTTGAACTCAATTAAAAGGTTTTCGGAAAAAAAGTATGTTAAAAAATAAAATAAATAAATCAAAAGAAAGAGTAAAATATCTCGATTATCAAGTCAAAATTTTTGGCACATCAAAACACTTGTTTCTTCTCGTGCCAACAATTTATCAGTGTCGATGTACAATGATTTGTGTGGTTAGTATGAAAATGTTGGTGATTTCACAAACAAAAAGTCATGTGTTTATGTTGAGACTTCAATAATTATAAATACTCGGATGAGATTGATGACACGAAATAAATTTCTAAATAAATCAATGAATATTGGTCGATGAGATGTGAAATTTATGTATACAAACAAAAATCTAATATTAATAGTTTGAAATTTGAAAAGAAAAGATAACTACACTATATAAAATATCAAAAACAAATCTAATGACCATCATGATTGTGATGCAATAGTAATATTATTTCACCTTTAAGCAGAGGTCTCATATTTGAGCTCTAAATATGAAGAAAATCATGTCGAGAATAGGTTGTACAGTGTTTTGATACCTCTTTATTCTTTCTTTTATTTACCCTTTTTATTATCATAGTATATACATGACTTTGTTTAATCACAAAAAAAAAAAAAAAATCTCCTTCAAGAGAAAAATACAAGCCAAAAAATGTTTTTAAGAAATGATACTAGGAGAAAAAACAGTAGCCAACCCTTGATCTACTTTTATATAGAGTTTGTCATATGTCATCAATGTCTTGTAATTTGACTTGTAAGTTCCTTTACCTCTTGCAAGAACCTCACCATCTACATCTATAATCCCTTCTTTTGATCCATCATCTAACTGTGTGCCAGGCTCCAGAACAAACGCTTTAACCTGTAGACGTTCAAATTAATTATAAAGCACGCATTTTATCAGTAGTTTCAACACATCACATGCATGGATCGGAGCAGGAAAGAGGTATTATGTCGTTCATATCTCACAGTCTCACCAAAATCAAATGATATTTCATGAGTTTGGTGTAGGAAGAAGAATCAGCAAAACACATGAGGGGGCGTGTTGAAACAAAATAATTAACTAATCAAACAAAATAATGTTGATATATTTCAATAAGTAACACAAAAAAATAGAGTTTGCTTGAGAGATGAGAGCTAGCAAATGGATGAAGTGACAACTCTACCTTGAAGTACAAGACATGTGGTGATTTTACATGGCTGCCTTTGTTCAACTCGGTCATCAATGATAGCAACGTTAACTTTGGACAGTCCTTTATCACGACCAAGTCCAAGTAACCATCTGAAAACTGCAAAAGTACCAAAGGGTTATGTGTGGGTTCAGGAAAAGGGAGGACCACAAGGGTCTATTGTACGCAGTAGTCTTACCCTACAAAAGCTTTAACCAAGTGACCTTTAAATCACATGGCAACAACTTTACCAGTTATGTCAAGGCTCCGTCTTTCAAGTAAAGGATGTACTAATAGGTACCAATTAAGTATATGTTCAAACTAACAAACACCAACCTTCGCATCAGGTGCCGCGAGAGCATCTTCACCTCCCCAAGGTACATTATGAAGCCAAACTGATACAAAAGGCCCCTCAATCTTACGGTTGAAATCCTTCATCTGCAAAGCAGGACCACAATATGCCTTGTGCTGAACTAAACTCGATTTGACTTCACTAATAGTTTCACCTTTCGGATCAGCTGGTTCTCCAAAAGTTTCATAGCCTGGTGCAGCCAGAAATTTTATACAACCATTGTACCTCCTAAGGCGGAATATTCGTTGTATTGCCTGATCAAATAGTATCAAACTAGAGTGTAAGAAGCATAATAATGATGCTTTAAGCAACCTGTGTACTTAAAGTACCCGGTACCACTGCCTTAAAGCAGAATTAGCTGTTATGCCATTATATGCCATTAAATATGATGATACGAACAAAATCCAATTTGACATTTAGAGGTAAGAGAATAATCACGAAACTCAAAAGAAACAGAACCTGAAACATACATAATAATCTATTCGAGCACTGCCCATCCATCTATACTTCTCAGACTCGATATCAATATCAGCTATAAGTCCTGGAAAACAAGAATCTTCAGAGTCTATATAAATCTCAGCTATAATTGTCTATTCTGATTCGTTGAGTACTTAATTATAGGACGAAACTTAAATCAGTGTCTGTGAAACCACATGAAAGAATGGAAGATGTAATACCCCAGGCGAGCATCAGCACACTGAAAAACCTGTTCTGCCCCTGTGAAATAGTAGCTACATCTAGTGATTGCTTGTGTCCTGCAAGAAACGAAGCTTCTTAGCCATAATTGATAAGGAAAGAGTAATTGAAACTTCACCATGCAGAAACTACAGGTTTTTTTTCTTTTAAAAGCCTAGTATTCTCCACCTCTAATAATAGCAAGTGTTGCATTGGACGCAGTACAAGATAGACCAACAGCATCTAGAAGAGACTTCGCCATGCCATTTCCGGTGCCTGTATTAAAATTACGACTCACAATTAGAAAGCAACTGAAAGGGTTTCTACTTTCTACATACCAAGCTTTTCGTAAAAGTTACTAACCAACCACCATGCAAATCATACTGTAAAAAGATTAACTCAAAAGCCAATGATATCAAAGGCACACATACACCAAAACTATTAGACACCGAAGTAGCTCTGAGTTCACAAGTTACAAGCCAAATATCTTCAAACAGTTAAAACTAGTTTACCAAGATTAGACATAATGCGTAGTGAAACTAAGACACGTTAGCTTGGTGAATTCCTTTTGTTGGAAGTACAGACCTTGATTAAACGAGAGTTATGTTTTAAACATTGGTGTCCGCACATTCAGGGCATCTAATTATATGTTGAGATGTTATCATCAATATATTGGTTATGAATTATGATTACAGACCTTAATTCTAATATGTATACTTGTGAAAACAATCACTTTGTACAGTAGAAAAACAATTCATAAATCACACATCTTATTTAATGTGGTTTCCAAGGCATTTGCAACTTATGACAAATAAAGAAAACCAGGCCTGATGCCAAAGTGAAAAAATGTCGAATTCCAGTGATAAGAGCAATCTTAAAAACATGGGACAAACAGTAGCCCATAAAAACTACAATGTTTAGGCAATATTACACTCATTAATTCTACCGATAAAACTCCCAGTTTATTGCCCAAACAAATCAGGGAGGTAGTTATGCAATATTAGGGGGTAAATCTGATGTAATCCAGCTAAAATCTACATACAACAGTGTGCATGATGTGATCGAAATGAGAGCTTGGTTTCCCACGAGTTGCCATATAAACTAAAACTAGTATGAAACAACAGACTAAAGCTTAAAACTGGTCCATTCTCATCCTCTATATATGATCGATTTGGTTGCACCATCATTTTTGTGCTGGAACTGGTTGCGTAGCATCTCACTTATCCTACAATGACCTTGAGGTGAAAGGATTGTTTAGTGTCCAACTTACCTAACCTTACATGTTCTTGAGACGCACCTCATTTTTATATTTCTGTCAAGTGTCGTTAGCTTGTTTGTCAGGGCTCCCTTACCTTCCGCAGGAGTTCTCTTAATCACCTGTCTCTCATTCAAGAAGTCTTTTATATTTGCTGACATTTCATGTGTTAGTATATCTATCCTACATGTACAGGTAATAGAAATGCGTAGCAGCACCTCATACTTTCCATTACTTGTCCAAGAATTATATTTGATCAATAATCCAGTAGTTAAGAAAACCATTTTTATTATTTGTATAAACATGTAAGAAAACTGGCTATGTAAGAAACCAAATTACTTGATATCAAGAAGCTAATCAGAATATGCAAAACCAGCTTAGCGTTAATTGAAACGAAAAAAATAAAAGGAGACAAACCTGCAGGTACTACTCCAAGAGGCATCTTTATTGCAGAATCCCAATCCTCTCTTTCAAGAAGGCCATTAACTACCTACTAAAAGTTGAAAAAATGGGAAGTGTGACCGTGTAGAATCATTGATATATTTACCATCCATTCACTACAAAAAAAACTTTTGAGCTGAAATATATACTTTGCTCATGAACCAGCTACTTTTCCTTCTATGCATCCCTAGCGTCAACAATAACAACAACATACCCAATGTGATCACAAGTGTGATTTGCGTAGAGTAGGATATACGCAGACTTTATTCCTACCTTCTGTCTTCTGTGGGGTAGAGAGGTTGTTTCTAATAGACCCTTGACTCGAAAGAAAAGAGAAGAATTTGACGCATGGCAGCACGAAAACATTTTGAACTTGTAAGAATCTTGAAAATCAATTTGCTTAAACGTCCAGTGATGCCCCTTTTCTTATATTGATAATTATTTAAAAGGTTCATGTTTGATCTCCTGTTTTGGATTCGCAGCGAATCAATTGATGTCTTGAAAAGAACAATCATCACCAGGAAGGAGAAAGTATTACATGCATTTATGATACTTCCGTCTTTGACATCTTCTAATGGGAATCGTGTTTCAAATAAAAAGAATCCATTTAGCTTTGTATCTAGAGAGCATAACGCCAATCCACAAACAAGTAAAGCCCTTCCTTCGACAAGTATACAATGACAGAAGCTCTTGAGCATAATTGTTCAACTATGACTGTGCAAACGCAAAAAGACGATAGGCTTGACCAACCAATAAAAGAATAATAAATAAAAAGTTGCAATAAGAACCTACCTCAACCAAAATTCCATCCCCGCTGACACAAACAACTCCATCATATCTCAGAATATCCAATGATTTAGCAACTTCCTTTGCATGTAGCTGATATTTAGTTTCTAAGGACAAAAATTAAGAATAAAAATCATATAAGAAACACGAACTAGAAGTAGATAGCAACCTTATTAAACGGAAAACTAGAAGCGGATGGAAAGAAAATTTAACACTGCAAACCTTGCACTGTATAGTCAATATTTGCATCGTCAAGTAGTGGCTTTACACTGTCAATAAAAATCTTTGATGCAGATCTCTTTCCGCCATAAGGATTCACAAACACAAAAAGTCTCTTTGGCCGACCTGAAATTCCATAAAGTCACATACCTCATATCCATCATATAAAGATCCATGAAAGTAAAAAAAAAATAACTACAAAGTCAGCCATTATAAAGAATACTATCAAAAGTTATGCTTTTACTAATATTCAGAGCCACTGAGTCTATCATTTTGAACTTATATCATCATTTTTGTTCAATGTGCTCATGAGAGTTCTAATTACAACTACAATTACATACGTCTGACGTGGATAGAATATACGCAAGTCTTACTCCTACGGTCCTACCTCATAAAGTAGTTGAAATTATCTGTACATAATTCATATAGTAGTTGTTTTCACTAAAGCAAAGAGAGATGCACTCAGATATTTACTAGATTCACTATCCAGTAATAACCAACCAGATCTTTACTTATATATCCTACATTACATTTTTACCAATTCTATAGTATCATTTTTATATAATACAAGCACATACTTTTACCAAAATCATAGCCACTTTCCTCCATGAATCTAGGCTATATACAATGACATAATTTTTGTACTATATGTCTAGTTAATAACCTCATTGTCTGTATACAGAGGACCCACACCCACATGTATTCAAGGTGTCATGGTCAGAAAATTACTCTGGTATATATATACTTTATATTGACTCCCTTCGACTATTTAAGTGAAAATTCAGGTTCTGCCACTACATATAACACCATACTCATAGCTTGTTTCAGCTAATTGGTTCGCAATTAACTATTTATACATATTTTACGGATTTTCTAGTACAAATATAAAGTTTAAGTAAAAGCTATGTCGAGTACCAGTATAAAAGTTAAAAGATTTTAATTTTTTGCATTATTGTGGTATTAAAGCATGTTATTTACTTTATTCTCAAGCTTTTAGGCATAGTGTGGATAGTTATTATATGTAATAAGTGCACAAAAGTTAGAACTCAATAAAGTGGGTTCTCTGTCGAGTGACATATTATTATGTTACAACTACTAAACAATAAATATAAGACCATTATCATATCACCAAGTACGTGACCTAATGATCAATGAAATTGGGTTAAGAGTCATATTTTTAGGCTCAACTTCTAGCGGAGGCAAAAACACTTACCAAGCGTTTGGTATGTTGTACAAGTATATATAGACCTTACTCCTAAGATAGTGCTACCTTATCCCTAATTTGCTTACAAGGTTAAAACAACGAAAACGACAAAACTACCCTTGACCTTGAGTCTCCTCAAACTCTTTTTCTACTCCCTGTGTCCCGATTTGTATGATATACTTTGATTGTGCGTAAAGTTTAAGAAATACTAGAAAATTTTATAATATTTCAAAATTAAAAAAGTACACCTTAATAGATATTTTGCCAAGTAAACGGGACCCAACATAGATAAAATATTGATAATATCTTTAAATATTTGTCAAAAGTAAGGAATTTTTCGTTCTTTTTATTTTTTAGAATCATACATATAGAAACTGCAAGACTACTAAATAAGTTCAAATAGTATTTTTCTCTCAAATAAACAACTTTTAATACAACAAACGAAACTTTTAATAAGAAATGAAACAAAATTTTAATAATTTATCTCAAACATAATTAATTTCGATATTGTGATCATGAAAAGGTATCTCGTTTAATTAGCGGAGATGTAAATAAAACTAATTCAAAAAGTAAAAAAAAAATTACCAAGTGAATCAATGAACTCTTGAAGCTTTTGACTCCAAATTCGAAGAGAATCCTCAGTTAACATTTCCAAATTATAACTCCTCCTCACAGTACCTTCAGTGTTCCCGCCGCAGCAAATAATTCCACCATCGTCCTTCTCCTTAATAGCCCTAATTTTAATTTTCGAATCTTCGACGGTAATCCCGAGAACCTCTTTCGCAATCGACAAGCGATTTTCACTCCATCGGAGTATACCTTCCTCCGCCGTAAACGTCACCGGAGTTTCAACTCCGTTAACCCGAACCCGGTCCGATAGAATCGGAGCTGCAGTAATGGGCTTCGTGTTACCCATAATTTAGCGCTGATTAATCTCACTCTCTGTTGTTCATGGAAGCTCATTTTTTTTATATATATATATAATTTTAAAAAAGCTTCTCTTTGAATTTATGCATAATTTTTGTTGTTTCTTTGTACATTTCCCTTTTTTAAATTTCGAGATTTAAATAAATCTGCTTAACTTTGATTAATCTTTTTAAACTGATAATTATGATAATTTATAATATATTTTTTTACGTAATTTAGAAATATATAAATTTCATTTCAAGAAAAATTATAAATTTCATGTACGAACTTTTTTTACTTTAAAAAATGGAGAATTTTTTACTTTTTTTCTTTTTCAATTATATTGGCAAGCTTAATATTGACGTTAAAGGTGATTTTAAATATAATAACTATTTTGATTATTATCAAAATATTATAATACTTGATTGTTAAATTAATTGTTATGGAATGAAGAAGCGATTAATTTGATGTGCTTTTTGTCTTCTTCTTTTTAAAATCCTCGCCATATTTTATTTTTTTCAATTGCTATTTTGATTGAAACCTGAAGATTAAAATTAAAAAAAAAAATTGTTAATTTGAAAATTAAAATAAGATGTAAATATTTTTATAGCTATAAATAATCTTACTAGGGATAAAATAGCAAGTCCAAAGCAAAAGCACCATAAAATACAAAAATATGTCAAAAAATACGGAGTATATAAATTGAAGTAAAAAAATATTTAAAATCATCGAATAATACAAAATAAGGGAGAAAAAAGAAATAACAACTCAATCACACTAAATTAATTATTATTAAACTTTTTATTGTTACATAACAATAAATTTAAATATATAATATAATAATCAATATTTCAAATCAATTGATTAGCAACAAGAAACCACCATCCAAACAAAGTACAAGAGGTAGATGTTTTTTGCACGATTTATTGACATGACTCATGAAGTATTCCTAATTCGTGCAAAATATAACATTTTATTTAATTTAAGCATGCTATTATTGACTTACTATTACTAGATATAATGCAATGTATATAAACATATTTAAATGAAGCTAATTGTAATAAACGGAAAAAGGTTATATCTACTTCTCAAACTTTTAGATTTGACGTAAAGAAACTCTTCATTCGCTTGATAATAATAATAGTAATATATTTAATGTAAATATACGAATAATATTCGGAGAGAATAAAGTATATAAATTTTATTTTTATTTTATAAAGATATATAAATCGTATCCAGACTTTAGACTCAAATATAAGATGAAGCTAGTAATTAATTTGTATGTTAACAACGACTTTGTTTATGTATATAACAAGTACAAGTGCAACAAAATTTATTATCCTTATAAATTCATTTTATATGAATATATATTAAAATCATAAATTACGCGATTTTTATTATATTATTAGGCATAAGCAAATCATGAAAAGATATTAAAAGCTACTTTATTTTTTAGCCATGGAATTTGCAATAGGGTTATCTATCAATTGATCGATTACAAATTTGGGTGTAATATAATTATTTTTGATATTATTGAAAATTCTAAAATGATATAACTGTGAAATAATAATTCATTACATTATGAGGACGTAAATTATTATAATTTTGATAGAAGTGAACACAAATTATTCGACTTTCCTCACTAGTTCAAAATTCAATCTCTTGTTTTGTAATAAGAATATTAAGTAAAAGAGTAAAAGCACAAAGAATATTTAATAATTTTTTTAAATAGACTTTTCATTCGATATTTAAAATTCGTATTAAATCTTTAGTTAAATTCAAATATATATACTGCTAAGTTTATTCAAGAGATACTTTCAATATAATCTTTTTCATACTTAAAACTCAAACTCTAAACTCCTTAAACTATAAAGCTCACTCAAAAAAACATATTTAATATAATTTTTCATACTTAAAATAATCTAAAATTCAAATAATTTAAAATTCGTATTAAATCTTTAGTTAAATTCAAATATATATACTGCTGAGTTTATTCATGAGATACTTTCAATATAATCCTTTTCATACTTAAAACTCAAACTCTAAACTCCTTAAACTATAAAGCTCACTCAAAAAAACATATTTAATATAATTTTTCATACTTAAAATAATCTAAAATTTCTAATTAATAATAAAACAATTTTATCGCTACACCTTTGACTTAAGTTGAAAGCATGTTACTTCATCATTTGCCTTTTTGGGTTGATAAAAGTTATATTTGGTGTAAAGATGTCTCTGATACATAATAAATAAAGCATAAGATAAAATAGAACATGGATGAAATTCAAAGAATGTTCTACGAATAAAAACTAGAAAGAAATATTAAGAAAGAGGGTTTTTATGCACTTTATATGTTTCGAGGTGAGATTTACTATTGATTTTATATTTAAAAAAATTATATTATAATTGTTTGAGAGACAAATAAATTATTTAATAATAACAAATAATAGAATGGACTTATATATATATCAATGACGAATATAAATTTTTTTGTAAATGGTGTCACTTTTTAAAATGAAAAAATGAATATATTAATATAGACTATATTCTTTTTTAAAAAAAAAAACACAATTATTATATTTTTTTCTTAAAAATAAAATAAAAAACACATTTTTCATGAGTTTTTTTTTATGAAATATATTCAAATTAATTTCCTTAAACATAAAAAAAAAATGTGTCTATGTAGAATTGACATACAACCTAGCCTAAGGAATTTTAACAGATAACAACCTAAATAACAAGTAGAAAAAAAAGTATCAAGTAGAAGAACCAATTTTGAATTTGATTTTCATATTTTGTTTTTATTTATTAGAAGACAAATTGTCATGAAGCCAGTAAACTTTAATTTTTGTAACTACTTAAGATAATTACAAAAAGAAAGAAGCAAACACTTATTTAAAGTGCTTCAGCCAGTAATTTTCTTCAATTCTCTTAATTTTCTCTGTAAAAAAAAACTATGTTCTTCGATTTAATTGTGAGAATAAATTTTTTACTTACTTCGAATGTATCGGAATCTCAACCGTACTATAAATTTGCGTTAAAAATAAAAATTACTCAGGTCGAGTGTTGATGATAGAGGTCGTATCAGATTTGATGGAGCTCAAACCAGAAGGTTGTTGCAATGTTGATGATTCAGCGTGAAAAGGCAAGCGTAAGAGAGAAGAAATCAAAACAAGAAGAAATGGTTTGTTTTTCTTAATTTTGAATTAGGTTTTAGTTGCATATTTTTTCCATTTTTGGGTACATTTTTTGTGTGAGAAGAAAAAAAAATCACGAAATGCTTGCCTTTTTGAATGCTTGATGATTTTATTTTATGTAAAAGATTTTTGCTTTTAAATCGAAGAAAATGACCGGATGATTCTACACAAGTGTTCAATATCTTTAAGTTCATAAATTTTTACCTGTCATGAGCAATTTCAGCATAAATATACTTCAAATAGTACCTTATTTGATTTCTAACTTGATGAAGTTTTTTAATTTACAATTTTGTAGATCTGAAAGGAAAAGGAGAGGGTTGGAAATAACAAGTGTTTAAATATTTCCATGATTATACTTTGGTGAAAACATTTTCACCAATGCAAAATGATTATTATGATGATACAATATTAATAAGAATATTAAGTATATTTCATTTGATAACTCGAAATCTCAATATTTAAAATTTTAAATAGATTTTGAGTTTGAACGTTTGCTACTTTTAATTAATTTTTATTCAACCCACAGGCCGATTCAATCTATATTGCTCAAGTCTCATAGACTAGCAAACTTATTCGATTGGACTAAAAAAGTTATTTTCTTAAATAAATTTCAAAAATCTTTATTCAACCCTATTATATTTTGAATTATATCTAGAACTCAAGGTTTAATTTGAGTCTTGAGAATGATGGGAACGGTTCTAGAAACTTGACTAATTGTATCCCTTATCAAATCCTTGTACGTATTCATTCATATTAAGAATTTTTTTGAACTTTTTATGATAAATTAATTATAGAATTAACTTAATTGACGTAGAATTCATAACTTTAATTAGAGTCTTGAGAATAATAGAGATGGATCTAGAAACTCTGACTACATATTCACATGAATTTTATATTTTCTATCTAAACCTAATACATATTTATAAAGGATATTTGCTAAATATTTAAATGTAAATTAATTATTATAACAAAATTAACTTAATATTAATCTAAAACTCATAGTTTAATTCGAGTCTTGAATGATGGAGATGGATCTAGAAGCTTGACTTCATATTTACATAAATTTAATAATTGCTTTTCTAAACCATATAGGTATTTATTAAGAACTTTACTAAATATTAAATTATAAATTAATTATAGAATTAACTTAAAATTAATGTAGAATTCATAGTTTAATTCGAGCCTTAAGAATGATGGAGACAAATCTAGAAGCTTGACTAAATGTCCACATGAACTTAATACTTGCTTATCTAAACCTTTTGAGTATTTATATTAAGAAATTTATTAAATATTTATTGTTAAATTATTATTATTATTATAAAAATAATTTAAAATTAATATTTATTTAACTCATAATTTAATTTGAATCTTGAAAATGACAAAGACGGATCTAGAAGCTTGACTATAGGTCTGTTCAAAATCGAATCGAAATTGAAATGCCGAACCGATAAAAAAGTTATTGGTTTATAGTATTGGGTTATTGGCTTAGTGGTCTTGATAACGGTTTTGATTTTTTTTTGTTATCGGGTTATTGGTTCTTAACGGTTTAAAATTTTTTCTTAATGGGTTAATCAATAATCCGCTAGCATTAAATAATTATATTTTACTCATTTTTATATATAAAGTCCTCAACTAGGTGTTTATTTCCTACTTTATCTTTTTGGTTGTCTAGGCTGGTTTCACTTGATTATTCTACAATGTAAAAGTGTTTGTTTTTGAGCAAGATGTACACTTGTAAGCTCAAGTACATGGGTTATTTTGTTGTCACCTTGTTCTAAGGATTTTTCACAATGTTTTTTCTTTGTGTCAAATTTAACGGTTTAAATCGATAACCGAATCGATAACGATCAAAAACCGATAAACCAATAACCGACAAGCCAATATCTTAATGGATCTATAACAGTTTAGCATCTCTACAAACCGATAACCAATAAAGCAACCCGATAAACTTCAAAATCGAACCGAACCGACCGATACACAGCCCTACTTG
Source organism: Solanum habrochaites (assembly GCA_027704765.1). Classification (NCBI taxonomy): domain Eukaryota; kingdom Viridiplantae; phylum Streptophyta; class Magnoliopsida; order Solanales; family Solanaceae; genus Solanum; species Solanum habrochaites. The sequence continues at coordinate 1,210,448 of JAKWJA010002491.1, forward strand.
ACTACATAGTTACATGAATTTAATATTGCTTAGCTAACCTTGTAAGTATTCATATAAGAAATTTGCTAAATATTTACTTGTGAACTAATCATAATTATAGAATTGACTTAGAAAATTAATGTAGAACTCATAAATTAAATCATTAAACAATAAAGGCAAGAACCCATTAGAACATTTTTTCTTTTTCTCCATAAAGAGTAATTGTAAAAGTATACTTTTAATAATAAGGTAGGTAAACCAACTCCAATTGATATAACATCTAGTTTTAGTTGAACTAAATCACAACTCAATTTTCTTGACCATATCTTATAATTTTTGTATTTATTAGGACCTAATTGTCATAATTTCAAATGTCATAGCAATATAGGTACTATAAATTTTTTATTACAGAAAAAGGGTCTAAAATATTTTTGAAGCATTAAAAATAATATAGAATTATCATTTATTTCACCTATTGGCTTCAAAATATCCTTTTCATCCACGCATTGACTCCAAATTAATATAAAAGAAAAAAATTCTTTTAAAGTGATTCTTCTAATAAATTTTTTTTTTTAGAAAAAATAACATTTCAAGTTTGATATCTCTTTTGTGTCTATGCAATCCTTACTTGTTAACTATCTCAACTCTGAACTCCCACTCTAATCCCCCAATTTCATCCACATAGTGTTTTAATATTATATCTAAATATTATCTGAATAATTATTTTTAAATATTAAAAAGTAAATAAAAAATTATTTTATTATTAATAATATTAGTACTATTATTACATTTTTTAGAAAATTATTTTCCAGCCAACCAAGTACACCTTTAGCTTCTACTTATATTACTTGCACACCTTTTAAGATCCAATCATGCAATCAACTTTTATCTTATCTTAAACTATAAATATAGTTATTTTATTTCATATAAATCACTTTATATGAAATAGAATCTCTAATCAAAACTAGAGACTCTTGATAAAATATGAATATGATAAAATGGATAAATGAACGAGTATTGATTAGTGACCAGTAAAATAAGTTGAATATTATCGAATTTCAATAAAGACAAATTAATTAATTGACTTCTTTTCATTTATTTAAGTTTGATGAATATGACTATCTCACGAGTATATATTATCAATAGAAAATGACATATATATAACATAAAATTAATTAAAATACGTATAAACGATCGGAAAAATAATAAAACTTGGGTGGTCATTACCTTGTGGCTCAACTTTTTATTGCCCCCACCAAAAATCTCAATCAAATAGATTTGACCCCACCTTGCAAATGGGGTGTTGGTGACCTAAATTTTCACCAATGAAAAAAAAAAATATTATTAGCCACACATTTATTACAATTCTTTTTTTCCATTTTGCAAATAAATTGACAACTATTTGTCCACCCCTCACCCAACCCACTAGATAGAACCAATCATAACATGTTGTACTTTCAATCACATTGTTTAATTTCATTTTAGAAAAAAAAATATACTCATAATGCATGAACATATTATGAGTATTTTAGTTTTAAGAATATCTAAATTTTATTTTTTAACATGATAATAATTTAAATGTATTATGAAATGGCATAACAATATATAATAACTATTTAAATATATTATGAAACATTAAGTAACGATGAAATGAATTAAAAAATAGTTTATACCTTTAACATTACTGTACATGCTAATTATATCTAAGGGTTTTGCACAATTATTACAACAACATTGAATGTGTGAGGTCTTGATAAAATATTTGAAATATTATCTAATAAAAAATTATTACATATACTCACTTTGTAATCGTGTTATTATGTTTTTTTCTTTCTTTTATTTTACTTTTGCTTATTATCTAATAATTAGTATATTTTAAAATTTTTCTTTTTGTAATACGAAAACGTTGGTAGAATATAGTCTATAAAAATCACTAACATAATCGATTATCATAATATGTATTCTTATCCAATTATATATGTCGAATACATAACCTCATTTAAATATATTATAAAATGATATAAAATGATATATGACAATTAATTAAATATATTTAAAATAATACGTAATAACTATTCAAATACATTATGAAACGACACATAATAACCATCCAAATATATATTATGATAAAGGGCATATAACAACCATTTAAATGCATCATGAAATTTGAATTTTTACTTTAAAGTTTGAAAAACTAATTTGGATAGATTATAAAAATTAAAAAAAGAAATTTTACATTATTACGTTTTACAAAAAATAAAAAATACTACTAAAAGAGATTTTTATACTTTATTCAAAATTAAAAATACTGTTTTCTATATATCTTTGTAAAATCGTTTTGAACAATTATTGAACTTTATATAAAGGGAATTTTTACAACCTTTTAAAGGTGTAGAACATGATAGAAGCTACCGACATACCAATGTGGACAGAACAACTCGCCCATACTTTTCCCAAAGGTTATTTTAAATTCCTTTTAATTTTTTGATATTTTTTTATCTTACTATTAAAATAATTTTTATAAATGGTACTCTTTTCACACACATCCTTTTACTCGACCATTCTTCCGTACTCCTCGTTTTTACCATGCTTTTTGCCCTATCTTCTTTTCTTCTTTCTCCCCCACCTTCCGCCTTCCTCCCCACTCATAGTCCCTCTTCAAATTATTAGACTAACAGGTGCATAAATGTTCAATAAAAATCACGTGAAAATTCACTCCTAAATTTTGTATATATAAAATTTTATTTGTAAAAATATTGACAAGAATTTTTAATCTAAATATTTAATCAAAGTTAAATTATTGTTATATAAATTGTGACGAGGTAGTATTAATCACAAAAACAATACCCTCTCCACTCCCCCTCCCTCTCCACCCCCCCCCCGACCCCCCGCCCCCCCAAAAAAAAAAAAAAAAGAATTAGAAAAATAAATCGACTTCTAATTATTTAAAAAAATTATGTTCACATATATAGTCAAATTAAATAGTTAAGGCTCTTTTAGGATCAATAAATGTCACATATTTAATTTTTGATTTTTTAATATATAATTTCATCTTAAAAAATTTAAAAAATTTAAGTCAAAATAAGTCAAAAGTAAATTGATAGACTTGAGAGTAATAAATACCACATAAATTTATATAATTTTATCTTAAAAATTTTAAAGAAAATCATGCCAAATATGTAGTCAAAATTAAATTAATAGACTTTCAGGCGTAATAAATATCACATAAATTGAGAGGATTAGTATTAATCACATACAATACCCCAACCCCTTCCCTCCCCCTCTCCCCCCCCCCTCTCCAAAAAAAAAAAATACCCCATTCATAAGAAATCACTAGAAAATTCGACTCCTAATTTTTAAATAAATAAATTATATATATAATTTTTTTCAAAATAATTGATATATAAATATAAGTCAAAAAAAGCCTTAATGATTCACTTTTACATAATATCATTCATATAAATGAAAAAAAAAAAAAGCAAAAGACCAAAATAGTTTTCACGTCGCATCACACCCCCCCCTCCCACCCCACCCAAAAAAAAAAACAAAAAAAAAACTCACATGAAAAATCGATTCCCTCTTTCCTATATCATGAAAAAAGAACTTTAACCCTTTAAAAGAAAATACTCCAAATAATTATAATTTCTTAGAGGCAAAGAAAAACAAAAGGAGGGAAAAAGAAAAAAGAAAAAAAGTTTTAATTTTTTCAAGAATCTGTGTGTATATAAGGAAAAAAAAAAGTCCCATTTGAGTGAACTGTCCAACAAGTGGAGGAATTTTGCTGTTTGAGGAAGGTGATTCTTGTTTCCTTCTTCAGAAACAACTGTTACTTCAATTTTATCAATTTAATTTTGCCTTCAATTTAGGGTTCTTTTTACAAGGTTTGATTCCTATATATATTATGTGGTTAAAAAACACAACTTTGATGTTGAGACAGAGTATCTATTAGGTATTGGTTGATTGATTGATTATGATTTGATGTTTTTGGTGATTTGGGTGTTTTTAGTTTTGCTTTAATTTTACAAAGATTTGATTTTTATGGTGTTAGATTGTGCTTTTAAGAGGTTGATTGGATTTTTGTTTCTTCATTGTTGGGTGTTTTGTTTATTTTTGCTGAATTTGGGGGAATGGTTTATGTCCATTTTCCAAAGATTTCATTTTTAGTGTTGGATTGTGCTTAAGAGGTTGATTGGATTTTGGATACTTTGTTCATTTTGCTGAGCTTGGGGGATGGTGGTCATGTTCATTTTCCAAAGATTTCATTTTTGATGTTGGATTGTGCTTAAGAGGTTGATTGGATTTTGGTTTCTGGATTTTGGATGCTTTGTTCATTTAGCTGAGTTTGGGCGGTGGTTGTGTCCATTTTCCAAAGGTTTCATTTTTATTGTTAAGTTTGATTGGATTATGATTCTTGGTTTTGGGGGTACTTTTTTATTCATTTTTTGCTGAGTTTGGGTGATGGTGGTCATGTACCTTTTCCAAAGATTTCATTTTTAGTGTTAGAGTTTGATTGGATAATGGTTCTTGGTATTTGGGTACTTTGTACATTTTGCTGAGTTTGAGGGTAGGTTAAGTCTATTTCCAAAAGATTACATTTTTAATGTTAGAGTTTGATTGTATTCTGGTTATTGGTTATTGGATCTTTTTTTGCTGAGTTTGGGGGTTGGTTATTAGAGTTTGATTGTATTCTGGTTATTGGATCTTTTTTTGCTGAGTTTGGGGGTTGGTTATGTCTATTTACAAAGATTTTGTTTTGAGTTTTTGGGGTCTTTATAGTTTGGTTCATTGACAAAGATTTCATTTTTAGTGTTAGATTGTGCTTAGAGTTTGATTGGGTTTCTGTTTCTTGATTGTTGGATACATGCTTCATTGTTGCTGTGTTTGGGGGTTGCTTATCTCCATTTACAAAGTTTTGGTTTTAGGTTCTTGGGTATTTATAGTTTAGTCCATTTACAAAAATTTCACTTTTTATTGTTAAATTATGCTTAGAGCTTGATTGGATGTTGTTCTTTTGGTTATTGGATACTTTATTCTTTTTGCTGAGTTTCGGTGTTGATTATTGGGATAATACTGATTGATTATTCGTGTGGATCTTGCAGTTGTTGTTATTGTGAAGACGAAGAAGGAAATGGCATTGGGGAATGATTGTGAGAATTTGGGGTTAGGCATTGTGAGGAGTACCTCAATTGGGCGAAAAAGAGTCACTTTATCAAACTCTGGTGATGTCAATTTCGTTTCAACGACACCAACGAAGAGAATCTGCAGCCAGAACTCGTTTTCAACAGACGACAAATCTGACCTTGAGACTTTGCCTAAAGATATCTTGGTTAGTTCATAATTTGTTTCCTTTTTGTGTTTCTTATATTTCTGTTCCCGCGAGGATCAATAGTGTTCCCACTTGGCCTACCGGTTGATTGTGGATGTTCTCAGCCACATGAACAAGCCTCCCTTGTCATCTTTCTTTTGTGCTTTGTGTTATTTATGCCAATTGTTCATGTTCATATTAATGCTGTCTCAAATGTTATATCGCTTTTATAGTTCAAGATAGTAACAGTATGTGTTTCCTTTTACACATTATTACGCAGATCAAAATAGTATGTCGAGCTGATCACGATGATTTGAAGAGTCTGTTTCATGTATCAAGGACACTTAGGGAAGCGGTAAGCTTTAATTATCATTGAAGTATAGTTATATATTTCGTAATTAATGAAGTGCTAATTAGTTGAATGAAGCATTGATGAACTATTCTTTTTCCTTATGTATGATCAGTCCGTGATTGCAAAAGGGTGGCATTTCGACTTCAGCACCCCTAAAAAGACACTTCCTTTTCGAGATGCTCTTGATGTGGAGGAGTTCGGTGATAACGATGAGGAAGAAAAAGCGCCTAATGCTCCAATGCAGTCGAAAATGGCAAGGTCTCGGTTTAACAGTAAGAAGCTGGCTGACATCTCTGTAGCATTGTTTACTGACAGTTAGGCCAAGGAAATTGAGGTATATATAAAACTCAAAACAGATTATGTATAGGTATTGTTATAGGAGAAACTCAGAAAGGATATCGTAGACGAACTAAGGGCTTGATTGAAAGCCCTTGAAGATCATTTACTGGCTTTGAGAATTGTTTTATAGTAGAAACTCAGAAAGGATATCGTAGACGAATGAAAGGGCTTGCCCTTGTAGATCATTTACCAGCTCTGTAAGTTGTTTTATAGTAGAAACTTAGAAAGGATATCATAGACGAACGAAGGGCTTGCCCTTGAAGATCATTTAGCAGGAAGAACGGATTGAAAGGTTCCTTTGACTATGACTTAACGAACTCTAGAAGGACACGAGTGGAGAATTGTCATTGGATTTGATCATTGATAGACGAAGCTATCACCTTATCATGCCATTCCCCTCATGGCTGAAAAGGAGGGGAACGAACGGACCAAGTACGATAACAAAGACGAACCATGGTTGACATAAAGCCATTGTTCTTTAAACCCTTTCATTGAAGATTAGCTATGGCTTGTTTGTTCATTGTTGATGAGTACATTTCATTAGAACTTCTCTTGTTTGTAAATATGATAACTTTAGCCTTTCTCATTTTACCAATGCTACTGTTTCATGTTTAATGGAATGCAAGTAATTTCTTTGCATGTATCTATAGTAGCATTCAAGTTTGCGTCTACCATTTCACCAGTAAGGCATCTTGAAAGTGAATCGTATTCCATAAATATGATATCTATGTAGCATGATATGTATGGAATATAAGTAGGGCATTCCCGCCTACCAAGCAAACCTCGTGGTTTTTGGTCACGATCAGCTAAAGCTAAAATTTTAGTCAAAGAGTATTCACATGTGGTAGAACGAACGAATAAAGGAAAACTGAAATCAATTTAATTCACCTTCCACTTTCTATCATGTTACCTTAAGACAATCATTTACTTTTCAATAAGACTATATTCTATTCGTGAAAAATATCTTTTCCATATCAAACACACCTTTCATTTCACGTCAAATTATGTCAAAAGTGTGCTAAGATCTATATCAAACAAAGTAACGCATTCAATCCTATTTAAACTTCACGAGACTTATCATTGTATTAAAAGTGAGCCAAAGGTATATATTGTAAAAAGTTTTTTCTACCTCGAGAAGTAAAGGTAAGATTAATATACATTCGATTCTTTTCAGACTTCACGAGATATATCATTTTAATTATATAAAAGGCATGTGACTTTTGTGTATACTGTCACAAGAAAAAAAAAAAGACAAAATAGGGAATCCTAAGCTAAAAAACAGGACAGATTATTTTTTTTCACTGTTCACGTGTGGCACAACTATTAAGGTGGTTATATGTAATAATTGCCTTAGGGAATAAGTTCAATTTTATTCATATTTCTATTTTTTTAAAATGAAATAAATTTGTTCTTCGATAAAAATAAATATTATTAAGCCTTGTTTTAATAGAAAATATGAAACGATTTGTTAAATAAAAATATTTAATCTAACAAAAAGATTACTCGCAATGAAGCTTTAACCTAAACCTATTTTGATGCTTTTACCATTACTAAAAAGATCAACTTTTGCGGTATTTCTTCCTACTAAAATAGCGAATGACATCAGTTTAAAAATTATTTGGTGAATGATATCATTGTTTTGTTCTTTAACGATGAATTTTTCTATCTTTAATATCTTTACTTATATCACTTTAAAAGTTACTTTATCAAAATTTGTATAATTTGATTTTGGTTATCAAAAAACTGATTGTAGTATCTATTATTAATTTTAATAAATTATTATTTTCAGTAACAACATCTAATTGACTCGACAATATTTAAGAATGTAATTAAGTCATCAATACAATGAATTGATGATAATGAGATTTTAAGTTCAAATTTTAAACAGAGATAAACAAAAATACTAATTATTTTTTTTTCTCAACTGCTTACCTTACCTTAGTAAACATATATAGTCATCTGATATATGTTACCGATGAATACTAATACTGATAAAATAGTGATTAGAAAAGTGACAAGTATCTCCTGAAATAATAAAAATAGTCAATATATTTATATATATAACAACTAAACAAGTAATTAATTAGTTCATATCAACTTTATTTCCTCTAATAATCCCACATGTAATGAATCATTTGTACCACTTAAATTTGATGAAAAAGTTGTATTATTGTATTGTTAAACACAAACGAATGAGTATTAGGCATGTGGGGTACAACTTGTTATAACAAGTAATAATTATAATAATTATTGTTTATAAAGATAATTTGCGGCCTTCATGCCATTTTTAAAGCCTTGATTACCTTTAATCAGTGATTAGTAAAATATTTGTCAACTTTACTAACACTTTCGGCTGACGCCTCTATAATTTGTTGGTACCAGGTGGGGGGGACCACGAGGGAGTACGAGCACTCATCTATTTTATTTATTTACTTCGAGTTGCGTGCGTCGGTTGGTTCAGTTCGATTTTAAATTTTAAATTTATTTATTTAATTTAATATTATTTATCGATCTGTAGTATATATGCTAAGTGAATTATTATAAAACTATTAAAATATCAATTTAGAAGTTATTGATGATCATTATCGATTTAATCGTTAAAATTTCACTCAGTTTAAAAAAATGTAAATCACTTATTAGAAAGAAGTTGACAGACCAAATAAACCAAGAATATAAGTTGATAGATAATTGTATCTTCTCGTAGCAAACATTGATATCTTGTACTTGTTGAATAAGTATGAGACTAAACGTTAGAAAAGAACTTTATATGTTAAAAAGATATAAGTAATAAGTATAATTTGCTAATTTTCTATCGAAATAATGGTTAACTCATTAATAAATAAACCAAACTGTTAAAAATCAATAACCCGATATAAAAAATTATAAAATAGATTTATAAGGTCAAATATATTCTCGTCGTTATTAATTAGTTGGAGTCAGATTTGCCCTACTCTTCAAAAGGTTTTAATTGGAGGGTGATTTGAACCTTTTCCATAATACAAAGATAAATTTAACTTTTTCACATAATTTAAGAACAAATTCGACATAAAAATATCATATCAAATAGGAATTAATCTCTAGTTCTTTAGGTAAATAATTCAACGGCCCATCAAAAAGTGCATCGTTTAACTCGCTTTTTATAGTATGAGTGTCAACTATAATATTATATCCATTTTAAAATATATATATAAAATATCTAATTTTATCAAAAATTCACAATATTACATATCTCATAATAAATTTGTCCACGCTTTTCATCATGAGTAAACGACTTGAACATGCAATGTGGATTATCTTTTAGAAGGTAAACTACATAAATTTTATACTTTAATCTGAAATTACAATTTATTTCAAATAAGTTTCTAATTAATTTTTAAAAAATTAAAAAATTCAGATACAATAATTGAAACTCGAATACATTAAATACTGGTTCAGATATATTAATATGTAGCTCGAATACATCAAAAACTAACTCAGATACATATTATGTTACTCATATACATTAAATACTGCTCGGATACATTAATATTCAACTATGATATATTAAGAAAATAAGAAATTTTGGAGATTTTTAAAAGTCATAGGGGATAATAAAAATAAGTGAAACAAAAAAGGAAAAATCATATGAAAAATACATTTTTAAAATAATTACGGATTTTAGCGATCTTTTTTTGGTTATTACCATTTATAGTCAAGATGTGATAAATCTGTACATATGTAACTCATAGTGAATATGTATGCACTAGTTCATTGTATTACAATTGTGTGATAAAGTATTATCTATCATTAAAACTTGTATTATATTTTTGAATAATAAATTTATCTTTGTAATATGTATTAAATTGTATTATAAATGAATTAAATGGTCAAGCCAAAAAAATATTATTACTATAAATCGATAAATATTTTTTTTTACTATAGTATACTTATGTAAGTTTCCCTAACGAAAAATGTGTGGCTTTCGGTATATACTTTTTTTTAAGAATAAATTCGCAATTAACTCACAATTATTAACATAAGTATTCAAAATACAACAATTAAATATTTATTTAAATTCGCCATAATTGCCAATATTTTTATAAAATAATATTCTACTATAAAATATTTTAGTATTTAAAATTAATTTTATTTATAAAAGAGTCATTATTGGACAAAAATACCCACTAATAACCGTTATAAATTGGGAAAAAAAAAAATATAATGTTACTTTTTTTTATTAGTAGTCAACTTTCTTCCTCACATTTTCATGTTCCTCACCTATGTCTCATGTCTCCGCTTTCAAAGTTTCGTTCTTTCAAGGTGCTAAATTGTTGCTCCCAAGAAATTCCTTTATTGTTAAACTAAAAATTATTATTAATTCAAGTAGTTTCTCGATTGGGCAGGTAATTTTCATCATTCGAAATCGTTTTTTGATTTGATGTTTAAAAGCAAAGCACCCCGATTATACACATTACGGATTTTTAGTCAAATTTTTTTAATTTTCATTCATTTGAATTTTTTAATATATTCACTCATATATTTTATAATTTTCAATTTTTTTTTTGTGATTCTCTTTAATTTTTTTTAGATTGTCAGATTGTAGAATTTCAGATATCATGATTATTTTGTTAATGTGAGTACCTTTTAATATTTTGATACAATTTTTTTATCTGATGTTTGAACACATTTCTATCATCATAACATACAATATAAAAACTAAATAGAATACACATAATATATCTATTATGAATGCATACAACTTAGGAAGGAAACATAATTTTAAGAGAAAAATAAAATATACAATACGAATATAATGCAACAAATATTTTCTCTTCACAATAACTACAAAATCATTGACCATGCCTACTTGGAAATGACTACAAACTAATACAGAAATACAATTTGATCATACACAGATACAACATGAAAGCTAGAAAATGAATATAACTAGACAATGACATACATATGAATGAATACTATTTACGAAACGATACAAAATTCTGGTAATAAATTAAATACATTTGAAAAGTATATCAAATAACATATGAAAATACACTGAAAACTAGAATGAATACAACAAATGACATACATATTGGAATGAATACGTTTACAAAGTATACCAAAAATATGGTAAATAAATAATACACTAAGAGAAAAGGTGTTCACAATTTGTAAATTTTTAAAAAAAAAATTAATAGATCAAAACTCTAAGGTTTTTCAATAATAATAACTAATTTTGAAAGACAATGACAAAAAATGACCTTTATGGAAGAAGGCAGAGACCACCGATTTTTTAGGTCTTATAATCTTTTGTAAAGAATAATAAGATTTTTTAGCAACTTAAAATATAATTTTAAATATCGTCCTTGATTTTCTCTAGTTTGGTTTGTCATTTCTTATTAAAATTGTGTTACATTAAATAAAAGAAAAAAATCTAACATCAACTCATACAAATTAAGATAGTGTCATTTTTTATAATATTTCAAGTTGCTATGAATCCTAGTAAATGTCCAAAATATTGTTTGTTTTTGACAAAAATTTCCCTTTTGTAAATTTGGCAGATTAAGTAATAGGCCAAATTATTATTAAGTAGCTTTGTAATCTGGGCCTGATTAAGAAAATAGGCCCAGATAGTTTTATTTGGACAATATAGGAGAAATAGATAGGCTTCGTAATTGTAAAGACAACGACTATGTATCTTACTATAAATTAAGAGTTGTCTATTATTTTTATTTAAAACAAATAAAATAAGAAAAAATTTATCTTAATTATATATATATTCATAATCGTATATTTATACCAAATATAGTGCTTTATTTATACTTTTAAATAATTATGTATCTTGCTACAAATTAAGAGTTATTGATTATATATTAAGGAAGATTCACCTAGATACACGATCTTTTGTTATCAAATACACTAAAATAGGGAGAGAGGTGAGCAAGTTATGACTCCTAGATGTACGTGAATCACACTAAATACATATATTTGTATGTATCTAGTGTGATTCACATGCATCTGGAATACTATATATATTGAAGAGTGGCGAGCGAAATGGAGGGATGCCAAGGAGATTTGTCTATGTATGTATCGCAAATACATGAAAACTTACTTGAATATAGTGTATCTAGAACAAATTACACCTAATTTTGACATTATATATCATGAGATGCATATATCGATACGTATCTAAACGCACCAAAATATGATAAGATTTGTAAGATTTCAAACTAAAATATATATAAGTAGTTAAATCCTAAAATAGTGAAAATTACGTAAGTATAACTCTGAAAAGTTTTCGTTTAGATAATGATATATATTAGAAATATTGTTTGCTCAAATATTGTTTAACTTTATAAATAAAATATTTAATCGTGAAAAAATTACAGAAATCTCAATTTTAAGTTTTCTTATTATCATTATCTCCTATTAGTTTTGTAAATTTTCAAAATTCGTCATTTTTACGTATCAGATCAATATATCAACACATCAAATTAATGTATCTCATTTATCAGATTAATGTATCTCATGCATCAGATTTAGTGTATCATGTATAAGATGTACATCAGATTAATGTATCTTGTATAAAATTTAATATATCTCATGCATTAAATTAACGTATCAATACTTATATTATTGTATCAGTTTGAGAGATTTCTGTAATTATAAACTTATAGAAGACAAATGATAATTTTATCTTAAAAATATATAATTTATGTCCTTTTTAAATTATTAAGTCTAACGTTTACTCCAACGGACCTTTAAATGATTGTTTAAAAGATTATTGTTATAATTAAAAAAAGTTCATTTGTTAAACAATTATCATAAAAAGAGATCGGCTAAAAAAAATATGCTTTCTGAGCAATGTTGCTATTAATTTCTAAATTATTTAACCATTAGTGAATTTATTACACTTTTAAAATTATGAATCGAAAACTAAATATTTTAGAATTTTTTCTTATATAATTATTTATATTCAGTATTAATTAATTTTTTTTGTACTCCTAACTAAACGTATGCTATTACATTTAAACCTCATCATAATAGTTATTTATTATAATAACATTTGTGTAAATAACCTGTTTAAGGATTATTTTTTCACGTTACACTATATTTTATTTTATTTTTGATTCTACCTATAACAACAATTTAACACTTATAAAATATAGGGAAAATTATATATAATAGCAAACTAATAACCTAAAATAAATAGAATAGCTAGGGTTTGATTTAATTGTGCTCAATAGCAAACGTTAGCAAAAATTTACCAGAAGTGTATAATTCCGCTCGCCTCTTCTCGCGCTTTAGAAACATAGAAAGTTATATTCCTTTTATGTTTTTGTATAACAGCGAGAGAAAATTGTATATACACATGCAAAAATATATACCTTTCGTGTTATACCTTAAATTATACAATAACCACAAACTTTACTTCAAAATATTGGCAGGAAAAAGGGTCAACGAATATACAATTGCATGAAATCATTTTCCTACTTTAATTACAACCGAAGTGTATATATTGGGGTGTTTCTGTTTTTGTATACAGCGAGAGAAAACATAATATCTTTCTTGCTATACCCTTAATAATGCAGCGAAATAGGCAAGTAAATTATACAATTGTGGCATTTATCAATTGCAGTGAAATAGGATACGAATTATACAATTGTCAGGGAAATACGCCAGCGAATTATACATTTTGTATATGTAAGCGAAAAATTTATACAGTTGTATTATTTGGCTATGGACGAACATTATGCAAAGTTTGTTATATGCATACAAATATAAATTTTTATTTGCTATATGTGACAGTTGCCCTAAAATAATATCACACACTTCTTTGTAAACAATATAATTACCTTTTTATAATTAACATATTCAACTTTTTTTATAAAAAATATATTATGCATAAAAATTAAATTCTATCTTTTTAAATTCTGTCCTTATAACGAGGTTTGACTGTATTCGAATTCCAACTTTGATAAAATCGTATATCTATAAAATATTATCTCTTAACTAATTAAGGTATGTAATTAACTCAATGACTAAATTTGATACGACGGTGGATCATAAATTCATAATTGATACTTAATATTGCTAGGACGGTTGTAACGCGTCTAATATTACGTAGCTTTAAAGATGGTAAAGAAATGACAAGTTTTAAAATCGAATCGAACTGAATTATTTATCTGAAAAGAATATTATTGATTTTATGATAATAAGTTATTAGTTGAACTAAAAACTTCAATTTTATTTTTATCGAGTCATTAATTTTGTATTAGGTGTTTGAATTTTTTTGCTTAACGAGTTAATTGATAATTCGATAAAATAGATTAATCATATTTTACTACTCCAATTATTCAAATAATATGAAAATTAATTTATTCAGTTTGTATCATACGTTATGCTTGCTATTTTGAAACTTGATTTTCAAGTGTAAATTACTTGATAATTTTTGGAATACCTATCTTATATCAGTTATCACATTGTTTATAATTTTCATATGTTAACTCAATAACCGAATCGATAACAATTCATAAGCAATATCTTACTATCCTTTAGCGATTTATTTCATGAATTAATAACCTTCAAAATCAAATCAAATCGATCAATAGATCTTGGTTGATAAGTATTCCTCCATTTTTAATTTAATGTTTCAAATTCGACCCTCGAATATAAAGTCGCTTTTGATGGTAAACTATTACTACATAAATATGGATTAGTTGTGTTCCAAAAAAAAATACCGAGTATCATATGAAAAACCAAGAAAATCATTCTTTGAAATAATCTATTATTTATTAATACACTACAACGATAAAAAATACGTTTAACACTAATTAAGCCAATATCATTGCATACAAAATCGCATTTATATAGATTGTTTAGTATATTATTATCGTAAAATCCTTTATAGCGATGTCATTACTCATGCCTAATGATGTATCAATGTTTCGAATTATTGCCACGTAGGTGACAGTTCACTATCCAAAATATTAATTAAAAAAGATAAGGATAAATTTTTATTGACTAATTGCTGACGTGTACTGTCATTAATTAGTGTAAATTCTTTTGTTTGACTTAATTACTACTTCTTATCCCAACTACAGAACCCAATGAAAAATTATGGATAATCTTTCAAACATTTAAATTACTTAAAAATAATTTTTCAAAAAAGAAAATAAAGATAAGAATCCTTAAACAACATGTTTTGTTATATTGATTAAATACTTTACATTATCGATATATATATGAATTTAAAATCGTTATTCAACTAGCTTACATTTTCTATAACGTGGTTAATAATATTTTAATAATTACGTTTGTAATAATTCAGAAGTATATTTAATTTTTTTATTTTTTAAAAAGAAATACTAAATATATTTATAGTGATATAATAATGATAATACAGTGAGAAGAATAATATAGAAAAAAAAATATTAGTTTCATTAAGAATTATTTTGTGAAGTGAATAAAGTTTATCCTCTTTCATAAATATTTTCCTATATTAGGTTCATATATCTTGATATTTATAGAAAATAAATACAATATTTTTACAAAGTGCATCATTACTTTTTTGGTAATTGGTTCACTGTACAATTTTTTTTGACAGCTAATAATAATTAATAAATTTAAATTAAACTTGACAGCTAAGTAATAAAATTTGAATATATCTGAATATATATTTTTTCTATATATACTCCTATATTGACTCTTCATATACCCTATATTCTAACTCTTTTCTTCTTTATTTTTCGAATTTTTCTCTCTAAAAACATATAATTCTTAGTACTATAGTTTTTATTATTTGTTGAAAAAAAAAATATGGCTGGTGGTGGTGGAATTAGTAATGGAAATAATGGAAAAGAATATCCTGGAAATTTAACTCTTTATGTTACTATTACTTGCATTGTTGCTGCTATGGGTGGATTGATCTTTGGTTACGATATCGGAATTTCTGGTACGTGTGAAAATTTAAAATTTAGAGTCAATCGATTTATAATATATATATATGTATATGATGTATATCTTTTTTTTTGTGTATGAATATGTTATTTGTTTGTTAACTTAAGAGTCACTAGATTTAGAATATGTATATATTCTCTTTTGTTTTTTTTATGTATTGATACGTTTTTTTTAAAATTTAAATCTATATTCTATCTTGAAGAATATGAACTCACAAAATATTGGATTATAAATTTGCTTTTGTGTGTGTCAAACATTCGTGTACTTATATGCTATATTATTAGAGAATTCGAATTACATAACTTGTGTTATGAGAAAAATATTGTCTCACATGTGTTTGATTCTCCAAAATATATATTTTTGTAAAAAATTATACATATATATATAATTGGAGAATCTGAATAGCATAACTCGCGTTATATTAAAAAAAATGGTGTACTTATAATCTATGTTGTGTGGATTCTCACTCATCTAGATAGACATTATCAGGAAAATTCAAGTAGCATAACTCGTGTTATATGAAAAAAGAGGAGAAAGTGCGTACTATATTTTGTGTTGCTCGGATTCTAACACATCTAGATTGACATTATCTGGAGAATTCGAGCAACATAACTCGTGTTATATGAAAAGAAGAGAGGAATTGGATTCTCACACATCTAGATAGATAATGAGAATTCGAGCAACATAAATTGTGTTATATGAAAAAAAGAGAAGAAATTGCTTACTATATTTTATGTTGCTCGGATTCTCACACATCTAGATAGACATTATCAAGAGTATTCGAGCAACATCACTCGTGTTATATGAAAAAAGGAGAAGAAATTGCACACTATATTCCATGTTGCTCGGACTCTCACACATCTAGATAGCCATTATCTGGAGAATTCGAGCTGAATTAAAAAAAAAGATGTACTTGTGTTCAATGTTGTTTGAATTTGGTCACACATCCTGTAAGCATTATTGGAGAATCCGAGCAACGTTTGATGATGTTTGTGTGTTTTTGGAACAGGTGGAGTGACATCAATGGACACATTCTTGGGCAAATTTTTCCATTCTGTTTACCTAAAGCAAAAGGCAGACACATCAACAAACCAGTACTGCAAATTTGATAGCCAAACACTAACTATGTTCACATCATCATTGTACCTTGCTGCACTATGTTCATCGGTTGTTGCATCAACTGTTACAAGAAAATTGGGAAGAAAACTTTCAATGTTGTTTGGTGGTATCCTGTTTTGTGCTGGAGCTCTGATCAATGGTCTTGCTAAGGATGTTGCTATGCTCATTGTTGGAAGAATTCTGCTTGGTTTTGGAATTGGTTTTGCCAATCAGGTGATTTTTTCGCGATTTCAGTTCGCCACGTGACATGTTTTCTTTTGTTTGGTTAACATGTTTCCGTAGTTCTTGCTTTTGATATCTATCATCATCATATGTTGTTTATTGCGTTTCGATTATCACATAATTTTGCTGGTGTTATTGTTCCTTGTATGCTCTGCACTGCTTGCTCTTTATTGTGTTTTTCCTTACTTTACTTGTATTTGTTACACTTGAATCGCGTTCTTTCAAAAACAACCTCTCTACCCCAATGAAATAGAGGTAAGGTATGCCGTTTGACGGTTGACCCGAGTTGTGGGATTTCACTGGATATGCTGTTGTTGTAACATGTTTTTGGTAAATTTGTTATGCAGTCTGTTCCTTTGTACCTATCTGAAATGGCACCATACAAGTACAGAGGAGCACTTAACATTGGTTTTCAATTGTCAATAACAATTGGCATACTTGTAGCCAATGTGTTGAACTTTTTCTTCGCGAAGCTTGACAATGGATGGCGTTATAGTCTAGGTGGTGCGATGGTACCTGGATTGATCATAACTGTAGGTTCCCTCCTCCTCCCAGAGACTCCAAACTCTATTATTGAACGTGGAAACAACGAGGAGGCTAAGATGAAGCTCAAGAGGATCAGGGGTGTTGATGATGTAGACGAAGAGTTCAATGATTTAGTCGTGGCTAGTGAAGCCTCGAGGAAAGTTGAACATCCTTGGAAAAACTTACTGCAAAGAAAGTATAGACCACATCTCACTATGGCTATTGCTATTCCATTTTTCCAACAACTTACTGGGATCAATGTGATCATGTTTTACGCCCCCGTCTTGTTCAAGACTATAGGTTTTGGTGCTGATGCTTCACTTATGTCTGCTGTTATTACTGGTATTGTCAATGTTGGTGCTACCATTGTCTCGATCTATTATGTCGATAAGTTAGGAAGAAGATTTTTGTTCCTTGAAGGTGGAATTCAAATGCTCATCTGTCAAGTAAGTTTCAAATCTCATTCTCTTACCATAGTTTCATTGAAAAACGTTCTGTTCCCATAGCTTGAACCTGTAACATTTGGTGTACGTGTTATATACATGCAATCTCACCTCACTTGCTAGTCACATGACAACGCGATTGTCTATTGCAGATAGCTGTGGCAATATGCATTGGAACAAAATTTGGAACAGATGGTTATGCAGGGGAATTACCAAAGTGGTATGCAACATTAGTAGTAATATTTATATGTATTTATGTAGCAGGATTTGCTTGGTCATGGGGACCTCTAGGATGGTTAGTTCCAAGTGAAATTTTCCCACTCGAAATTCGTTCAGCAGCACAAAGTATCAATGTATCTGTCAACATGATCTTCACATTCATAGTCGCGCAAGTGTTCTTGACACTATTGTGTCACCTGAAGTTTGGTTTGTTCATCTTCTTTGCGTTCTTTGTATGTGTTATGACTATTTTTATCTACCTCTTCTTGCCCGAGACGAAGAATGTGCCTATTGAAGAGATGGCTGTTGTGTGGAAACAACATTGGTTTTGGTCTAGGTTCATGACTGAAGTTGATTATCCTGGAGCAGCAGCTGATGTTGAAATGGCAAAAGGGAGAGCAAATTAGTAGACATATTTTATATATTATATAGTAAGGTATTAGTTTGACAAAAGACAATATATGTAATGTTTTGTTACTTCAAACAACATATTTTGGAAGTAACATTGAATTTTGTAGTCAATTTGTGGCAAATTTTGAACTACTTCCTATGCTCTTTGAGTTAACTTGTCGATGGCAAATTTAATATTCTTTATTGAAACAGTCTAATTATCTTTACAAAATAAAAAATAAATTTATATACATGCTATCATCTTCGATTCCATTTGTAGTTGTCAATTTGTCATTTGACTTGTCTTTTCATAAAAAAAATTTATGGGTTTTTGACTTTAAAAACCGATAAATAAATTTTAAAAAAAAAATAATAACAAAAAGGCAGACATATTTCTTGATTTTTTCTTGGAGAAGAAGGCAAGGGTTGACCCCAATCTTGTCTAAACATACAAACGAAAAAGTAAGTTTTGTTTTTATAAAAACATATGGAAGAAATATTAACATATAAAAATTAATTTATGAGTCATTTGTTCTAGTTTTTTCTTTCTTCAAAAAAATAATAACATTAATATATAGTTTTACATTTAATTGACTTTGTTTTTTAAAAATTTTGAATACTTACAAACTTTTTAAAGTCGAATTTAAAGTAAAAAATATATGATTAAATATAATTTACATGTTTTTTTAAATTTAAGTTAAATTTAATACGAGTTATAAATTATAAATTCATCCAAACATATTATAAATATATAAACATATGAATAAATTCATCTATCTTATTTTGTATTAAATAAAAAAAAAGTACTCCTACAAAGATCTCTTATGTATTACTTTAATTTTCGGCCTTAATTTTTTTTATGTGCAAGAATATAATTTCCATAATAAATTTGTTACTTGTCATAAATTCAATTAATCCCAAATATTGAATAATAAATAAACATAATCCTTTATTTGTCATAAAACCAATTAATCCCAAACATTGAGGAATAAGTAAAAAAAATAATGCTTTTCAATTTAAATTAAGATCTTTCGTGTTATTCAAACTTTTTTATTTATAAAATTAAAAATCTTTTCGATTAAATTTATAAAATATTATAAAACGAAATAAATTTCACCAATTTCCTCCTATCAAATACAATAATAACTAAAACAATAATAAAAAACAATGATAAAAGAAAAATAACTTTAATCAAATATATATTATTATTATTTTAAAAAACTATATAATATTGTATAAATGGCTAATTTCAAATTAAAATTGACATTTTTTTTTTAGAATCTCTTGAATCTTCACCCCCATGTGGTGAAAATTGCCCTCTACCCCAAGATCCAAAACTAATTAATTTATTTATTTATAATTTCTTATTTTCTCATATTTATTTATTTTTTCCTTTTTCTTCTACGCCGTCTAGGTTTTTAACAAAAAAAAAAAATCAATTTATTTTTCTTATAGCTAAATCAAAATTGTCCAAAGGAGAAGCAAAAAAAAAAGAAAAAAATCCTTTGTGACAATGGCTTCTGGTTGTTGTTGTTGGTCTTCAACAATAATTTACCCTAAATGTTCTTCGAAGCTGTTGTTCATCACCACCTGCGTACGTTAGCTTCAATTGAAACGACCCCAAACATTCAAAAATAAATCTTTTTTTTGCATCGTCATGTCAAGGTTAGTTTGAGAAAAGATGCGGTTTTGATTTCTAATTTATGGTTTTTTTTTTATGAATTTTGGATTTTTAATTTGTGGGGTTTGGTTATTTTGAGTTTTTAATTTGTGGGTTTTTTTTTTTTTTTTTTCAATTTGTTGTTGATTCTTGATGTTGTTTTCAATATTGGGTATATAAGCAAAGTGGTGGGGGATGATATGAACCATAGTCAAAAGTAGATGGGTAAAGTTGAAGCTTTTTGTTTTGTTTTTAATGGTGGTGTCTGGGCGAGTTTATGCGTAGCTGGACTGATTCAACGTACAGAGGTAGCTGTGTATAGGAACGTTTGGGAAAATCGGAAGAAATCACCTAGTATTGTTTATGTTTGCTGGGATTTGAACATGATGCATCATGATTCTCAATACACCTTGTTAAGTGAAATTGGAGTTTTCCTCGCGACAATGATACAGTAGTCTGTGCTATAGCTCTGTAACATAAGGGAATGAATTCATCATAGTTAGATTGTTTTCATCTGATAAGAATGTTATTGGTTATTTGGATGTCTCGGTTGCTATTGTATATTGAGACTCAACTAGTTAGTTACTAGCTGAGGTAGTGATTTTAAGTGGAAAGTTTGTTTTTATTTTGGATTAGTGTGGGATTTGGCTTTAGGGGAACACCTTCCCTCTTTAGTTTTCTAGGCTTTGTATTTGATCCATTGAGCTTAGTGAGGAGAAGTAGGCACCAATGATGAAGGTAGATGCCTGCATATAAGTGAAAGAAGCGAATTTGTTTGGATATGAATGAGCAGCACCATAACAAATGTGGTCTGATCTCAGCAGAGTCCGATTGTTAGGTCACTTAGAAGAAGAAGAGAAATGAGTGGAGTGTATGGAATTACTTTAATACCAAATCTCCACTGCACTACAAAAAAAGAATATGGTAATGTAGAAACGTAAAGGAAGAAATGGAAGAGCAAAATTCTAAAATACAATGTTGTTCTGGAACTCCTGTTTTATCTCTAGACTAGTCCAGACCCTTAAATAACAGAAGCATAACCAAGGTAAGTTTGTCAAACTACGCTGCGTTTTGCAGAAAGATTTTTAGCAATCAATCAGTTGACCCTATATACTAGTTATTTTCCAAAGCAATAAAATTGAAATGGAAGATGTTTTGAAGATAGATCCAATTCCATCCACAGTTAAATGGAATTGTATAATATCTCTACTTTTTTGGTGTAAACAGCTTTGTATAGATGATAGACCAGATTATAGATTTGATAGGAAATCTGTAATTATTCCTTTTTTGGAGGTGGCCTGCATACCCTTAATTCTGAAGAATTCAACCTTACCAGTGTCAAAAAAAATAAAAATAAAATTGAATCCTTATGTAGAACTTATTGATCAGTATTTGCTAAAAAATCCACGCTTTTGTATGGCATAGCTTTACCTTGTTTTAAGAGTAGAGCCTACAAAGACCACAAATTTGTGTTTGACCTGGATGGGAGGATATGAGAATTTTTGGGGCGCGGAGGGGGGAGGGGCGACCATTTGACCTGGATGGGAGGATATGAGATTTGTGGGGGCGAGGGGGGAGGGGGACCATAAGAAGGGTTGATTGACAACCACAAACCCTGTTCAATCTAACAAGTGGAGTTTGGGGAGGGTAGGATCTATGCATACCTTAACCCAACCTTTATGGGGAAGAAGGGTCCTGTGACATTGTCAAATATTTTAGAGAAGTTAAAACATGGAGGGAGCATAGGTGTTCTTGAGTTATTTTTTATTCCATTGGTGATATCCCAATGGATGTCGTTCTCGCGTATTGATCACTTTGATAGTATTTAATTTACTTTTGAATGCCTTGGTCTTTTGTTATCTCTGAATGCATTTTGTAACTCGCAAGTGTACTTTTGACTGTTAATGCAGATTCTTTAGAATAGCTAGTATTAAAAGAGTTGCACAATCCCTTGAAAAAAGTCAGAGAAGCACCTATTTAGGAGAAAAACATGGATTGCTTGTTAGGCTTGGGATATGTTCTTCAAAGTACAGATTTTATGGACAACACACATCTTCTGCTAGAGGAAATGCTTCATTTACTGGGCACAAAGTACAGAACAGTATGTTCAACAATTTTCACAAGATACAGTCAGCCACTTCGTCGAGCAATCCTAAAGCACATCATGCCCGACTTGCTTGGAGGAGGTTCTTACTGATTTCTTTTTACAGGGGAAGAACTTCTATTCCATTAAGTAGAATTGCTCAAGCATTTAGTTTGGCTCTATGCCGCTCTGCAGTTGTTGTTCCTGGTATATTTGCCTTAAGATATGGAAAGAATGTAGCAGTGGCAGAGGCAGAGGCCATGCCGGTTGTGGACCTTTCCTCGCCAAGGAATACATTTTATCTACGTGCACAAGATAGTCATGTCTTATTTACTCGACTAATCCTTTCAGCATTTGAAGGTGCTGTTCTTTTGGTGAGAGCTTTTTATTTGGCAATCCTGTTCTCTCCAAGCATTGCAATGGCTCCATTTGCAGAAGTCCTGGGACCCAGGTACAGGAAAATATGGCTTCAGGTTGTTCACCGGACTCTTGAAAGAGCAGGTCCAGCATTTATAAAATGGGGCCAATGGGCGGCTACACGGCCGGATCTGTTCCCAAGAGATTTGTGTGCTGAGCTGTCAAAGCTTCATTCAAAAGCTCCTGAACATAACTGGGCCTACACAAAAAAAGCTGTTGAAAAAGCTTTTGGTCGCAGGCTTTCCGAGATTTTTGACAATTTTGAGCAGACCCCTGTAGCATCTGGAAGTATAGCTCAAGTGCATCGTGCTTCCTTGAAGTCTAGATATCCTGGTCGCGAGAACAAGCCCATGAAAGTGGCAGTCAAAGTTAGACACCCTGGAGTTGGTGAATCAATAAGAAGAGACTTTGAGATTATCAATGTAGTTGCAAAATTGTCAGGGTTCATACCATCACTTAAGTGGCTTAGATTGGATGAAAGTGTCCAGCAATTTGCTGTCTTTATGATGTCACAAGTTGACCTAGCAAGAGAAGCTGCCCATCTAAGTCGTTTTATTTATAATTTTCGAAGATGGAAAAATGTCTCTTTCCCTAAGCCTGTTTATCCATTAGTACATCCTGCCGTGCTGGTGGAAACTTTTGAGGAAGGAGAAAGTGTCGCCCACTATGTTGATGAACTTCAGGGTCATGAGCGACTTAAGAGTGCTCTTGCTCATATTGGAACTCATGCCCTTCTCAAGATGCTTCTGGTATGTTTTTCTTGATGTACTTTGTTCGAATTACTTATATTATCATGGATTTGTTTATGGCTCATCATATAGTAATTGGTTCCTTAAAATTTGTCTTTTTTTTTTTTTTTAATTATGTGCCATGCAACAAAGCGTTTATCTTTTTATTTTCCTTTCAAAAAAGCAACAATATACCTAATGAAATCCCACAAGTGGGGTCTGGGGTTCCCAAAAAAGCAAGAAGCTAAAATTTTAACCCGTGATTGGATCCAAATTAGGTTCTACATCTTGTTACTTTCGATGATCCTTCTTTTGTTTCTACTATAATAAAATAATTGGATTTATTCAAAATAAAAATAAGATTCTCAAATAGTTCTTCACATGCTGAAGACTCCGTTAAAACATGACATAAAGCTAATTTGATATTCCTTAGTATTATTGATTCCTTTTTTCTGTATACATAAATCTGAGATGAGTATTGGACTCATATATGGGTCTATGCACTCCAAGGGGTTGTTTGGTAGAGTGTATAAGAATACTACTCAATATGGTGTACAAGTAATGTTGGAATTAGTTGTGGATACATGAACTCAAACGTGTGGCCTAGTGGTCAATGAAGTGTCTGAGAGCTGAAGTTTCAGGTTCAAGGTTCAAGACAAAAACACTAGTGATTCTTCTATTATGTTCTAGCCTTGGTGGATAGAGTTACTTGGTACCTGTTGCTGGTGGGAGGTGACACGTATCCCGTTGAATTAGTCGA
Organism: Solanum habrochaites; assembly: GCA_027704765.1. Classification (NCBI taxonomy): domain Eukaryota; kingdom Viridiplantae; phylum Streptophyta; class Magnoliopsida; order Solanales; family Solanaceae; genus Solanum; species Solanum habrochaites. The sequence continues at coordinate 1,234,928 of JAKWJA010002491.1, forward strand.
GGTGGCTTGGTCACCCGGGCATCAAAATTTTTTTTTACTTGTGGTTACCTCCATCTCAAGAAGTAATGCTGAGGTTAGTTGTGCGGGTATCATTTTTTAATGATTGTTTGGGTTGTATGAAATGACTAGGGTGTATTAGAATAGGAAAGTATTGAATAGTCCTATTAGAATAGGAATTATCCCCCATATTGTTGTTGTCATAGTTTACTATGTATAAGATAGTATGGAATAAAGTGTGTATTAGTTATACATAGGTTGAGGACACTACCAAAAAAGGGATTAGATAAATATCGAAGCTGATGAATGTATTATTTTCTCTAATACCTCCTACCAAACGACCCCCAAGACAAAATAATGTTATATGTTTGTGCAAAGATACCCTATATGTTTTTGCTTGATGTCTCCATTCATTATGCATGTGCATATGTTATTGGTTGTTCAGATATATTCCTTTTTGTTTGTCTCCCGTTTCTTCTGCACAAGATAATGAACAACTTTTGTCTTCACATCAAGAAGTTACTTTCTTCCAATATGTTCAGGTGAAGAAGCAGCTCACTAGCAACTTGCTTCACTCTAATGCTCTCAAAGTTCTTTCAATTAAACTCTCTTTGATATATATGCTTTAGCTTGTACGCGCAAGTGGCAACCTACTAATTCGAGTCTTTACTATTTTGTTGCTCGTCACGTGGTTTCTTTCATGCTAGTATATTATGTGAAAGCTTAGATGTAAAACCGACATAATAAATGGAAGGGGGAGATGTGTGTGTTTGTGTGAGAGATATTTTACTAGTGTACCTAAGGTACGCTTCTTTCTTTCAGGTTGACAATTTCATGCATGCAGACATGCATCCAGGAAATATTCTTGTCCGTGTACAACAGCACAAGTCCTCTCAGAAACAGATATTCAAGTCAAAGCCACATGTGATTTTCCTTGATGTAGGCATGACTGCTGAACTTTCTCAGAACGATAAGTTAAATTTGCTTGAATTTTTTAAGGCTGTGGCTCGTCGAGATGGTTCCACTGCAGCGCAGTGCACTTTAAATCTATCAAAAAAGCAGAATTGCCCTAATCCAGACGCCTTCATTAAGGTGAATTTCTTACTCATTCAAAATTCCTTTTCTATTTCAAGGAAATTCTCAAAGAACTTGGATATGCTTGTTTCTATTTACATAGTGACATTTGTTTTTGGACTGGTTTAACCAAAGTACTTTGACTGGTTAGCTACCCTTAAAAATAAAGTTCAATGAAGCAATACCATTAGAATTGTTATGCTGGTTATTACTTTATGAGAAATTGGGCTGAATCTCCAATCTACTGGTGTGGGGACATGGTTTCCCTGTTCTCTAAATGGTTTTTTCACTTTTAGGAAGTTCATCAATGTGCCTTCTGGGTGTCAGCCTGTCTGTTTACCCTTGGTAGATGAGCATGCCAAATTTCTTTTTTGTTTTGTTTTATTGGTAAAGTAAGAGCATGCTATACTAATTAAAAGAGAAAAGTCAAAGGGATAAGGAAAACTAGGATGCAACGCGTCAGAACCTTGACATTGCTTTTCTTGCCATCATGAAATCCTCATCTATTCCGGGTTAGGACTTGCAATCAATTATTCCTTTCCTTCACACTGGTGTCAAAGGAAGAGCACAACCTAGAACTATATATGGAAGATCATGATTACTGGGCATTGTAGTTAATGTCATATCCATCTCCTTACAAGTGACAACAACTAGTGTCCACTTCTTATAAGCATCCTGCAGAGATAAATACGATTATATTCTCTTTGTGTTCATGATATCTGGAAAGCCAGACGCACAGAGATAGTGACAACTTTATCAGTTCACCTACTGGTGTAGATAATTGTGAAATCAGCTCAGTTGCTTCTTATCTCTTGGAATGCTCTTGTTATAATGACCGGTGAAAACATGGTTTTCTTATAGCATCCTTGGACTGCTAAAATGTTACTTAAAAAAATGATCTATTTTTTTTCAAAAACTTCCTACATCATTGAGGAAATTGTAGAAAGAGAAGTTTATGGGGAGTAAAACCTTTTGGCTGACGGGCTATTTCAGATAGGACTAAACTCTGCAAGTATGGATGCAAATATGCTAACAATTTTTTGAGCTACCTCCGTCGTTGGTGGCTACTTCTCTTGAAGATGATAGGATAAGAATGTCTTTCTGGAGACATTCTAATCGTAGAAGCTCTTCATTTGTACTAGTCAGTATTTATCTAACTTCCAACGGGTTGAAAATATTAGCACTGCCTACTAATACCCCTGCTCCCCCTACCTTTTCACCAAAAAATAAAAGGAGGAGAAGTTGATGCATAAACGAAATAGGTTATCAGGGTGAAACTTTGCATCTGGTCTTTTTTGGTTTATTTTTTGTCTGGAGGGTGGGGGGGAGGGTGAATGAGTGTAGGGGGGATTGGGTCCGAAGTTCATTTATGGACCATCAGAATCTCGAGATCAGATCTGATTTTCAAAAACACTTCTCGTCCTGCTTCCCTAGACATTTTTTAATATTTCAGGAGGCACCTTTTCGTGCAGATGCTCATAGGTGAAGGAGACCATCCTTTGCTCCTGTCAGCAGGATCAAAACTGTGTTCCAATATGCAAGGCCCTCTCCTGAAGAGGTCAAATAGTCATGATCCATTTATATTACTTTGTCTCATGGGCTGTGTCTGGCGGCTGGTGAATCCTACCCTGTACCTGAACTGGATTTGGATGTGCAATTCAACAACACTACCCTACATGGAAGTCTAATGGTTTTGGGACATTATTTCCCTGTATTTTAAGCTCCCTGTCTCTTAACCGGCGATTCTCTAGTTTCCGATATAGTATAGTATATATATATATATAATATTAATCTATATATTATATATATAGAAGATATATATATATATATATATATATATATATATGCGTTGTGTGTGTGTGCGTTGTGTGTGTGCTTGTTTCTATTGTTCTTGATTAATTGGTGTTAGTTCTCATTTTTTACCCCTAGTCCTAGAAATATGTGATTGTATAATGCCTTCTTCATATCCACTGCCAGTACATCTGTTTTTCTTAGGATTTGTGCCAGTACATCTTTTTTAGTATGTCTTCTTATTATACAGGAAGTGAAAGAGTCTTTTGATTTTTGGGGGACTCCGGAAGGAGATTTAGTCCATCCTGGGGACTGCATGACACAACTACTTGAACAAGTTAGGCGTCACAGAGTGAACATTGATGGCAATGTGTGCACTGCAATGGTTACAACTTTAGTCCTGGAGGTAGTTTCTTCCTATATCACTTGAGCTTATATTAGATTGTAAATAGTTAATGAGTGAAGGTCAAAAACACATCTAAAGTATCCTGATTTTTTGAGTTTCAAATTGACTAGCAAAGTGAAACGAGTGTCCTAATTGGAACTACATGTTATCAAAACCACCACTCAAAACGTGAGTTTGTTCCCTTTTCGTCCTGAGCGACGTGTTGTGAATCTCTCAGGAGCGACCCAAATGAACTGATAGTTGGTGTTTTTGATAAATAGTTGATGATAGTTAAGGTAGGAAACTCAAGAAACCGGGATTTTTTAGGTGTGTTTTTGACTCCACTGATAATTTAATTGCACTCAGAATTTCTGCTTTCCGTAGTTCAGATGAACTGGTAATTATAAATGCTACTTCCCCCGTTTCAATTTTTTTGTCTCACTTTCCTTTTTAGTTCATTTTGAAAAGTATGCCTCTTTCCTTTTTTGGCAACTCTTTAATTTTAACTTTCTACCTGGCATGTTTAAGGCCACAAGATTGAAGGACATTTGGTACATTTTACATATTTTAGTTTAAAATTATAAGATTCAAATGTCTTCTTGACCTAAACCCCGTGTCAAGTCAAATCTAGATGAACAAACTGAAACGGAGGGAGTACGTGGCACGACCAATGATTACTTAACCGTACCCTTCTTCACCTCTACCTATGGACGACAAAGGGTATAAAACCTAATGAATAGTATTGGTTCCGTACTACAAGTAACCATGTTTATCTTGTTGCTGCAGGGCTGGCAACGGAAACTTGATCCAGAATACAATATAATGCACACACTACAGACGTTGCTTCTCAAAGCCGACTGGGCAAAGGATCTTTCCTACACAATCGAACAGGTCATGGCTCCATGAAACTTCCCTCATGTTACTGCAAACGAATTGTGATATACAATACACAAATGTATATTTTAGCCCCAAAAGACCAAAAATCACGTCTCTAGTTTACATTTTAACCGATTAGATAGCCACATATCTGCCTCACAAGATTTTGTTAGTGAAAAGGAATCTTCTATATAGATATCGATCACCAATAATACTGACCTTCGGGAGCTTGACACTTGCGGCAACAATGGCAAAAGGAAGTGTAGTATCTTCCTTCGTTAATTCATTGATTTTTCGTTTTCTTTTTCTCCTTTTTCTCATATTAGTTTCGTCTAGGGAAAAAGGAGGACGAAGACGTTAGAATTTTGTTCTCATCCCTACAGTTTTCCTCTCAATGTATGTAATTTTTCTTGCTTTTGTTGTGCTTTATTATTCAATATTAGAAGAAAAAAGTACAAATTGTGGTGAAGCTGTAATGTTGGTGCTATTTTTGTTGCCGTTAAGCTGTTGGCAAGAAACAAAAAAGATATATGAGTTGGTCTATACAAGTTTCCCTATTTCCATCTATTTTTCTTTTTTCAAACTGCTTTCGTATGCGTTATTTAAGTTGAGACTCTTTGGGAAACAAGCTTTTTACTTTCACGAGAAATTTCGGGGGTAAGGTTTGTGTATACTGCTTTATCTTTCGAATTACATTGGATATGATAACAAGAAGCTTTCTGCAAAATTGATTGGCTTTATTTTGATGTTCACTAGAATCTTTTGTATTTACTATGACACTTTGAGTTTATTATACCATAATGTATATACCACATCTTTTCCATATATCCTCATGTAATATCAGAAGGAAAATTACGTGAAATGACAAATATCTATAGTATATTATGTAATATAGCTTATAGTTTCAATTATTTTGAATTTGTGGCTGTTGTTTCGTGAAATTTTGCTATTTTGTTTTCTAATGGTATAAATTCCGAATTTCTATAGCTTGATTTTGTAAATTTTGAATTTATATAATTCGCTCTGATTATATAAATTCAATTTGTATATGAGTGACGTAGTTATTCATATACGATTTATGAATAATTTATAATAAATTACCTTGTTTGTATATTAGCAGTAAGAATTTACTATTTGATTTTCTAATTGTATAAATTTAAAATTTCTATAGTTTGGTCTTGATTGTATAAATCTTGAATTTATATAATTCGGTTACTGATTGTATAAATTCTATGTTTGTATATGGACGCCCTAGCTATTTGTATACGATTTATGAAAAAAATCATAATATATTACATAATTTGTAAATTGGTAGGTGAAACATATAAACGAAATTCTGAAAAATTCATAAACTTATAATTACAAATTTGTATATATTTATCTTAATAATTTATGTGCCAATATCTCTGTAATGCATATATAAAAAGTAAAAACAACATATAAAAGTTCTCGAAAATACACTTATGATTACAATAATTATGAATAATAAATACAATATAAACTATTAATAGATTAGTTCTTATCTAATCCTAATCAAAATACATGTAAAAATACAACAAATTTCTTATTATTTTCTTGAAAAACAAAATACCTATCTAAAAGGGAACCTTGGAGTAACGGTGCAATATTGTCTCAGCATGATCATGATATTTGTATCGGAATAAGCTATTGTAACCTTTTCAAGTGTGATCCTTCATCGAACCATGTATAGATTAGAGATATTTCGATACCTATTTTCTACGAAAAAATGTCTTACCTTCAGCATCTTCATTTACGATACGAAGTACTTGTTTAGGAGGATCATTTCTCCAAATTTGTGGTTTTTTTAAATGATGTCCTAATTGTGCAAATTTATCTGCAGCTCTATTTCCTTCTCTAAAAACATGTGTTACAATACAACTTTTAATTTTAGGAATAAGTAAATTTATACAATTTATTTGTTTTTGCACGTGAAACATCTAACACTCGGGTGTGACAATAAACTTCACCCATGATTGAATCTCATCTAACCACACTTCTTCCCAACCATTCTCGAGGATTAACTCGAGACCTCTGGTTAAAGCTGCTAGTTCAGCAATAGTGCTATTAGATTTTCCGATTGATTCAGCATATCCTAATAAAAATTCGGCCTCGTGGTTCCTGAATATACCTCCAATGCTTGATTTTCCTGTTTTGCATTTGCATGATCCATCAAAATTTAATTTTGTCCATCCTATTTTTGGTTTTTGCCATGATACTGGAATTAAATTTGAACTTTCTTTGTGCCAATTTCTTAGAAATAATTGAAATGGTTTTTGATGAATCACCCTTTGATATCCCAATATTCTAGAAATATACAACATTTTTTAAAGTATTATTGCCTACTTTTTTTGAATAATCATTAGGAGGGAAGAAAATGTAAAAACTAAAAAAAATTAAAAAATTAATCTTGGATGAAAAAAAAATAGCTCTATAATAAAAATAAATAAATTATGTCATGATGAATCCTATGATTAATGAAGAAAATATAGCAAAATCAAAAGTGATCCTAGTTATGCTTACACTTTATAGGAGGAAATGAAAATTGTAAAATAAAATAAAAAAAAGATTAATTTCAAATGAAAAATATAGTCCCATGAGCAAATATTACAAAATTAAAAGTGACCCTAGTTTTGTATACTTTTATATGAAGAAATGAAAACATAATAAATAAAATCGATTTATTTTAATCTCGAATAAAAACTATAGTTCTATGAGGAAAAAGACTTATGACCGATAAATATTACTGAATTAAAAGTGACTTAGCTACGATAATGGCGATGAAACCAGGAGAAGCTTCTTGTGTATTGCATGTTAAGATGGTTTAGTTTCTCAAAATTATGAATACAAAGAACATGAGGATGCAATATACATTAAGATATTTTAATTAAGCATGAAAAAAATATGAGATGATCATATCTTAAACAATAATGAAGATATAAATATGTATTTTTTGCATTGAGGAGTTTGAGTGAAATGAAAGGAAGGTAAATTATTCATTTTTGAGTTATGAAGACAAGGCAAAGAATTGAACTTTTTATTTTTTTGAAAAATTTATGAATAAATATTTTATAAATTAAGACCATTATATATATGCAATGGAAAATCAGTCATCATTTAGTGGACTTGTTTAAAACTTACTAGTTACCATTTACTTTTAACTGTCAAAAAGAAATAGTTAATGATTCTTAAAAAAACATCAAGAATATTCATTTTTTGAGTTTATGGTGGTTAAATATATAACCCTAATAAATAGGAGATTTTACAAATTATTCATTCATTTTTTATTAAGTTTTCAAGAGTAATATTATAAAAAGACTATATTTGTTTCGAAATTTACGTTTAAAGGACATCGCGATCATTGGTAGAGCTAGCTCGGGAGAAAGGAAATGTCGTTTATTTGAATCCCCCAAACAATAAAGTATTGCATAAGAAGAGGCAACATATATACCATATATCTTATATAATTAAAATGTTTGAATCTTTTTAGTATAGTTTATAAGTGACGAAATTGGTTTCAAAATCATGTAACCAAGATTATTGTGGAGCATACCAAATTCTTATTGGATATATATATGACTTGTGTCCAAGTAGGAAGAGAAAGTTTAAGTCATACATATAGTCGGAGAAAGAGAGAAACGATCCTCACTAATTAGGTGAACGTTTAGATTAAACAAACCATAAAACTATAACCCTCCGTATATATTATAATATAATATATATATTATTCATATACTATATATATATATCTATATATAAATATCGAGTAATTTTTAAATTTTTTAAAAACCAACGCTAAAATTGTTGTTAAGATTCCAAAACTTGTGACAAATTTGTATAAGATTGGGCTTCTATATATCATTATATAGCCCACTATATGAAAGAAAGGCCTTTGGTTGAACTCGATTATGTAGATCGTATTTTTATATCATAATATTTCACAAGTTATAATTCGCATCCTTAAAAGAATTTATGTACGGTCCGATAGACATAAATTTGATTGCTAAAGACCATATTAAAGGTTAATTTATTTGAAAAGGCAAAAATTTTTATAATAAGTCTTTCCGTATTTTGTGTAGGGTTAGTTTTGGCCAAATTATATTTTTATGACTTTCTTAAATTGGTGGCGAAAAATCGAAAAATCAAAAATCCTTTTTGTTTTTTTCGATAAACAAAATTGAAAACCTGAATATCATAATCCCACCTAGGAATGTGTTTGGTATTAAATATTTTTTTCAAAAAATTTTGATTGGTTAAACTGTACTTTTTCATGAAAAATAAGTTTTTTAAAAAATGGAGGGGAAAAACCACATTAAATAAAAGTAGAAATTTTTTTAGTAGTAATAATTTCGAGTTCATGTCTCGTCCTAGCATTAACATCCAAATCATTCCCTAACCAGCGGCGAATTTAAAATTTAAAGACTTTGAGGCACCAATATTACTTTAGCTTAAATATGAACTCTAAGATAAATATAAAATTAAAATAGTAAAATAAACACTCGAGCTGGATTTGAATTCAAGTCTTGTAGGTGAATCATTTAGCTTGTACCTGTAGCGCAATGATCCTCCTATGTTTTTCATCGATGCACTGTTATATATATCCTAAACTCTGTTAGTTTCTCAAAATAGATATACATATAATACATGATATATTTTTTTCAAAGTTAAAGAGTGCACGTATACCTTACCTAGAGAGGTGGATCCGCCTCTGTCATGCACCTTCACCATCTGAAATTCACCACTCTGATCACCTATTCCCACCCATACACTATTTACTAAATTATTTATAAATACGTTTAAATAATATTTTTTCGCTTACTTACCAAAAACTACAAAATAAACAAGAAACTCACCTATTTTCGCAAAATATTTTTTAGAAATACATTTTTCGTGGAAACATATTGCTCCTTACCAACCATACCTTTTCCCTTTAAAGTGGGAATATAATTGCATAAGTAAGCTTGTCGTCATGCACCCATCATTTGCAATATAACATTTTGCTTTTCAGAATCGATTTGATCAATTTTTAAAGTTAAATTTGATATTTTAAATGTAAAATCTATGTATACAAAAGTACTATAAGTGGTGTAATTTTTCTCATACTAGTATAATGAAAAAATATAATTTAAAATATTGATCAAAGTTCATTCTCTTTGATTCTAAAATAAATAAATTATGACAAGTAAAAAGAAACAACAACGTAACAATATATTCTAATTTCCATGGTAATAATATATTATAATTTTTTAAAAATCTACCTTTCATTCTCAAATAACACGTTCGTTCAAATACAATCGCGTAAATTAAAACAGAAGGAACATATTTAAACTTATCCATCCCCATGACTTGCCATTATATATAAAAAATAAAGTTAAATATAAATAAAAATAAGAACGAAATAAAAGTTAGAAAAGTAAAAAAGATATCATGATGGTGCTATCTTCATAGGGTGAAAGCGTGAAGGCAAAGAAATTCACATACAAATTTGTGAACCACATTTTAAAAAAATAAAATAAAATTTATCGAATATTCAAAATTTATTAATCTGGTTAATTTATTTCGAAATCGTAATTTCTATATTATAAGGATTTAAATTTAAAATCTCTTAGGGGCGTGTTCACATGTAGTTGTTTAAACATTAGTTAGTGCTCACCACATTATATTTGTATAATTATAAGGAACTATACTTTAAGCACAATATAATTGATCAAGTTAATTAATTAACTCTTAATTAAAACAAATTGTTTATTAATGTGAAAATTGTACTCAAACAAGCAAAAATGTGTTACTTGACAAAGTCATTTTGAACTTTAATTTCTACTTTCACAAGAATCAATAAATTTTTTTTATAACAGTATCATTCTTTTAAAGACAGGAAAAAAGAAAAGAAAAAGGAACAAATATGATACAAAAGAAGTATACATTAATCTTTTATAGACAACTTGCATGCAAAAAGAAGTAAGTAGATCATCATGCGTATGAATTAATTGAAGCTACTACTAAACTTTTTAGGCTATTTCGATTCGCGCGTGAAGATGTTTAATTAAACATTCTTTATAAAAAAAAATTATATCAAATATATATATATAAAAGTGGATTTAAATAGAAATGAGCGATATCATATAATCTGTTTTTGAGTCAAGATTATATTATTTTTTTAGTTGATAATTAAAAAAATTGCATAGAATATATAGATGTGATAGATTTCAAACAAGCGATCTATGTATGTAAAATAATGTTAAAATCACCAATTTACAAGAGCGAAGTTTATTCTGTTATACAACTTAATTTTATATTTATACATTATAAGTACATTAATATCTCTAGGTATTAAATATTTTTTTTAGATAAAGTAATATTATGAAACAAACTTTAGATCCATTCATGATTGTTGAGTTGAGCTCTACTAGCTAGATCAACAGCCTCTTCATCATTATGTCTTATGATAAGTGACTGATCAATGGTCCTAGAAGGAATAGTAAGATAATATATCGAGTTCATAATTTGGTTAGAATGATATTTTATTATTTTTAATTAAAAAAAAAAAACATAGTTTATTTTAAAATAAAAGAAATATCGTAGTTTTATTTTAAAATTTTTTGATCAATTTCTGATCATTTAGCGTTTAATATATTGCAAGATTTTAACTTGTTCGAGTTATCAAGAAAGCAAAAGGAATGGGAGGTCGTAAGGAGGGTAAAAAAAATATGTTTCTAAAATTTTGTTGAGTTAACCTAGTCCAAAAATAAATATTTTTTTGTGATATTGACCATGTTAGGTTTAAATTAGTAAACAAAATAATTTGAAAAGCTTTGTACCATTAAACATATTTTTACATTTTCTAATCTTTACAATTACTTAAGTTCAAACATCAAATTTTTTATTTGGATCTAGTTTGATTTTATATTTTGAAAAAATTGATAATATTTGATGTAACTATTATTTCACAAAAAAAGTCTGAAGAAATAATCGAATAAATCAAACAAAAAAAATTATATATACAGATTTTTCTTATAATTATACATATATAACATATTATATTCTAAGAACAATTTTAAATATCTTTCTTGTCTAGGTCAAATGTAATAAATTTTAGCTTTATTCGTAAGAAATTTGAAAATCGAAACTTTTTCTTAACGCTAGTTGTTCTAACTTATTTTTTAATGAATTATTTTAATTTTTTTCCTTTTGAATGAATTATTTTTTTAAAATTTTGTGTATGATTAATAGCTAAGTCAAATCGAATCGAAATTGATAAATGTATGTTTTTTTTTTTAATAATATAAAATTAAAGAATTAGATTATAATTTTCTCATTTTAAAAAAAGGGGGGGAGAGAGCAGCAGGAAGGGAAAGGGGGGGACCAGCGGACACAGGGGGTAGGGGGGGGCGGAGGGAAAGGGAGGAGGAGGCACAGGAGGGGGGGAAGTAAAGGAAAAGGCGCGGGCGGGGAGGCATCCGAGGGAAAGAGGGGGGCAGGGGCGGGCAACGGAAAAGGGAAAAGGAAAGAACGAAGAAGGGGAGGCTCGGCGGAGGATGAGCGCGGAGAGGAGAGAGAGAAGAGAGAAGATAGAGATATATATTATATATATATATATATATATATATATAACAGGGTCTGGTGATATAAATGCAGATTTTACTGCGGAAATTCCTATGATAGGACACGATATCATGTAGTGATCCTAAATTGGCTCCTTTCTGTATACTGTAATTCCCAAGTTCAGATATTAATTGTATTCACGTTTGTCACACAGATATTAAAAAAATATAAAAAACAAAACTATTCCGTGTATATCATCGAAGATTTGATATAGTGATAAATATTTTTTTATTATTAAAAAATATATATAAAATTGAGTTTTATAAGTATACTTTATCTTTAAAAGAGAACTTTTCTTTAAAAATTTAAAATTATTCATAAATTTTTAAAGCAGATATCGAATACCGAATGAAAAATTGACTTATCTATTTCATTGGGGGCACATAGCTCCAAGAGAATAGGACTTTCTTCCACCCATGGATGACTGACCCACTCTCCAAGAATCATGTGAATGGCCTTTAGTTTGTTTTTTTTTTTATAAAAAAGAATTAACTAGCAATGAAGATGTACCTAAGAATAATTTTGATGCAATAACATGTTGAGCATAAGTTTTGTTTTTTAATTAACATTAAAGGGTATATACTTTAATTTGGATTCAAGTGTATTTAGAATAATCGGAGGATAGTTATGACGTAATTGATACATTTATTATCATGTGATTAGGAGGTCAGGATTTATGCAATGAACATAGCTTTGTATAAAAATATAGAATGAAACTGCATATAATCGTTTTTTTATGATTATGTTATTTATTAGACTTCGAACATAGTGAAAACTTATTGTGTCGGCCACTAATGTTGAGTTGGTTATCCTACTTGATCCCTCCTCTTCTAGCACGATGGAAGGTTCCGTAGCATATTATGAGCACCATATAAGGGGTAGTTGAGCGACTCGAGTGAATTGTTTCAAACTTATTTTAAGATAGGAACAAAAAGAAGCAGGTTAGGAAGGTGATCTTGTTATTTTCGACAAATGAAATTTAAATAAAGTATAATTTATTGTACTCTCTACTTCCGTCTCAATTATACACTAAGCTATATTAACTTCGTAGAGTAGGACAAACGTGATCTAAGGAAATCAAGAGTTTGATAGAGTTAAAATTTTCATTAATAGAGTTTTATAATTAAAAAATTAATCACACTAAATAATCGAAGCTACATTTCATATATAAAAATAAAAAATAATTTTAATAATATAATTTTTTGATAAAAGAGATTACGAGGAACTCCATCTCCATTTCACGTGGGTATAAATAAGGAGGCCTCATATTGACGCTTTGCTCTGCTCTGTTTTTTCATTCTTTCAGAAACTTCAACTTTTTTTTGTTGTTTCATAGTTTCATTAATGAAGTTCGATCTCGAGAATCCATTAACGGCCTTCGATGGAGACGACGATAACGACAACGACGTTTCAGCTCTCTTCGCCGCCGAGTCCGATCACACGCCGTCCTTCAAATCTACCGACGTTCACTCTTCCATTCGCAATCACTGCTTCACTCTCATTTCTCAAGTAAAAATACTGTTCAAAATCCTTCACTAATTTGTGCTGGTTTAATTTTGTTTAAGTCAGTATATTCTTAGTTTTTTCTGTTCTATTTTTTGATTTTGATTTGCAGGCGCAATTTTCGTGTGATATCGATCGATTTGCTGCATATCTAGCTGTCAATTACATCGATCGGTTCCTATCCAAGCAACTTGTTCTGGTAATTTATCTCATCAGTCAATCGCATTAAACATAAGCAAAGGAAGAATCTGAAACAATGTCTGCATATGTATATGCTGTAAAGAGAAACTAAAATGTGAATTTCACGATGAAATTAGTTGATAATTATATAGGAATTTTACTTATATGAAGAATCTGTAACAATGTCTGCATATTTATATGCTGTAAAGAGACATATTAGATCAGAACTTCGCGACGAAATAGTTGGAGATCTTATGGAAACTTTAATTATATGAAGAATCTAAAACATTGTAACTGCCAGAGAACTTCACAAAATGTGAATTACGGGATGAGTTGTTGAAGATCTGATGGAAAATTTTCCTTTTCTGCAGGAGAATAAGCCATGGATTGTACGAATTCTCGTAACTGCTAGCCTTTCACTTGCTGCAAAGATGAGGAACATCAACAACTTATGGATCTCTCATATCATAATTCCAGTATCCAATAATTCATCCATGGATCAATCTGAACATAGAGATAACGAAGGCTTAATTTTCGATTTGCAGTCAGTTCATCGAATGGAGAATTTGATCCTCACAACGCTCAATTGGCGGTTACGTTCCATCACGCCTTTTGCGTTTCTGCAATTTTTCAACTCGTTGTTTGAACTCAGTAATAACCAGTCACTCAGTCAATCTCTCGATGATCGAGCTTCAGATATCATCTTCATCTCTCATTATGGTACCGTATTGTCATATCTTATTATTACTTAATAGAGTAACGTTAATCTCGTGCTTAATCTCTGTTTGATTTTTGAATAATAGCAGTAATATTTTTTTTTGTTTAATAAAACGTTAATCTCGTGCTTAATTGCAGAAATTAAGCTTGTTGAGTACAAACCATCAGTATTAGCATCATCGGCATTTCTGTGTGCAGCTCACGAGTTGATTCCACAGCAAGTTCCATTTTTCTTAGATGCAATTAACTCCAAATGTGGACACATTTATAAAGTAAGATTTGATTATTTTTTTCGAAATCTAAGTCTGATATAATTTGTGATTATAAGTTGCATATTTGATCTGATTTCTATATTCTTTTTATTTTGATGGACGATCATTTACATAGGAGGAAGTTTTGAATTGTTGGAATGTAATGCGTGAAGTTTCTGTGGATGAAGTTGTTTGTTCTAGCTCGTTGACACCAAACAGTGTACTTGACCAAGAACGTACAAGTGAGAATGCAGATAGGAACAATAGCAAGAAGCGAAGATTAAACGATTTTCGAAATAATCAAACGTTCTGTATTTCTCAGATTCAACACTACTAAATAATTAGGGATGACAATGGGAGATTTAGCCTTAACCTCTACTCCATGTTGTTGGTGCTTACTAAAAAATGTGATGGTAACGTAGAATGGAACAATTGTGGAGAACAAAATTAGACGAAAATTGTACTTCCTCCATTTAAAGATTAGCGGTTATTTTGATATATTTCTTATATATATATATATATTTGTTGGTTTAAGATCATAAGATTTAATAGTTTTTTTACTCTTTTAAATTGGATCAAATCAAAACAAGATACAAACAGAAATAAAATGTTTGAATAGTTATTTCTCTTAATAAAATCAAATATGACACAAATCTAAATTGCTACTGAATGGAGGAGTGTTTAAATGGGAGAGAAGACGGGACTAAGAGAGAAGAAACGTTGTGGCTTTCACTTGAATTGTTGTCAATTTTAGTTCCAATAGATATGTTTTAAAATAATAATAATTCATTCTTACTTTTATTTATTCGGTTTATATTTTACACGTGTTTTAAAAAATAAAACTGTTATTAATATCACTATTATTATTATTATATTATGCCAGATAAATTGATGTGAAGTCTTAGATGTTAAAAAATAATTTCAAATCTAAAAACATATAATAAAAAATGTCACTAATTCGAATTCAGTCACATATATTACTCTCATAATTTAATGGTATCTGTAGAAATTCATATATTGATATATTGATATGTCGATCAATATTTGTAGTATTGATCCTATTAATCAATAATGATGTTATTGATAAATAATTATGTTAATAACATAGTTTTAAGATATAATCCTAATTAATATAGGTAGTCTAATCGTAGTGCTACTCTAATTCTTCAGCAGTGTTGTAACTTGTCAGTCAGTCGTTGGATCTGTTCCTTCGACATGTTCCAATCCTCAGCTTTCATTCTTTATCAACACTTGCGGTAGACAAGTCAGTCAATTGTGTTGTACCTGTTCATTTGACATGTTAAAACCGTCAGTTTTCTACTTTTATTCCGAAAATTTTTATCTGAATCGGGTGTTAACACCAAACCAATGCAAAATGCATTAATACGTGATTTAAAGAAAGTAAAATAAACTATAAATTTAAACACATGACATGCATGTATTGACTTGATATAAACACCCGATGCCGATAAAATTTTACCCACATCATCCCTATTTTATCCTTATTGAGTAGTATTATCTATCACTAATTTGACAAATATAACAAGTTTTTTCTTAATCTTTATTTCTTAAATTTCACATATCATCAAAGATGTCATGTGTAATTATTATTAAATATCGTTCATTGGATGAGACTATTTTTTCTTTAATTAGAAACTTTATATTCAAATTCCAAATATATAATTCTTTTAGTAGAAAATATTTTCTCTCAAATAAGCTTCATTTGGTACGAATTTAAATGAGTAAAAACATTAAAAATAAGAAAGTGTCACTTAAATCCATAGTGAAGGAATATAAAGTATCGAAATAGGATTGGGGCAGATGTGAAAATTGTAACCTCGAATTTCACATTTTCTTTCACACATTTCGTCGTACACTTTCCGGTCATGGCATCACCGAAGAAGCCACTAACAGAATCCGACCGACCACCGACAGCCATCATGCATCAACCGGCTTCCCCTCGCTTCCCGCCGGGAACACCTACATCCGGTGCTAATCGGAAGATCGCAATCGCCGTCGATCTCAGTGACGAAAGCGCTTACGCCGTGAAATGGGCAGTAGAAAATTACCTCCGTCCAGGTGACGCTGTCATTCTTCTCCACGTCCGCCCTACATCCGTCCTCTACGGAGCTGATTGGGGCGCTATAGACGTCTCTATTGACACAACGGATGAGAAATCGAAGCAAAAACTGGAAGAAGATTTCGACAACTTTACAAGTACGAAATCTAATGACTTGGCGCAGCCGCTTGTTGATGCCAACATTCCGTTCAAGATTCGTATTGTGAAGGATCATGATATGAAGGAGAGGCTTTGTTTGGAAATTGAGAGGTTGGGGTTGAGTGCTGTGATCATGGGTAGTCGAGGGTTTGGGGCATCGAGGCGAAGCCGAGGGTAAGCTTGGAGTGTCATTTAAAGCTTCATTCAAGTGCCTGCGTCCATTGGTGTTTGCCCTGTTATTGTGGTGAGATATCCTGATGATAAAGATGATGTTCCTGATGATGATGATAGTTTGGGTAATGATGGCTCAGCTAAAAAAGCAGCAAAGGAGAATGAGGTGCTTCATCTGGTGCCTGAGGAGGATTCCCTTTATCACGATGCGTCGGACAAAGCCACAGGTATATCTTAATACTTGCAAACTACAATGTGTATTTCATCTGCTCAGCTTGATGATAGACGAATTAGTTTGTGAGATGAGACTGAACTGCATTCAACAAATCAAAATGCGGCATTTAGTTAATATGATGCTGGTTGAAACAAAGGTTGTGACTTTGTTGTCTAGTAAAGACTACGCGATGTGTAGTTTGTTTTGATCACCTAAGCTAGTTGTAACTTGTAAGTAATGCTATATGGAAGTATTTTCTTCGATTGCTGTAGGAAGCTGGGATTCTATTGGCTATGGGTTGTGAATTCTGTTTTTTAAATGATGTGATCGGAGTAAAAATCGGTCTGCTTTAGGATATTTTTTCCTTGAGCCCGGGGTTTATCAGAAACATCCTCTCTACCTCTGAGTGTAGAGAGTTGCGAAAGGAGGCAAGGGTCTGCCTCGCCACACGAGCGGCGAGACACCTTTTTGAATGGAGGCGCCAATTAATACCAAAAACTTAAAATATTTAATTGCATATATAAATATCCAAAATCTCAATAGCAATAACATATATTAGCTGATACTATATTATTTAGTACAAAACTAAATTGAGTAGGGTAGAAATAAATATATAAGTATTCATTTTTTTTTTAAAATGTAGGGAGATTGCATTAATGCAGTCAGTTAACAGTAGCTTCAAAATATAAAAAACAGAGTCTGTTTTTACTGGAGAAGAGAGTTGCGAAGTAGTGAGGGAGTAGAACTGGAGAAGAGAGTCGCAAGGTAGTGAGGGGAGGAGAACTGGAGAAGAGAGGGTTGTGAAGTTGCAAGGAGAGTCGCGATGGAGAGGAAGTTCTAGGTTTGCAAAAACACCAAATAAACCCTAATTTTGCCTTTTAATTATTAAATCAGATCTTTTTTGAAAACAAATAAAAAGGGGGACGCCTTGCCGCCTCGCCGCCTCACCATTCGCCTTTCTGGCCTCGCCTCGCCTCAATGCTTAGCGAGAAGTGAGAGGTGAGCCCTTTCATAACACTGGGCAGGGGTATGGTGTTTGTACACTCTAGTCTCTACCCTCCCAAAGCCTCACTTTGTGGGACTAGCCTGGGTATACGTTTGTTGTTGCTGCTTTAGGAATCTGGGAATGGTCTGATGAATCTTTGATTAATTGTGAGCCTCTATTTCATTATATGGAGATTCTTGTGGATTGTACATTTTGAGAGGGGTTGAAGGTTTCTCTGTTTTAGGATCGTCAATCGAGATTGGATGTTAATCGAATCTTAGCTTTGGCCAAGTATTTGTGCTTTTAGCTGGACCTGTTTCTTATTTGATGATTTCTTCTCTTTCATTTGGCTTTTTATCTTATCAATTTACGTTTGCTGACCTTTGTGCTAGTTGAACATAGTTGTTCTCCCTCCCATTTCTCTTTCTGGTTAACTTATCAGTAAAAAGGGAAGTGCATCAGCTTCTATTTTCCATATATACCTTTTCCTGAAGGGGTATGCTGGTTATGTAAGCTACTACATTAAACGTATAGATGATACACCATTATGCGAACTTTGGATTTCTGGGGCAGATTCGAAGATTTAATTTCTATGAGGGTACAAAATAGGCATATTTGTCTATTTTCTAGACTCGTAGATGATATATAATTTTTAAATGCTGTAAGGAAGAAAATGCTTTAATGGGTCCCCAAAAACGTGTAAAATACTAAATGATCCCTTCCACTTCATCACTTCAAATTGGTACCAAGTTGTTTTCACACAACACTAAATCATTACAACATCATGCTTTGGAGATTACTTTAGACCATGTTAAATGCTTCTGGGGAGCAAGTGTTCCGTGTAGTGGAAAAATGCTCAAACCTCAATCGTCGAAGGAAATGAAAAGAAAAAATCTTGAATGGGTCGTGGATCGATTTCTAAAGTTCTGAAAACTTTTAGATGTTTCATTCGTGGGGAGGAAGACAAAGCCCATGGCTATAAACCTGACCATTAACTTAAAACAAGAGTCAAGAATAGCAAACGATTGAGGGTAAGGAGGAACAAGAGATTGATAGTAACACTTGAAGGAAAAGTAACAGTGTAGTGTACCATGTACAAGAGGAGGTATGCAAAAAAAGAGTGGGTTAGGATGGAGAGGAAGAGGGGGGATGGAGGGGAAGGAGGGTTGGAGGGAGACTGGCGAACAAGATAGAAATTTTTTTCGAGGACTCAATAAGTCCCAACTCCCAAGTGTGGGTGAGGGAAGTAGTCTAGGGAAATGGACGAAGAGAGTTCATTTCAAATGCAAGTCCAGGGGATTAGAGTTTGACTTTGTAGTGACAGTCTGAAGAAGACAAACAAGATTTATGAGTATGCTTATCATGAACCCTACTGGGGATGGTTGGTGGTAGAAAAGAGGCAACGAAGAGAGGAGCAAGAGAGAAGTGGTTGGTGGATGCAATTGTAAAGAGGAACCACTGGGGAGGGTACTCTAAGCTGGCAAAAATAGGTTGTAGACTTTGTAGAGGGGGGTGAATAAAGAGAATTCTTTCCCCATCTTGAACTGAGGCTTATTTTTGTTTGTATTTCCATTTATTTTCCACTTTCGCCCTTCTGAAATGTTGGACTGTTTCTTACTATCTGGAGATGATGACATTTTGGAAGGTCTTGGTTTGAGCCTGTTTGTTTCTGATGTGCATGTGTGTTTGTTATTCAACTTAAACCTGTTATGGTTGAACAGTGAATTTGCATGCCTGTGGGTTGCTCTATCAAGGTTTTGAAATTCTTAATATAGTGCTGAACTCTTCATCTTGTTTATCTCCATTGATGATGCAGACTTCCTGGTGCTGAATTTGTTATATATCTGCTTGCATCCTTTATATCTACTGCAACTGTGACCTACAGTTGCCAGCTTGATCGACAATTCATTTAAGTTAGTGTGTGATAAATAGGATTCATGATTCACCATCACACATGGTATCTTGTATGTTCATCGTGTAAGCTTTTTCATTAGTGACTGGTGAGTTAGATGCTGTACTGTTTAGCTACGCTAAAATGACTCGATATTTTTAATTGATTGTTGAGATATGTAGAAAAGTCTTATGTGTAAGTTATTCATACGGGAGGCATAGCGTGAACGGTTTGCGCGTCTACTGAATTTTTTGTGCTGAAGTAGCTTTTACTAATTAAAGAGTATGCATATACAATTATATGTAGTTCTAACTAGAGGCCCAGGGACCTCTTTGAAAGTTGTCTTTTTTCATCTACACTAGAAGACGGGCATGAAAGAAAACACAAGTGTGAGTATTGATTTCAAACTGACTTGTCTTAAGTCCAATCCTTCATACTATGCTGAAAAGTTATTTGACAACATGAGTCATGTCTAATATCCATGCAAACAATTATTCCTTTTTGAAGAATTTTTTGACATTACAAGATGGAAAATTGTCAAATATAAACTTCAAAAGAAAATGACTACTATTGTTTTTTCCTTTGTGGCCAGATTTTTGTTTCCTTTATTCTTTCCTAAAACTATTAGCTACTCCATATCAGCAGAACTGGACATCCGTATACATCGAGTGGACCTATTGCTAGAAATAGTATGCAATATATATTATGCAGTGTTCTGGATGACATAACTAATTACCTAGCTGACTTCGCATAATGATGCAGATACGGAGAAGGCTTCTTGAATAGTGAAGACGGGTGTGCATGTTTCAATACTGACAAAAAAGGGCCTTCAATGGTGTTGACCGCGCTAGTGAGAAATGAATTTGGTGGTTCTCTGTGCCTTCTTTCCGCTAATTATCCTCTGCTTTAATCAAGTTTGTGAAGTCTGGAACAAGTGATATTGTTCATGAGCTACTCCTTTGTCTCTCTTTCTTTTTCATTTTCCTTTTCTCTTTTGGAGGCGCGGAGGTGTTGTTTTAGTTTTTTGAATTGCCTGCCTGTTTTCTTTGTGCGATAAACCCCTTTTCTGGAGCTGTTATATAAGTTTTATGGTTCTTGGTTGATTGCACTGATATGGAACAGTGCATTTTGTCTTAATTTTTGTGGCTGTTTTGTTTGCTTCATTCTCCTGGCTAAGATGAATTTGTAGGAGGCTGCTGTCCAACATGACGTTTGAGTTTATTATTTACTTTTGATTTCTATGTTGCTCGGTTCCTCTGAAAGTGTTGCTGCACCCGTGTCAGATCCAAAAACATGATTTTGGAGGATTTGGCACATACCTGACAATACTTTTGAAGAACTCGAGCAACATATAATAGTCCTCCCATGCAATCATCTCAAATTAACCTGATAGGAAGGTAAATGTTCTAAAAAAAGAAGAGAGAAAGAACTTACAAAATCAACAAGAAGATACAA
Organism: Solanum habrochaites; assembly: GCA_027704765.1. NCBI lineage: Eukaryota > Viridiplantae > Streptophyta > Magnoliopsida > Solanales > Solanaceae > Solanum > Solanum habrochaites. The sequence continues at coordinate 1,256,256 of JAKWJA010002491.1, forward strand.
AAATCACTTGCGTTTTATTTATAGATCTCCAGAAAATGAACGTTTATAATGACCCATAAAATCGATCTCCCCATCGAGTGAAGAAATTCCAAATTCATTTACCTTCCTCTTAAGTTGACACACTAAAAGGTGGAATACTTTGTTCAAACCTAAAAAAATTACTAGGATCCACTTCACTTTTCACCTTTGCTAACCTCTCAAAATTACCATCAAAATATTTTTCACCCCAAACTCTAGAATTTAAATATCTATATTCATCATCATTTTCCCCAAAATCAAGATCCCTATAATTGAGATAACCTCTTCTTGGGAAATGTGATACAAATGGCTTCATTTTCTCATAAAGTTCCCTTAGCCATTTAATCTTCTTGTTAGATATATTTTCACTATTATCATACCAATTCACCATGTATTGAATGTTGAACAAATTTCCTTTTCTATAAGGAAATGGAATTTTGAATTTCGAAATTTCATCCATTCTTCCACCTAATGGATCAAATATCATCATAGGCCTTTCTTCATCGCGAAACATAATTCTAATCATCCCCCATACCTCTTTTGGCAATGGACTCTTCACAAAATCGGACGTCGCCTTATAGTAATTCTTTCTTTGTGGCATAGTCTTGTTCAACATAAATTCAATTGAATCGTTAGTCCTCTTGGATGCAAAATACAATGTTGTACGAATCCATGGGACTTCAAAGCATTCTTTCTTTATACATGGCAATCCTATCGCGCAATTCACTACTGGATCATGAAAACAATCCTTTGTAACTAACCCGAATTCGGGGAAAGTTTGGTTCAACATTGGGAGTAACTCACTCACTCTACCAAGAAACAACCCTTGAAATGACACTTGTACTATTTTCTTACTTCCAATTCCCATATTTTGAATCAAAACTCTAATGAACAAATCTAGACAATTCATTTTCAAACATTTTGCCATCTTCTGAGTAAATTTTTGCTCTCTCTCTCCGTGTAATTTTCTAGTAACTGTGGAAAACAGTGCCTTTAATGGTAAACGGTACTAGTTTAACTTTCGCAACTAAAATACACAAAAACTTGACCTTCACCTCCTCTTATTGTTTAAAATAATCGAAAAAAAGAGTGTGATTTTCGAAAAGAGTTCGTTTTTATATTTAAAGGTATTTTCGACTTTAGGAGTCGCCACTATTTTTTAAGAAAAATCAAGAAAACTCGTTTCTAAAACAACTTAAACAGAAAAATCGTTTTGAAACTTTTTTAGGGTTTGGATTCTATTAGCGTCTTAGGAAGGTGAAGTCCCACCTAATACAATCTCCGTTAAATACGGTTTCCAACGATTAACTATTTGACTATTTATTTTAAAGACTTGCGGATTTTTTGGTTATTGAACTTGTTAGAAACTTACTTATTTAAAGAATTTTATATTCAAACAAATTTGTAGAATTCAAATTTAACTTTTAAAATTTAGACAAATTACAAGTTTGAAATTATTTAATCATTTTGAGATTCCGTTAAGATAAAACCACCTTGTAAAACTTTAACTCTACGCAACTTTCAAATTTAACCTCTATCCTTTTAAAATTTCATTTTTTAGTTTTTACGTTCGTTAAAGTGACAGGCGTTAGGTGGGGTTTGGAGTTTTCCAATCCTAGACTAAAAGGTATCAAAGAAAGCCAAAAAAATATAACTATAGCAAAGAGAGAGAGAAGAAGAGAGATTTGGGTCCAAACTCGGGTTCTGTTTCGCCTTTACGAGTTTTTGTACCCACCTGTTTTTTTTTTTTTTTGGGGTTTCGACCCATTTTCTCTTTCGTACCTGTCCTAATCTAAACATACCAGAATAATACAAGTAAAGTAAAAATGAATAGGGCCTATGCCCAAAATAAATACAACTTAATAATAAATAAAAAATCTTCTAACACGCCTTCCTCAGCTCCTTCGATTCTTCATGGAGTTTCTATTTGTCAGCGCCAGCTGCCATCATATTTCTTACCCCCTATTTCAGGTATAGACGTCTCCGTATATCATTGTAACAGGCTGGAAAATCAGCCTGTTTTTCACTTTTCGATGTTGAACATTTTCCCTTTTAGCACATACCTTCACTGTCTAAAAACCGCAGATCTTGAACTCAGATTTCCTGTGCATTCTCGACCTGTATATCAGTGTATACAGGCTGTAATATCAGCCTGTTGTGTTCAACTTCGATAGTTTGAAATTTTCTTTTTTAGCAGGATACTTTCACTAGATACACACTCGCAGATATTGAACTCAGATGTTCCTGTGCATTCTCGACTGTATATCAGCCGTATACCCTGTGTAATATAGCTGTATACAGCTTTCCTGCAAATCACACTTTGTAAAAAACCATTTTTAACAGCACCATATTTGCTGTTTTCAGACTGCACCTTGGTCTTAAGATCGACTAACGAAATGGCTGACTCAAAGGATCTGCGACTCGGGAAATGCAGAGTATGGAGTCCCAAATAGACTCGAATCGATGTTACATGCATCAAAATAGAGGAGGAAGAGAAAATAAAAATAAAAAAAAAAAAAGATTAGAAATCGGCCCATAGCTCGACAATACAAAGACTGACTAATTACCTATCGCAATCTAACATTTTACACAGCATTTAAACATGAGACATAAACGAGCACACGGAGGTGGTAATACTTCTTTTCTTAATTGAAAGAAAAGGAAGATATATTTTCCCCTAACTAAACTAGATCTATAATCAACCATGTAAAATCAAGCAATAATACTCAATGGCATTACTCTTTACCCAAGGGATTTAATCTATAAGACTAGTAGAAGCTTAACTTGGAATTCAAAATTTCCAAGGAAACCAAATCAACTCAAAAATGGCGCATATCACTAGTTAATGGCAACAACAACTATTGATATGTAAATCAAGAGTGGAGTATATCAAATCGAAATAACCAAAACGGAAAGAAAAAAACTCAAAAGCAAATCAAACTGTTTGTCTTTGAAAAAAAACAATATACTTTATTAAATGAGAATGAAGAAACAGGGAGGATACCCTTGAATTCCGACTCGAAGTGAAAATGAGACTCAAAACGTGCAGTGCCTACATAGATACAACAGTAGTCCCAAAGAATGACATACACACCATATATGACAGCCTATTCCATGAACAATAAACACCATGCTTGGAACCAACCTCAGAAAACAACACACAACGTATACATCTCATGAAAATATTCATCATTTTATGCGAAACAAACAATAGACAGAACATGAAGACAAAACTTTCGCACATCGGTAACACTACATCAAAAATATGCGCGTAAAGAAAACAACAAGAAAACTATAGAGGAGGAGACGTTACCTTCTGCGAGCAGCGAACAGGGACGACAAGCAGGGCGAGTTCCTCCACCACACGAGCACACAGGCGCGAACTCAAACACGGCCAGCGAACGAGCTTATGCCGAATGAAAAATAGAGGAATAGAACTTGACGAGGATGGAGTATCGATTATGCTTTCTTTATATCTTATGCCAATGGTTAAGTTATCCTCTTAGTATCAGCAGAAAGAAACTTAATCGTTGGTTTTCCTTGTCTAACTCTATTCTTCCGAAAATAATGAAACCAAAAATCTCTTCCTCTGATTATTTTCCCCAACTAAGAATCTCCCACTTTGTGATAGAACTTTCCCAATACTTAACTAAAGAAAAATCCAACCAGAAACTCCAATTTAAAATCGCTAACTAATTTTTTCGCTCAATCGTCCAACCAAGGTCTGCTTTTTTTTTTTTCGAATTTTTCGATGAAAATCTCTAAACCCACTAAGCTCTCCTTTTTTCCGATGAAGAGAAATGGGTTTTATAGAGGAGAGGAATCAGCCCCTCTCTTCTCCTTGTTGAATTCGAAAATTTCAAACTCTTTGGGTCAAACCTCACATGGCACAGGCGTGTTGGAGAGGGCGACATTGACATTTCGCAGACCTGCTTGACAGGGTATGGGTGTCTGCGGGGTTGTTGCATTTTGCAGGAGATGGCGTGGGGAGATGAAGGAGAGGATAGAGGACTGAGTGATACGCGGATGGGGGAAGAGAATCGCGGGATTTTCGGGGAAATTCTGGTTTTCTGGTTTTTTGGGAATTAATGGCTGGTGTTTTCTGTTCTGTTTTGGCTGGGTGAAGAGGAAGAAAGGGGAAAGAGATGGGTTTGGGCTGGAGCGGGTAAAGGTCTGGGTGGGCCTGAATGGGTTGCTGATGGTGTTTAAAGCATTTAAGTGGGCTGAATTTAATGTTGGGGCTGAAGAAGGAGAAATGGGCTTGAATATTGGGTTTGGGAATTGAGTGTTGGGCTGAAAGGGGGAGCTGGGATGAAAGGGAGATTGGGCCTGGGCGTTGGGCTGGAAAAGGGGAAGAGGAGGGAAAACGGGAAGAACTTTAAGATATACATATATACATATACATATATGTATATATGTACATATTTTATTTTCGCAAGATTTATAAAACCAACTTTAAATAATTTGAAAAACTCACGAAGTTTGATAAATTAATTTACCAACGTGGGTAAAAAATTGGGTGTCAACACTTATAGCCCAAAATAAGTCTTTTCCCATCGATTCTCTATCAAGAATTTCTCCATTCACGTTCATTACACGTGCATCGAGGACATTATCAGCCGATAGGCCGAATTTCCTCATCAAAGTACCAATTCCACCACCACTTATTATCCCACCACTCCCAACACTAGGGTACAACCCCCCTGGAAATGCAAGATTTTCACCTTTTTTCGCGATTTCATAGTAAAATTGCCCTATTGTCACTCCTGTTTGAATCCAGGCCGTTTCTTCATTTTTGTCAATATAAATTTCATCTAACTTGAATAAATCCACGATAACGAATCGTTCCCCTTTTTCAGAGCGAAAAGATAAGCCTTCATAGTCATGACCACCACTTTTTACTCTAATTTGTATGCCAAATTTTTTGGGCGAAAAAACAAAATTATAATAGCCCCGATATCAGATTCGTTTATTCGGGTTCTTATAAAAAAATATGGATGTGAAGATGAAGAATTTAACCACCTTGGATTTTTCTGACCATATTCTAAAAGATATGAATATGTTGGTGATTTTGGAAAATGTATATGTTTTTTGATATTGTTGTCTGAAGTATGACTATAAATGCAATTAAGAAACTCTTGTTGAGCAATAGTTTCAATAAAAATCAAGAACGAAACTAACAAAAAAGGGAGAAATTGAAAATATTTTCCCATTTTTCGAAACAACTTAAAAAGCTAGTTAACTATAAGAAGAAGAAAAAGAAGAAATTTGAAATTCTTTTTCTCATTTTATTTAGGTGGAGAGATCTAAACTCTCGATAAAAGAAAATGAAAGAAGCTATAGGCAAATGACTTCTTTTATGGTGTCCAAAATCTTGTGAGAGATTGACTATAAATTTATTAATCAAATCTCAAATATCACTTGTTAACGTCTTGAAGTTGACTATACTAATCATCAATTATTCTCTTTTTTTATACGAGCTATCATTATCTACTCAATTAGATATGTTTTAATATATAAATGGCAACAAACGAACAATTGATGAAAAAAATAAAATATTTATTAATAATAAATAATTAAAATATGAAAATTACAAAAAAAAAAACGATAATGTCGATATTTTTTTAAAAATTATTATTTCTAGAAAGAATCTTACAAACGTTACAGTCAGACTTACAAATTGAATTTGAAAAGTGAAGTACTATTTTTGTCAGTATTAATGAAAAAAAGAAGAAAGATGCTTGTTTTATCAATAATTTATTTATTTTTAGGATGAGGATAATGATATTTATTGATTATTGAGCTGGCTGAGGACCATTTGAATTTTGTCTGTTAGCTGAAAAAAAAGACATATTTTATTATATGTATTAGACTATTAGCTCTATATATATGGAATATAGCATCTAAAATATCTTTTTGGTGATACTTCTTTGCAATGTTAGCTTTAATTTAAGTGGTTCTTATTCAATTGAGAAGTCGGAATTTTTATTAAAAAAATTATGTTTTAACATGATTAATAATAATATTAATGTATTTTTATAAAATTTCACTAAGTGGAGTTTGAGGAGAGTAGAGTATACAGACTTATATCACTATCTCGTGGAGGTAGAGATACTATTCCTGAAAGACTCTCGACTCAAGTGTGCATCAAATCCAAGTAAAAAAAGAAAACAGTGAAGAAAGCGTAACAATTAATAAGAAAAATAATGTGAAGTCTATAAGAAAGAAACAATAATAACAAAAACAACAAAATAGTTCGATCATCGTGATATAATAAACAAACATATGGCAAGAACTCTACAAGGATACAAGTACAACTAATACTACGACAGACACTAATAAGTCTACACTTTCGCAAGCCAATACAAAACTCCACCCCTACTAACCTTCAAGCCTAATATGTGATCACTATTCTTTTCTATTTGGAGTCATGTCCTCGATACTTTATCATGTCCTGTTTAATCACCTCTCCACAATACATTTTTAGCTCCTCAATTTTTCTCTCTCCAAATGGAATGGAGAGAACATTACCAAAATACCCTTTTAGCGACTTACCTTGATTATTAACATCCACATTATTACTTATCGATCGAGTCATCATAGTAACCAGGATGTCGAGGAAAAAGGGACGATCGTCGAAACAATGGGAGCTGGATGTCATACGTTTTTTTAGTATGTTTTAAAAATATATTCTTTTTATATATTCAACATCACAAATTTCAAAAACCTTCATTATCTTTTTTAAACATTTTTGTTGAACACAAACAAAAATATGTTTAATCTATTCTTTTCGTTCACTTTTACTTGTCAACTATTTAATTTGATTTTGGTTTTAATTTGTAATTGTAGGTTGTAATATTTGCAAGTTTGTAAAGGTTAGTAATTTGATTAACATATAAATAATTTCATACTATGTTTTGGCAGTGATATGTAATTATCACCTTCGAACTATATTTTATCTTATTGATGCAATTTTTAATTATTTTTCTTGTCTCACTATATCAAAGAATTTAGAGAAGTGAGAAGTCACATAATATTTTACGGATATTTTCTTATTGGGTAAATCAAAAATCGAACCGATAACGACCAAAAATCGATAAACCGAAAATCGATAAAGAGTATCTTATTGATTTGTTATTGGGTTACCATATTTAAAAAACTGAAAACCGATAAATCGAACCGACTGATATACACTCCTAGATGAGAATATAATTTAGGTTGGCACAAAGTTACTTGGTCACAAAGTTACTACGACGCTTGTCACAATTGATTTGCATTCTTCTTATTTATCTGTTTTAAAAATTTCTCACCGATTTGGTCATATCTAAGATTTTCATATGAGCCATATCATTTACAAATGCTCAAGGGTTTTTACGAGTTTACTAGAAACTCGTAAACTTCAAATCAGCTTGAGATATATATACCACTACTATAAGATAATGGGACTATGGTTTCATTATTTTGTATTACATGTTTGCACCAACAAAGGTTACACACTTATATACTATATAAGTACTATATATATAGAAAGCCAAAAAACTTACATAAAACAACAAGCTACATAGTCAATCACCCATACATTTGTTTATTTTGGAACACGAAATTCGAAATGTTTAAATATTTTTTCTTGTTGTTTTACATGTCCGCGATAGAATTACTATTCACCTTGCTACAAACATCGCGAATTTCCAATTGAACGCCACGAGATGGGGGCAACTTCCCCATCTTTATCATGGCATCGTTAAATTCGCGTAAAAATAGAGCAGGGTTACTATTATAGGTCCGAACAACATTACTAGTCGCGGTAGATCCCATCAATACTTGGTCTGAGAAAAGAAGTCCTTGATTTCGAATTAAATCTTCATAATAAAACTTATCGAAAAAATCAGGAGTCATTAAATCCAATGGTACTAAGTTTGTGTTATTGTTACTAACAGGGCAACCACATTTTAGTGTTGATTTCATGGCGGGGTTGATGTTTCTGTCGTCACATAATGTCACACATCGTGCAAATCCTACTGTGTGAGACCCGACTAACGCAACCATTTCCCGAGGAGACATTCCCTTATCGCTGAATTTTTTTAATTGGACGTTGAGATCGTCGAATGGGGCTGGAAGTTGAGTTAACGCCCCGGTGAAATTCGCGGTCCTTGCGTCTCTCCGGCCTAGACTCACAGGGTACGGAATTCCTCCTAACTGCTTGATATGAAATGAGCTTAAATAGAGCGATATAAAAAATTATATAGCATAAGGTGCATCTAATGTATAGACTTAATTTATAGTAATGGAGGGCATATATGCAATAATATATTAAAAATGAATCTAAATGAAACAACTATATTGTTGTCTAACTTAACTTGTTTAGTTCGGAAAATTTATTATCTTGTGTCTATTTTATCACTGCTATTAGATATTTGTCATTTTCAATATTTAAATTACTTATAATTGAGGGTAATCGTATAATAAAATTACTTTTTTATTCGTTATATTTAAAAGAGGTGTGTCAAGTCAAATATAAATAATTAAAAAAAGTATTTGTAATTGTTTGATAAGTAAGATATGGTAGTTCCAATTGAGGAAAAATTCTTCTCCAAGTAGTTGAACTATAAATATATCATGAAAATGATTGTTGTAATTAAATTATATGAATTAATTATATCTCTAAAAAAAATTGATTTTGAAGATAAGAACACTACAAATCAACATCAAGAAATTGTGTGTCCACTTTTAAAATGAAGAAAATTTAGGCAAAGATTTTGACATTTGGTTAAAATTAAAAGATAATGGGCTGCTTGTGACTTGCACAAGTTTAATTTGTCATTTTATTTCTTCTTGGAGTAGGTAAATGTGCATTATTTATTTATTTTATTATACAATTGGCTTCACCACACCCACTAACACCTACTTTAATTCAATGTATGCTAATTGGAGACAAGTGTTATAAAGGAAAAATGTTGATACATTGATGATACTTCTTATGACACATATAATTATATTGAATTTAAGTTATATACGTCGATGATGCTAGTATATATAATTTAATTAATCTATTGTAACATGTTAGTTATCATACATTATCAGGTTATCAGTTTACGTTTGTAACACAAATCACTTGTAATTATCCCATACATGACGTAATTGCATCAATTATATAGATAAATTCCTTTTGTTTTATTTTGTGTATCTTAATTTGACTGAATATTATAAATATGAAGATTATGACTTTTAAATTGTGTGGTTTTTAAATTAAACGAGTACATAATACTTAAACTTGGTGATAATAAACTTACCATAGCAACAGAATCACGAGCAGCAAGAGCAAGAATATCAGCGCAAGAAACGGCAGCTCCAGGGCACATAGTTTTAATCCTTTGTTTAGCTTGATCAATTACTTGATAACCTCTCACTGAATTGTTATTTGGTGGTGATGTTTTTTCTCCTTGGAACCTTCCAGGAATATCATCTAGAAGAATTCCAGCATCACATCCCTAAATAAATAATATCACACACAAATTAATATAATGTTAGGCCAACAAACATTAATATGTACTGTACTAGAAGATAAGGTAATTAATTAATTAAACAAATAGTTATGAACTTATGAAGTACTCCATAAAATTTCATGTTTAGTAAAGAATAAAAGTTATATAAAATTGAAACAGAACGAGTGATTAATATAATCTTTGAAATATGACGAAGAACTTACATCGACAAAGCAGTCATGGAAGAAGAGGCGAATGAGAGACGCTCCCATTCGCCTCTCCCTCGCAATAGCTTCCGTCACAACTGATCCAACCGCCGCGAAAATACAAAAATCTTGAGTTAACATTTCTGAATTTTGCTCCAAAATATTGTTAATTGGCTCTTTGTTACCATAAAAATCTGCTTTTACAAGAAAAATTAGAGCCATAAGGCAAAATGCAAAGCTCAAATGAGTTGCACCAAAAGCCATTTTTGATTAATTGATATACAATTGATCAAATAACTAAAAGACTTTTATTGGAAATGACTTTGCTTTTTTTTGGGATGATTTTGTTGTGTACTTTGGGCTCCTTTAAATAGGAAATTTAGATTGCCTATAGGTCAATTTTTGGGTAACATGATATTGCAAGAAAAAGACTTTAATGAGAGTGGTTAGGTTTGTAATACACATATCCTATACGCATGGGGTGGTTTTAGGGGGTCGTTTACGGATTCACGTTAATTCAGTAGCTTTATTTAGATCAGTATTACATATATGTATTAAAATATTTACTAAATATTATAAGTATTTGATTGTGAATTCTGTTATTAATGTTTTCTTTTAATTAATTTGAGGTTGATATAAAAATCTTTAAACTTCAAATTCTGAATCTGTCTTCACGTATAGATCAATTTTTGGCTACATTAATTTGCTTGTAAATATATGATTATACGAAGAGTGGTTGAGTTTGAAATTCGGATTGCCCGTAGCGCATACAGACATAGACAAATTCAAAATTTAAACCTATAAATTCAATAATTAATAATATTGAACTCCATTTTATAATCCAAGGTTCATACGTATTATTTGTCGTAAGTTTTATAGGTTCTTACACATAAGTTTTTGTTCCACATAAAAAATACTGAATGTCTAATGAACTTGATATCCATTTTGCATTGGCCCCTATAGACAAGGGTTGATATTGAGATTAATAGAAAAAATCATAAACTTTAAATTTTGAATCGAACTCGTGTTAAATGGTCAATTTTTGGACGCACAAATTTTTGCTAATAGATATGATTTTATTAAGAGTGGTTGAGTGTGTAATGGACTTTTCCTATATGCTCATATTTTTCCTCTTTGACCCTTTTAAGCACGTTCCTTGTACTAATATTTCCACAAATGAATTATTTTTTTATTTGAAAAAGATATATTCATTGTACCTTAGAGGAAATAATATTTCTAAAAATAGTTTTTATTGTGAATATCAACTTTTTAACCTATAGTAAAAATGTCTTCTTCTTGTAGGTAAAAAAAAAAAAAATTGGAATAAAATTGACAAATAGCTACAAATTGTATGGCTGCTAAATGAAAATCAGCTACTAGATTATAATCCTAAAGGTCAAAACCAATGAAATATGGTCGATTTTTGAGAAATATACATTTTTTTATATATAATAATATGGAATCGAACTCAATTTAAACCACTCAATCACATAAATTCTTGAAATCTTCTTTATTTTCTTAAACGTTACTAAGTCAAATCGGCAAAAACTATTTGAAATGAAAAGAGTATATACAAAGAGGGTATACTTTTATATTTATAAAGAGTATATATTTTTTAAAAATCTGATACAAATACGATAATATATAGGTTTTACCCCTCATTTTGTGCTCAAAATCTTGAACTATTGGATCTTGTCCGCTTGACTTTTTAAATTTCCCTTTCGATTATGAACATTTTGAAAGTTCTTGTGGAAAACAATTTAAATTTATTAAATGATAAATGTCACATTCATCTATTTAGTATCATTTTTTTTCTACGTAATTTGGTAGTCAATATATATATATATATATATCATATATCTTATATATATATAGGAGAGAGAGAGAGAGAGTATATCACTTTTTTTAAAGTTAGTCTTAACTAGTCAAGGAAAATTAAAGTAGTTTAACTTACAAAGAATACAAAAAAAAGGGAAAATAAGACATATAAGCAAACATATACTAGTTAGTTAGTTAACATAACTGTAATTTGCCTAAATTATAATTCGTGACCTACTTTTAGTTATAATTAAGCGGCTCAGCCTTTTGGTTTTGTATAATTCACACGTTTGTACAACTCTAAATTTTTACAATGTAATTGTATAACTTTTGCATATAATTCGAAATTTATATAATTGTTTTCACTTATGATACAAATTGTATAAATTCGTTATTTCGAGTTTATACAAAAATAACTAAATTATACAAATGTACCCGCAAATTATATAAATGTGTGAATCATACAAATTAGACAACTTAAACCGTAGCTACAACGGTCAAATATGCAAACTATAGCTATAGACATAATTAAATTTATTATAGTGGCTATTTGCGAAAGACCCCCGTTGAAAAGCGGGCTCAAGTAAAACTTAGAGGCCCCTAAAATGGATATTAGAGTACTTGGCCCATTGGAACCTCAAAATTATCCAAAAGCCCAATTATGTGAAAGCCCACCTAAAGGACAAGATTCCATTTATAGTCCAATTTGCATTAGTTAGTCTCTAGTTCATTTTTTGGTCTTAGTTAGCCTACTGGTTTTTATATATATATAAATAAGGCTAATATATATATATATTTCCCTTTTGTGGCGATATCAATTCGATCACCACATTTTGATTCAATTTAATGCGTTAACATGATATGAAAGTCAGCTTCATCTCAGTTCATCGATTTACTCAATATTGAGTACCTCAAATTACACTATGTGTCTATATACTTCGAAATTGAAGCTTTCATTAAAAAAAATCCTAATTAGTTTAACTTCAAAAGTGAATATCAAACAAAACTCAAACGAATCATGGCTACACAAAACTTCTATTTCATTCAAACAACCATATATCTTCTCCATCCGTATCCCCTTCTAATATTAAAAGCAAAGTGCTAGATTTTAAATGAATCACATTTATAATGCCATGAACAATTACTAAAGAACCACTAAACTTTATGATGGGTGGTTATAACGACAAACGACAATTCATTTTTAATCTAAAGTTTTAAATTTAGGCTTCGAGAATAGAAAAAAATTAATAATCAAAATAAGACTTTTCTGTGCTAATCCAAATTATTGAGGGCCTCAACAAACAAATACCAAATATCAACCACCCGAGTAGAAAAAAAGAATTGAACAATTACTAAAGAAGCAATGACTATACTTATGGATAATCTAAAGGAGTGAAATTAAATAACAAGAATGATCATCACAAAGGGATTAATTAATTAATTAAAGCTCTAATTACAACTTAGCAAGAGTTTCCTCCAACCACATTCTTGAAATGTCCATTAAATCAGGACTTAAACGTACCATTAATACACAAAACTCCATTTCATTCAAACAACCATCACCATCTAAATCACCTTCACTCAACATGCACATCAACTCATCATCACTCATATTACCCTTCAATCCCAACAACTCTGAATTCTTCTTCAAACTCTCAAATGTTATGACTTGCTTCTCCTCATCCATTAGAACCCTAAATCCATTGCTTAGCTCCTTCAAGAATCCCTCAGCTCCAAGTTTCTCCACCATAGAAGGGAAAAAATCCTCAAACACCACGTCGTGCCCCAATGCATGAGCCATTATTGATATGATCAGACCAGTGGTGGAGTCAGAAATTTTGTCAAAATGTCACCCCCCCTAGGATGGGAACGCGAGGCTCTCTTTCACTAGTATAATTTTTCAACGAAAGAATAAATCCCCTTCTTGCCCTTAATAGACTAGAAAATATGAATTTTAACTAGGGATTTTAAAAAAAAAATGTAACAATGCAAGTTGCAACCACTAGGATTTGAACTTGATACCTTCTTTACACGATATAATTTTTCAACGAAAGGTATTGAGTTGAACCTCTTTATGCCTCTATTGAATCAAAAAGTATTATTGGATGTAGTAAACTACTCAAGGTGGATGAATTGTGATGAGTTCAAAGGGATATTTGTATATATAGATAAGAGAGGAAATTTTGGTGGAAAGAGTCCAAGAAGATGCAAATTGCAAAGGAAGGATAGAATTATGGTTGATGGCAAATAACATTTCCTGGAAGTTGCATGGAAGGGTACCACCACACTATTTTCTTAAATATTTTTTGGGAGGATTCTATATGTCATGGAGAGCATTTTCCTTAAAAGAAATAAATAAAAGTTTTAGATAATGAAAGGGAGTTTCCTATATATGTGTAGGTAAGTACTCATTTGGTATTTATTTATTTTTTTCTAAAATAAAAATAAAAATTGGGAGTAGGGGATATGAGGAAATGAAGCGGGGATCATAAGGCGGAGAATCGAATCATCACCAATAAAGTGAAAATTCAGATAGTCAATTAACTGATTTTTTTATGTTTTATTTGAGCACAATATTTTTGTGGTCCTCCGAAACTTTGACACATTCTATTTAGCCTATATTTGAACTATTTTTAAGCCTAATACTACAGCTAATTATTGAAATCCTTGATAATTGAATAATATTTTTGAGATTGTACAAACTATTCGAGTTTTACTACAACAAAAATGACTATTAGCGGCATTTGATTCGTAATTGCCGCTAAACATGTATTTTTAGCAGCAAGTGTACTCTTGTGTTGCCTTTTTTTACGGACATTGGTACTAATGACAACATTAAAAAATAATTCGATTAAAAGCGTAGAACATCGTTATTAGTGTCAATATTAAATGCCGCTGAAAATTATTTTTGTTGTAGCGTTTTCTCTTTTTTTTTTTTGTTCTTTTCTTTCTAATATATCATGAAAATCTACTAAACTATGAATCAACCAGAAATGACAGCTAACAAAAATCCTTCACTATAATTACATAGCAAACTAATGATTACTCTTAATTAGTATAGTATTTTCTTTTATTCCCTTTCAACTAATCTCATAAAATCTCGAATCTTAATGTTGCTTAGTGGCCTGCTGATATTTCAAATCAATTTCAATATATATATATATATGAATTTTCTTTGTCATGATTGATATTATTGATATTTCTTTTTTAAGTCTTTCGATGTCACAAAATAGGAATTTAAGATTTTAAGTACTAGTTCATTAATTTTGTAGAAATTAGGAGACCAACTTTGCTTGTTCCTAAACTTGGCTAGGCTCGGTTTGGTTATCAATACTCGTTGCATTTTCATTATTGGTGTCTTTTTTAGCGTTTCAGTGTTATGAAATTAAAATTTAAAATTTTGATGATAACTTTTAATGTGTGTTAGTCCATTGATTTTTTGAAAATTAGTCAACTGACTCGGTTGACCCCCAAATTACCAAATAATATGTGTATGCTCATGTGTAATAAATGTATATACATGTATAATATATGTATACTCATGTATAATCAATTCTTGAAAGATTGAATCTTTGCAATTTTAGATAAATCAGCATTGATTAACGACCAACCACCAAATTGGGGTTTTTTATTCTGTCATCAGAGATGTCAGGTTCGAGATGTGAGTATGTGACAGAAGAGAATCTTTCAGTGGGACACTTTATCCTTTGGAGTGGGATTCCTGGTGTGAATCTAGATTAGTCGAGCGGTGGGTTTTGGATACCAAAATGGTTAAACATGAGAAATATTGTTAACTTTGAAATATCGAATTCAAGTCATGGGAATAAGAATCTTCCAGTGGGGATACTTTACCCCCTGAGCGGGCATATATGGTACGAATTTGGATTAGTTGATTCTTTGCGATTAAATTAGTAGTAATCAAGTTCTGTTGACTTTGATATTTAATATGATAGTGCCTTTGTGATTGAGCCACATATATAGATTGTTTGTTTCTTTTAGCTTAGAATAATGTCTGATGTGACCCCATTTGGGTGGTTTTTAATATCTTTTTTCATGTCCTGGAAGTGAGCTTATTTGTTCAGGTTGTCATGGAACATGTTGTCTTGTGTTGTTATTTACTCTCTGATAGAATATGTCATTTTTAATAATGAAGTGAATGATAAATAAGCACCAAGGCTAAGAGTTCATGTTATAAGCAAGACGTTCTCCGAAAAAATGATCGAAAAATGAAAAGAGAATGGCATTGCCAAGATGGGATTTTTTTTTTGTTTCTGATGCTTAGAATTATGCATTTACCACTAGTGTATGCTGAAAATGATACCTTAACTCAATCGCAACAATTGTCGCTGAATCAGACGCTTGTCTCTGCTGGAAAAATATTTGAGCTTGGCTTTTTTAGTCCAAGTAACTCGAGCAGACTATATCTCGGTATATGGTTCAAGGGTATACCTGGTCAGAGGATTGTATGGGTAGCAAACAGAGAAAATCCACTCACTGCTGCAACCTTGAAGATTGGAGGTGATGGGAACCTCAGAATTATGGATAGCAATATTCAAAATATCGTTTGGTCCACCAATGTTGCTGTCGAGTCTAGTTGCACAGTTGCCGTGCTTACAGATGAAGGGCGATTTATTCTGAAAGATAATGTCTCGGGGTCATCTTTATGGGATAGTTTTAACTATCCTTGTGATACCTTGTTATCGGGAATGGTTATTGGATACAATACCAGGACTGGGGTGAAACTTGCCTTATCATCCTGGCAGGCTGAAGATGATCCGTCGCCTGGGAAGTTTATTGCTGGACTTTCAGTAGATATGCCACCTCAAGGCTTCATTTGGACTAGTTACTCAAGGCCTTATTGGAGAGGTGGACCATGGGATGGTGGGAGTTTCATAGGCATACGTGATCCCGACAAGGGGTATGCTAGTGGTATAAACATTGTATCAGATAAGCATCAGGGAACTGCGATTCTCAGTTTCAATACATTCATCAATTCCCATGTTACGATTGTAGTACTAAAACCATCAGGGCTGTTGCAGATTATGTATTGGGAAGAGGAATCGAATGTGTGGAAAGTCACTTGGGAGGGACCGGATAATCCATGCGATGTTTATGGAGCTTGTGGTCCATACAGTGTTTGCGACAAGAATAAGTCTCCAGTTTGTGATTGCTTGAGAGGATTTGTACCAAAGTCAACTGATGAGTGGATCAGAGGAAATTGGACTGGTGGCTGCGTTAGGCGAACTAAGCTTCTATGTGAAATCAGTACAAGAGATAAAGTTCTAAAGGGATCGAAAAATGACAAGTTCTTGCAACTGAGTGAGATGAAACTTCCAGATTATTACACATATTTGTATGATCAAAATGGGATTCAGAACTGCGAAAAGTGGTGTCTGAATAACTGTTCCTGTGCAGCCTATGCGTATCCAGATGGAATTAACTGCATGGTCTGGACATCAGAACTTATAGATGTTCAGCAGTTTCCATATAATGGAGCTAATTTGTTTCTTCGTCTTGCATATTCTGAACTAGGTAAATTCTTTTCTCAACATTATGCTTGAAAGATTAAAATTGGTCTGTTGTCACTTCTCTTTTGAACGATTGGATTCAGATTATTAACATAACATAGATTTAGATGAAGATAACGGGAAGGCTAAACTTATCATCGGCTTAGCAACGGTTTCAAGCATTCTCTTGTTGAGTATCCTTGGATGCATTTTCTGCAAGTGGAAAGCAAATAAAAGAGGTAAGCCATTCTCCTGATTTGAAGATTCTATTGCAAACATAGTAATTATATTTAACAGTAGTCTCGAGCATCTAAATTATATGTTTCGATGACATATCCGAGACTTGTTATTATATGTTTGACTCTCTTAATGTATACTTATATGTGTGAAGATAAGTCTAATATTGTCATTGACATTAGGAAGTGAAGCTACAGACTATTTGTGGGAAGAGCAAGCATTGCTAAAAGATTCATCAGAACTACACCTTCTTGACTTTTCTAAATTGGCAGTTGCAACTGATAACTTCAATGAAATAAATAAAATTGGAGCAGGAGGATTTGGCCCAGTTTACAAGGTAATGCCGGTCTCTGAAGTGATTCACACACAGAAAATAACTCTGCTAATACGGAAACTACTATGATACAGGGAAAACTAGAAGATGGACAAGTGATAGCTGTCAAACGATTATCTAGTTTCTCTGGCCAAGGAATTGAAGAGTTCAAGAATGAAGTCTTGCTGATCTCCAAACTGCAGCACAGGAATCTTGTCAGAATATTGGCCTATTGCGTTCACGGGAAAGAGAAGTTACTGGTTTATGAGTACATGGCTAACAGAAGCTTAGACACTTTGTTATTTGGTAAGTGGTTCCAACTATAGTCTCTGCAATGGCGTATTGCTTGATCAACACAATTCGCTTAAGTAACGTTTATGCTGAGAAGCTTCATTGTTTTCTTCAATTGTATAACTATCTTAGATGTGTTGTTAATCACACTGTTAGATCCAAAAAGAAGTCATCAGCTTCCTTGGCCAAAACGTTTCGACATGATTCATGGCATTGCTAGAGGGCTTCTATACCTTCACCGTGATTCTTGTTTACGGGTCATTCACCGGGATTTGAAGGCAAGCAATATTCTCTTGGATGGTGATATGAATCCGAAAATCTCAGATTTTGGCTTGGCTAGAACCTTTCAAGTGACTCAAGAGCTAGCAAAAACTCATCGGATAGTGGGAACATTGTAAATACCTCTACCTTTGCAAGCAAAATATTTTCTTTTGAGTTCATAGAAGCAAGTCTGACTCATTTGTTATACAAATACATTGCAGCGGCTACATGTCGCCTGAGTATGCAATGGGTGGACTGTTCTCTGAGAAATCTGATGTCTACAGCTTCGGTGTGTTGCTACTGGAGATTGTCAGTGGTCGGAAAAACAACAGATTTTATGACAATGATAGGCATTTCAATCTTCTGAGCTATGTAAGTTCAAAATCATTATGCAAGGGTATTCACTTATTTTTTACATTTTTAATTTTAAAACAATCTTAGGCATGGAAGCTTTGGACTGAAAGCAAAGGACTAGACTTAATGGATAAATCAATATCGGATTCACGTTCCGCTGCAACAGTGTTCAAATGCATACATATTGGCCTTCTGTGTGTCCAGGACCATGCAGTTGATAGGCCATTAATGTCATCTGTAGTTCTTATGCTAAGAAGTAAGATGGATCTGCCTCAACCAAAGCAACCTAAATTTATATTTAAAAGGTGGTTGAATTCTGATGCCCAATCACAAAGCAGTAAAGCAAGGTCCATTAATGGTATTACTATATCTTCAGCAGAAGGGCGATAACCAATTGGAAAATACTAAGAATTATGTAATTGAGTTTCAAGATTTTATCTGTACTGAAATATGTATAGCATGATAAAAAGGTTCCAACACTTCTTTCTCCTTTTTAGGTCAGATAGCTCCATCACTTGATTCGACTTTTTTTTTTTTTGTTTCTTACATCTCTTGATGTAAATAGAGAAGTGTTGACGATATGACATGTGTTGAGCTTAAATAACGAAATGAAGATTCATATAGCTGACCGCGACTTGTTTAGTATTTAGGCGTAGTTGTTGTTTTACTGTTATATCTGGTAAAGTTAAAAGGGTGGTAAACTCTACAACTCTATGGTCTGCCTGATCTTGGTTTCTTGCTTAACAACGCACCTTCCCGAGTCTTATATTTTACCTAAACAAAGCTAAACTTTTCCCCTCATCAAAGTTTCCAAGCAAATATGATGGTGTGTACACTGCAATCAACCTAATTTTTTAGTCAAATTTCTTTGAAAAGAGATGGATTGGAAGAACATTTGAGGTTCCAAGACTTTGATATTAAATGGAGTGATCAGCAATGACAACACAATGATGTGCTTTCTACTTTGTGACTGGATGAGTAGATAAACAAATTATGTTGACTTTGATATTTAAATACAACTATGCTTTAATTGAGATTTACATATTAGATGTGTGCTTATTTAGTTCAGAATTACCCTACCTGGATACTTTTTAATCTCATAATTTACGCTTTGCAAGCGAACTTATTGGTTACTGTAACATGTTGTGTTGTTTTGATGTTTACTCTGAGAAGGAAAAGTACCTTCTTTTTATCTATCAGATATAGTAGAGAGTGAAGTCAAGGGAAAAAATGTCCTTTTCTCACAATAATGAAGTAAACAATAGATGAGAGGTTCTGTGACAACTGAAACAAGGACAATGTCAAACTAGTTGGTATACTGTTAAACAGAAATACTAAACTATTTACCACGATAGAATTTGTCAAAGCAAGGGTTGTTCAGAGGGATGCTTTTGGAAAGTCTTTTATATGAATTTCTAGAGAGTAGCTCAGTCTGGGAATGATCAAAAAAGGAAAGAAAATGGTATGGCCAAGATGGGATTTTTTTTTGTTTCTGATGCTCGGAAGGATGCTTTTAGCACAACTCTCTGCTGCAAGTGATACCTTAACTCAATCCCAACAACTGTCACTAAATCAGACTCTTGTCTCTGCTGGAAATATATTTGAGCTGGGCTTCTTCAGTCCACGTAGCTCGAGGAGTCTTTATATAGGAATTTGGTTCAAGAATATTTCTCGTCGGAGGATTGTATGGGTAGCAAATAGAGAAGATCCACTCCAAGCTTCTGATTCTGATACAGTCTTGAAGATTGGAGGTGATGGGAACCTCAGAATTATGGATGGCAATCAAAATATGATTTGGTCAACAAATATCTCTGTTCAGTCTAATAAGACATCTGCTGTACTTACAGACAAAGGAGAATTCATTATTAAAGACGATGTCACGGGATCATCTTTATGGGATAGTTTTAACTATCCTTGCGATACCTTGTTATCAGGAATGAATATTGGATACAACACCAGTGCTGGGGTAAGACTTGTTTTATCGTCCTGGCAGGCTGAAAATGATCCATCGCCTGGAAAGTTTACTTCTGGACTATCGGTAGAGATGCCACTTCAAGGCTTCACTTGGACTAATTACTCGAAGCCTTACTGGAGAGGTGGACCATGGGACGGAGCGAACTTCATAGGCATACCTTATGTCGACAAGGGGTATGCAAGTAGTATAAACGTAATAGCAAACAAGCAACAGGAATCTGGCTTTCTCAATTTCAATAATTTCAACGATTCTGATGTTATAATCATGGTCCTACAACCATCCGGGTTATTGCAGACAATATTATGGGTTGAAGAACTGAATGCATGGCAAGTCACTTGGGAGGCACCAGGTAATCCATGTGATGTTTATGGAACTTGTGGTCCTAACAGTGTTTGTGACAAGAATAAGTCTCCAGTCTGTGATTGCTTGAAAGGATTTGTACCAAAGTCAACTGATGAATGGATCAGAGGAAATTGGACTGGTGGTTGTGTGAGGCGAACTCAACTTCTATGTGAAATCAGTACAAGTGGAAATACTACAAACGGGTACGAAAGTGACAACTTCTTGCAGCTGAGAGAGATGAAACTTCCAGATCACTACACGTATTTTTATGCCTATGATTATCAGAGTTGCAAAGAGTGGTGCCTGAATAACTGTTCATGTGCAGCATATGCATATCCAGATAGAATTGACTGCATGGTTTGGACTTCAGAACTTATGGATGTTCAGCAGTTCCCATCTGATGGTGTGGATTTGTTTCTTCGTCTTGCTTATTCTGAACTAGGTAAAATTCAATTCTCATCATTCTGCTTAGATGATTAAAAATTGTTTTATATCGTCACCTTTCTGCATTATAACAGATCATAGTTTAGATGAAGATAAAAGGAAGAAAAAGCTTATCATCGGCTTGACAACCGTTTCAAGCATTCTCATATTAGGCATCTTGGGATACATCTTCTGCAGTTGGAAAGCAAATCAAAGAGGTAAACTATTCTTTTGATATTAATATTTTATAGCCAACATAGTAATTATGTACACTAGTTTTGTCGAGCTTCACCAAAATATTCTTTAGATTGGTATAACTGGAAATGCCTTTTTCCTTGCTTTTCTTCTATGAAGTGAGTTTGTCATTAACCGTTCAACCTTCGTTTCCATTTTCTAATTTTGATGCAGAGTCTGTATTTCAAAGCATGGTGTGACTTGTTCACATTTCTCTACATTCCTATCAAGCTTTCCGTTAAAATCATGTTAGGCTTCTGTATGTAACTTCGCGTGAAGTATTAAGATTTCTTTTGATAAGTAATACCAAAATCCGACCTTTTTATCTGTACAATTCTTTAATCTGATATATCTTTTCAAATCGGAAGAAGTAATAAAGCTCGGAATTGGCAAGATCATGCAGTTTTACACAAGTTAAACATTCTGGATGTCTTATTTGACATTACCAGTTTTCATTGTAAACTTTTATGTCTACTCATGTGGATCCGGAAAAAAAAAACAGGAAATAGAAGAAATAGGGTTGAAGACCACATTCCGGCTGATAAGTGTCAGATTTCAAACGAAATGCCTACAGACAATTTGTGGGAAGAGCAAGCACTGCCAAAAGATTCATCAGAACTACCACTTCTTGACTTTGCTAAACTGGCTACTGCAACTGATAATTTCAGTGAAATAAATAAGATTGGAGCAGGAGGATTTGGCCCCGTTTACAAGGTAAGACCAGTCTGCTGAGTGTTTTACATACAAATAACTGCTGCTTATGTGAAAACTAAAGCCGTCATAACGGATATCATACAGGGAAAACTGGAAGATGGACAAATGATAGCTGTCAAAAGACTATCTAGTCAGTCTGGACAAGGAATTGAAGAGTTCAAGAATGAAGTCTTGCTAATCTCCAAACTGCAGCACAGGAATCTCGTTAGAATATTAGCCTATTGCGTTCACTGGAAAGAGAAGTTACTAGTTTATGAGTACATGGCTAACAAGAGCTTAGATACTTTGTTGTTTGGTAAGTGGTACCAATTATAATTTATGTTATGGCATATGGTTTGATCAGCATATTTTACTTCTTATCCTTGTATTTTTATAGTTAGTGATTCTTTATGTCATATTATGGAAATGGAAATTATGACATGTTTCAGAATTATAAATTGTTGTGCCCTTGGTAAGAAGCTTATGCGATTCTTCTCTAAGATATCGGACAAATACTTCAGAAAAGAAAAAGCACAGTGAAGGCACTGACCAGTGGCTTAGTGCATGTTCCTTGGATTTGGTGTTTAACATTCTGGTTCCTTCAAAGGCGTGCATCACACAAACATAGTATCGTTTTCCGTTTAAGAATGGTAAATATTTTTGTTTTTCAAGTACTTAACCATTTCCAATGGTATAAATGACACTGTCAGATTCAAAAAAGAGTCATCAGCTTCCCTGGCCAAAACGTTTCAACATGATTCAAGGCATTGCTCGTGGCCTTCTTTACCTTCACCGAGATTCTTGTTTAAGGGTCATTCACCGAGATCTGAAGGCAAGCAATATTCTCTTGGACGATGATATGAATCCAAAAATTTCAGATTTTGGATTGGCCAGAATTTTTCAAGTTACTCAAGAGCTAGCAAACACTAACAGGATAGCAGGAACATTGTAAATATCTCTACAGCTCTACTTCTTGTAATACAATATTTTCCTATGTTCCTGCATTTCTTCCGTCAAACAAGTTCATTCTTATATCAAATGTGTTGCAGCGGTTATATGTCACCAGAGTATGCAATGGGAGGACTATTTTCTGAGAAATCTGATGTCTACAGCTTTGGCGTATTGCTACTAGAGATTGTCAGTGGAAAGAGAAACAGTGGATATTATGACCACGAAAGGCATCACAACCTTCTCAGTTATGTAAGTGCAAAATTAGCAGGATCTCTTTCCACAAGTTATTCATACAAACAAATAGTATTCATTTCAAAATGATTTCAGGCATGGCAGCTGTGGACTGAAAGCAATGGACTAGACTTAATGGATAAATCAATTTTGGACTCAGATTCCTCTGCAACAGTGCTGAGATGCATACATATTGGCCTACTTGGTGTCCAGGATCATGCTACTGATAGGCCATCAATGCCGTCTATCGTTCTTATGCTAAGTAGTGAGATGGATCTTCCTCAACCAAAGCAACCTACATTTATATTTCAAAGATGGTTGAATTCTGATACCCAATCGCAAATCAGCAAAACTCAATCTGTTAATGATATTACTGTATCTGTGGCAGAAGGACGATAACCAATTGAAGATGTTGCATGTACCATTTTAATACGTGTACACAGCTTGTCTAAGCTACTATATCATCTGATCATTTCTTTGTTTACTTACTCTGTGTCTTCACTGCATTCAATAATAAGGGAGATTTCCTCCAGTACATGTTCTTGTGCAACAGTCCGCCAAATTGCAGAAACCACTTGGGAAGATATGGCTATTGGGCCAAACTCTACCGTCAAAGACATCTTATGTGGGTAGGTGTGGATTACATAGGCCTGACATTGAAAAACACAATGACAGTGATTGAATTGTGACGATACAGCTCTTGGGAATGTGGGACATAAAATACTTGTAGCTTGTGAAGTTTGCATGTGCTCAATTGCCATAGTTAGAGGAAGGTTCCTTGTTAAATGACCATATTGGATCAGTTGTAAATTTAGTTTTGTTATTGAAATCATAGTTCAGTTTTTCTTTCCTTGTCTTTAATCTGTATTTTCTTCCTTATTCTTGTGAAACTGGTGTTTGATGTTTGTTTATACTGGCACACTCGGTACAGGTTACACTGATCTTGGTCTAATCTCTTATCTGAATATTATAAATGACTTTTTTTCTTCTTGGTTTCCATCACCAATTATTTTTATCAAGTCCTCCTTTGAGTTTTTGTCTAAGTATACCCTAGAAAGAGACAGGTTGTACAAATTTGACAATTCAAGTGATCTCTTAAATTAACTTTGCGAACATGATGACATGCTTTTGATGTTCAACAGATTCTGTATCATGGTGTGAATTTTTTTCTTCATCTTGCTTATTCTGAACTAGGTAAGTTCAGTTCTCACTATTGCTGATTAAAATTGTATTATGTTGTCACCTTTCTGTATTATAACATAATATAGTTCTGTAAACAATTTTTCTGATTTCCAGATTCTATTGCAGACCACAGTAGTAATGTCTAGATATTATTACCACTGGAAATCCCTTTTCCATTCTTTATGCTCTGCGAGCGAACTTATTGGTTACCTGTTACTGTTATATGTTGTGTTGTATTGGTTCTTACTGTGAGAATGAAAAGTTGTTTTTTTATCTTGTCAAAGCTACAATATCTTTAGATAATATATACTAGAGAGTTTTAGGTCAAAGGGAATAAATGTCATTTTCTTTGATGGATCTTGAATTGACAATAATGAAGTAAACTATAAATAGGAGTTTCTGTGACAACTGAAACAAGGATGATGTCAAACTACTGGTATACTTTTTAACTAAAATCTTAAACTAATTCCCACTATAGAATTGGTCAAAGGATTCAGAGGGATGCTTGTAGAAAGCCTAATTGTTTGAATTTCTAGAGCATCTCAGGCTGGGAATGAACCAAAAAGGAAAGAAAACGGCATGGCCAAGATGGGATTTTTTTCTGTTTCTGATGCTCGGAAGGATGCTTTTAGCACAAGTCTCTGCTGAAAGTGATACCTTAACACAATCCCAACAGCTGTCACTAAATCAGACACTTGTCTCTGCTGGGAAAATATTTGAGCTGGGCTTCTTCAGTCCAAGTAACTCGAGGAGTCTATATCTCGGAATTTGGTTCAAGAATATTCCTCGTCAGAGGATTGTATGGGTAGCAAATAGAGAAAACCCACTCCCAGCTTCTGACTCAGCTGCATTCTTGAAGATTGGAGGTGATGGGAACCTCAGAATTATGGATGGCCATCAAAATATCATTTGGTCAACAAATATCTCTGTTCAGTCTAATAATACGACTGTTGTACTAACAGACGATGGGGAATTCATTCTTAAAGACAGTGTCTCAGGCACATCTTTATGGGATAGTTTTAATTATCCTTGTGATACATTGTTATTAGGAATGAATATTGGATACAACACCAGGTCAGGAGTAAAACTTGTTTTATCGTCCTGGCAGGCTGAAAATGATCCATCACCTGGAAAGTTTACTATTGGGCTTTCGGTAGAAATGCCACCTCAAATCTTCACTTGGAATAATTACTCGAGGCCTTACTGGAGAGGTGGCCCATGGGATGGAGGGAACTTCTTAGGTGTACCTGATGACGAAAAGGGGTATGCAAGTGATATAAAAGTAATAGTAAACAAGCAACAGGAATCTGCCTTCTTTAGTTTCAATAATTTCAATGTTTCTGATGTTATAATCCTGGTCCTAAAACCATCAGGGTTATTGAGTATGATGGAATGGCGAGAAGACCTGAATGCATGGCACGTCTTTTGGGAGGCACCAGCGAATCCTTGTGATGTTTATGGAACTTGTGGTCCTTACAGTGTTTGTGACATGGGTAAGTCTCCAATCTGTGATTGCTTGAGAGGATTTGTACCAAAGTCAACTGATGAATGGATAAGAGGAAATTGGACTGGTGGCTGTGTGAGGCGAACTAAACTTCTATGTGAAATCAGTGCAAGTGGCAATGCTATAAAGGGGTCCGAAAGTGACAACTTCTTGCAGCTGAGAGAGATGAAACTGCCAGATCACTTCACATATTTTTATGACTATGAGGCTCAGATTTGCAAGGAGTGGTGCCTGAATAACTGTTCCTGTGCAGCCTATGCATATCCAGATGGAGTTAAGTGCATGGTTTGGACTTCAGAACTTATGGATGTTCAGCAGTTTCCATATAATGGTGTGGATTTGTTTCTTCGTGTTGCTTCTTCTGAACTAGGTATTCAGTTCTTACCATTATGTTTAGAAGATTACAGTTGATTTCTGTTGACCTTTCTTTTGGATTTGAATTGTGACATAACATAGCTTTAGATGAAGATACAACGAAGGCTAAACTTATCATCATCTTCACAACCGTTTCAAGCGTTCTCATATTGGCCATTTTTGGATGCATTTTCTACAGGTGGAAAGCAAATCAAGGAGGTAAACTATATTCCTGATTTCAGGATTCTATTACAGACCATAGTAATTATGTAGA
Source organism: Solanum habrochaites (assembly GCA_027704765.1). Lineage (NCBI taxonomy): Eukaryota > Viridiplantae > Streptophyta > Magnoliopsida > Solanales > Solanaceae > Solanum > Solanum habrochaites. Next base: position 1,282,906 of record JAKWJA010002491.1, read on the forward strand.
TCAGTAGTCTCAAGCTTGGCCGTGAAATTAGTTATATTGGTATAAACAATAATGTGTTTTCCCTTTCTTTTCTTCTTTGATGTTGGTTTGTCATTTAACATTCAGGTTGCTTACCTTTTCAGCAAATAGAAGAAATAGGGTTAATGACCTCACTCCAGCTGTTAGTTCTCAGAATTCAGAGAATGCATCTACAGACAATTTGTTGGAAGAACAACCACTGCTAACTCTTCTCGACTTTGCTAAGTTGGGAATTGCAACTGACAACTTCAGTGAAATTAATAAGATTGGAGCTGGAGGATTTGGTCCTGTTTACAAGGTAATTCCAGTTTCTGAGGTGATTCACAAACAAAAACTAACACTGCTAATGTGAAAACTATTGCAAATCATATAGGGAAAACTAGAAGATGGACAATTGGTAGCTGTCAAAAGATTATCTAGTCACTCTGGACAAGGAATTGAAGAGTTCAAAAATGAAATCGTGCTAATCTCCAAACTGCAGCACAGGAATCTCGTTCGAGTATTGGCCTATTGCGTTCACGGGCAAGAGAAGTTACTAGTTTATGAGTACATGGCTAACAGAAGCTTAGATACTTTGTTGTTTGGTAAGTGGTTGCAATCATAGGTGTGCATCATACAAACATAGTGACATTAACAATGGTAAATGATACTGTCAGATTCAAAAAAAAGTTATCAACTTCCCTGGACGAAACGTTTCAACATGATTCAAGGCATTGCTCGAGGGCTTCTTTACCTTCACCGTGATTCATGTTTAAGGGTCATTCACCGAGATTTGAAGGCAAGCAATGTTCTCTTGGATGATGAAATGAATCCAAAAATTTCAGATTTTGGATTGGCTAGAACTTTTCAAGTAACTCAAGAGCTAGCAAACACTAACCGGATAGCAGGAACATTGTAAGTACCTCTACTAATTCTAACAAAATATTTTCAAAGTTCCTGCATTTTCTTTCATCAAACAAGTTCATCATAATCGAAAATACTAACACATTCTTGCAGCGGTTATATGTCACCAGAGTATGCAATGGGAGGACTATTTTCTGAAAAATCTGATGTCTACAGCTTCGGCATATTGCTACTAGAGATTGTCAGTGGAAAGAAAAACAGCGGATTTTATGACCATGAAAATCATCTCAACCTTCTCAGTTATGTAAGTGAAAAATCAGCAGGATATCTTGCCACTAGTTATTCTCACAAACTTACAGTATAAATGATTTCAGGCATGGAAGCTACAGACCGAAAGCAAAGAGTTAGACTTAATGGATAAATCAATTTTGGACTCAAGTTCCTCTACAACAGTTCTGAGATGCATACATATTGGCCTGCTTTGTGTCCAGGATCATGCTGTTGATAGGCCATCAATGCCGTCTGTTGTTCTTATGCTAAACAGTGAGACGGATCTGCCTCTACCTAAGGAACCTACATTTATATTTCAAAGATGGTTGAATTCTGATACTCAATCGCAAATCAGCAAAGCTCAGTCTGTTAATGATATTACTGTCTCTGTGGCCGAAGGCCGATAATCAATTTAATGTTTCTGATCATGTGAAAACTGATGCAATAACATTACTTACCGAATCTGTATAATAATGTGTACAGATAATAAAGCTGATTCTTAGTGTCTGAATATGTTGTTACCATAGTTAGCTCATTCTCTTTATGGAATGTATGAAGAGACATTTTCTACGGTGCTTGATGAACCTCTTGTTTGGATTTGTTGTAACTCATTCTTTGTCTTGTTTGGTTTGCTAATAAATTTCTGATGATTTTTGTCAGAAAGTGAACCTTAAAAGATTTTGCCAGAAGACTTTGGTCTTATTTGTTAAAAATGCCATAAAACAAGCATCAGACTCATTCATCATCTTTGCTAGAGTGGGTTTAGATTCCCACATTAGCTTTAGGGATTGAGTTAGACCGAGGTGTCATATCATTACATGATAACTGAGGGGAGCCGAGCTAAAATGGAGTCTAACCGAGCTCTGTCCAGTCCTAAAAGTGCATAATTGAGGAAAATATGCAGTACTTAGCAGGAGAGGGAGGATAGTTAAAATTCCCTTTTATGTGTCATCCCTTTTTTTCGAAAACAATGTCATACTTCCTTATTTAGAAACGATTTTGCTTTAAAATTCCTATGACTTGTTTTTGGTCACATGTTTTACTAGTTTCTTTCTTAAACTCCGAACCAGTGCCACATAAATGTTGGTAGCTAGTATGTCTCTTTCATTTTGTCCAGCATGAAGTTGACTCACCAACTACTTAGTAAAAGTCTTTGCTGTAAAACAAAGTTCATGCAATACCCTTTCTGAACACTTAACAGTTTCAAAATTTTATCTTAACACTGTCTTAAACTTTCTCTAATTTCAATCTGATAACGGTAGCCATGGTTTGGTGGGAGGCAGTGTTATTTCCAGCTCTGCAGCTTCTTTTTGACAAATTAGCTTCAGGAGATATCTTAAACATACTTAAAGTATGGAATGTTAATGAACTGTTACTTGACAAACTTAAGATTTCTTACTTTATCAATACAGCTGTTCTTGAAGATGCAGAAGAGAAACAGTACCTTAATCCAGTGGTCGAGACTTGGATCGATATGCACAGAGATGCTGTCTTTGAAGTTGCCGATATTCTTGATGAACTAGCTACTGAAGCCTTGAGATGCAAACTAGAGCCAGATTCTCAGAAATTTTCTCAGCAGGTGTGTAGTAGTTGGAACTTTATCGGTATGAAATCAAGAATAGAAGAGCTTATAACTAGACTAGAATATATTGCAAAACAAAAAGATTTTCTTGGTTTAGTAAGTAACAAAAAGTGTTGTTATGGAAAGATGTGCAAGGGTACTCCAAGTACTCCTTTGTTACTTGGATCACATGTTTATGGAAGGTATACTGAAATAGAGGAACTAATCGAGTTATTGGTTTCGGATTGTGATGATACAAATATAGTTGCTCCATTTTGTGTTATTCCTCTTATTGGTATGGGAGGGATTGGGAAGACAACTCTATCTCAGATTGTCTATAATGACAAGAGAATTTGTGAGGAGTTTGACGTAAAAGCGTGGGCTTGGGTGTCTGATGATTTCAGTGTAGCAAGTATGACCAAGTCATTGCTTGAATCTGCTACTGCAAAACCCTTCGACACAAATAGTTTGGAAATTATTCAGAATGGTCTGAAGAATCTGTTCAGCAGAAAGTGATTTTTGATTGTTTTGGATGATGTATGGTGTGAGAGCTGTGATGACTGGAATGAACTTTTAATCCCTTTCTTCGAGGGAGATAAAAGAAGTAAAATAATCGTGACAACACGAAATGAAGGAGTTGCATCAATCACTGGAATGCTTGCACCTTACCGTTTGCAGGAAATGTCACATGATGATTGTTGGTTGTTGTTCTTGCATCATGCTTTTGGTGTTCAAGGCATGGAGATGAATCTGAGACTGAAAGAAATTGGAGAAGAGATTGTTAAGAGGTGTAAAGGCTTGCCTTTAGCTATCAAGACTTTAGGAGGTATGTTGTCTTCGAAATTGGACATTACTTACTGGACTGAAGTCTTGAATAGCAATTAATGGGTTTGCCTTCCAAAAAGTGTTCTGTTCTATTATTTTTAAGATTGAGCTACCGTCATCTTCCGCCAAATTTAAGAAGATGCTTTGCATACTGTTCAATATTCCCGAAAGGGTATATGTTTAACAAGAAAGATCTAGTCTTGCTGTGGATGGCAGAAGGGTTCGTGCAGCCAATGGCTCAGATAACTATGAAGGAAGTGGGAAATGGAAAATTTACTGAACTGCAATCGCGGTGCTTTTTCCAAGAATCCACGCAAAATTGATCTCTCTTTGTGATGCATGATCTAGTACATGATTTGGCACTTAGTGTTTCCAGGAGAACATGTATTCATTCAGCTGGAGGAAAATTGGAAATGCAGACTTTATGAGAATTGTGAGAAGGCTCGTTATTTCTCATGCATTTGTAGTAAATACGATGTCTTCAGAAAGTTTGAAATGCTTAGTGAAATTAAGCGTTTACGCACATTCTTACCTTTAGCATCATCAGAAGGAGCTGAATTTTGCTATTTAACAAAGAAGGTACTGTCTGATATTTTGCCTAAGCTTAGCTGCCTTCGGGTGTTATCTCTGAGCTATTATTGTATCACTGAGATTCCGGAATCCATTGAATTCTTGAAACATCTTGGCTTCCTCAAATTTTCCTACACGGAAATCAAATACCTTCCTCAGTCAATCAGTGATCTTTACAATCTACAAACGCTGCTACTACGCAACTGTTATTATCTCATTGAGTTGCCTGCTGACTTGAGGAAACTGCTCAATCTTCGTTACCTTGATGTCAGTGGAAGTGGTTTACAAAAGATCTCGCTTGGTCTGGACAAATTGGTGTGCCTCAGGACATTACCAGAGTTTGTTGTGGGTTGTAATGTTTCTAGTAATCGGACATTAACAGTTCACAGTAGATACTAATAGCGGTGGTACATTCGATCAAGAAAGTAAAGGTTCTGGTCTAGGTGCTTTGAGTATCTTGTTTCACCTTGAGGGTTCACTTTCAATACTGAATTTGGAAAATGTGGATAACATTGGGATGCGCGCGGAGCTAGTTTGATCACTAAGAAGCACCTTCGCGAGTTATTGCTTCAATAGAGTGATAGTTTTGAGGACTCGGAGAAGGCTAGAATGGAAACTGATGTTCTTGAGCTGTTAAGACCCCATCATAATACAGAGAAGGTTACGATCAAGGGCTACAGTGGTACACGACCCCCTACTTGGACGGCGAGTCCTTCATTCCACAAGCTGGTTTCGTTGAGTTTAATCAACAGCAAAGGCTGTCGATTCCTACCGTCACTTGGTCAGCTTCCTTCACTCAAAAATCTCATGGTTAAAGGACTAAGAGTGGTAAAAAGCATCGGTGATGAGTTTTTGGGCTATACTTCAACCATATTGACCCCTTTTGCATCTTTAGAGACTCTATCCTTTACGGATATGTTGGATTGGGAAGATTGGTTACTCGGTTATGATGGAGACAGAGAAGCATTCTGTAATCTCTTGGAGCTTCACTTGGAGGAGTGTCCTAAACTGGGGGGAGAATTACCTGACGTCCTTCCTTATCTAGTAAAGCTTGTGATTTGCGAGTGTCAACAACTGGATTCTTCTCTTCCGCGACTTCCACAACTAAATGAGTTGGACTTAAGGAGTTATCATGTTAGGTTGATTAGCAGCCCGCGTGAGGTAACAAAACACTTACGTTACAACTGTCTAATCTTTCAAATGGATATCTACCTGAATGTTTCCTAGCATATCTTCGGCATCTGGTGATCAGGCATTGTGTTTTATTGGTGTCCCTTTTCGAGGAAGGGCAGAATCTGCCTCGCAGATTGGAGTATGTAGAACTGGAGAACTGTCATACTCTGCAGAAGTTACGGTCATTACTTCATACTTTAACATCCCTTAAATCACAAATTGTCCAAGGCTGGAATCTTTTGCAGGGAAGATATTTCCTTCTAACTTAAAAGCCCTTGCCATTCAAGGATGCAGTGTTGAGTCTTTACCTGAAGTTATGATGAACAGTATCTCATCTCTCGAGTATTTGTCCATCCACGGGTGTTTAATGCTAGTTTGTTTTCAAAGAGATAGTGAGTTGCTTCCAACCACATTTCAGCATCTGAAAATCGAGAAATGCCCGAATCTGTAGTTTCTGCCTGAAGGGATGATGCACATCAACAATACATCTCTCAAAGTATTGGAGATTTTCGATTGTTCTTCTATATCATCATTCCCTGGAGGCCAACTGCCAGACACTTTGAAAACACTCACAGTTTGGAACTGCTTCAATCTCGAGGCATTACCTGATATCAGAACTGAAACAATGCTTCTTGAATCTTTACGAGTTGGGAACTGTACAAGTCTGAAACACTTACCTCATGGCTTGAACAAGCTGCTGAATTTAAGTTATTTTGAAGTTGACGGTTGCCATTGTATCGAATGCTTTTCTCTAGATGGCCTTCCACAAAACCTTACAAAAGTACTAATCATCGACTGTGAGAATCTGATGTTCCTTCCAAAGTGGATGCAGAATCTTACATCTCTTCAAGAACTTCAGCTATCGAACTGTCCATTAATCACATCTTTCACGGAGGGCGGTTTTCCTACTAGCCTTGTGTCTTTGAATGTCAAAGATTGCAAGAATCTTATGCCAATGTCTGAATGGGGATTGCATAGGCTTGCCTCTCTTAGAAGGCTGACAATTCATGGGATCAGTTCAACTCTTTCTCATTTTCTTCAATGGTTGCTTCCATCAACTCTACAAACACTCAAGATATTTCAGTTATCAAATCTTGAATCTCTTTCTCCCTGGCTGCAAAAAATCTCACTTCACTCGAAAATCTCAAGGTCAAAGATTGTCGAAAGCTTCTTTCGTTGCCAAAGGAAGACATGCCACCAATGCTTTCTTATCTTGAGATAAGTGAATGTCCCTTGAGTGAACAAAAATGTGACTTGTCCAAGATTGATCATATCCCTTGCACTGTGATGTAGGATACAAGATGGATTTCTGATATTTCGTTCTGTTTTATCTAGTTCACTTATACTGGATCTTATGGACGTGCTTTGCATGTGTATCTCATGTTAATTAGTTCAAACCTTTTGAAACAAATTCAATTTGTCGTAAACTTGTTTTCATGTTACAATTTTGGAACAACATCTTTTAGACTGAGAATAAGACACTAGATTTAATGCATAAAGCACTTTCGCGCTCATTTTCCCCTGCAACGGTGATGAGATGCATACTTATTGGCCTGTTTTGAGTCCAGGACCACGCGGTGTATACACCATCAATGTCAGATATTGTTCGTATGCTAACCAGATGTTACTGTCTCGATAGCAGAAGAGAGATAACTGAAGCAGAAGCGCGATATCTGAAGTCTCAAAATACAATGAGTAGTAATTATGAAATGAGTTTCATCTAATAAGCTTCCTAATACGTAGATAAACACCTTAAATTGGCCTCAATTGAGAACTGAACAACTCAACATTGAGAATGCATATCCTATACACATCAACTTGTTCTGTTGTGTCTCATCGACAAGACACATAAAGTTTGGAGATGTCTAGATGAATATTTTGTACGTTGATTTTGTCTTAACTTGGCCTCAACTGACTACTGAAAACCCCAACATTGATAATGCATATTTTAGACACATCAACTTGTTGACGTTGTGTCTCTTTGACATCTAATATTGACGTGACACGTAAATTTTGAATATGTGTTAGATGAATATTTTGTAAGTTAGATTTGTCTTCGCTATAATATCTATTAATAATGTGAAAACTATGTGATTTAGATCAAAAAATTGTAAGTGTGCTTCAGTGTGAAAGAATAAATACTTGTATTATTCAAAAAATGACTTTTGAGTGACATGATACTAATAATAAATTTTTAGACACCAGAGATTTGGTTGAAGTCAAAAGAAATTGACAAGGACATTAGTCACTTTACAATTAATCTTCTTGAATTAAATGTTCATGTGTATCTCACTTCAATTTTCAAGAAAGTCTGTGAGGTAGGTACGTTTTTACTTATTCTGTTTCAATTTATTTGTTATACTTTAATTTTTCACAATTTCATGATCTTAAATATTATATGAAAAAGATTATGTTATTTAAAAAGAAAAGAAACATTTTTTTTAAATAAATTAAAAAAAAAATAAGTCGAACAAAAACAGTTGATCAAAAACCACTGCAGATATAATATATTGTGAAATATTAATGTAAAAAGTAGCAACAGTCTACTCACTATTGGCAAATTAACAAATTTAATTTCGACTCATTCTATAATATATGGTCCATGCTCAATATATATCATATATTTAAATATAAGATATATTGTTTTATCTTTTTAAAAATGGAGTTGGCTAGTTATCGTCCAAATGTTATGATCAGAAATAAACTTATAATATTAGATGTGAATATCTATAAATTCGATAATTTTTATTTTTGTGATTCTATACTTATATCAAAAAATATATTAAATATATACAAATCTTTAATTATAAATTAAAAATCATAAATTTTAAATTTCAATTCGATTCTGTCACACGTGTAACACCACACGCCTTGGAGAAAGAGTAATCGAATTTCATATGGTCTAATATCAAAAAATAAATAATAATAAACAGATCAATGAAGAAGACTAAGTCATGTTTGGCACACAGAGATTATTTTTTTAAAAAAAATAATTTGTTTGGTTACCAAAACCATTAATTTTCTTCATAAATTAAAATAATTCAAATTTTTTTAAAAGAATAGAGATTATTTTCTGTTTCCATATCTAACGATACCAAACCAATATTTTATAAGCATAAATAAGGTACAAATTTTAACATGTTAAAATTTATTTTATTTTGAAATATCTCCATTCTTTTGTGTAATGTTCAATATATTCATCCTCCTACCACTATTAAAATATAAGAATTAGCAATTGTATAGCTAAATATTAAAAAGTTTTGTATGCTAATTTTATTTAATGACACATTCTCTAACGGATTGTTTAAAATTATATTAATTACGAGTTATTTAGTGAAAAAAATCAATAAATTTCATAGCTAGATATATTACTTTTATATTCATGTGAACTACAATTCTTTTATTAACTTCTGGAGAAAAGTCAACATATATATAAAACATTGCTACAGTGTATATTTTTCAAAAAAAAAAAACAAATGGTTTAGTTTATTTAAATGATTTATTTAGAAGTAAATTTAAAATCATTTTAAAGTCTGCATGGTCATGGATTAGGACCAAATTTCACTAATTAATTTAACATAAACAAAAAAATAAAAAATGGATTAATTTAATGATTAATCAAAATAAATATATAGCTTTTAATATTTTGTAAAAAAAAATAACTATAGCAGCATTGATTTAAGAAAATACTGGATAAAATTATTCGAGTGACTTTTCTACTATAAGATAAAATTAATAATTTTTTTAAATATAATTATCATTAATTAAGTGATCAAGAACAAAGACACCAAAATGATGGCTTTAGGCCCCATTGTTTTTTTATTCTGTGTTCTTATTAAACTTGAATGTTTTTTATTAATTTATTTTTGAGACATATAAGATCAATTAAGGGAAAAAAATACTTTTTGGTAAGATTTTTTTTTAGATTCAAATTTTAAATCTTCAATTTTTTAGAAAATTAATACATTATAAGTTTCATTTTAGAAAAATACTTTCAGATAAGATTCTTTTTCTCATTCTGAGATTCAAATTTAAGATCTTTAATTTTTTTAAAATAAATACATAAAAATTTACATTTTAAAAAATACATATTAATTGATAAAAATATATTCTCTGATTAAAATTAATTTTATATCACTAATTTTATCGAGCCGCTTCTATGAGCCATTTGTGTGGGAACTTCCATATCAAACACCAAATTTTCTTTTAAAATAAAATAAAATCCGTGAAGGACGTGGGAATTTTTTTTTCTAAATTATATTTATATATGTACTTACTCTCGTTGACCTTTAAATTTCAATTACTTTGTTCACAAACTTTTGTTTTGGACTATATGATTTATTTATTTATACCATCCACTTAATTATTTTCTTTTTAATTTCATATTTGGATTTATATTTATTTTGGGATTTAACTAATTTAGTTATTCAGATTCGTTAAAAAAAATTTATTTTAAAAGTAAAACACTTTATATCAAAGAATACTTAAAATCTTTAATTAAGAATGAAGAATATTTATTTGTATCCACACATTAATAGTTTCATTTTTTTTTTCTTTTTAAAAAATTAATGTATATAATTTAGATAGTATATAATTATAGTGTTGTTAAATATCAACTCTTCTATAAGATACCAATTGTAAGGGCGATTAAATTAATCGAACAGATAAATAGAGAATTATAAATTAAAATTCTTTCATTACATGTATATTTTTTCAATCAAAATTATTCAGAGAACTCATACCCATATAATAGCGACTACCGATTTTAAAATAAATAAATAAATATCAATTCTTTCTTAACTGAATTGATCTAACTTAACCTACCCACTATAAGTTACAACAAGCCAATTTGACTTAGAAAAGTGGGGTCTAATCTATTGTGGCTTTAAATCCCTCTCCTCCAAGTGGAGTTTAATTAGGTTGATTTTATATATATAATGCCTAAAAAGTTTTTAAAGAAAAAATATTTAAGTAACTAGTTGTTATAATGATTTTGCATACAATAATTCATAAGTACTTCTTAAATTTTAAAAATTATTTATTAGCATCAATCGGCAAATTAAAATATTGATGTTGTCCAAATTATAATTTATAAGGGTTAGTTAATTGATATCTAATGCTTTGGACATTTTTTGATATAAAATTTGAATTTTTTCACTCTAGAAAAAAGTGGACAAGTCACAATATTTTTAAATAAACACATTTAGACACTTCAAATTTGGCTTCTGCTTAAAAGTTAACACTCCAGTTTCGAATATACACACTTAGACATCTCAACTCATTTTTTATTATGTCAGTTAAACACTTCAACTTAATAAATAATCATCTAAACACCTCGAAAATTCATTTGTCTTGTCACCTTACCTAATATCCACAAGACACATTAAAAATAAGTTGAAGTGTTTAACCGTCTATCGGAACCAAATTAAAATATCTAAATATAATTATTTTGTACTTATTTATGTATAAAATAAATGTATAATTACGCCTAATTAAAATAACTATTCCCTCTATTTCACAAAGAATGACCTGGTTTGACTTGACACGGAGTTTAAGAATATAAAAAAAAGACTTGAATCTTGTGGTCCTAAATTAAAGTTAGACCAAATATACAAAATTACTCTTTAATCTTATGACTTTAAGCATACCACCACGTGTATATTTGAAATTGACAAAAAAAGAAATGATATTATTCTTTTTAAAACAAAGAAAGTAATAAATATATATATATATATATATATATACCATTAATAATCCAAAAAGAATCAAAACGTGGAGTGTTGTGGATTAGGTGTCAAAAAAAAAAAAACTAATATTCCTTTCCATTTTCCTAACAAACAAAATTTTAAAAAAATAATTTTTTTATAAACAACAATTACTAATACATAAGCTAACAAAAACCCCATTTATTTTTTTTGAAGTCAACAATGACAAACATTAACACCAAAAAACACATTATTCATCTACGTTCTTCCTTCTACTTTTTTCTAATTTCACAAATCGTGGCAACAGTAGCAACAACAGATAATACGATCACGATTACAAATCCCCTAACAATATCAAAAACCATAGTCTCTCAACAAAAAAAATTCGAATTGGGATTTTTCACTCCTGGTGGTCCAAATTCAGACAAATGGTACGTGGGAATATGGTACAAAGAAATCAAAGAAACGACTATCGTTTGGGTTGCAAACAGAGAAAACCCCGTCATCAATTCATCGTCGTCCCCTGTGTTAAAAATAACAGAGGATGGACGTCTAGTTATTGATGACGGAGATGGAAATTATACATGGTCATTGAACTTATCAAAAAATAATACGACATTTATCGCTAAGTTATTGGATTCAGGTAATTTCGTCGTTTTAACAGAGAATGAAGAAATTATGGTGTGGCAGAGTTTTGATTATCCAACGGATACTCTGTTACCTGGAATGAAACTTGGGTGGGATTCGAAAACAGGGATTAATAGGAATATAACATCGTGGAAATCGCCATTTGATCCTTCCAGTGGTAATTATACGTTTAAACTTGATGTTAATGGTTTGCCTGAAGCTTATTTGACAAATAGAGATAAAGTTTTCTACAGAAGTGGACCTTGGAATGGAGTTGGATTTAGTGGTGTACCAGAAATGAAGCCAACAGATATTATAGTTTTCGAGTTTCAAATGAATAAGGATGAAGTTTACTACACTTTTGAGGTATGTAATGAGTTTGATTCTTGATGGGTGATGTTATGTTGAGTGTCTCTTCACGTGTGAGTCTGATTCTTGATGGGTGATGTTATGTTGAGTTTTCATGTTAGTAGTGGGATGGATTGGGGGTAATCTTCACTTATTGAAATTAACTGAGGTTCAATGTTTATTTCTTAACATGGTATCAGAGTCAGACTCGTTTGATCAATTCTTCGTTTACATGATGTTAGTGGGGTTAGCGGACTTTTTTGTGTTCTTATACGGTTTTTGTATAATCTTCACCTTATAACTTTTGGGGTATATATGTCTCTTCACATGTGAGTCTGATTCGTTTTTAAATAATGACGAGTATCGTTATATTGAATTTCATGTTAGTAGTGGGATGGGGGCAATCTTCACTTGTTGAAATTAACTTAGGTTCAATGTTTATTTCGGTACGAGAGTTTGACTCGTAGGATTAATTCTTCATTTATACGACGTTAGGGGGGATAGTGGACTTTTTGTCCTTTTGCACTGTTTGGAGTAATCTTCATCTTATGAGGTAGCTTTTCGGGTTGAGTTAGTTTTAACATCCATTTCTTAAATGACAGATGTATATATGTTCTGATACCATTTTGTGAAAACGTATTTTTACTTATTTAATTATGTTTCTGATAGGTGCTTGACAAGAAAATATGTTCGAGATTGTTAGTGAGGCATAACGGTTTTTTAGAGAGGTATACTTGGATTCCGACTAGTAACATTTGGAACAAATTTTGGTACGCCCCGAAGGACCAATGTGATTTTTACGAAGAGTGTGGTGTATCGGGAATTTGTAACGCGAATCTATCGCCTGTATGTAAATGTCTAGTGGGGTACAAGCCAAAAAATCAAGTGGCATGGGATTTAAGAGATGGATCAGATGGATGTGTTAGATATCATGATTTGGATTGTGAAACTGATGTTTTTAACATATTGAAGAACATGAAATTGCCACAAAGTTCAAGTTCATTTGTTGATACTAAGATGAATTTGGAAGAATGTGAAAAAATGTGTAGGTACAACTGTTCATGCACGGCGTACACTACCGCGAACATTACGGGTTCGGGTTCTGGTTGTGTCATTTGGACTAAGGAATTAGTCGATATGCGCCAATATTCGGCAGCAGAAGGTGGACAATTTCTCTACGTTAGAGCTGCTTCTTCTGATGCAGGTACGTTTTTCATTTTCATCTGATGTTTGATATTCATTTCGAGACTCGATTATTTTGAATTGCTGTGGAAAATACCTTTTTGAGGTAAAATAGTATTGCATATTCATAAATGCGAAAATATGATTTAATTTCTTGTTTAATCTTAAACCTGAGACCTCTGATTGTAGAGGAAAGAATACTATCTTATGATTATTCTTATCTTAATTTAGTAGGAGAGAGTTGAGTCGAATTCAATTTAATGGAGTGGTTGGGTGTTGGTAGAGATATATATGGAATTTTTTACGTATTTGTTGGTTGAATAATAATAATAATCATAATTCCGTCTCATTTCTCATGGAGTTCAAACTTCATATTTTTAATTGATTAAAAAAAATGATTGTCTAGGCAATTTTACCTCTTTATTTTAGAAATTTGAAGTAATATAATGAGTTGGACATGTGAAGATTCACCACGTCACACTAGGTTGTTAGCGCGTTCTTGTTGAGATTTTATGAGATTCTGGAAAGATTGTATAGATGAAGTAGTTCAATATTTTATTTTAGGATATTCTGTAGGTGATAGAGTTTGATATTTCATTTTTAGGAAATTCTAGAACGATAAATAATGGAGTTTGATATTTTACTTTTAGGAGATTATAAAATGATCGTATAGACGATAGAGTTTGATATTTTGTGATGAGAAAAAAGATGCCTGTTCAAAAAAATCTTGTTATTATATATTTAATGTGAGTAATTAATTAAAGTAGTTAGGTGCTATACTTTGAAAAAACAAGAAGCTAGTACATATTATCATTGGAATAAGCAAATTATAATTAATTAAAGTCCATTGACTCTCGACAAAGACTTGAAAACAGCCAACTATATATTCAAATATATTATCTTGCAGTATATTTTAGTTGATATTGAGAGAGACAAAACATATTCTTTGTGGTAGGCACGTTTTAATTTTCACTTAATTTTCCAAATTTTTTTTGAATTATTATGCATTGAAAAAGAAAAAAAACATAAACCAATATATATGAAAAATACCCTCAATGGCCCTAAATTAGTTAATTATATGGTTTACCTACTATTAGGTGTTTGATATTTTTTTTCCTTTTTGATTAGATTGGGATGGTTTATTAGTTAGAAAATAATGCACCTATATCTTAGGCCTCTAGAATTAATTATTTTCTATTGAAAAGAAAATTCTACTAATACTAAGTTTTTATCCCTCCCCCCCCCCCCCCTTTTTTTTTAACTTATTAGCAGTTGATATAATAAAAAAAAAACGAGTATAAAAGGTATATGCCTATTTTTATTAATTAGTATGATGTGAACAGTTACAGCTTTAGAGAGTCACGTGAACTTAGTTGTTTGTATTCAAATTCTATAAATATGCAGGGTAAGTTACTAATTTACGTAAATTTAATAGCTCTTATCCAGACCATCATTTTCGTTGGGGTGAAGCTATAATAAGTCTGTAGGCAGGTTTTGATAGAACATAGTAACTTTGATCTATACTCTATTTTTTGTTTAAAAATTCACTAATCATGTATAAATTATTTATCAAGAACTCAACAAGCTATTTTTTCTAGAATTTATAATTCATAAATTCAAAACTTTAACTTCAACTCTTATCATAAATAGTAGTAAATTTCAAATCTTAAAATTCGACTCATTATAATTTAATGCTTACCTATTAAAAAAAAAAGTGAGAAAGGGATTTGAAATTAAAACATGGTCATAAAGTGAACAAAGCGTGTGTTACCTTTTCTAATTTTGTATTTTGTATTGCTAACGCAAATTGTTGCGTGACATAATGAAAAAATACATTAATATTTTGCTGCTTTTATTGCTATATTTTCATATTATTTTTAAAATCTTGATAATGATGGAAAAACTAAAATTGGTTAACAATTGGTCCTAAAAGTTAGGTGTAAGTTCACACAAAAGATTTCTTTTTTTTGAAATGGATGAGAAGAAATCAATTTTTTGGACCCACTTTATATTCCAAAATAGTCATTTGGCCGATTATTTTGACTCCGATTAATTTTCAAATTTACAAATAGTATGAGTTCTACTTTTAATTTTTCATAAGGTTTACTTTCATATTGTAAATATGAAATAAATAATTTTGATAAAGGACAAAGTCTTTAGGTCATTTGAAGTTAAAATATAAAAATGAAATAAATTTATTTAATATATATGTATTGACTTTACATTGGATAAATTAGGATTAATAATTGTTTTCAATTTCAACCTTAGATTTTCTAAAGGACCTTGGAAGAAATCTCAAGAAAAGACATTTTGGTCATTTTTCGTATTTTATTCGGAGATTATATCCGCATTAAAGGTCGTTCACAATTACAGTGTAACGACTAGTCTGATAATCGAAGTTTTAATCATGCGGAATAATATAATCTCACATTTCATCTCGAGATTGTTATCTGTTATTCCAAAAATCAAACGACTATAAGTAATTATTAATTTATGTAATGTGCACTAATGTTTTCGGATTCATGAGAAAGGAAACTTAACCTTCGGTTCATTTGTATTTTTCGTTCAATTCACACCTAGTTCAAGTTACTCAATCGCGATAAATAAATAATTTTGTGACTTTACTATTTTTTTTAAAAAAAATTACAACATTGATGGAAGACTCATTTTTATATGTTAATTTTCAGCAAAAAGTGGAAATGTTGGATCTGAAGATGGTTCTGGCAAAACAAAAAGAATTGCTATGGCTACTGGAATTACAGCTGGTGTTGTTCTTGTTCTAATTGGAATTGTTAGCATATGCTTTTTATCAAAGAGAAAAAAAATATTGGAAAGTCCAATAAGAAAAAAAACAGAACAAAGAGGTATGTTATTATAAGCCCATAATTTCGATTTCCTTATGGCATAATACATAAAGGATGCACATGTATAGACACATCAACTCGTTTTCACTGTGTCTATATGATCATTTTGTAAGTCGAAATGTACGTTACTCAAAGTTAGAGTGTTCAGTTGTCAGTTGAGGTCAAGTTAAGGTGTCTATAGATGTGCATTCGTATTTCTAACACTATTTTTGAACCAGGCTCTATTGAAAGAAGTCAAGATCTTCTAGTGAACACAGCTATTATTCCAAGTAAGAGAGAAATTTCCGGGGAAACTGTCGCGGACGAGTTTGAATTGCCATTATTTGATCTCAGTACCTTAGCTGTAGCTACTGAAGATTTTTCTGATGCAAACAAGCTAGGCCAGGGTGGTTTTGGTCGCGTTTACAAGGTAAAGACGTGAAAAGAACAAAAACTTTTGTTGCTTGTATTGGTCAAGAAAGTCGTCATATCCATGTCAGATCCTTCAAAAATACTATACATTGGAGGATGTAACACGGGTGCAGTGATGTTTTTCGAGGATCATAGCAATACATAAAAAAAAGTAGTTTTTTTTTGCATTTACAAGTTAAAGCTGATTATATATAAGTAAAAAGAACCTATGCTGCTCAGACAGGACAAAAATGCCGTTGCATGCACTCGTGTCAGATCCTCCAAAAACGAATCACTTTCGAGGATTGATCTAACACGGGTGCAATGACATTTTTCGAGGATCTAAGCAATACATGAAAAACTAGTCCTTTTTTTTTTGCATTTACAATGTAGAACTCAACTAGATGTGAAAAAGCCTATCTTGTTCGGATTCTATAAAAATGTCATTAAACCCTTGTTGAATCTGATAGGAGTGTAACAACATTTTTCAAGGATATGAGCAACATATGAAAAACTAGTCCTTTTTGCCTTTACAAGGTAGATGTGAAAACAACGTATGTTGTTCATATCCTACAAAAATATCATTGCACCCTTGTCGGATCTTCCAAGAAAATGCTTCATTTTTGGAGGATCTGACACAAGTGCAGTGACATTTGGAAAGATGGATTCCATTTTATTGGAAAATGTGAAGACATTCAACAAAAGAACATCTTTTTTTTTTATCAGGGAATACTAGATGAAGGTCAAGAAATAGCAGTGAAAAGGCTATCAAAGAATTCAGGCCAAGGAATAGAGGAATTCAAGAATGAGCTAAGGTTGATTGCAAGACTTCAACACAGAAACCTCGTTCGTCTTCTTGGATGTTGCGTTGAGATGGAAGAGAAAATGTTGATATACGAATACATGGAAAATAAAAGCTTGGATTCAATCTTATTCAGTAAGTCGTTTTTCGTTCATTACATTCTTATGATCAGTAACTATGTTGTATGTGTGCTATTGGACTTCAAATTTACAAATATACGCGTCTCAGATAAGCAAAAAAGCTCGTTGCTAGATTGGCAAAGACGATTCAGTATTATCTGTGGGATTGCCCGGGGGCTTCTGTATCTTCATCAAGATTCAAGATTTCGGATTATCCATCGTGACCTCAAAGCAAGCAACATTCTCCTTGACAAGGAAATGATCCCGAAAATATCAGATTTTGGCATGGCACGGATATTTGGAGGCGATGAGACCGAAGGAAATACAAAGAGAGTAGTTGGAACCTAGTAAGTAGAATTACATCATTCCTTATAAATCATTCATGAAAAACACTTCGAAAAAGTGTTAGTAAATCGACTTTTTTTTTTTCTCTTAATGTAGCGGTTACATGTCTCCTGAATACGCGATGGATGGTCTATTCTCTGTTAAATCAGACGTTTTCAGCTTCGGAGTTCTAGTGTTGGAAATTGTAACAGGGAAGAAAAACAGAGGATTTTATTTTCAGAACAATGAAAGAAACCTTCTTGGCCATGTAAGTACACCAACTTAGTCATCATTTCTAACAAAGACGGAACAGAATTTTGAGTTTATGCGTTCTGAATTAGTGGGTTCTCGATAAATTGTTTATGCATATTAAGTAGATTTCATAACATAAATCCCCAAGGCTTTTACTAAAGTTGCTACTGAGTTCTGTCGAACCTGTAACTTTCTCTCTAGTCCGTCCCTAAATGTATAATCGCTATGCAGGCGTGGAAACTATGGAGAGAAGGAGGAGCCTCAGAACTACTCGATTCATCAGTTGGTGAATCATTTTCTCCATGTGAAGTGATCAGATGCATACAAGTCGGGTTATTGTGTGTTCAGGAGCAAGCAGAGGATAGACCAAACATGGCAACTGTTGTATTGATGTTAGGAAGTGAAACCGCGACAATGCCTCAGCCTAAACACCCTGGTTTTTGCCTCGGAAGAAGACCTGTTGATGAACACTCGGAAACTATATATGAAGAAACTTTCACTGTGAATCAAGTTACAATTACCATGCTTGATCCCCGGTAGAGTTAAACGTTCAGACAGATCATAGGCTTGCCCGGTTCTACGTGACAGAACAGAAATCAAGGCAAAATACGCTGATGGGAGTGTGAACATAGAGATTCCACTACAAGAGAATGCAATACATGGGGCTGGCAAAAAATGTATATATAGTAAACTAGTGTTTTTTCTCCACCCGACCATATCAGGAGGATCAATAGTGTTTTAACTTACCCTCGTATAGTACGTTAGTACTACAAGTGGTTAACAATTTTCTCTTTGTACACTTACCTCGATTTGTTTTACCAAAAGAATTGTTTTTTTTTTGGTAGTTAATTATATAAATAGTCTTCTTTCTCATTTTATGAAATTGTGAAGTTTCATTATAGATAAGTCTTTTTTTTAAAAAAAAAAAAAGGTGATCTTTTTGCTATTGTACATAAACCTTGTTATATATGAATAAAAAGATTGAAATGTTCCTTTAATATTTCTTGATCATAGATTTCAGAGCTAGTATCTATTTGAGGTTCTGCATTTATAGAGTAAATTCAACTCAAAGTTTATTGACCCTCTTTTTTCGAAAATTACATGGTATATATAAGGTCAACTTTTAACTACTTTTATGATTCAACTTATTGATATTGTTGAGTACTTTTTGTTGCATGCTGAATACGTATTATAACACCAACATGGGTTGTGGACTTGCAGTGCATGGATGAGAATGTTTCATCCTCATTAGACCCCCCGTGCCCGCCACACAGAAGCTCACAGCTTACGCAGGACAGCCGGGGGGCAAGACGAGGAGAGACGCGACAAACAGAGAAGGAAGAGTAGAAAGGTGAGAAGAAGCGAGCAGCGAGCACGAAGAGAAGCGAGGGACCATAGATGCAAGCGCATCAGTGACAGCAGAAGAGAGGGAAAAGAGAGAGGGTAGAAGGAAAGGAGAGCGGAAGAGCAGAGAGAAAGAAGCAGGCAGAGATAGAACAGAGAGAAAGAACGAAACAGCGAGAGAGCACGAGACAAGAGAGCGGAGCACAGTCGGAAGTTGGAGTGAGAAGAAGCCGTGCCCGAAGCAGAGAGAGCGTAACGAGAGGAATGTGGGGGCACTGAACCGGTCGGGAAACAAAAAAAATACAGTATTCATTATAACATATGTGGCTAATTTAATACTCGCGCTTTCTTTAAGAATCTTCGTTTAATTCGTAAAGATATGACATCTGGGCCTAATCAACTTCAAAAACTAGCTCACGAGGGGAGATCTGAGGAGACAAACTCTCTACCGGTATAGGACTTGCTAACACTCCTACTGTTTACTCCGTAAAGATATGACGCCTGAAGCTAACTCAACTTCAAAAACTAGCTTACAAGGGGAGGTCTATCCAAGTTCATATGAGGCGACCAATTTCTCAAACTCTCTACCGGTATAGGACTTGTTAACACTCCCCCGCAGTCTCAAACGTTTAACCGGAGTGGGAACACTTATTTTCTGGGTTGACAAGTAACTAAAAAGAAAATATTATCTCTCAAATATTTTTATATGCAACTTAGAAAAACACTCTGTGTTACTAGTAGAAAATCACTAATTTAGACGGCTAAATTTCGTAGGATATTAACAATTTTCTTAATTTTTAAAAATCTCGTTTTCCAAAACATCTCAACCAACCAAACGATAAAAAAGAAATTGAAAAACATTTTTCGAAATCCATAACAACACACATTGAA
Organism: Solanum habrochaites; assembly: GCA_027704765.1. Taxonomy (NCBI): domain Eukaryota; kingdom Viridiplantae; phylum Streptophyta; class Magnoliopsida; order Solanales; family Solanaceae; genus Solanum; species Solanum habrochaites. Next base: position 1,303,014 of record JAKWJA010002491.1, read on the forward strand.
AGCCTTTAGGACCCCACGAGTCTCCTACGTCAACAATAAACTACACACACAGAAATCAGACAACAACAATAAATTGCTAATTAAGAACATGTGGTACAAAAATAACACTTAAATTCACTACGTTGAGGGTAGTTGTGCTTCATTAATTACAACTAACTTTTTTTTTTATTTTACCTTGGTAGTACTACTTAAACTAGGCTAGCTCAAAATATTATAATCATGGATTTCATGTACTAAAGCTAGTGGTTCGATTCATGATTTGAATTTTATGAGTCTGATACTTGTTTGGGTTGATCGATCGAACCATTACTTGTTTTGAACATCATGTCCAAGACAAAATTGTTCATTTTAGTAGTAGTATTCATCTTATTTTATGTCCAATTTTGTACTTCCAATGATACAATTTCTTTAAACAAATCTCTAAAAGATGGAGATTTGTTAGTTTCTTCAGGAAAATTATTTGCTCTTGGTTTCTTCAGCCCTGGAAATTATTCCAACAATCGATACGTTGGAATTTGGTACTACAACATCCCTGAACTAACTGTCGTTTGGGTCGCTAATAGAGAGAACCCTGTAAATGGTACATACGGGGTTCTCTCTATCGACCCAACAGGTAATCTTGTAATACTAAATCGAAATACCAAAATATTCTCCTGGAAATTCAATATTTCCTCTGCTAAGCTATTGGATTCAGGGAATTTCGTGTTTTTTCATGACACGAAAAAGGAAGTTGTTGTATGGCAAAGCTTTGATTATCCTACAAATACTATACTTCCTGATATGAAATTTGGGAATGACAAAAAAACCGGTTTGAACCGGTCTTTAACGTCGTGGAAATCGATGAATGATCCTGGTTCAGGGGAGTATGTTTACAAGATTGAGATAAATGGACTAGTACCTCAAGTTTTCCTGTATAAAAATTCAAACAGGATATGGCGAACCGGACCCTGGACCGGTCTAGGTTGGAGTGGTGTACCTGGAATGAGGCCTGGATTTATATTTAGCAGCAAATATGTTGACAATGAAAGTGAAGTATCTGTGACATTCACTATGAAGGACTCTGTTATCTCGAGATTAGTATTGAACGAATCGGGGATGATGAGTATATTGAACTGGCAAGAGGGGGTGAACAAATGGGTACAATTTTGGTCCGCGCCTGAAGACTCGTGTGATGACTATGTACATTGTGGAAAATTTAGTACTTGCAACTTGTACCACTTGGGTGAATTCGAATGTAAGTGTCTTGTTGGGTACGAGCCGAGGGAAAACCGGTCATGGTACTTGAGAGACGGTTCACAAGGGTGCTTGAGGTTGAAAGACGAGAACGTGTGCAGAAATGACGAGGGGTTTGCTAAATTGAGTAATGTGAAGGTTCCAGACACTTACAATGCGCGATTGAATATGAGTATCGGGTTGCAAGAATGTGAGAAATTGTGTTTGCGTAATTGTTCTTGCTCTGCTTATGCAAGTGCTAATGTTAGTATTGGGGGAATTGGATGCATCACTTGGTATGGTGACTTGATAGACACAAGGGAGTTTACAGATGGAGGACAAGATTTGTATATCAGAGTATCTGCATCTACTTTGGGTAAAATTTATATAGAGTTAATAATGTGTGATCATCCTGTCTAAGAAGTACTTAAGCGGTTAGAAAGATTAATACTTTATTAACTCAATTATTTTCTTGTATCTCCCTGAGCCGAGGGTCTATCGGAGACAATCTCTCTACCCTCCTCACAAGGTAGAGGTAAGGTCTACGTACACTCTATCCCTTAGATCCCACCTGTATTGGGTGTTTTTTTTGTTGATGTTGTTGTAATACATCCTTTCGTGTGTGAGAATGACTATTGTCTGCTCTGATACTAAGCTTAAGTACATAATAGTGTATGTTTTCTCTAATAGGTTGAGTTTTTAGATAAGATGGTCATACACGTCAACCAGTTGTTAATGTTTTATGGTATTGTGTTACAAAAAGTTTTACATTTTTTTTCTTTCAGCTCAATTCTCGAAGAACAACAGTGGTTATAACATGAAAAGAACCATAGCAATTGTGACAATCTTCATTGCTGCAATACTCATCGCGCTCTCGTTTGCTTGTTGTTTGGTAATAAGGAAAAGGAAAAGAGGTAAAGGGTACCCCTTAATTTCTTCGTGTGTTTTACTTCTTTATTGAACCCCCTTAGTAAAAACTTGGCTCCGCGTCTGAGTTACTTAATGTACAGATAAGGAGGACCAATTCACCAGTTTGAACACTTTGACAAAGAATTTAGCATCCTATGAGAACTCTTCAAGAGGTAATGAGATGGATGGAAGTGAACAAGTCGATGTGTTAATCTTCGATCTAAGCACTATCATTTCTTCCACTGATGATTTCTCTGATGCAAACAAACTCGGAGAAGGAGGCTTTGGTAGCGTTTACAAGGTACCTACTGACTTCTTACTCATTTGTTGAGCCAATTAGCTTACATTTTGATTTCAGGGTCAGCTAAGCAACAGCCAAGAGATAGCAGTCAAAAGACTTTCGAAAAACTCAGGGCAAGGAGTGGAGGAATTCAAGAATGAAGTAACGTTAATCGCGAGAGTACAACACAGGAATCTTGTGAGGCTTTTAGGATGTTGTATACAAAGAGGAGAGAAAATGTTGATCTATGAATACTTGTCAAACAAAGGCTTAGACAGTTTTATCTTTGGTACATACATACATTTCCAGATAGAGTAAAAAATATAAAAAAAATAGGCATGTTACTGATGGATTGCTAAATTATGCATTTCGAATCGTGTATTGCAGATAAGACTAAAGGGTCACTGTTAGATTGGAGAAAACGATTTGAAATCATCGTTGGAATAGCACGAGGATTGTCATACCTTCACCATGACTCACGAGTACGAATCATACACAGGGATCTAAAAGCCAGCAATGTTTTACTAGATGCCTCAATGCACCCGAAAATATCAGATTTTGGAACTGCTAGGATATTTGGTGGTGACCAAATTGAAGCTAACACGAATCGAGTCGTTGGAACATAGTAAGCATCACTTTTATGTATGAACATGTGTGTATTTTTCTTTAAAGGCAATGTGCCCTCAGCTAGCATCTCTGTCCTCTATCTTTGAGTGTGCACAAGTAAGCACTTAAACTTGTATAAAATTGAACAAGTACAGACACAGTCATCCTACGTGACGATTCTCATGAGATACACTCGAACTGATTTGTATTATATCATGTATGACGTATGTGTCTACTTGTTCAACTTTATACAAATTTAACTGTCTATACTTGTGCACACCTCATAGATGTCAGTTGAGGCTAAGTTAAATCATATGTTTATGTATTATATTATATTAAAATTGTGGATGTTGACGTAGCTATTGGTTCATTTCAGTGGTTATATGTCACCAGAATATGCAATGGAAGGGCATTTTTCAGTGAAATCTGATGTTTTCAGTTTTGGTGTTCTGTTGTTGGAGATCATTACTGGAAGGAAGAACACTACACATAATCAGGACCATTCTTTAAATTTAGTTGGAAATGTAAGACATCTCTTCATCAAGAACTCACCTTTAGTTAAAAATATGTATCTTGTTTTGCTCTAGAGAAGTATACGCGGAAATGTTCATCTCTTTTTTTTTTCCTTATACGTGAAGTCAGGGCTAGCTTGTGCACACTTCGATCATTACACTGTACCTGCTACATGCATTGGCTTTAGAAAGCTATGATAGAAACTATTGGTTGTGTCTAAACAAAGTCCCACATGAAAAAATAGAAAAAAGATAACTTATAATGTTAGTAAACAGATAATATCACATCATGCTAAAAATTTCTTTGAGTAATTTTAGCCCAATAGAAACACATTCTTTCGTCGAACATATATGAAATTTTGGACACCCTTAACCCCGGACACGACATTTTTGTATTTTCCTTGAATCCCCTAATTGAAAATCCTGATTTCGGCACTGACTATAAATGTTAACTTTGCTCTCCATTTTTTCAGGTTTGGGACTCATGGAATGATGACAAAGCTATAGATGTTGTTGATCCCTTATTAGGGGATTGGTATGAAAGTAGTGAAGTTTTGAGATGCATCCAAATTGGACTATTATGTGTACAATCATATGCAAATGAAAGACCAATGATGTCTCAAGTTGTCTTCATGCTTTGCAATGACACAAAATTGTCTAATCCTGGACAACCTGGTTTTGTATTCAGATCAAGAAACTCTTCTTCACTTCCTTATTCATCATCAGCTAGTATTGGAAATTCTGTAAATGATATTTCTATTACTGCACAACATGCTCGGTAAGTGTGTATCGGACCCCTCCAAAAGTAGTACAGTATATTTTGTATGGATCTGACGTGGTGCATCAACGTTTTTGAAGAGCATTGAGCCATGTAGTCTTTAGGTAATTTATACTTGATCTATTTTATCAATTTAGTTTAAGATTTTTTATATTTATCAGTGCTGTATTTTAACGTGTTATAACAGGTAGCGTATCTTTTTTTATTTTTTTGGTTAATTACTAGTCCTACTTTCTATGAATAATTAATGATCCTTCAAAAGTAGTAAATTATATTTATTTTTTTTGGATATGTCATGAATGCGTTAACGTTTTTGAAGAGCACTGAGCCATATGGTCATTAAGTAATTTATACTTGATCTATCTATTGATTTAGTTTAAGAATTTTTATATTACAATTTACAGTGTATTTTAATATGCTATAACAGGTAACGTATTTCTTAGTCCTATTTTTTTTTATGAATAATACTTATAATAATTTTATATTAATAAGTTAAAACTATTTTTAGAGTTTTTGGCTACCAACATGTTTCCTTGAATAAAAGGGCATACTTTGGGTGATGGAAACTTACCGGATAGAGTTATGAAAGTATTAGTTATGTATGATTTAGTTATGCAGATATTGTTGGGTGGTCTTGGGCCTTCTCAACCCAAAAGCTAGCTCAAAGGTTGAGGGTTTCCCTCACATTAATAATTGACCACCGCCCTCTTGCCACTTTCCGATGTGGATAACCCAACAATCTCCCCTTTCACACAATCGGGCCTTGGGTGGAGAGAACTACAACCCAGTTCCTCTCGATGGGCTGAGACTGTTGACACCTGGGCTCTGATACCAATGTTTAGGTGGTTTTGGGCCTTTTCAAACCCCAAAGCTAGCTCAAAGGTGAGGTTTTCCCTCACACTTATAAATTGACCACCAGTCCATTCCACTTCCGATGTGGGATAACCCAACAGATATTAGCTATGCATGGTTTAGTTATACAGGTATTAGTAATGCAGGATTTAGTTATGGATGCTTAGTTATGTTAAGTTTAATTATGCGGATATTAGCTATTTAAATATTGGTTATGTAGATATTATTTAATTACGTAGAGATTACAATACATGAATTATTAACTATTGAATATTAAACCTGTTGTAAAATATTTATATATACGTGGGTAAATTTTATCCCTTTTAAACGGAGAGTTTAGCCCATGAAACAAGCAAAGGGTCCTAGGTTAAGCCCCATTTGGCCATAAATTTAGAATTTTTTTAAAAAAATAAAATTTTGAAATTTAAAGTTGTGTGAATATATATTTTAATTAAAAAGAGTTTTATAACTGAAAGTCTCGAAATTGAAAAGTTATTGAGCAAATTTTTGGAAAATTAAAATATTTGAAAATCAAATCAAATTTAATGACTAAGCGTAAATATTTGAAAATAAAATTTTAAAATTTGATGTAGAGATCACCATTTTATAAGTTCATTGGGTGTAATTCGTCAGAAGGCTTAGTACACAGATATCCTATTAAATTTGTCATCAATTTTATTTAGACACTTAAATTTTAATTTATTTAAATTGAATACCTGAATATATAATAAAACATTTTATTCCTTACTTTCACTTAAATTTAAAAAAATAAAACAAAAATTGAGTGTGATCTTCAATATCAAGTACATATTAATTACTTACCTTATTCAATATATCAGCTAGTCTCAATAATTCATAAAATTTTAGGCATTTTAGTGATGTGCATAACTAAAAAGAACTTTATTCAAATAATTAACTAATTTACCTAATAAATACTTCAAATTGCATTTAATTTTTTCTGAAATTTAATTTAAAAATTATTTTATCAAACATACAAATGTACAATTTGAAGTTACATATACTCACTCATTGAACATTATTTCAGTGATTAATTAAATTTTGATTTGACTTTTATAAGTACTTCATTTTTAATTATTTTTTCATATTTTCTTTTTAGTTATTTCTGATTATTTGTCAATTATAATAAATCAAAAAAAAAAATTTATTTATTATATCTTTAATTAATTATTTTTAAAAATATTGAATTTTTTAAATATACTAAGTTTTTAATTGATCCATTTTATAATTAACATGTATAAAATTAAAAATTTAGAATGTCAGTAATTAATTTTTTAATATATGTGTCAATTCAAAAGCGAATAAATAATTAAATACGGGAAAGGAATATAAGAAAGAGATTATATTGTGGGGCACTTCTAGGATAATGGGCCCCAAGCACACTTTTCCAGGCGGCCGCGTGGTGGTCCACTGGCTACAGCTATCCAAATTGAAAAATCAAATCAATTTGATGATTTAATCTCAATATGAATTTAAAAATTGATAATATTTATTTTAATTAAAAGAGAATTCAATAAAAAGTTGAATTAAATCAATTAAGTATATATATATATATATACACAAATTTTAAGTATAAAATAGCACAACAAAATCAGATATTTACTCAAGAAAAGCATGTCATTATGCAGTTTACAATAGGATATATAGCATGTGTACAAATAATGGTGATATTAGTATTTGTTATGTTTACATTACTTATACTGAAATTACTTTTTTGCACTATTTAGTTGGAGATATTAAAAATAGGGATGTGCAAAAACCAAATCGACCAATAAACCGAATCGCTAAAATGTTTATAGGTTTTATGGGTTAAAAAAACTAATTATTGGGTTGTTTGGGGCGGTTTCCATTTTGTCTATTGGGTTATTGGTAACTGATAACCCATAGACGATAGTTATGTACTACTTTACCCTTCCTCAATATTAAATATACATAATTAATATATAATGATTCACATAGTAGCTTTTTTCGGGCATGTGATTTTTTGTTAGAAATTGGTTAAACTGTGTATTATCTGGTGGATCAAGCAACTGTTCAAGATTGGCTCCTTGAATATTTTTATTTTAGTTTTAATTCTACTTTCACTAGTAATTGTAGGATATATGTTTTGCAAGTTTGTGAATGTTAGTAATTTGATCAACATTCAAAGTGTTCTATTACGTTTTTGGCGGTAAGTTGGTACCATGTATTATATACATCATAACTATTATAATTTTTGATTGATCTGACATTTTCTATTGGGTTAACCGAAACCGAAAACGATAACATCAAAAACCGATAACCGATAAAAAATTTCTTATTTGTTTGTTATTGGTTAGCATATTTTAAAACCGAAAACCGATAACCCGACCATTATATGTAAAATCGAACCGAATCGACCGTTGCATACCCCTAATTAAAAATAATATACAATACATAAGTTTCTAGAATATTAGTTTATAAAAATAATATTATCTACAATACTGTAGAAAAGATTTTTGAAAAAATAGGGATAATTATTTCTTTAACCGTGGCAATAATTGCATTAAATTTCATAAATTAATATCATAAATCTTTATGTATTAATTACACAACAAATACAAAATAGAATGTATATCTAATGTTAATGTATCAACTAAAGATTATTTTTAAAAAAAAATTCATTCGGTGTTAGACGCTTATATTGAAGTCTCGACTAGCTTATTCGGGGATGATCCTCCCGACAGAATTTTCTCTATATCTAGAGTTTGAACCTAAAACATCTGATTAAGGACAAAATATTCTCATCAATGCACCAGTATCTATGTTGATTCAAATACATATACAATGGTTGAACACAAAATATGAATAATATACAAAATTAATATACGCATTTTATTTTCTAATGCATTTTTATCAAATGTCCATAACAGTATACCAAACTTTATGAAACATGTTGAACTATTTGCATTACGTTAAGACCTCATCTAACCATCGATAGTTGAACAATTGAACGATATAATTTGATAATATAAAGGTGGCAATGTCCAAAAAGCCCTTAACAATTTGATTGGTGGATATATAAACTTTAGGAGAAAAAAACTATTTAAATGATCGGTGTTACTTTATTTTGCTTCTTTTAACATATATATCGTCATTAAAAAAAACATTAAGAAATATAATTGCAGAAGAAGATGATTTTGAAGTGTCTAATTGCGTTCTTTAAAGAGATATTCCTCATGTACATAGTGGGTTAAGTATAAATAATTCCATGCAAAATAACAATTGATAGATTTATATTTTATTCGTCATGTGAAGCCCATTATTGAACTTCACACTATTTTTTTTTCACAATTTAGGGTTAAATTATCAAAATAAATATCTTTAATTATTATATTATAAATTATTTCACCTAAAAAATATTAGGCATCAAAATAATATCAATATATTAAGCTCTAGTTTGATCTTTGTCTTGTCAAACTTTTTACCTAACATAATTTTCTTAGAGTTCTAATTAAATTTAGTAGGCGATTTGACCATGTGATATGGTATTGTGAGATGAAATCAGTATTTAGACATACGATTTTATGCTGATTACATCTCATGATTTCATATAATGAGATTTGATATCATATTCTTCAAAAATCATGATATAGAATAATATGAGAATACAATATCATTATATTTGAGTTTTTTTAATATAAAAATTAATTCACGAGTTTATATTTTGTTAAAACAACTCCATATTTATATGTACTAACTATTATTTCACATTTAAAAAAAATTATAATCACGTCATTACGTTATTCTCGACATAAAAGATATTATTCTGACCAACATAAGTAACTTTAACTTACACTTCACGATTGTTGAGTAATAAAATATTGAAGAGCCCGTGAAATGTTTCATTCTTACTCAAATATATTGATGAAACAATTAGTTAAGTAGAGAACAAATAACTTTGTAATAATTTATTATAGAATTTTATGATTTTTTATTTATTTAATAATATAAAATAAATAATTAGGACTATTTTAATAGTTTTAGAATTTATGAAATTCTTATATTTATAAAAAAAAATATAGGATACAAAAATTTTATATCACATATTTAATTTTAATTTCGTCTCATGATTCTATATTACGATACCAACCATACCCGCAACTAATTTGGAAGTAGCGCTTCCAAATTAATTTTTCTCTCTGTGTCAATTTTCATTAATTACACAGTTACTTTTTGGGGTATTGTAGTTAATTTAATCCTCCTTTTTTTATTTTTGTAAGCTTCAAGACAGAATAGTTAACTCCATCTTTCTTACTCACAGTTCCAACTTACGAGTCACCAACATAGCACTAGTTTGTTTTCTCCCCTTGATAAGTGAAAGGTATTTTTTGTAAGATTTTTAACCTATCGTACATCCTGTTCTAGCATTGCAGAATATATATTAGCAAGGTTTGCTTCTTCATTTTTTTTTCTTTTAGCATAGATCTATGCTATGAAAAGTTGGTTATGAGCTTGAAATACTGCTTCGGAGTCAAGTCTGATTTTTTTTTTTCTGATTTTACGTCATTCACAATCGTTATTCATGTCTTGTGTGGGTTTAATTTCAGCTCTAAATTTTTTTGGGTTTCAGCTATTTGCTGCTGTGTTTTGGATTTTTCTGAAAAATGGCGAGTGTTGAGAACAACCAAAACATGGAACAAGAAGATGACGAGGTGAACGACTGTAAGGTTGATCCGTTACTTGGTGATTCTCATGAATACACCATTGCAGCGGTAGGGAATGTCACCGATGCGGAAGGGGTGGACCCGTCTCCGGCGCCGTCAACTGATATGGTGCTGTTGTTAAAGGAAGAACCGGAGGAAAATGATTTGCGAGTTTCTACGTCAGTTGGGATGAATATGCAATTGCAGAAGGTAGAGAAACAACCGGCGAAAAGATCCTCAAAGGACCGGCACACGAAAGTGGAAGGCCGTGGTCGGAGAATCCGTATGCCGGCGGCTTGTGCTGCTAGAATCTTCCAATTAACGCGGGAACTAGGTCATAAATCGGAAGGTGAAACTATAAGATGGCTTCTAGAACGCGCCGAACCAGCAATCATCGCCGCTACTGGAACGGGTACGGTTCCGGCAATCGCCGTATCAGTAAACGGAACGCTGAAAATACCGACGACAAACAACGAGGTAGAAAGCTCGAGGAAGAGAAGGAAAAGGGCTGCAAATAGCGAGTTTTATGAGGTACATGAAGCGTCAAATTTTGCACCCGTGGCTCCCATTGCCCCACAAGGTCTTGTTCCTGTTTGGCCAGTGGGCTCTGGGAATGGACTTGTACCCACCACAGCATTTACCGGTGGGGCAACTTTCTATATGCTGCCGCCAGGCACTAATACAACAGTTGCTGCTACTGGTGCTCAGTTGTGGGCCACTCCAATACTTAATGTACCTGGTATGGGTTATGCAGCATCAGGGGTCTCTGCTGCCAGTGAGGTTCATTTGAGTAGCTCTTGTGTGTCAAAAAGTGATAACAATGGAGACAAGTTAAGCACAGTTGCTTCAACCATGCCTCCAAGTTCTAGTTCTACTGGTTCCACAACTACACAAATGCTTAGAGATTTTTCATTGGAGATTTATGACAAGAGAGAGCTTCAGTTTATGGTTGGTTCTGGTTCCAGTGAAATTGATCAAACTTCCTCATCTAAATCCTGATTAACTTTTTTTTTAATCTCTTCTGGATAAAGCATCTAGTTTTTTCAAAAGATTATTTTAACATTTTGCTTGTAAGCATCTAGGAAAGGAAGTTGCTCTGCTGTGAATGTCATGACATGGGTTGGTCAATTTTAAATGTCAACTTGCTGTTTTCTTAGTTTTGGGGCACTCAACTTTTTCTTTGCATTATAGTGCTTGTTAATGTGCTCTATCCATTATTAGTTTCTTCTTAAAAAAAAGTAAATTTTTTTGTACTAATATAAACTCTCACCGTTCGGAAATATTTGTCATGTTAATATGATAAAAGAATACATTTCAAAATATTAATCAAATTTTTTATAATTTGACTTTAAAAATAAAAATCATGATAAATAATATCAAAAAGAGAGATCAATATATAATATATATTTCAATAAATAAAGATTACGTATAATCTATTTTTGTAACTGTTGTATGTACTGTGGTGCTTATCTTTGGGTCCATTTGGCCCGTGCACTTGGATTACTTCATAAATTACATGTGACTTTAGAGTAGGCCCCACTAATGGATAGAGGGGTGTGGGTCAATGAATACTAGTCAATACACAGTAAGAGGGGTTTGGTCGCAAAAATTTATTTTTTAAAAAAATATGGTTTTTTAATTCAAAGGCTATGACTATTAATTAAGTTCTCTTGATAAATAAGAATGATAGAGCAATTTTTACTTCTTTATTCTTTATTAACAATTTAAAATTTTTGTTAGAGATGAAATTATCTTTGGTAGAAAACGTATAAAACTCGTTAACGAGCGTGGAATAAAAATAAAAATAAAAATTATGGGCAGATATTTATGTCATGTGAAGGGTGGGACCCAGTTCTAGGAGAATGGGCCCCACGCTCAGTAATCGAGGAGGTCCACTGGCTACTAATAAGACTACCTTTCAGGTTTGTCGTTAGGTCTGCTGCTTTTTGGGGGGGGTTGGGGTCGAGAGAACAGGCTGGCAATATTCTGACACGTGGTGTACTCTTAGTGGTCATGTGGGGACTACCTCCTCTAAAGCTGACACGTGTCATGTGATGTACTCTACTGTTTTAATGGATATCATCTTAACTACCCTAATATTTACTTAGGGCCTTTTTTCTTTGCATATTTATAAGTGTATTAGCATAAACAAATTTAATTAAAGAATAAAAATGTACAAACTCTAAAAAGAATTGAGTTGCGCACCTACGTAGAGAAAACATCCTTTTTTTAATAATTTATACAAATTAGTAGGGCCCTATAATAGCAAAGTGACCGAGTATTTGCTTATTAATGGAAATGACTGAAAAAATAGTTATTACATTTAATTTAATTTATTTGTTTGTCATTCTCTATAATTATCCCATATGAGTATCTATAATAACATTCCGTTTAACACTTCAGTGACTTTGAATATAATAACATTAACGCAATTATCCTTAAATATTTTTACAACAAGAAACATGATCTTGTCTTCAATAAAATCCAAAGGACTTAAGTTATATACATTATCACAGTACTTTATCTTTTTTATATTATTAGTGCAATTTTAACCTTACGTTTTATTACAATATTTTAGAAAATCATACATATCAGACTTCTTGTGAAACTAATTACCTACTGAATATTATTATATACTAGCTTAACTTGATATTTAGTGTTAAACGTGCACAATATACTCTTAATTAATTCAACAAACCCTGGAATAATTAAAACTTCTGTTGTTATAAAGTATGCCAACTATAAGGAAAGTTAGTAGTTTAATTTAGTGGTGGAACAGTTCCATTCATAATTATTAGAGATTTCGGATTTAAATTTTGAATTATGAAGAAAATTGTCATTTCCAAATGGATCATGCACGGTCTGGATTTTATCGAAACTTCAATACAGCCACCAGACATCGAGTAGGAAAAAGAAAAAAAATCATTCTTACCCTTGAATCCAGGACAGACAAGTTTTTTTTTTTTTTTTTAATGTATGTATATACGTGTATACCTCTTAGTCCTTACCAACTGTTTGCCTTGAAGCTTTAGACCAACCTGAAAGAAACAGATTAACAGCCGTTATACGTTGCTTCCTATTTTAAAAATTTAAGAGAATTGATCTTTTTCAGTAATATTTATTCTTCATTTAATGAGATTCTTATTTACATGACAATTTAAGTAACATAATTTAAAAATAATTAAAAGGATAATAATAAAAAATAATCTTAAATTTATGCCGTTAAATATTTTTTCTTAAAAGTGTACCAAATCCCAATAATTCACTTAAAATGGCATAAAAAAGTAGAAGCAACTTGATAAGACTGTGTATACGTTATCCTCCTCAGGCTTAATTAGTGAAACTATATTCTCATGTTATATATATATATATATATATATATATATATTGATGTGCTTCTTACTCTTTCCATCTTTGACTAAAACAGAGAAAACTTCTATGTTCTTTGTGTTTTACGTTAAAGAAAAACTCCACATATAATAAAATGAATTTCCCTGTTAATTATTTGAATTTTAACTGTATTACATACACGCTGTTTGAATGATTGGTTACATATTATTTCAAAATATGTATGGGTACAAGATAGAGTTAGTATAAAAAGGTACGGTAAAAGATAAAATGTAATTATTAAATAGTAGATAAAGACAAAACGGAAGCATATATTAAGCTAACGACGCAATCACACTAAATCACATCAGATGAGTCTTTTAGTCATATTACATAACGATATTTAAAAAATATGATTCAATATAATTTAGTAACAATCAAAATAAACATGTCATTTAAACTAACAATATAATACAACGTGTAACAACCATCCAAACAAGGTGTTAGTGAGGACCAGACATTTGGTGCGGGAACAATTATATTTGATATATGAGAGTCCAATATCATAAATGAAAAGTGGAACGAATAGTCATGTTCTGATATCATGTTAAAGAAATGAATTTTGAGACAAACGGTAAGGAATACCTAAGCTAACCACTCATCTCTTAATCATCACAGGTGAAATAAAAGCATATATATTTGAAAGAAGAGAAATTTGTACTAGTAAAAGAATGTACTATTCTTGGAGTTGTTGTTAGTAATGTTGCTTAGTCTCAAAGCACAAAATAAGCTTCATAAGACTTCCCTCTTTTTACTAATTGAGTGACTTGAAAGTACATATTAGTAATATCTCCATGCACCAAACACCAAAAGTACTATTTGTTTATTTGCTCATTCTATGCTATATATACTCAAAATCCTGTTGCACAATCATCTCATCTTCCTTTCAAGTTGCTATTAATTAATTAAATCCTTAGTTACCAGTTTAAGCTTAATTAATGGCTCCTTTTTCTACTATCTTATTTCTTGTTTTGTTAATAGCCCCTCTATGCAGTGCAACTCTTGGAGTTCAATACTACGATCAAACATGTCCTCATGCTGAAGACATTATTTATCAAACAATTCGCAACGCTTCGTTTTTTGATCCTAAAGTCCCTGCACGTCTTCTCAGGATGTTCTTTCATGATTGTTTCATTAGAGTAATCTCTCTTTCTCTATGTACAAAATTTTGGGCATCAGGCAAGTCATTATATTATAGATGCATGTAAGAGATGGAAGTTGAAACTGTTTTGTTAATGACTATTTGCAGGGATGTGATGCATCAGTTCTATTGGATTCAACACCAGAAAACAAAGCAGAGAAAGATGGTCCGCCTAACCTCTCTCTTGGAGCTTTCTATGTGATTGATGCTGTCAAAACTAACCTCGAAAAGGCTTGCCCAACAGCTGTTTCTTGTGCTGACATAGTTGCCATCGCAGCTAGAGACGTCGTCGCCATGGTACTACTCCATCATCCTCCCTACTAAATAGTTAATCAATGTGCAGTAAATAATACAAACCAAGGCGTTGTCAGTGTATATAAGTTAAATTCCACTGCTTAAACTGCAATCATAAGCTCATAAATACTTCATGTTTGATCAATTTTGTAGTCTGGAGGTCCATACTGGAATGTACTAAAGGGAAGAAAAGACGGGAGAGTGTCAAGGGCTAATGAGACAGTAAACTTACCTGCTCCATCTTTCAACACAAACCAACTCATTCAGAGCTTTGCCAACAGGGGACTGGCAGTGAAAGATTTGGTTGCCCTTTCTGGTGGACACACACTTGGATTCTCACACTGCTCTTCATTTGAAGGCAGACTTCATAACTTCAGCTCAGTGCACGACACTGACCCGAGTTTGAATGCAGTATTTGCACAGAGCTTAAAGCAGAAATGCCCGAAACCCAACAGTGATCGCAATGCAGGACAATTATTGGACCCAACTTCATCAGTATTTGACAACAACTATTACAAGCAAATTATTTCAGGCAAAGGTGTTTTTGCATCAGACCAGAGTTTGTTGAATGACTACAGGACTGGATTGATTGTTAAGGCATTTGCCAATGATCAAGCTACGTTCTTCAGGGAATTTGCTGCTTCAATGATCAAGCTTGGAAATGTTGGTGTCCTTGAAAATGGAGAAGTTAGACTCAACTGCAGAGCCGTGAACTGAAAAATGAGTGTGTTTGTACCTATGTTCTTTTTGCTGTCTAATAATCTGAGGCTTAATGAAATACTAGTATGAAATATCTATGCACCTTATATAATTCCCTTGTAAGATGAAGAGGTAGCAGAGGAAGAAATAATATCATCTATGTTGCTTATTGTTCATAATACATCCTCTAAATTGTATTCATCGTATACATACAGTTTCTTTCAAAATTGAGATATAATACAAGCTCGTAAATTCTAAGATGGGGTAGGGTGGAAGTCTCCACATATGAATGTATTCCACCTACAACTATTAGTTTCTTCTTAAGTATCTCGATAGATTGCAATGGAGACATTAGTTGTACTCTATGACTACTACAACTACATACCTAGCATACTCCCACAAATGGAGTCTAGGAAGGACAGAATGTTCCCAGACTTTACCCCTACCTTGGGAAATAGAGAAGTTGTTTCCGACTAAGTTGCACAAACTCTTCACTTGCGATGTTGCACTCGTGTTGGATTCACCAGAAACACACTAATTTTGGAGAATCTGACACAGAGTCCGAGCAACATAGGTTCTCGATAGACTCTCGGCTCAAGTACAAGCATTTCACGGCAGTTCAATCGAGAAAAGTAATAATTGTGCTCTATGATTAACAGTGCCAATTACGTAAGAAGCAACCAACTCAACTCCCTCCAAACAACAAAATTATAAGGGAAAAGAATATCGGATAACCTTTACCTGTGAATATTAATGAAAGTAATCCTATCACTAGTCCATACTCATGAAAGATTCAATGTTTAATTCAAGTGCTTTTTCAGTGTGATGCAATAGTATAACTTAAATTCTTTACAGGGCAATGCCAGAAGCAAAAAGATTTATGGCAGAATACAGCAGTACTTTGACATAAAATGAAGTTAAGAAATAGAAGTAGGTGAATTACAACAAATTCAAGAGATTTTGTGCTCATTAAACTAAAGGGAGTTTAGAAAACAAAGACGATTCATTTAGGTTTGGCATTTGTTCAAGCAAATACAACATCAGATCGTAATATATATTTGATACCCTTAGTGACATTCCGAGCTTCATGCAACATACATTTATCCCCGTGAATGTGAACAAGAGCCATTCCTTCGGTCGGAGGTACCTATACAATGTCAAGAATAAATAGCAAAACAAAATCTGAATATTTACTCAAGAAAAGCATGCCATTATTCTCTAATTGATGCCACATTATGCAGTTTACAATAGGATATATAGCATAACAAATCATGACTGAGTGATTGCTTTCTATGGATGTAACTGAATTATGAAAAAACACATCTAAAATAAGTATACATCTCTACACGTGTGAAAGAAAATCGAGAATGGGAACATTGAAGAATGAGTGAGAGTGGCATTTCTGAGAAGGGGAGAATAGTACCTCCGCAACCAAAGTGTTTCTTGGACCATAAAAGACAGTTTCCCCACCAACAAGGCTCTCAGACAATGAATCCTGAGAATCTTTATCAACTTTGGTTTTGGATTTGGGACCACCACTTAAATATATTAACAAAGTGTAGTGTGTGCGCTTCCCTTCTCCAATGTCAACACTTTCATCAATATGCCGTCCAAATCTCTGACCAGCCTTGTACCTAGAGAGCAACAACAATTACTCGATGAGGATCGAACATTTGTTACAATGTCCACCTTACCATGTACTCAGGAAAAGGAAATGAGAATCACAAATGTGTAGAAAAGGAAAGAAATGGCTGCAAAGGCAATGACATCAGAGGAAAACTAATAGAATTTTTTTAACAAGCGACACTAATAGTATACAAAAGTTTATTTAACAGATCTCAACTAATTGTTCTGTTGGTCATCATCAAACTATAGATAAGTGAAGTATATAATTTGGTAACTAATATAAAGGGAGTAGTGCTGTGAAAGCCCTTAACTATTTAATTTGTGGATATTTTAACTCAACAATATTATCATTATCAAGCGTCAACTTTACATAACATTGTAGACTTCTCCTTCTGTCAACTTTCATGAATTACACAGTTACTTTATGGGGATATTGTAGGAATTCAATTTTTTAAGCTTTCACGACAAAATAGGAACTTACTTCGTCCTTTTTTTTCTTCTTCCTCCATGGCACAACACCAGCGCCCAACCCTTTCCTCTTGCCCCCAACACTCCTAACACCACAGTACTATTTTTTTTTTCTCCAGCAACATCCCTCCCCCCCCCCAACCCCACCAACACCACCAAAGCAACTTCTGTCTTTTTCTTGTCTTCTCCCCTGCAACTTCTTACTGCTACTTTTAACATCCCTTTTGCACTTACTTCTTTATTCCTTGTTATTTTCTTATTCTTTCCAAACTCCACTTTCAAATGTCATGTATTTTATTTCAGCAGCTACAACCAAAAGTAGAATCTTGTAAAATGTATAACTTTGTATGCTACACTTTCTTCTAGCTAAGCAGAGTAGACACCCCAAGGTTTGCTTGTCTTTCTAGCATAGATGTATGCTACTGATTGTTTGAAAAAATTAAATTTATGTCAAACGTATCAAAATACCCTTTTAAGCTTGCAGCCTTAGATATGTCACATGAAAAGTAAAAATTAAAATGTTAAACTTCTTCTTTATTTTAAAATTGTGATTTTTAAAATTAAAACCCTGCTCCATAATGTTAAAATTTGCTTTAAGAAAAGATGTATATTTATTGCAAAAATAATTATCCAAGTCTAGTTTACTCCCTAGGTTACCAATCCATATTTATTAAAAATGTAATTGTTTCATAAAATTCACAGCCTCCCTTCCCAATTCCAAAAACAGCTCCTCCAAATGGACACTCCTGTTTAACTCATAAGCTTCAAACGATCACCTATATGTTGACTACGTCATGACCCTTCAAAGAAAGAAACTATCAATACTCCCCAGAAGACCAGGAAAAAATCAGCATTCAATTTGTTATTGTTCTGCTGCCCTATGGTATTTTGGATATTCACTATCTCCTCCTACATCTGATGATCAGTACCACCACCATGTAGGTAAACGACATGGTTGGTTATGACCTGTTCAATCTAGTCAATTTTATCAAACTCAATAAAGTATATTTCTTAATTTATGCCACATTTTATCCAAATATTATGTTTACACACAGCAGGGCAAAGGATCACAATATATATATATGAGCCTAAGATGGAAATTCACGCTTTATGTCAATAATATCAAGTTTAATGCCGAAAATACATCTAACCTGTAAAATCTAATATTAGGGTTCAATCCAACAGCAACTTTGCCTCGAATTTTGATGTCAGAAAATAATTTGTTCAGTCCAGCTCTCCACATTGCATCTGCAAGATCAGGATCATGCATAGATACACGATCATTGTCTCTATATGCTTCGCCATATGCAGGACCACGACTTCCTTGGTGAACAAACCCAATTGACTCTGCAGCTTTGACAAAAGCCTTTGATTCAGCGGGAGTAAAGAAATTCTCAACCTGAATAATATAAGCAAATAAAGGAATATTATTAGAAGCCAATAATAACTTCATCGTTAAATGAAGGTCTTCTCATTTGACATCATGATTGAAGCAAAGATGAGAGATTGTTATTTCTAATGGGATAGCAAAAAGGTGTCCGGTTCGACTCTTGTCAAATAGACATGTTGGTTGATTTTATCCCCGATAAATTCACTTCAGTTTCTCTTTTCTGATAATCACATGAAGAAGAAATCCTAATTGAAGCTCATAAGGGATGCTTATTATTTCTCCATTTTAATTGAACATAGTGAAAGTAGCAAACTTAAATTGTTTCTAGTGGGGTAAGAGGTTTCTTCAACAACAAAAAAATACCCTGTCACCTTAATTTATTTGATACTCTTGAGATTTCTCAGATTGTCAAACCTACAAAACAACAATGATCCATCCAAGATGGATTCATCCAATCAAACTGAAAATTCTTACAAATGACACACACCTGTATCCTTCGACAATTTAAGCAACCTTCTGGATTCACGTCACATTTTCTAAGCTAATTTTGTAGCTACATAATCTTATTTCTTATCCAACTAACTATGAACTATGGAAAAGGATTGGCAGAGAGTCATTTATCAATATAGCTAAGATGAAAACATTATAACTTCTAATGCAAGAAAAAAAAATTGCTAAATCAACAAATAAAGCAGTAGCAGATTAAGCTCAAATTAACAATTACAAATGTATGTATTCACTCAGGCTGCAAAATCTCAAATTATAAATTTATGCTTCAATTATTAAAACAAACACGAACATAATTCATACAGGTCAAACACACAAATAACAACTTTTAGTGTAAAAAAGGGGAAAGAATGAATTCGTACAGTAATGAGATCGTTATCTTTGAGGCGATTGACCTCAAGGTTCAATTTGAGTTTGATTGATGGCCAACCTGATTCTCTCTTCTCCTTCTTCCCATCATTCTTCCTCTTTTCTGCCATTTTTCTCTTCATTCACACCTCCTTCTTTTTCTTCCTCTGCCTATATCAATGTCTGCAAAATATGACAATTTGGTGGGCTTAAATGTTTCTTGGGCCGCGATAATAATTTGGACCTCGAAACCGATTCACCAAGGTACCGGAAAAGTTGACATTATTTTATCGATAACCTTCGTACTTTGATAATATTAGTAAATATGTCAAAAATATTATTATTTTAAAAATAAAAACATATTCTAATACGAATTATATTTTCTCTCTCCTAAATTACACAGGTCCATATATTTTGATAATTGGCTAGATATTAAAGTTCTTTAATTATGTTTTTTTCAATTTCTCTCTCTAAGATTAATCCAAATCAAATATACCCAGGTTTTCAGATTCAATATATTTTTATTTTCGATTATTTTCCTTTACTTTCGTTTCAAGATTGGATTTGAAGATTAACATTGATTTGAGTATTCATGTATCCATCATTTAATCTTTTTTTCACTCAGAAATAAACAATAATGTAGGTTCCGCTTCTAAATTTATGGAGGATAGACGACGGGAAAAATTGCAGGACTCCGTCGATGTGCAAAATTCCACACAAATTCACAACGACGAAGTTGAAGAAGACCAAATTGTTAGAGAAGAGGTATCTTATTTTTTTTGCATGTTCTGTGTCTTGCATGTTTAGTTGAATTTGCTTAGTAACTTTTAAGATTCAAATAAATACATGTTACAATGCGTTTGTACTATTATAGAATAGATTTGGAAGTGTATATGAAATTTTGATTTTGTTATAGTTAGTATGTATTTTTGTATTTCATAGATTTATTGTATTTTGTATTCTGGTTTTTTTTTTGTGTGTTAGTTATGTCAATGAAACACATATCATGCGTTTGATTGTGTTATTTACTATTATAGAATAGATTTGTGAGTATATATGAAATTTTGATTCTGTTATAGTTAGTATGTAGTTTTGTATTTCATAGATTTAATGTATTTTGTATTCATAGATTTGGAAGTGTATATGAAATTTTGAATCTGTTATAGTTAGTATGTATTTTTGTATTTCATAGATTTCCAAAAGACCCTTGAAAACTTTGATGACTTTCACTTGATTTGACTGTTGATTTTGATTTAACTCATACTTGACTTTTAATTTCTTTGACTTTGATCTTAGCTTTCCTTGAATGAAATTATGAATTCAAGGTTTCGATTCGCGTGTTTTATGATTCTTAGGTGTTTAGAAATCATTTGAAGTATTTAGAGTTATTGTGAAGTGTTAATACACTTTATTAGGACTTAATAGGCTAAACTACGAAAACTAGGTGAAAGATGCCGATTCTTAGGTGTTTAGAAATCATTTGAAGTATCTTGAAGTTTTTTTTAGAGAACAAGTAATTAATGTTAAAGCTGAAATATAAAAAAAAAATTATTTTTCTATATGCTAAAGATAATACATAAGTAAAAATATATTTTTGAAATAATCAACAGATAAAAAGCGAATCGAAGAAAGTTTAGGATAACAACATTTTGTAAGGAGAAAAGACTTAGATATGTCATTTAACTTTGAGGAAAAAAGATCATCCATTAAAAGTTTGACTCATTTATAACTTTTTATCGCTGAGAAAAAGTTCATTCATGCCATTATTTGTTAATTAATGACATTTTCTATGAGCAATTTTTTATTTTCAAAAAACTCTCTATAAGTGTAATTAATGTGAAAGTGATGTACAAAAAAAGTTTGAGGGTGTTATTATTGTCATTTTCACTATTTTACTACGAAATAAGTTATTTCAAAATTATTATTCAATTCAGATGCAAGGAGAACGTATACTAGTACTAAATTATTCCGAGTTAAGTTATTTCAAACTTTGTAACAAAACAAGGAATTAATAGGTACAAAAAATATATCCCTTTATCCGTCGTACCAAACATGTTCTAATGGTAGTATGAAAAAAAAAAAAAACTCTCCTAATAAACATGAAAAATGAGATATTTGTTTTCGATACAGAAGTCAAGTTAAACGAGAAGAGTATTTCATTAATTAACTTTAACTTGTTACATTCGGACTCGGAACACTCATTAAAAGACAATGCTAATTATTAAGATTATTTTACTACAGTATCTTTATTAGTATTTTTTTTTAGAGAATAAGTGATTAATGCTAAAATATAAAAAATAATTATGTTTCTTATTATGTAAGAATAATACATACAGTAAAAATTATTTTTGAAATAATTAACCGATTAAAGTGAACCGGAGAAAGTTTGGCATAACAACAATTTGTAAAGGGAAGACTCACGTATGCCGTTAAATTTTGTAAAAAAGGTCATGCGTTAAAAGTTGCCCATCCATAGTATTTTATCTTTGAGAAAATTTTTATTCATGTCATTATTTGTTAAATGAAATAAGTACAGATAAATCAAATTTTTAACGAATAACATAATTGAATCAATTTTGTAATGAATGACATATTTTGAGCCTTTTCACAAAGTTTGTTGATATAATTGAGCCTCTTTCCTTTTAAAAATAAACTAATTAATGATGTCGACGGATCATGATTGACCATTTACAAAAATTGATTTTATAAATCAAAATTGTTTTTAGTTAACAAATATTAACATGAATAATTTTTTTTTCAATGAAAATGACCTATATAATCCAAACCTTTTACAAATATCATAAATGAACCTTTTCTTCAAGTTCTAATGACATATTAGGTACAACTTATCCACACCGATTGTTTAAACCACATCAATATATGTTTACTACGTGTTCAAATTTACCATTCATTTCACTCATTCTTAATTAATTCACATGTGTTTTACTTTATTAAATCACATAATAATAAATTTTGATATAAACGCTCGATGCAGATAAATTTACGTTTCTTTTTATAAATACCAGTTGAGTGCTGACTCGGCCTAAGGAAGTGAGCCACGTGACAACGCTTGCTACCATTGGCCATTTTTCTACCAAACCTTTTCAAAATGCTATGATTCCGTCTGCCCAACTTTATATTATAAGGCTATTTAATTTTTCTCAACATATACAACTTTATATATTTATGTGGACCCTCCTATTACTTCCCAATCTTAGCTAAGGTTTTCACTTTTCATGTACAATAATCTCTTATTTAAATATTTTTTTAAAAATAGTATATACTATAAAGGAAAATATAAATTTATTTCTAACAACTGTTTTTTTTTTAAATAAAATAAAAGTGTAATCCCATTTCTACGGTCCTGAATTAGCGCTCTCTCTCCTTTTCTTAAATAAAAAAAATCTATATATGATGTTGCTTTCTGATAAGATGGGATTTACTAAAACAAGACAAAGAATAAGGTTTACTTTTTTGTGCTTTTCTTTCCCCTTTGTTTTTGGTTTAGTTAGTGAGTAATAAGAGTGATGGAAAAAGACATAAATAAGAGAACAAATTAAGAGGTGTTTGAATTGACTCTTTTTTAGGTGGCTTATAAGTTAGTCTTTTGTTTTAGGCCAAAGTCATATGTGGTCATTCAAATTTGTTCCGATTATTCATTTAAACACATCAACTAGATATGCTATTTATTGAACACTTCAACCATTTCTAATGTGAACCATTTGAACTTTTTTTGTCTATGTGGCACATTATTTGTAATCCACAAGGCGCGTGAATGTATTAAATTGGGCCCTTTTTTTTTTGAAAAAAAACTATTATTTCTTCTTCATCTTCTTTGACACTCCTTCCTCCATCACACCACATTTTATCAGTATCACCGCCGCTACACACCCCTTTTTCTTCCTCTTATTTTCTCCTGATACTTAACCTTTTTTTAGCTCGATTGTTGTTATATTTTTTGCCTCATTGTCATCCATATTAGGATTGATTGCACCACCATTGAAATCACCATTCCACCATTATTACCGTCGTTTTCCTTCATGTTTAATTTGTAAAGGCTTTAAGTTTGGAGTTTGTATCTTTGTTGTTAATTTAATAATTTGGTGTTAAATTGATGTCCAGTTGTTAGAATTTATTGGAGGATTTTTCTATCAATTATTTACTTTGCTCAAATTTTTATTGAGGTTTTTAATTTATTGTAAATGTGTTGTTTTGACTTTAAATTGATGTATATTGGTCTAATGTAAGGATGTTTCTTCATCCAAAACAATTAATCGATTGTGAAACATAAAAAAGATCAAAATAATTCCATTTTTTTCGACAATGACAAATGAAACTTAGAAGTTTTTCAAAAGATTTTTTCCCCATCTTTCTCTACCTAAAAAACGAGATGAAGTAAAAAGTTATAATTAATAAAAAAGCTGATGAAAAGATAAATTTGTCGGGTTGAAGATGACACTGTACAGGGAGGGGGTGGGTCGCCATTAATGGAGTTAGAGGGAAATGTAATGTTTTGGGTTTCAATAGAAGGCAGGGGAAGTGAATCATTTAAGTTTAAGTTTTCTCTTTTCCATTTTTTTATTTTAAAATAATTTTTTTTAACTTTATAATATAATGTTTAAATAATTTTTTGGATTAAAAAATAACACATGTCAATTATTTAATTGGTCAAATTGACATGTCAGCGCGAATGTATTTCACACATCCTCTATTTTTAGTTTATTCTCAAAAAAATGTTCAAATGGTTCAAATTCAGAATGGTAGAAATGTTCAATAGGTAGTACATCTAGTTAAGGTGTCTAAATGAATAATCGGAATAAGTTTGAGTGGCTGCATATGACTTTGGCCTTTGTTTTAATTTATGATATATTTCAAATTTTGAGATTTAAACAAGTTTATTAATTATCATAAATTTTTTATATATTTTAAATATTTGTTTGAACTATCCGTTATTATGACTTATAATACTTTTTATGTAGTTTACAAATATATAGATTTTATTTTTAAAAAATTAAAAATTCCATAAACAAATTCTCGATCAAACTTAATTCATTCAACTCTCCAAAATAAAATATATCAATATGTCATATAGATTGGAATAAAAGAAATTAATACCTTTTCGGCTTTAAAAATATACATTCTTTATATTATTCAAACACTTTCAAAATAAACCAAAAAAGAAGAAGCTTAAAAGTCGAAAATTACTAAAAATAAGTTAAATCAGACCCCCATTAACTAACACAAATATATGGGGAAAGTAAGTTAATGTTTTTGTTTTTGTGGTCCGCAAATGAAGAGATGCATACATCAAACCCATAAATAAAGATCCTTCATATATATATATTCTTGTTTCTTCTTCTGTTTATATATATATATATATTTTCTAGGAATCTAATTCCTTAATTATTTTCTTTTCCATCCTCTTTCCTTTTTCCCGGAAAATCGGTACGGAAATCGTTAATGTCTTCGAGTTTTAATTTATCTAGTTTAATGTTTTGTGATTTTGAAGCCATTATAGTACTATTTTTTTTTTCCTGCGACTGCAGTCCAGCTTTATTTTCATAGCTAGGGTTTTTCAAAGTCCTTTTGTTTTTTCAGTTGCAATTTTTTTGTTTTGCTGAAATTAATTCTAAAATATGTTTTGAGGTGTACTTATAGTCCATTATCTGTTTCTTCATTGTAATTTTTTTGAATTCAATCCATATTAATTAATTTTTGCAGGAATAAAAATGGTGAGAGGAAAAGTAGAAATGAAAAGAATAGAAAATTCAACGAGCAGGCAAGTGACGTTTTCGAAAAGACGGAATGGACTTACGAAGAAAGCTTATGAATTATCAGTTCTTTGTGATGCTGAAGTTGCTTTCATTATTTTCTCACATAAAGGAAGACTTTTTGAATTTGCTAGCTCCAAGTAAGTATATCTTAATTTTTGATTAATTTCACTCTATTCAATGTATACATTTTTTTCTTATTTGCTATTGTTGTTCTAATTTCCAAGTCAATAGGCGTGGGCTTAATGTACTTTGAAAGTACGATGATGCTGTTTTTTTTTTGAAGTTAACCTCGTCTACATCAATTTGTGTTTTTATTCACTAATCAAGTATATTATTATGTTGGATATGTCTTGATTATTGTTCATTAATTGCTTCTCATCACACAGACTTGTAACTTGTTCATATCTCATTTTTATTTCATGATTCATCAAGGAAAAAATAAATCTTGTTGACAAATGAAAAGACCTCAAATATTCTATTTTTGAGTTAGTTTTTGAGGTGTGAGTTAGGCTCAAGATCAAATTTTACAGATCTAATGATCATGGATGGAGCTAAGATATGAGTTAACGGGTTTGACTCATTAAGTAACTTTGGTTCAAACCTTGCATTTGTCTTTGATCTAGAACCAAGTAACTTGAATAGATTAAGATAATCTATAAATCTTTAAATTTTATCTCCGCTTCTACGGTTTATCCTATCTTTGATTTCTCTGAGAAATTCAGAGAAACACTTGGATTTAAGTTTGATTCAATTAATGTACGACCTTAAAAATATATGTTGATCTTTTACTCAATATAAATAATTATACAACAAACAATATTTCGTTTTATAGAATCATGTGGAGGGGAATGTGATTAGAGAAGGAAAATTGAACTTAATTGTTAAGTGTGTTACTATTTTATTGGAAGAACTTAAATATGATATCAGACTAGGCATTGATCTTGTTTTTGAATCAATTGCATTAGCAAAATAAAACAAAAATTTAACAACATACATGTCCAACACATAAAAGAATCAAGCTTGTATTAAATGTGTACTTAATTCCACACTCATCAAAAAAACTAAAGTTAAGATAATCATTCAATTGGATTTATGAGAGATAAACAAATTGAATTTGAAGTTCATATTGGTATGAGACTTGGAAGGTTGAGCTGCTAGATGCATATGTGTTATTTTATGCAATGTCCAAAAGGGGTCTCTTAATTTATTACAGTATGATATCACTTATACAACATACATTTCTTCTACATCATGAGGAAAATTTAAGTCGAGAATCTTTTTGAAACAATCTCTTTTATTTTAAAAAGAGATAGTTATAACATGTATCGAACATATTTCATTGAGTACGTTATTGTTGTATATTGAGAAAAGTCTTTTCTTGGGAGTGGGGAGTGGGTGTGGAGGTACATATATTTGGTTGCTTTTAAATCCTTTTGAGCAGTATATATGGTACTAGATAGTGTTGATTACTACTGCTATATATGCATCTTTTTATGTTAGGTCACCGTCCTATCTAATTCCTCTAGTACTTACTCTCATTTTTTGGGGAAATAATTAAAATACAACTAAAATTAGTCTACTTGGTTATGTTTGGAAAAACCTACTAATTAATGGAGAAAATAATCACAAGTTGATGAAGACAAATAAAAGTTACAATTTCCAAGAGATCTTATGGCCAGTGAGATTATTTTGAAGATACTTACTTTCAACTGATTACTTCTAACTGAATTAAAGAGGTTATTTGTTACGTGAAATAAGAATAATAATTTTGAGATTAATTTTATTCATATATTTCATACTAATTATTTCAACTGAATTAAAGAGGTTATTTGTTACGTAAATAAGAATATAATTTTGAGATTAATTTTGTTCATGTTTAGTTTAAGTGTTAGCTAATTTTGGATGTACTAAAATGGTAGGATTACTCCCATGAAATATCCTCGCTTATTATATTTTGTGTATCAAAGAGTTTTTAAGTCATCAAAAAGATATATATATATATGGAAGTCTTCATATTATATATATGGAAGTCTTCATAAAAAATATGATTCTTAATCCTGAAAATAAGATATTTATTTTAATTTATAATAAGTTAAAGGTGATACGATAGTGTAAATATTCTTTTTGCTGACGATAAAATATGACTTAAGGCTCACAAGAAGGTTGCACTATACAAAATTATTTTCTAGCTATCAATGTAAAACTTTTATCTCTACATTTCATCGAAATAAATTAAAACTAAAAGACTATTAGCAGCTCGATCATGAGTATTTTAACTTGTTTGTTGTTAGATCAGGTGAAACTTTTAATGTTGTGGAATACAAACTTATCACAAAACATGTTATATTGATTAAGATACAATTTAGCAACCCTTGAGCTAGAATATTAAATATTTTCAGATGTATATACTAGCAATTTATTGAGATTGTATCATATAAGTTTAAAGTTAGATTACAAAAATATTCTTCATTAATTTTTAAAATTAATTTTTTTTACTAATTTTTAAAATTAAATCAATAATGACGATTAAACTAAATCAAATACATGATTAGATGTTACAACTTATCATTTTCCATTTCTTAATGAATTTGATTGTTAAAGTTTTTTAACTTCTACCATTAAACACATTCATGCACAAACCTTTCATGTACTTAATTTTTCCCTTTAGAAATTGAATTAAAATACTAATCCACCCACTTTTGTATTTCATCATCTATATTTCTTTAATGTAAGGAGTAGTATTTTTTTTAGGTCACTAGTTTTCTGTATTGATTTGTGCCTTATTTCACTTTTTAATTTTCAGGTTGTTGGAGAAAGACATTATCTAATAGGTCTTTAATTTTTTTCATTGTCACTATTTTTCCTTTGGTTTGTGCGCTTCATTCATTTTTATTTTTAATGATTGGTTTGAATATTTATTTCCAAAAAACGTCAGGCCTTGGGCTTCGTTCTAGCCTTCCAAGTTTGCTCATGCTTTTTTTTCACGTTGTTGATTATTTAAGTCTAGACAGAAAGTCCCACAAAAAGGCGTTTTAGTTTATATGCACAAAAACATATATAGGAGTATATCAGACAATGTAGAGCAATTTTATATCTTAGACCTATATAAGTTATAACAATAACAGAGGTCAAATATACAAAATACGTTTTCAAAACTAATATATATATAGTCATGACGATCCATTACTGCTTTTACAATGATTATTTTGGAATGATTCAGCATGCAGAAGATAATTGAGAGATACCGTGGACGTACAAGAGAAACAACGACGGTGGATAAAAGCACTGAACTCGAGCACTACATGGAGGTAAGTATTTTCTCTTATGTGCATCAAACAATAACCAAAAGTTAATAAGTATATGAGAAAAACAATTAATTCCTATTGGTCTTAGTTTATGTGATGTAGTTTAAATGACATTGAGTTTGGGCTTAAAGAAAGAATTATATTAAAAACTTATAGTTTGAAACAAATACAACATTTGTTTGACTAATGAATTAGTTTTTTAGGAATAAAATGTATATTTATCAGTTAAATTATTAGTAGGAGAAGAGAAAAGGAAGAATAAGAAAGCTTTGTTGGTTGGTGCAAATGAGAGATAATAATACACAAGTGAATCAATGAGTTTGATTAGAAGAAAGAGTTTAAAGAGGTAAATAGTTTTAATTGAAGGAGTCTTAATTGAAGTAAAACTCTTCAAGTTATTATCGAATTGAAGAGTTAGGCTAATACAAAAAAGAATAAATGAATTTGTTTGGAAGAAAGAGTCTAAAGAAGCAAGGAATT
Organism: Solanum habrochaites; assembly: GCA_027704765.1. Classification (NCBI taxonomy): domain Eukaryota; kingdom Viridiplantae; phylum Streptophyta; class Magnoliopsida; order Solanales; family Solanaceae; genus Solanum; species Solanum habrochaites. The sequence goes on from JAKWJA010002491.1 coordinate 1,332,264, forward strand.
TCAATGGAAGAAGGAGTCTTGGAGGTGAAGTCGTCCAGAATACTTGTGCATTTATAGAGCTAAAATAGAAATTGAAAAATTGACTTTGCAAGTGCTACCAACAGGCTAAAGGAACAAATTGATGAATTAGATCCTATTATAGATTTTATGTACTAGGAAGTTCTCATTGAATCGTAGCATTGATGTATGTTTAGTTCAATGTGTTATAAAGTGAATTAGGAGTGTTGTTTTCAAGTTGAGATGATTCGAAGACTTAGAAACACATACCTTGAGAGATTGGTGTTGAATTTGAGAATTATAGTTCATAATTCCTTAAATTACATAGGCTTATAATTTATTTTTGTGTTGAAGCTAACTGATTTAGTACAGTTGAAGTTAAATCTTGTAGGGATATAAATCGTGATTTTTTATACCTTCTTGACTCGGATGTTTTTCACGTGAAATATTTTTACTTATTGTTCTTATTGTTTTGTTGAAACACATTAGACGAGAGAAAAATAGATTAATAAATTACTAGGTCCCGCAGCTATCATCTACCTTAAGTTTTAGCTATGGTGTTGACATTTATTCTTTTTTCTCCACGTTAGCATGTTGAGTTTCTTTTCAATATTGCTATGATATACTTAGGATATCGATAAATTTATGACATTTGAACTCTCAATTTTTAAATTTCTCATGTCTTTGTTCGTTTATTTTTTGATAGTTACCACATTGTATTGACACTTCTGGTCTCCACTTAATTTTTTTTCATCTTGGGAAAATTCTTAAATTGTTCTTAAATTTTTAGACTTGACATGCAATATAATTAAATATAGATGCTAAAGAATGCAATATCTTTTCTATCATATAGACATTTACTTTCTTTCTATATCTTCTTAAGTTGTTCACAACTACCACATTTACTTTCTTTCCATATCTTCTTAAGTTGTTCACAACTACCTCCTTTCTTAAATGACAATTCGAAATGGATTCAAATTTCTTCGATTTAAATGCTTCAAGTTTATCCTTTGGGGATTGAAGATATTATTATCAACTTTTTTGAGAAAATTTTGTAAAAACCTTTTAATTTTTTTGTAAAGTTTGTTGCATTAGTCATTTTACAAACAAGATATCTTCCAAGCTTTGATGAATGAGAGTTGATAAGAGGACATGGTGATGGTGGAAGAGGAAGAAGTAATAGTAAAGTACAAACCCAACAATGAAGAGAAAAGCCAATGATCATTTAAAGGTTGTGATCATGAATTAAAAAAAGAGGAGAAAATGTGGTTACCATCAAGAAACAGATAGAAAAAGGTTTGACAAATTTATTACTGAGTGTTATGATTATCAAAAATTAATCATCACTCTTGAAAATGTCATAGCAATAATTGAAGGGAAATCCAACCTTGTGGATAATTAGAAAGAAGAGGAAGAGTCATTACTGTTGATCCACTAAGGGGAGGGATGTAGTAAATGTAATTCTTGAGACTATAGAAAATAGCTTTAAGGACAGAATTTACCTTGTCCCAAAAGGTGCCTCTTCCTGAATTTACAGCCACTTCGATCTGGCTAGCCAAAGGGGCCATATTATATCATGAGATAGCGATGTGCACTTTCTGTTATCACCCTCCTTCATTGTCATTTTTGAAGCAAATAGAAAAAAAGGAGAGGACTCAGGCAATTCACTTTAAGTACAAGAAAGTCTACTGGTAGAATATCTCGTAGAAGAGCTACTTTGCCAGAATTTTCAAATCTTTATAGTATATGACACCAGAAGGTTTTTTTTTTCAAACAATTTTATATCACTAGACAGAATGTCTAGCGGCCTTTATTAATAATAAGATAAAAATCTCAATTGAATAAGTACAAGCAAGGGGGGCTAGGTTTTACCTTATCAATCCTAATGAGGTAACAAACCTCTACTAATTAACAAGGATGAAGAAAATAAGAGTCGGAGAAAACCAAGTATTCTATGATCATGATCAAAGAGTTTATTATACACTCAATGATGATATAACAAATGAAGATACTTAAATAATGCAACAATGTATACGTCAAGTAGAAGGTTGAGTTATCAACATCAAACTTCTTTTTATATATGTATGAACTAAAAACGATAGTTTGTCCATCTAGAGTAACCTGAAGTATTTTCCTCGTCTTCTTCATATCCATCCAATAACACTTGATAGTTCATCACTTCTTCTTGGACTTATTGGATCATGTCGAAGTTGTTGAAATTGTTATATGATTTTGCTTTACCAATCGCATAGGCACCTGCCTTTGGAACAAATTCTTCAGAGCCCCTTACCATCCCAACTATGTTATCTTCCATGTGTCTTTTTTTTTTCCGCTTCTTTGTTACCTAGGTGAAAGATCCTCATCCCTAACCACTTTATCAAAATATATATCTAACATATTATCTACTTCATCCTCTTCAAAGAATTTCTCTCTCAAATCATCATCCTTTTAAAAGAATTCCTCTCGCAAATCAATATATTGGCTAATTCCTTATGCGAAGGCTCCTGACTCATTCTTCATTGAGATCACATTTTTAGGCATAAATGTTCGAGCCTCTGTGCTTAATTTGCTATTCAAAGGAGGAGGTGAAACTTGTTCTTCTTCATCAACCAATCAACCAACCGGAAACCTCCATCTCTCCTTGTTTCTCTTACGAGATATCAAATCATTGTCGATTTACACGAGAAGAGATGACATACCTGTCTCTCCATACAACCGCTAGTTGATGTTTTTCTGGTAGTCGACAATGGTTCAAACACATTTGGGTGTGATAAGTTTAAATTCGGATCACGCACTCAGCACATCCACATACCCTTTTTTCTCGCCTTGAGAATTACTTACTTCGCTATTGACGAACCTATACGACTACCAACTGAAATGCATTCTCTTCTCTATTGGAATTTTTAGCTTGCAAGTCAATAGGTTTTGAAGCTGTGGTAATTTCAATATTAAACCTCGCATTAGTAATGCTTTGATCTCCAACGTCATTGCCATTTAGTTGTCGCCCAGAATTGCCTTGCAATGCTCTGACCAAAGCTTTTGCAATTCTTTCACTATTGTGTTCTTGAACTCCAACATGATTTGATAGAACCTGTACAAAGTCCTCATATAAATCAAACGTAATCAAAAGGTGACGAAAATCATGTTGTCCAACGATTTTCCATAAGCAAATTTGATAATTACGACTTGATGTAAACCTTCTTTCCTAGCAAACTGCTCTCTTCTTCCGTTGTAAATCTCATAGTGGGTTCTCCATGAATAAACTCAATGGGCTTTAGTATGATTTTAACAGGTTTTGGATAGTTTGTTGTGGTTTAAGGATCGTTGCGTAGGGTGATTTTATGTCAAGGTTGACGTTTGTCTCTCCCACGGCCAGAGGCTAGGGTTTTTGCCACAATTGCGATTAAAAGCTCGACACAAGAAGGTGTACTATCATTATAAATCAAACTTTTACTTTGGTTGTTATTGACTTGACTACATTATCACAGTGAGTAGTGTTTTCTCATGGAAGAAAGAAGAAGCTTAGCTTCTTAAAGGACTCTTAATAAAGAAAAGCTTTTTTTAAAAAAGCAAACCTTTCAAGTAGGGCGCTTGAAAGAAGGTAGGCAATCAAAGTGTCCAATCAATTTCATACTAGTTAGAAAAATAATAGTAGAAAATATAATTAAAGAAGAAGATGGCTTTGAGGCGTGTAGTCACTTTTTTTTGAGTTATTGCTCGTATACACATTGGGGTAATATAAACAATTCTCTTCAAGGGTACAACAAAACTCTTTGTTTATACATGCAGATATTTCATAGGCTACTTATAGAGAGTCTTTACCTTCATAGAACTTAAGAGATCACTCTTTATAAGAGCCATGTTCTTCATGAACATATGACTGTTTATAAAGGTCATGTTCTTTCCTGAATAAAAGACTTTTCATAATAGTCATATTCTTTCATGATCACATGTGTCTGTTCAATTTAACACATCTATATATTACAAAATATCCAACAATCTCCCACTAGTTTGTAATATTTCTCATAATATCATGCATACCAGAGAGTATCTTATAATTGATTTGTACTTTCTATTAGTGCAAGTACATTAAAGTTCTGATGAAATAATTGATATCTTAAAAGATTTGAAACACAACTCCTTGTGTCAAAATCGAAAATATCACATACATAATATTATTTATAGGTTAGAAACCCCTATATTTGCTTTAGCACGTTTATGGCCATGTGTTCATCCTGATTTCATGAATATTTACAAGACCAACCTTTTAGATCTTGCTTGAAGGCTGAAGCGGCACCACTCGAGAGTCAATTCCCCAAATGGTCACCCAAGTTAAGGGAATTGTCTTAAAATATTAATTATGTTTCATTTAGGACCAAAATATCATCCGAACTATCAGTATTTTCCTCCAAATATATTTGAGAATTCAAAAGCATCACTCTCTCCTAGTTGGCATGTGACATCCTTGACGTCTTATTTAAATAGACTAATTTATTCATTAAACTCATTTACTAAAATAATGATCATATTTTTTATTTTATTTAATTAATTAATCACGAATAAATTTTCAATACTTAAAATCTTTTATCATAATTAAACTTTTAGGTTTTTTTGTTATGTAGAATGCGTTTTTAACCGTGCTCTAATCTCATCATTTTAAATACTAATAAACACATACCTTCAAAAATATTGATATAACAAATCACTCATGAACCTAATTACTTCAATTATCATAATTGGTGATAATAAATCAATAATATTAAAAATTAATATAATTAGTCAAAAATACTTATTGGGTACTTTGAAATCAATACATACTTATAAAATAAACAATCTTTTTTAAAAGAAAATAGTAAGTGAATAATATTTATAGAATATAAAATTTGAATCTTTTATTTATCAGTATATTAATCTCAAATATATGTATACTATCGAATTCCATTATTAAATTCAATTAATTATTAATTATTTATTGATGTTTCATTGTCAATGACAAAGTTTATATATAATATAATATAAATACAAAAACATAAAATAAATTAACTTAAAAACAGTTAAATAATAATGCTTTACAATGCTATATTACAATAACCCTTTTTTGTCAACGCTTCACAATTTATCTACTATTTTTATTTCAAAAATTGTTGAAATTTGTCAATAATTTAGTTTAGGAATTTAAAATTTCAGGTATATTGCACACAGCATTTTTTCACTAGAATTTGTTGTTTGGTGACGATATAATAAATTACTAGAACTTTTTAAATTACTGTTCTCTATAATTCATAAATTCTCATGTAATTTATGTTTTATTTTTGTAGAGACATAAGTTTGATGAATTAAATGGCCTATTATTTTTTAACATGATTATCTAATGACACAGCGCATATCAACAAGAATTTACGGAAGATTTTGAGGTATTTAGTATTTCTACTGGATAAAAATATAATATTATCTTTGTTTTCTGTTTTTTCAAAAAAAAGTAATATCGGAGCATGACTTGCAAAATATACAATTAATATTTAATTGTACAAGTTTTAATAGACCTTTGATATTATTGAGTTTATTATACAACTTAGATTAATTGATGTAAATTATCTTTAATGATGCTTTCTATATAAATATTTTCGAATGTATGTGGTCTATAATTAAAATATTCAAAATTAAAAAAATATTGTACATTTTTAAAATGTGTTCTTCATAACATAAAAAACAAAAAGTTTAATTTTGATAAAAGATTATGAATTTATTCTTAATAGATTAAAAATAAAGTAAAATAATATGATTATTATTTTAATTAAATAGGTTCAATGAATTAAATTAGTCTATTATTAAAAAAAGACTTTAATGAAATGTCATGCCAACTAGGATAGAGTGATGATTTTAAAGTATCAAGTATATTTAGAGGAAAATAGTGATAGTTGAATGATATTTTGGTCGTAAATGAAAATGATATTTCAAGACAATTCTCTTAACTTGAGTGATCATTCTATGCCTCTCATGTCCTTCTTTACTTCGCTTTGGGTACTCAACTAGCAATCCCACGTTTTGTCTTGATAGCGTATCTATTGTATTAAGTGGCTACTAATTTGATTTCTTATGAGTAATACTAATCGATAGGGCGAAGTCTCAACTACCAGACTACTACTATACCAACGCAGCAGCTCCCGTCCACGAGTGATTAGTTGAGTGACTGACTGATACTCTAGAACGAGACCAATACTATCAAAAAGAAAGTAGTCAGTCTCTCTTGGAATCCTGAATTGCCATAATCATAATTGTACTAATCCACATATGTCAATATTGTTGGTTTTATTGCCCTAAAATTTCCTTACCATAAATAGGTTTCCTTGTAGGAAAAGGTTTTGAATTGACTAACCTTTTCTTGTAGGAAAAGGTTTAGGACTCTATACATAGAGCTTGTTCCTTCTAACTTAATCAGATTCACAATGTAGTCGGTACGGGCTTTGAGAGTTTTGGTAGAGGGAGAAATTTAATGGGTTACAAGCTGCTATGTTATCACTTGTGTGAACCTCCCATCCGTATTCTCCGAGTGAGATTGTAGGGTTTTTTCCCTCTGTATTTTGTACTATCTCATATTTATAACAAGGGATGCTCATCTCCTTTGTGGACTGGTCGATTGACCACGAACCACGTTAATTTTTGTGTCTTTTGGTATATTTCTCGTTGTCTTCTACTCGTAGGTCTTTCGATTTTGCTTTGCTAGCTTTTCCGCATTTAACAAACCTCTTATTTTTCGGTGCTAACAAGTGGTATCAGAGCCAGATTCAAGATGGAGTCAGATTAGTGGTTCGATAATCATGATTGAACGTTAGAAGAGTGTTTCATCTTGGACGGGTGTAGTTCTAGGCCGCAACCTTTTTGACAGTCACCGAAGATTTTTGTTGGAGAAATTGGTTTCATCAGAGAGGCTCTCTGTGTTTGCCATAAATTTTCAAAGGAGATTATGGAGAGGAGAAGCAAGTTGTGAAGATTCAGTGAAGAAGGTGGACAAATTTTTTTGTCAGAAATTCAGGTCCAGGGGTAGATTTGTTTGGGTTTTATTTGCCCTAAATTTCTTAACCATAAATAGGTTTTCCTTGTAGGAAAAGGTTTTGAATTGACTAATCTTTTTCTTTGTAGGAAAGGTTTAGGACTCTATAAATAGAGGCTTGTTCCTTCTACCTTAATTAGCATTCACATGTAGTCTTTAAGGTCTTTGAGATTTGGGTTAGAGAGAGAATTTATGGTTTACCAGCTTGTATGTTCCTCTCACTTGTGTGAACCTGCGCTCATGTATTCCGAGTGAATGTTCTATACACGGTCAAGGACCCCAGAGAGGTTTGTTTTCCCTCGTGATTTTGTACTCTCATATTATAGTTGGATTGCTCATCTTCCTTTTGTGGACGTAGTCATTGACCAACTCCGGGCACTTTAAACTTCAATCTATTATTGTGTCCTTTTTGGTATATTTCTCGTTGTCTTCTTACTCGTGGTCTTTCGAGGTTTGCTTTGCTAGCTTCCGCATTTACACCTGTTTATTTTCGATCCTAACAAATATACGTATAGGTGAAATTAGCTACTATGTCCTGTTAATATATACTTTTACTTATTTCATTAAGAATTACCTCAACCTCTATGTAACAGTTTGCACTATGGAGTTGGTTACTATGCCCCTATTATATCAAGCATAGTTTAAGGATTTTAACCTTTATTTGTTCGCACATTTATAATATTACATCTTTTGAAATTGAATTTTTCAAAAGGTCTAACAAAAAATTTTTTATAGTCCATAAGTCTCTTTCAATTGTTAGACAATGACTATTTTCCATCTAATTGAATAAGAGTCATGTTATTTCGTGAACATATGACTTTTCATAAGAGTCATGTTATTTCGTGAACATATGACTTTTCATAAAGATCATGTTTTTTCCTGAACAAAAGACTTTTCATAATAGTCATGTTCTTTCACGAACCGATGTGTCTGCTCAATTTAAGACCTCTATATATTAATCCAATACTAGCTACTTCCACTACCATCACCCCTAGTATTGCATCATTTATGAGAGTTCGATCATTTAAAGAAAAGGCAGTATTGCATCATTTATGATAGTTCGGTCATTTGAAAAAAAAAGCACTGGATATCACAATGTGTCCCTAATGCTACAATATTGACAATTAACATTTTTGAACTCAAAATATTAAAGATTATTTGGATCATTCTTCCAATATATCTCAGCCTTAAGGGTTAGCTTGCTTCCACTAGTAGCCTAAGGGGCGATCGATGGTATGGAAGTACGACAATGCAGGCCAATGTAGTCTAAGGAGGAGTGGGACTTTGGAAGGAAGCTACATGAAAGAGAAAGGACATAGCTTAATGGAGGAGTTAGAATCAGTTTATGATCTATTTGATTCCTTGTGAGAAGATTTAAGTAGGTTTTTGTTTTTCTCATCTGGATGTAAATATAGGGGACTACACAACCTTCTTGTAGATTGTTATTAATACACAAAAATGTTACTTGTTGAAAAAAAAAGGACTTTCACCAGTTTTTTGAGTGAAAAGTGGATGTTGGTGAGAAAAGGAAGTTGAGTTCGTTGACAAAAAGCTCAAACGTAATTGACTTCTTTCTTAACTTAAATAAAGGAAGAGATGGTTTGGAGAAGAATTCATTCCTCTCCGAGCAGTGAACTGCCATATCCTAGAGAGAGGACTTTACCGATCGTTAAGATAGAGTTGGTGTCGGTAGTTGTTCTTGCTTAGATGACTCTTAAAGCTAATGAGATGATTCCGATAAACCGGCATTCCTCAGAGCAAGGAAAATCTTTCAAAAATCCATGTGGAAGTTCTTTTTAATGTATGTACTTCGATACCATGTTGAAGTCTGTGACTATGTCATCTAAAAGTTTAAGCTTAAGATGTTAGAGCGAGCACACTTATGCTTAGTTTGTGATATTCAGTTAGAAAATGCAAAATTAGAGAATTAAAGTGATCTTTGATTTCTGAATATGCGCTGTTCTAGACTTTACACACAAGAAATTCTCTAAATCACAATTTACAACAAATATCCATGACATTGAGTTGAAGATGGACTGTTAAAATTTTTCTATATCAGAAATATTTGTAATTAGTGAAGAAAAGCCTAAAATAATGTGATAGCCATGACTTATATATTTTAAAATGGTCCAAAAAAACCCTTGAATCCTTCCTTGGTTTTGAATCCGATAATGATTGAATTCATTTTTGCAGAACTTGAAGCATGAAACAGCTAATATGGCGAAGAAGATAGAGATTCTCGAAATTTCTAAACGGTTCTCCATTTTCTTAATTTACTACTCCCTCGTAACACTTATTTTAGAACGGAAGAACTACTTATTTACTCAAATTGGGAAATTTTTAATTGATTAGGAAACTAATGGGGCAAGGATTAGGGTCATGTTCAATGGATGAACTAGAAGACATTGACAGCCAACTGGAGAGGACCCTCAAAATTATCAGGGCTAGAAAGGTACTAATTAAATTCAATATTATCCAAATATTTGACACTAATTAATTATTTATCCTTAATTCTTTAATTTCTAGGCTCAATTGTTCAAAGAGGAAATAGAAAGTCTAAAAGCAAAGGTATGATCATTGACAATTAATTATATTATTTGATGCATTTACTAATTGGTATAATTTTAATTCTATGAACTAAATGCAATTTCTCAGGAGAGATTATTGCTCCAACAAAATGCAAGTTTACGTGAAAAGGTGAACTCTCTGATATTTGTTATTTTACCTAATCAAATATAATGTGAATTCTGAGAAATTTTTATATTTTAGAATACGTTTAATAACACAAATTTTCCTTTTACTATATGTTACGCTAATTGTTGTATTTATGTTTTTTTTTTCACATTAAAAAAAATTTCTCAATCCAGTGCGGGCTTAGGCCAATGCAATCAGAGTCAGCACCCGCACCTGCACCCGAACCCATACCAGCACCACCATCAACACCACCGGCTCAATCGAAAGAAAGGGGAAATTGTAGCCAAAGTACAAAGAGTTGGGAAGTGGAGACTGAATTGTTTATTGGCCTTCCTCAAACGCGCTGCTTATAGTAGCTTGGATCAGTGGTTGAGCCAGGTTTTTTTTTTTTATCAAAGGAATTCAAACCTCATGAAAATACACAAGAATGCAAATGGGTTCATCTCACTCTATTACACTACATTACAAAGACACTTTTAACTATATATGTTATAATGTTATTTTTCGCTGTAGGAGAATCAGTTAAACAACCCCACCAATCCTACGTGGCTCCGCCCCGACCGGGACAATGGGACCATTTGTTCATATTTTGTTTATGGTTCTCCTCAGTTATTTAGATTAAGAGGTTAGGATTTCTCAGTTATTTACAACCATAAGGAGTTGCAAAATTCAATAAATAATACCTTACAATAAGAGTGTAATATTTCTTTCTATTTTTCATGTATTTATAGTATACTTTCTATTTTTCAAACATTCTAAACAGCTCAATTGTTTTGAGTGTATCACAAGTTTGTTTTTGGTTTATAATGGATTATAAAATTTATAGGTGAATTCAAAATTTGAAATTTATTTACAATAACTAGGTGCATAATTAATTATTTATGAATACTACGTAAATTTCTTAATTATATATATATATTTATATATGAGCAACAGGTTCACATGTACCCAATCACTCACAACAACCACTGTAGATCTGCTTTTTGTAAGATTATTTTTTTCTATGTAAATTGTAAATAGATAAGTTAGCTCATTTCCTCTATTAATTATTTGGCATAATATACAGAAGAATATGTAGACATATTTAATGACATTTTTTACTGTACATTACAAATATTATTTTATTTATATAATTTTTTTTTATATATATATATAGAAGATCAGTAAAATGCAACCTAAAAGATCTAAATGAAAAACAAAAAAATAGTACCCAAATCTTTACAAGGACATCTATTTTAACTGTAAGTGGGCCGCATCCAACAATCTGACTCACCATATTTAGCCCAATTGTGCTAAATTTGATCCGATTTGGTCCAATTGTTACATTTTTTAAAGAAAAAAATTACTCGAATAATTACTTTTAATAAATAATTACTGAGTTTGATGATGTATTTTAATTATTATCATTTATAATAATACATAACAATATTGGAGCTTTTGATTGTTATTTCTTCATTCTTCAATTTCTGTATACGGCATTTTTGGGTGGTTTCTCAGCATAAAATGTCTATTGGGTTGGTTCACGTTTTTTAAATATCAAATCAAATTATTCGTGCAAAATTTTTAAATTTATAAAACAAATCAAACTAATAAAACTCAGATTTTTTCGGGTTTCTCAACCTCGGGTTGGTTCGGATTTTTCAACTACCAAATCAAACCATTTTATCGAATTTTTAAATTTACAAATCAAAACAAACAAATAAACTTCGGATATTTCCATGTTTTTGGATTTTTTCGATAAAATTTGCATACATACATATAATTAATTTGAGCTCTAAATATTTCTTTAGTCCAACTAAAATAAAATTATCTAAGGTAATTCTTTAAAAAATAATACAAAATATGAGATGAGTATTGATGAAACAATAATATTCAATAAAAGATAATAATGAAATCATCATATAAAATAAATATGTAAAGTCATAATTTAATTGTAACTAAATCATACTAAAATTAGTTTAATAGTATTAGTTACATTACTAAATAATTTAAAGGAAAATCAAAATTAGATTATGATTTTAATTTTAATTGTCTTAAAAAAAAAGAAAACCCTTAATGGTAAAAAACTATGAAACAAATATTCAATATTATTGTCCATTCTTGTGTTATGAATCTGATTTTCTTTTTGCATTAATATAATTTAATTTTGATTTAGTTTTTATATATTATGACCATCTATAAACTATATCTTTTATTGGACAACCCTGAAATCTAAGTTTTTAAACTTGAATAATATAATTACAGATAAAAACTATGAATAGTATAAAGAATATTTTTAAATGATACCAAAGTAAATATTTTTATTTATACCAATAACAATTTTAAAAAATTACATATCTAATGTCGAATTGATTCGATCTCGAGTTAATCTTTTTTAGTTGAAACCAAACCAATACAAATATAATTAGATTTTTTTTTCCAATACCAAATTAAATCAAATCAAACCAATAGTCAATTTTTTTTTTTTTAATTTGACTCAATTTACGATATGGTTCGATTTCGTACCTCTAGGGTCGAGTTTCGAGCGTCACATACCACCCACAACAATGTGCATCTCAATTTGGCTTTGCGACGACACCTTTTTTTTTTCAAAATTTGTTTTTTTATCATTATTTTTTTTTTTACAAAATTTGATATTGTTATCATTTTGTTTAGAATCAATGTTGTAATTTTTTTTTTCACCATTTGAAAGTAATTTGATAATTATTCAAAGAAAAACATAAACTTTCGAGACCAACATTTAAAAATCTTGTCGTTCAAAAGCTCAAGCGTTGATGAATTGAGAAGACTTTGTTCAATGAGTTAGTTATTTAATCAATATTGTAGGTATTTTTGGAACAATTCTATTGGAAATAACAATTACTAAATAATGACTTATTGATCTTGTTATTTTTACAGGTATATTTTAAATTTACTCATTTCGTTTGTCATGTTGCACTTTTTTGATATTTAATTTGATTAATTTTTAAAATTAAATTAAATTGTATTTATTTAATATCTTAAAATAAAAATTTAAATACTAAAAAAGATATTATAAAATATTTTTAAAAAAAAATTATAAAAAAATATATCTTAAAATTTTAATCAACGGTGATATCATTTTGACTTTATCTCAGAGACACACTTATACTATATTAAGGTTCTATTACCCTTTGAACTTATTTTATAAATAATTTTCTATTCCTTTTCGGCCTACGTGATACTATCTTGTGGGCCCAGCACTGATTGATTTTTTTTTTCAAGATAGTATCACGTAGACTGAAAATAGGTAAAAAATTACTTATAAAATAAGTTCAGAAAGGTAATAAGACCTTAGTATAATATAAATATATTTTTAAGATTTCGAATATAGATTAAGGAGATACTCGTACATTTAAGGTTAATAATTAAAATGTGTCCTACATTTTGAATTATATGCTGACATTAAGAAAGCAATGATTCAAATGACGACAAGGTTGTTTGCCCCTCCCTATGACACCCCTTTGTAGCGGACGCTCCTCCTATATATAAATTTATTCTCTTATAATATGTCAGATATGTCTCTCTTTGTTTCTGTTAATTTTTTTTTTTTAAAAAAAAAGTTTTTTAAATGATGTTTAATATTTATATTAGAGTCTAATTAATAAAAATTTAAATATTAAATAAATCTTTTTTTTCATATTCAGATTGGAACATATCGTTTCTATTTATGATAAAGAGATATCAATTATCACGTCACAAACCCATGTTCAACGTTTGTTTCGATACTATTATTATCATTATTATTTCCCTGTACAAGTTTCTATCGAATATACTGTTTTTAGTTTTTGAAATTAATCTGAGTCTCTACTGGGCATCAAACTCTCAAATTTCAAAATGCAAGTAAAGATGGATCTTGCAACGTTTCTATTTTTTGTTTTCTTCTTAATTTCTTGGATTAAATAATAGGGGAAGGAAACAAGATATTTCCTACTTGATAAATAGGCTTTAAAATATAAATTTTCAAAAAGGTTGGTTACTAAAATATTTTTTATTATTATTAGCAGCAGCTTGAAAAATAAAGCAAGTGATACGTCACTACTCCTTCCGTTCGGAATTGTTTGTCTTATCGAAAGTTAATTTAACTAATTTTCAAAGGTAAATTAAATCACATTAATTCAATATTTAAAAAAAAATTAGATATTCTAAAACTATATGAAAAGTACTATAAATTACAATTTTTTGCATAAATATTAGTCAAATTTTTTATAATTTAACTATGACAAATAATATCAGACGAAGAGAGTATCAATTAAACAATTTGTAGTATTTAGTGGGTAATAATCACTCATGTAATTGTCGGAATTCTCATGAAGCAAGAAATTTACACTGTCCATAGCCTAAATATATTCTGAAAAAATATATAATATTTTCTCTATAAATCCTAATGGCCATATATATATCATATAGTGAAAAAACATATTTACATTTTACACTCGTAATAGTTATTGTTTATATTTTATATATGTTAGGTAGTGGAGCTTTGATTATATTATAATTGTTTAACGCGGTTTACAACCTCATGGTGAGTGTTGTCCAGGGGGGTTTATGATGGGTTGTAGCCCCCATTTGAATGCGGGGATTTCGGGGCAGCGCCCCGACTTAAATTTTAGGCTTTCTATTTAGTCTCTGTAATTAATGAATACTCTGATTTATTAATATAAATATACCGCATCGCCGTGGAAGTTTTCTCATGGAGGTTTACCCAACGAAATAATTGATTTTTCTCTTTCTCTCTCAGATCCTCCTCATCTCTTCTCTTGAAAGTCTTGTGTTCTTCATTGCATTAGGTGTGTGCGTGAATTCGATCCTAACAATATATATAGGATTTGGGGAAGGACAAACTAATAATGAGCGACCCCATAACTATTTCCAATAAATTGACAATGTAAAAATTGTACTCATTACGGTGATTGAGCTGTTGTAACAGATGATATTTCATAAAAAAATTTATAAATTGCTTTTCAAGTCAACATCTTTTTAATTAAATTTATCGTATTAAATTTGTAACGCAATTTATATTTTGCGTAAAATTTATAATCTTTTACACATGAGAGTGAGAGTATATCTTATTTGCTCATAAAGAGTAGCTATTTCAAATTTTTATATTTCAAAAATTTTTATTATAATTATCTAACATCATATAGAAATAGTTGTATATTTCACCTCTTTCAAAATAAGGGATCAATTTTAGTTTTTGAGCATATATTCCTTAAGAAATTATTCGTAACTAGAAAGTAAAACAAATAAATACCTTTAAAAATATAACTTCTTATAAATAGTTTCTTGGTGGTATACAATTATCTATAAATTTTTTTAAAAAAACATCATTAATTCATTTTTAATAATGTGAAGTATCACTTGTTTTAAAAAATAAATAAAAAAGCTAAAAACCCCACATATTTTAAAACGATGAAAGTAATTGAATATACATAGATTCTCTTCTGAAATGTACCCTAATGTTTAGACACGTAAATTATTTTTTTTTTATAATAAGCTAATGTTTAGCTGTAACAAAGTTTGTAAAGATTCACGTACAAGCTTCATCTTAAAGTTTCATATTGAATTATGATTACTTTCACATATTCCAACAAAACAAACATCCCACAGTATACATTTTACTCATCAAACGTTTTTTTTTTTAAAATTAATATTTTACTTAATTCAAAAAATGGAAACGTGAATGTAACGTAAGAAATGATTTACTCTAACCGATAAATCATTTGTTTATAAAAGGAGTTGTACAACTAACAATTTTGTGATTTGAAAAAGGGACTAATGAAGGAGTATTACTTTTTAATATAATATATGGATAAGTTAGCAAATAGCAACGCAAATTTCGAAAAATTATAATGATAAATATATCAAAAAAGCTATAAACATTACCATAGTTTGACATATATCCATAAAAGGAGAAGATTGATGAGCAATACATTCTATAAAAGAGAGTACATAATATCACCTCAGATAAATTTAGTCGAAATTAAAAGAGTTTCACATAAATTCCTCTCCTAAACAAAATTTTCAAAGCCTCTAGAATTACATTATTAATGTAAACCAAATACAAAACTTTGTATTTTCTTTTAGAAGAAGAAAAATCAATTATGATTTTTTTAAAAAAAAAAATTAAGGGAAATTACTCAACATTATTCACACTGAACCCTTCAGGAATATCGTATAATTTCACATCGCAGCTCGATAAAGGTTCACTGGACCTTAGTTAGTGATCGGTAAATTAAATTTTATAGCTAAACAACAAAATTGATTGCTAATTCTATTTAGCAATATATAAAAAAAACTTATTACCTATAAACTATTTAATTAATAATGAATTAGCTATGAAGTTTCAAGTTTATAGTTCATATAATCATATTTATTAATTATTTAATTTAATTTATTTATTTGTGTAGTGATTGACATAGACAAAGAAGATGGTCCATAGATAGCCAAAAAAGAAGATTAAATAGTAAAGACGTCAAATCTCATCCTCGTATGTCGGTAGAATTTTGTAATTTGAACGTTATGTCAAATCTAATATTAATATCACATATATAAATAAATATATATATAAACAAAAAATATCCTAATAAGGTTCCAAATTAATTATTTATAAATATACTACTGTTTTTAAGTCAAATAATTTCAAAGTTTTTCCAGATTCAACGGATTATAGTATGAAATTTTGGAGCTTTGTGTCTGTTTCTATTTGAATTGGGCGCTTATCTAGCTTGTTCCAACCTAGATTAGGCTTTTATTATAAAGTTTTTGAATCAAGTACTAAAAAAGAAGTACAAAATATTAAAATTATGTGTTTGACACTTTCTTTTAAAATATGATTAATTATTATTAAATGTAAAAGTTTGTTTTCTCTTTCGCTTTATCGTAATAATAATTAATTAAGAAAAAAAACCCTATGATGAACATACTGTAGAAAAAAATACATATTGATCGCAAAAAAAATAAAATATACAACAACATTGATGGTAATACAATTAAAGAATAAATATAGAATAATAATAATAATATTGATAAATAGACGACAAAGTATTAATGAGTAAAACTTACCCTCATTGGGTATTTTATACCAACCTAATATATGCATGTCATATGTTTAAATTTATAATTCATTTTATTTAATTTTAATTAATTAACACATGTCTTACTTTACTAAATCACATAATAATAAAAATTAAATTAGTATAACGTAAACACTCAATGCTAGTAAATTTTTTCTAACTCTAATAAGCTAGAACCACGCTCTCCTATATTAAAGGAAGAAATCACTTGACTACCAAATTATTAATTGTCTATAAAAAAAAAAAACTATTACAATATAAACGGCACCGCGCCCCACACTTCCCCCAGCTCGTCTAATCTCGTGCTCCGCTCCTAACATAGCGGAACCAAAACAGCCTGCTCTGCCATGGATGATCTTCTTCATGGATGTATCGGTGGGCCACGCGGATATCCCAATGTGGGTAACAGCTTCCGCGCAACACTGTGTTTCTACGCGCCCTAAGAGTTCCCGCGGTGCGTTAGCTCGGGCGGTCGTGCTGAGGAATGAATCAGGCATGAAGGAAAGGAATCCTCTAGTGTGTCTACAGAAGTCTCTAGGCTATAGCCCCGTCAAGAAAGCCCCCGCCGAGTGAGGTTGGGTGTGGAGAGTGCGTGTAAGGTCATGATTCATAAGTGAGTCTTCGGAGAAAGAAGCGCTGGTTGGAACTAAGTCAAGAGCTTAGTTAGGAGATTCTATTACGTATAGGGCTAGCAAGAAGACGATAGGGCTGACTAGAAGGAACTCGATAACGGATCCTGAACTAGCTGAAGGATCGCATCTGGGACGAAGCGAAGCAATAGCATGTGATGTAGCGAGGCGCACAGGACAGACAATCATAGAGGGTCAATTCGCGGTGGGGAGGTCGACGGGTAGAATCAGGCGGAGCAAGATGAGGGAAGAAAGAGATAAACCTTGGGCTCAAAGAAAGGAGGATGGCAATTTAGGGGCCGATGACGTCTATCGGAATAATATGAGGGGTGGAAGAAGGTCGTTCACGCAGTGTACATGATTGGGGGATCGATGAATTAGAAGAAGGGGTGAGCGAAGCGTATAGCCCTCTGGGCAGTCGGGGTACCGGCTCCTCAATCCTGGACGGGCGAACCGAAATCGACTTCATCGCCGTCATTCGCCCCTTTCGTGCTCCTCAGGCGACACATAGGCGCCCGCCCTCAGCGCTGGGGATCCCCGGGACAAGACCCCGTGTGAAACAAGCTCTAACTAAGGGGAATGGTTCCGATCACTTCCCTAGGTGAACCAGTGTCCCCTCCCCACCCCCCGCTTACTCCCTACGCTCATCTTCCCCATCTACCATTATCTTTTTTAAAAATCAATGTAGTCCCTATATAATATATATTTTTCACATCTTATACTCTTATCCAATATATAATAATATATGTACTTGCTTACTTCTTTTCTAAACTTGTTTATATACTACATATGTAATTTGTTCCCGTTAAAATCGAAACGATGCGATTCGAATTTATAGTATTGAATTATGAATTCAATTTTATTTTTAAAAACAAATGTATATATTTTTCATCATAAAACCCTCTAGAGATTTTTTATAGTAGAGATTAGATTAATCTTTCTTCTTGATGATATGATTTAAAGGAAGATCTAGAAGATTATCAAGGATTTTAAATTTATGATATCTTAATGATAAGTTTTTTTTTTTTTTTTTATCAATTTATTTATAAAAATTAGGTGAATGTTTTACTATGAATACAGAGTTTGAAATAACCTATTATGTGTTGTTGAATTCATAGTAATTTCCATCCATAGGCAATTCTAAAAAATCCATGTATCACAAATTTTATTAAGGATATCTAAAAGTAATGACGTATAGTTATCAAAACAAAATAAAAATATAGTGCTATTTGACGTTTAAATCTATAACTCTTTCATTTAATTGGATACTATTAATAATACGTCAAATGCATAACTTATGTTAAGAGTGTCAAACTTTAAATATATATTCTTTAAATATAAAATTTGACATGTTTACACAACACTTACGTTAAGTATATCCAACTTTTAAATATATCCTTTTAAGTATAGAATTTAACATATACATTTTTCGACGATGAGTGTTCCTGAATTAGCTCTAAATAACTTTACAAATAATCTTTTTATAAAAATGTGTATCAACGAATAAAATCATACTCATATAAAAAATATATATATACACATAAAATATCTAATTTTACGAAGAAATTACATCGCCAATAAATTCGCACCGGCCAACACTCTTCCACTCTATTTTCAAAGCGGTGATAATTTGGAGGAGCGCAATTATGAAGGAGTATAGAAACAGACACGTGGCTGTGGTCCTAAGTGGGCCTTTTGGAAGTTTATTGGTAGAAGCCCAAAGAGGCCCAGAATAAGCCACACACATCAGTAGCTATGTAGTGGGGCCCGTGTCCATCTTGTTACAGGACATTTTAGTTCATTATAAAGTTAGAATTTTCGGAATCTACATGCAACGTGTCAGCTTAATCTATATTGCATAATTTATTTACAATACAATTTTGTTTTGGGATTAACTTGACAAAAATATTTATCTTCCTCTCATATTTTGAATAAAATTTAGCATTAATAATAAAAAAAGTATTCACATAAATAAATATTTTGTTTATATATAAAAAATATATAAATATGCCTTGGGTGTTTGAAATATAACGATTAAATCATTATTCAGATTTAGACGTGAATATTTTACTTAATTTTAAGTTTGTGTCACACATGTTAATGCAATTATCTTTCGTATTAATCGCAATTACAAACATGTTATGCACGCCGGTAATTATGTTTTCTCTTTGTTACTTGACACAATTATTATGAATTTTATTCAACATGTATTTGCTTAGAAGAGAGCATTCATGGAAAACTCTACAATTGGAGTAAATTATATAATGATTTTTATATATATATATCTCATATTATTCTATATATTCTCTATATATATAGAATCATTATAATCATTTTCATTATTTATTTATTAATTCTCGCATTCAATTCGAAAAATTGAATAACTAGTCCGTATCTCACTGTCCCATAAGTTTTGTCCCTTTCTTTGATAATAAACTTTTTTGAAATGAAAAAGTATAGCATTAAATATCAAGTGTACATACATAAGATAAGTAGGTTTATTTATTTTTTCCCTCACTTTATGTAACTTTCTAAAATTTATTTTATTAATATAATTTTATATTATTTAAAATAAGCGTAAAAATTCAATTTTAAAGTTAAGAGATATCGGCCAGAATTTCTTAGATTTATTTTGTTGAATATTCTGAAAATAAAATTATAAAGAGTACTCGAAAACCACGCCCAAGTAGACGATCTATTTAAGGTTTGGAATTTGGATTATTATTCAAAGAAAATGATTTATAGAGTTTTGAATTTTGACAATGATAGTGTAGATTTTTTTACCACACTAGATAAAAATGACAACCTATATTATTATAATTATTATAATAGGTAACTTTTAATAGTATGTATCACATAAGTAACCTCAAAAATTATATTCATGCTAGTTGTTGTAAGAGACAAAATTCCCCTTCCCCACATAACTATCCAATAATTATTCTAAATAACTACTATTAATTGATAAGAATTATGATATAATAATATAATTTGTTATATTTTTTTTTAATTTAAATATAATTCGTAATCGCTATAATCTGTCTTACAATTTTTATCCTTCAGGTGAGCACTTTGTGCACACTGGATAAACTGTAAATTTTGTTGTATTTTGTTATTAATATTTTGGATAAAAAAAATTCTATTTATGAATATTGTCTTCATTTAGATAAATTTTAGACCCCATTTTGAATAATCAAAATCTCAATACGAAATATATAAAAAATAAAATACATCTGTTCCATCCCTTTCAAAGTTGAAGCGTAGGCAGGGGCATATTTAGCTTTTGTCCAAATAATTTATGTTAATAAATTTATTTAAATTTGTATATACAAGAAATTTAAAATATACGTATCTGTATTTTAAATGAATAATTTAGATATTCAGAAACTTTTTAAAAAATATTATAAAAGTTTTTTTTAATAGTTTTTTTTTTTTTTTTTTTAAAAAACAAAATGGTTTTTTTTTTTAATAAATGAAAAAATACATTATAAAATCCTAATCAAAATTCTTATAATTCAACTTTAAAAAAGTAAAAATAAAAAAGATAATTATAATAAACAATTTATATTTCTCATGTAACTTATAAAGTTCAAAATATAAATAAATAAATAAAAGTAAAGAAGCAAGTGCATATGACATCCCCCATCTCTTTTCTCCTCTCAGCTCCTTCCCAGATGCAATAGAATATATTTTTTAGTACATCCAATTAGTTACAATGGAAGTGTATGTTTTTAAAATTATATTGGTATCCTATATTTTTTTCTCTCAAATTATTTCTCCGTTCGTTTCAAGATAATTGTCTTACTTATCATTTTTTTTATAAAAAAGTTCATTTTTTGAATCACTCTTTAATTTTAATTTTAATTTTTTATCTGATATATTTATAATTATAAGATTAAAAGATATTTTGATACATTCTACAATTTTAAATTTAAAATCACATTTAAAAATATATTTTTTCAACATTATATCAAGTCAAAATCAAACAAATAAATTAAAACGAAAAGAGTTTTATATACTGCCTTCATTTCATTTTAGTACTCCCTCTGCCCAATTATAAATATTCTTATTCGGAATAAGACTTGTCAACTTTATGAAATCAATGAATATTTTTCTATTGCATTTTTCAAGACAATATAATTATTAGGAAAAATCATTTTGACATAACATATTTCACACTATGTTATTTTACCTTTTAAACATTTTTATTCTTGAACTTTATTACATGTTAATTAAAAATGAAAAAGATCAATTTATTTAAAATAAAAAAAGATATTATATACTTTTTAAATTTCTAATCAATTTTTTTGACCATTTAGCATTATCCTATTTATTAATATTTAAAAAGGTGTAAACAAAATTCTTCTATTTATAATTTGTTACTTCCGTACCAGCTCCGTCCATTTTTATACATCTCTTTTCGAATTTCAGAGTCACAAGTCCTAATCTTGATCTAAATTTTCATAGATCGTATAAATATTTTGAATTATCAATTATTGTGATTAGTAATACTTTAAAAAAAATTCATTTAAAAAAATTGAAGATTTAATGTGCAAATTTTCGATCAACCTTAAATTGTTTGACTCTCAAAATATAAAATATGTCATATAAATTGAGACTAAAGGAAGCAAGTAAAAAGTGTATAAAATCAATAGTAGATAAATACCGTAAAAGTAAGAAACTTAAAGATACGAGGTTACCTATAGCAGTGAGGGGTCGTTAATCATGGTTAAGAGAAGAGGAGTGATAAAATGTAATTTAGATTTTTACACTATGAGATTTATGTAATTTATTCGCGATAAATAAAGTTTGGTCATAATTTTGAAAAAGAAGAGGGAAGGTAGAGGGAGTTAACTCTATTAGATTAGATGCAGATCCCCAATAAACCTCGGGTATTTAAAACCCCACAAAGCTTAACTGAAGAATAGTGGCCATTGCCTCGTTATACCGCATATCGTTCTCTTCACCCAATACTACTACTCCATAGAGAGAGATTTTGAATTTCTATTCCCAAGAGTAGATAGAGTTAGTTTTTTTTTTTCTGGTCTTTGGTCTTCTCTCCTCCTGTTCTATTTCTTTGCTTGGGAGTGAGTGACTACTGCAAAGCCCCTCTTTCATTCAGTACAAAGCATTTTTTTTTCATCCACCAGGTATACTCAAATCTCATCCCTTTCATGGATCCGCTCTAGTTTTGTCATTTTCATTCTTATTACTTGTTGTGCATACAGCTTTTTTTTTTTTGAAAAACAAATGGGCAGAGAGTGGTTATACTGGGGCAGTGGGAGTGGTAAATCCAGTAGCAGAAGAAAAACAAAAGCAGAACAAGTAATCAATAATATTATTAATGATGAAGCTACTGCACCTTCTCCGGCTGGCTGCATGTGTTTCCAAATCTTCGATTTACCCCATTTTCAAGTAGCTTTGAACCAACAATCTCGCTCTCTCAAGCAACATCATCATCATCATACTTCTTTCTTTCAACATCACAAAGACCCTTCTCTACTCAAAGGTATACATCGCTACTACCGAATCTAGAATTTTTTTGACTATATTCATGCTTTTATTGATAAATAAATAAATCCAGGAGTTGAAGCACCAAGAAACAGCTTGGAATTAGATGAGGCTGTTCCAGAACGGAAATCGGTATCAAGTTCATTGTCATCTTCATCAACCATGAAAGTAGACGAACAAAATTTGAATATCCCGGTTAGTCTAATTGTAACCGTTACCTTCATTATTATCATCTTTCAAATATTATTAAAATAAGCTTTTCACTTCCCAATGTTGTAGTGAGAGAGAAGATACTTTATTTATTTTTTGTAATTCATTCATGTTCAGTTGAATATTATGAGGCAAATTTTATTTTATTTGAAAATAGAGATGATTTATATTTCAGGTAGGTATTCAAATCAGAACAAGCTGTGATTCGAGATCACCGCGAGTGTCAACATCAGGATCAAGAACAAGGACAGATTATGTATATATCGATCGGACTGTCGCAGCATTCACTCACGGGGACCAGACCCACAACACTTAGTTAGCTAGGCTAATGGCCTTGATCTCTCCCTGCCATACAATACTACTCCACCCGCATTTCAATTCAACTCACTGCAGATAGACAAAGCACAGTCCAAAGAATCTTGCTCTGTGTTAATCTATCACAGTAAATAACCATCAGACATCTAGTTCGCTTTGAACAGTAGCGACTCCTAATTATCTCGCTACAGGTACTCTGTCACTACCAGAGACCCCGAGAATATCTTTAGCCAGAAGGTCAGATGTAGATCATCATCATCATCATCGCCACCCGAAGCATTCCGGTTTCCTCTCAATTAATAAAGAGAACATTTGTGACAGCATTTGCTGATTTTCAGATTCTTCTTCGTCTACTGCTAAAATGGGGTCGAGGACTACCACTATCGTGAGGGACAGTTTCTTCATCACACAAGAGAATGATAACCAAACGAGAAGTCCAGGGTACTATGCTAGGCAGATTGTGAAGCAAGTTAAAGAAAGTGTCAGCAGAAAAGTTGGTCATGACATTACCAACACGAGTAGTACTAGTATAAGGAGAAAAGATAATCAATTAGCTGCTACATATGATCAAGTTGTGTTGCTCAAACCAAAAAAATCATCCAATGGAAATGACGATGATTTTCGATCAAGCAAACAAACAACTCCCTCTTGCTCACCTAGGTTCAGATTCTTGGAACCCAAGAGTAATAGTACTAGTACTAGTACTAAACATCAAACTTCTCATTCACCCAAGTTTTCCCCATTATCTCCGCTTTCAGAGACTACCACATTATCATTACCTGCAAAAATTGTCACTAAGCCTCAAAGTTCGCCGAAAGTCCAAGTGCAACAAAGAAAGTGTGACAAACTTGTTCCAAAGAAGCCACCGCAAGCTTGCGATGCCATTCGGAGCAAGAAAGAAGAGCTATTTGTTCGTTCAGCAGCAGCAACAAATAAAGCAAATTTCGCAGAGAAGAAATGCAAGCTGAAAACTCCATTGTCAAATCAACTTGTTAACACCAGTACTGTTCCAACTATTTTGCCATTAAAGAAAGACCCTTCTCCTCCAACCACCAAGTTACAGGTACTAAATTAAAATATTAATCTTCTTTACTTCAATATCAAGTATTCTCTCTGTTCCACTTTTACAAAAGATTTTTCGAAATTATTAATTAGTGTGACTTATATAATATTTGAACTTTTATGAATAAAGGGTAAAAATTTCCATCTCCCAGTACTTTGAAATTTTTTTAAGCCTTTGTACGTAAATTATTCTTTGTAAATTTGGTTGTCATGTTTGTTTGTGCGACAGTCTCAGGAATCAGATACTTATCCATCGAAAAGGCGCAGCAGCAGCAGTAGCAGCAGCAGAGAGTTATCTAGTAGTTCGAGCCATAATTCGTACTACTACAAACTCACCACCCTCCAAGAAAACCGCGACAAATGTAACGGTGCTATTTCCATTGATGGACTCAATTTTCATCATCAGTACATTCAGAGAATACTAAAACGTACGGGTCTCGACAAAAGTAGTCCAATCTCTTTAGCCAAATGGTACTCCCCTTCTCACCCACTAGACCCCTCCATTTTCCACTACTTGGAACTTTTCAATTCCACCACACATAATTTAACCCTCAGATCCAATCGAAAGTTGATCTTCCATCTCGTCGACGAGCTCCTCGTCGATATCTTGATCAAGAACAACACTCTCAAGCATCGATCGATGAACGGGGAGGGATTGATTGACGCATTGTGCTCGAAAATACAAGATTTTCCCTCAGCTAATTGTCAAGTTCTTGAAGATATTGATGCTTTGATAGAGAGAGATATGGAAATTGGTGCAAGTGTGTTTTTTGAGGAAGAAGTGGAAAGTATAGTGTGTGAGATTGAACGTGAGATTATGGAACAAGTTTTGCATGATAGTGCTGTGTGATGATGGGAAAAACGAACAAGGTCTGACTTGGCTCACATGGGTAATTCACGTGATGAGATGCCAATTCATTTTTTAGGGGTCATGGGGACCAATATAAATTAGTCATTGTTGGACTCATTCTACTTGGAAAAAACCAAATTTAAGTGTAGTGATATTAAAACTAAAATAATAGGAGTTGTTGATTTTTTTACTTTTTTTTTTTCTAATGTAAATTACTATATCTCAATAAACAACTCATTAATTTGCTTTTATTACAATCTTCTTAGTCACATCATCACATCCTATATTACCTCATGACCGTTATATGAGTTTTTTTTTTATATATATTTAATATGAATATAAAATTAGATGAAAACTGTTGATTCTATTGAATATATGTATAAAATAATGAAAAGCTTACCGTGTCAAGTAGAAATCCTTTTTAAAGTCTGTTTGGTCGCTTAAAGCGTGTAAACTGACTTAAAAAATTGATTTTTGACTTATTTAAAAACTTTTGACAATACTCAAAATAACTTATTTTAAGTTAAAATTAAAAACTATTTTTAATGCCAAAATAAAGCTGGGGTAGAAGGTTTTTTTTTTAGCTTATAAGCTTTAAGTTGACCAATTTTGTATCTTTTGGCCTTAATTTTTTATACAATCTCCAAATTCTAACCATAAACCCTAACATCCTGTTCTTCCATTTTCCCTTTCACGTTTGGCATAACACTTTTTATCCAAAACACTAACTGCTTTAGTTTTAAAAATAAGTTTCAGCACTTTCAAAGTATTTTTTTAAGCTGCTTTTATAAGCCTCCAACTGGTCCCATTGTTCAAAAAATTGATTTGACAGTAAAATATAGTTTAAATTCAAAATGTTTCAACTGTCATGTTGTTCAAATTCCAATGACTTACAAGTTTCACCAGATCTTTATCAGTTGCAAATTTGTTATTCCTTATTCAAATAGGGTTTTCTTGAACGATAATCTTTCGAGAGAAATAATAATACAAAAACTTACAAAAGTATATTTTAAAAGTAGTATTTTCTTTTATTAAAAAAGGCGTAAAACATACGCGAAAATAAAAAGACGAATTAGTCCCATGTTGCTTTCAAATATTAAAAGTTATAACGGGATCATATTAGGTTGTTTCAAAATAATTATTTAATTTTCAAAAGTTAAATTTGATTATATTAATTTGATATTTAAAAATTTAAATATTTCATTAGGGGGCCTCATTAGGAGAATTGCATGGTGGGATGTGTAGTACAATAGATAATTTTGAAGACAAAAATAACAAGACAAGGAATAAAAGGTTATGTCTTTACTTTTGGTAAAGCCATTCACTTTTGCATCAAAAAGAGAAATCAAATCATAAATCATTACGATATGATTTTTAATCTTTTTTTATGAAAAGATGAGCTTAAAGTTTCTCATAATAACACAACAATTAAGCTACTACAACTAATATGTACAAGTTCAATTCATTAATTAGTATAAAATTAGTATAAGAAAAAAACATAATACTACTAAGAAGTATAAGAATGATGTATCTGAATTGTTTTGTATCTTGTGTATACATCTGATATATACCAAACCAATTTACATATTCAATTTTAACCTTTCCAAATGTGAAAATCCAATTACCAAACAACAGACGTAATCGAATTTAACAACTTAGGCTTTAGCTCTGAACCTGTAATATAAAATTATGATTTGAAGTTAAAATTTTATTTATAAAAGTTCATAAACAAGATATCAGAATATATTAAGACAAAATATTGATAAATCACATATTTTCATATTATTTTTAAAAATATATTTTGTAATTCACAAACTTTCAAATATACATAATTTTATAAAGTAGTAACTTTTTTCAAGTCGTATGCGAATCTTTACAAAATCTAAAGCTATGAGTCAGAGTTTTACATTTAAAAAATTAAGAAATCTCGAATAGTTCTTTTTTTTTTGAAAATTTAAGATTTGAAATCATAATCCGGAATTATATTTTTAAATACTGATTTTAAATAATAACTTGTAGCGTAGGTTAAAACACAAACACAGTTTTTACTTTAAAGTTCACTTTATGTTTGCTTTCCCTAAAAAAAAAAAAAAGGTAGTACGTAAAATTTTCTTTTAATACGGTATTTTATTATTAAAAATGTGCTTTTGAATTACAAAAAGTTGAAATCTTTATAAACTTTAATTTCATCTACACTTTCTTGCTCACTTCACCGAAACACAATATACTTTTACTTTCACTTTGACAACTTTTTAGAATAGTTTTTTCTAGTGAAGGTTCTCTTTTATTTATTATATATATATATATGTTTCTTCTAGAAAAAATTTACTACAAAAAGGGTAGAGTAATTGTTTGCTTTTAAGATGGTGTGCCAGTGTTAACAACAATTTTTTTCATCTGATATTCGATATGCACGTTAAAATTCAAACTAAACTTGAATTGGTATCAAAAAATCATCGCGTTACCAAACTAAGGCGACTCCATATCCAGAATGATTCAAATTCAAGACCAAACTAAAAAGAAGTACTTACTAATTAATCCACCAAAGTGTTTCTCAAATTATTAGAACTCCTATAATTTTTTGTGAAGATGCAATTTTTCTTTCAAAAATATTTCCCCTAAAAACTTTTGCCACAAAAGTACAAACACCCAACCAAACTTTAGTGTACCTAAATAGAGATGTGATAGCAGAAAACAATAAATTTTTACACTAATTATGTCCTCAAGGACCAGATATTTGACCCACACACATAGTCCTAGCCTTGCCAAAAGAGAACAGAAGGAAAATTTAAATAACAAAAAAAAAAAAGCCTTTTGATTTTTCATCAACTATCTTTGTCAAAAGTTTTTTTTTTTTTTTGGTCTAAATCTGTCAAAAGTGAAAAGAAATTGCTCATCATACTATAGAAGAAAATTTCTTCCTAAAATAGGTCCAATTCAGCAGTACACTCATCTTTCATTCAAAATGAAATTCCTCAATCAACCACTACAAGCCAATTCTATATACTTTCTTGTCCTTATTCTTAAAAAAAAAAAAAAAAAAAATTGTGATTACTTTAAGGTTTTCTTTTTCTCATCCTTTTCTAACTTTTTCCAAATTGCTATCTCCCTTGCCTCATTTTAGTTCAAAAGGAATTTAACTTATAACATGTATGGTATTAGGGGTGTACAGAATCGATCCAAAAATTGAATTAAATCATAAATTGAGTTAAATTGGAAAAAAAATTCGACTAGTGGTTTGATTTGATTTAGTTTGGTGTTGAAAAAAAATCAGATTATATTTGGGTTAGGTTGGTTTTAACTAAAAAAAATAATTCGAGACCAAACCAACTCGACATTATATATATATAATTTTAACATTTATTTTATGCGTAAAAATACTTACTTTGATATAATTTTTAAATATCTCTTTTACTTTTTCATAATTTCTATCTTTCAATATATTTATTTCATGCTTGGAAAAGTTTAGAATTCTTAATAATCTAATAAAGATTATAATCTATACATGTTGATAGTTATAAAAAATTTTTAAATAAAAATCAAATTAATATAATGCAAAAAGAAAAATCAATTCCCCACTACAATGACAATAATATTGAACATTTGTTTTTTTAGGTTTACAATAGATTTAGACATTAAATACATGATCTAATTTACTTTCTTTTCTTTTAAATATTTAGTCAATGTAACCCTACTTACAAACTTATTTTTAGCAGGATTTAGTACTTTAAATTATGATCATTTCATTATCATTATTAATTTTTGTAATATTTATTTTACGCGATATTTTATGGCCATTAATCATATCACATTTTTTGTTATTTACTTGAGAAATACCTTAGATAGTTGCATTTTGATAGGACTGAAGAAATATTTGAAGTACTATGAATAATTTATCCAAAAAAACCCAAAAATCCAAAGTTGCAAAATCCGAATTTTATTCGTTTGGTTTGATTTATAAATTTAAAAATCAACACAAATAATTTGATTTGATATTTAAAAAACCCAAATCAATCCAATTATATATACACCTGTATAAAATATAAAAATGATTTCACAATTTAAAAAGAACGTACCGTTTTTTAAGATAAGAATGAAATATCAATTTGACATTAATTATGATGGTGATTTAAGAAACAACATGTACAATTTAACTTATGAAGGGTGTTACATAAGTGAGATTAAAATTAGCTTTCAATCAAGTCTACCAGATTAAAATTAGCTTTCAATCAAGTCTACCAGTCAATCTTTTTCAATTATGAATAATAATAATAATAATAATAATAATAATAATAATAATAATAATAATAATAATAATAATAATAATAATAAATATATTTTTTGAATTATACTAATAATAACATATCGAATTTACCCGAATAACCTGTTTTCACGTGACTTTTTTTCATGTGAAAATTCGTCCCTATGTGCTCATAATAAACAAAAAGTACCAAAAAGGAATTCATTTGACATTTTTGAGTTTCAATTTTGGTGAAGACTCCAAAGAGGGTTTTTTACGCAATAAATTTGAGTTATGTATGACCATTTTTTCCCCATTTTCAAATGAAGACAAATATAAAAGACGAAATCAGCATTCAATATAACCGCATAACTATAATTAATGATTGTGATATAGTGATAACACTGCTTCACTCTTAATTAAAAATCTTAAATTTAAATCATGAATATAAAAAAAAAAACTTATAAAAAATATTATCCTTAAACGAGCATTATAGTGTGAAATTCAACTTTAGTCGAATAACCTGAAATAAAAAAAATCTATAGGTGACCTAACTACATTATTCAAAAATTATTTATGAACTGAACTACCAGGTGTCAGTATAATGAGCTGATACATATTAAATATTCTACCAAGTACCTTTTCAACTATTAATTTTGAAAATCACAATGGTTTTTTATTATTGAATGCTGAATATATAATTTACACATGTATAGAATTTGTCAAAAATAATTAAGTTTTACCAAACATATAAATTCAATTGACTCTAGATTTGCCCGCAAGGGAAATAATCTCACATGTGTATTTACTATTTGAATAAAATATTATGTTTACAAGGATCTCATTACGAACTATATTATTAAATCGTTTAATTTGATATTTATGTACTCTAATTTTAAATATACATATATAAAATTAAATTAATATAAAATTAAATAAATAAATACAAGCGAATCAAAGCTATCCCTTATCCTTATACCTGTCTCCTAGGTTTTTTTTTTTTTTTTAAGTTTATATCTTTGTTGAAACGATTAGTTTTTATCAATAAATTTTTTGTAAAAAGTTGATCAATAATATGCTCCCTTTATTAACTTTTAATTGTCATTGCACATTTAAAAGTTAATTTTTAAAATTAAATTAAATTATATTACTTTAGTATTTTAAGCAAAAAAATTATATATTCAAAAACTATACGAAAAATACTATAAATTACAATTTGTGGCATATCAATATGATGAAAAATAATCACAAAATATTAGTCAAAATTCCTTTATTTGAAATTAAAATGACCTCTTTATTTGAACCTAATTAATTCTTTCAGTGAACGTTAGAGCACTAATGATTCCTCATTAAACAATTATTAATCAAATTTTGGATAAAGACGTTGGAGATTAGAGAAACCTTAAACAAATGTGCACTAATAAGCGTCTAATTAAATGCAAAATGCAGATCGCAGAAGTGGCTCATTGAATTGGAGGCACATGGCGGTGTGGATGAGACTGCACTAACACTAATCAAACATCTCAAATTCAAATTCATTTTTTTTAAGGAGGAGCATTATCATACACCAGATTAAAAAAAAAAAAAAGAATTAGAGGCACATGGCAAATATATATTTTTTTTCATACCTATATCTATGTAAAATTAGGTCTTAGGCCTAACTCATACCCAGTGCTTAACATCTGGTGCGTGGACAGTTTTGATTTTGAGGACCCCAACATCGGGTGAAACGGGCCTTGCTCAGATACCACGTAAAATTAGGTCTTAGGCCTAACTCACACTCCAAAAGCTAGCTCAAAAAGAAAAGAATTGACCAACCCTTATAAGGAATTCACCCATCTCATTAACCACCGATGTGAGACTTTTGTCATTCTTTAAAGTTTTTTTCAGTAATGATGTTGAAGTATTTGCAGAGCAGAGAACAGGCACTACTGTTAGGGAGGCAAAAAAACGTGAGTTGCGGGAGATTGGCAGCCACCATCATAATCGTTAGCAACAGAAGCTAAGATTGTAGATAAAAAAGGACAATCTTATTTATTAAATTGTAAAGCATTAACTATTTCTATTTTCTAGTGCTACAGTAATTGATGGGTAAATTTGAATTCTGAGGTACCATCACTGAAATATTATTATGAAATTTATCTACCAAAACTATTCTGAGGTACTATCACTGAAATATTATTATGAAATTTAGCTACCAAAACTTTGTACTCCCTTCCGTTTTTTTTATATGTCATCCCTTTCTATAAATAATTGGATCACAATACTTGTCATTTTATAAATTTATGCGTAAATTAGCATATTTTGCCTACTATATTCTTGATCGAATAGTTAATTGATATTGAAAATGCATTCATCATTTATTATATTGACTTAAAAGAAATTAAATAAGGATAGAAAGGTAAAGTTACATTACTATTTAATGCAAGTACAAATTAAAAAAAATAACATATAAAATAAGACGGAGGAAGTAGTATTTTTTTTAAAATTTCTCACCCAGTGTCTGGACTAATTAACACATATGTTAGCAAATACTCCCTTTTCATTCCAAAATAAGTGTCGCTTTTGTAAAAATATAGTCTTAAAATAGATGTCGTTTTATAAATTCAAGACACACAATTTTTTCCAACTATACCCTTACATTAAAGAACTACATCTTAATAGTGTAGAGCTCAATTCTAGAAAAAGAAAAAATCTAATAAAACGGGAATTTTAGTGAACTACACCATGAAATGAGGTAAAATGACATTTATTTTGCTACCGAAATAATAGTTATCTAAATTATCATTTCTCTCTCTTACGTGTCTTAATTAATACTCCCTCCGTTCCTATTAACTTCATCTCATCTTTGAGGTGTTTCACACTCTTTCAGAAAAGTGAATTATGATATAAATTGAATATAACTTTTCATTTTTACCATTATTAATTGTTGTAAAAAATAACTAAACTTTAATTATATTAGCTAATTCCAATACTAACTTAAAGAATAAAATTGGAAGAATGTTTTAAAAAAAGTTTTGAAAATTGAAAACTTAAGTTAATTTGAAAAATGAAAAAGGACCGAAAGCTTAAGATAACGGAGGGAGTAACCCTCAACTGAATGCAGTAAGTAATAGTGTCTTTCTTTTTTTGAAACGTCAAAACTTTTTGAATATATACTGTTATGAAATGGAGGTAATGAAGCTTAATCCTACTGTGAACCATCACTGCAAGAAACTTGAAAACAAGTCGTCCAAAAGCAAACTTCAAACACCAAAAACAAAAAGTTGTTACCATCAGCCCAAACATTTGACTTTTGTTAATGTATATGCTCAGCTTCTACTCTAGTTGTACCACATGAATTTACTAGTTAAGGTACTATTATGTAAATGCACAAACCAACCCAACCCAAATAAGACAAAGTTTACTGTCACATCCAACTGACATCTGACTGGAGAACTGCCTGAAACGTCATTAAGCATTGGTCTGTGTCCACTCTTCATATGAGTCATAACACCACTTGGGTACTAGAAAACAGTGGGCTTGACTATAACTTACCCGGAATAAGGATTAATCAGTTTACTCAAGATATGGACTCCAAGATTCATATTTAGCAAGGTTCACCTAGAGTCAGGTTAAGTTTTCTTACCAAATCGTTTCCACCATGGTATACCAATAACTAGCTTACACAAATAGTAACTAAATTGACGAGATTTTACCTCACAAGCTGCAGAACAGAAACAAAAACAATGCAATGTACTTGCAAGTGACCACTATAATAAATGGGACAAGGACAGCTGCAGCAGGAGTGGGTAGCAACAGAGCCTAGTCATGCATTGATATTCTTAAACAAAAACAACACTATAGTGTAATATCATAGTACCTCCTTTACCTAAAAAAGAAAAGAATTGATAGCTCAAAATCAATAGAAAACAAGCAGAAGAAATTTGTTGTGCCATGACCAAAGCATAATCTTACTTATCAGCTACTAACGGCATATGATAAGAGTCTTACTAGCAGTCTTATTTGACACCTTCATATAATCCAGCCTCTACTGGCGAACAAGCTGAGCAGTTCTTCCAGCTAGTTTGATGTATCGTCACATGATTTTTCCAAGTATAACTGTATCCGTAGATAATGAGCTACGAACAAGAGTAACATCTAAAAGTTTATATTATTCAT
Organism: Solanum habrochaites; assembly: GCA_027704765.1. Classification (NCBI taxonomy): domain Eukaryota; kingdom Viridiplantae; phylum Streptophyta; class Magnoliopsida; order Solanales; family Solanaceae; genus Solanum; species Solanum habrochaites. Next base: position 1,366,075 of record JAKWJA010002491.1, read on the forward strand.
CTCGGGAACCATATTCACAAGGAAAGCCCTTCTGTACCACTTGACTCAACCAGTTCAGTCCTTAAACAAACTGAACTTGAAATCACAATGTAGCTCAGCAAAGCTCGACTAGACTCATTCAGACATGAACATGGCCTCCAATCTTTTTCCTCTGCAAGCATAAAAAATGTCACTTACTTTCTAACCAAAGGTTTCCAATTCCCAACAACCCTTAAGGACCCATTGTTTTTATTTTTTTCCTACAAAACTAAAGCACTTTAATTCTGGAATCAATTATTTTGGTTTTGAAAACAAAAAGAAGGTTGTGATAGTTTCTGGAAACCAGAACATCGATTTCCTGAGACAATTGAAGAAAGCCAAGGATGTTTTCTCAAGAAAATAAATTGTGGCTTTATTGCCTGTGACCAGAGGCCGATTCAGGATTTGGAGGTTGCGGGTATCACTATTTTATGTGTGCAATACATAGATGGGTCGCGTCAATCAGTTTTGGATTAAATGGATTAGCTCTTCTATTCGTACATAGACAAATTAGTTTTGTCTGATTCAGCTTTTATTTACACCTGATTTAAATATTTAAGTTCTAGAGTAGAAGAAAATTGCAAAAACCAAACTCATGAAAGAGTGCATCCACTTAGATAATTTGCTAAAAATATAGCTTAATTTCTACATATTCTTTGTTTTGGCTCAGATTATTTTACCTTAAAAAATTCTTGACTAAGCTCTCTTTCCATCTTAATTATCAAGTTAGCAAAACAAAATGCTTCATATTCTCAATGTATGAGAATGAACCCAACACGTCTGGTAAACAAACTGTTTTGATCTTTCAAAAGTTAACAAAAAAAAATACTGTTCAAACTATATATCATGTTGCGTCATCAAAAACAGAACTCAAATTATATTCCAAGATATATCAATGTAGCGTCATCAAAAGGAAAAAAAATTATGTGTTGGATAAAATAATTCATATTTACTTGTCCAAAGAAGCTTCTTATGAAGTGACCTGAACTGTAGAAACAAAATATGGTTGGTATAAATAAATTAAAAAGAAAATATGATGAAGAAGTAGGAGAAATTGGAGAAGTTTTTTAAGCAGCAATAATGGAGAATTAAAAGAACAAGAAGAGGAAAGTGAGGTGATGGCCTAGGAGTTGGTGATAAAATCAGTTAATTACTTGAATGCCTGCACTGGGAATCGAATTCGAACATAAAGAGATGAAGAGCCTTAAGTCCTTAACAGACTACATGAATCAGTGGCACCCGGAGCTGCTTATATTACAAGTTCCATTTAATATACTTATATGTTTTTTCACAAATATTTACAAACATATAAGAATGCCTACAAGAAAAAGGTGGCAGAAAGAGCTCTTGAAGCATTTGGAACTTGCTTCTCTATTTAATCAACATGGTAATCTCAGATTGAACATGTAGAACTCGTGTAAATTTTGGACTGGAGCTTAGACAAACTCAAGGACAAGTTCATAGATGAGCTCAATATTAACTGGCCTCATGCATGCACTAGAACTGAATCAACTTCGTAGAAATTTATTTACCCAATCGAATTCAACTCCTGCCTCGTGTAACAAATACCCAAACTGAGTTTGTATCTCTAGAGCTCAGCTCATCTTAACTCTATATTCAGCCCCAAATGTCTTACGATCTTACTTGACCAGAAGATGCAATTATTATATATAAGTTGCATCTATTAAATGAAATCATGGACTGCATGTAGTAATAATACAAAACAATAAAGAGAAAAATGAGGAGATAAAAGTAACAATCACCTTTGTTAAATTGAATGACTATTCCATATATATTACCGCTTCTTTGCTTTTGCATGCCATATAGGTGCATATGTCCTAATAACAAGACTTATTCAGGCATGCTATAAATATCCATGCGAGATATATTTTAACCAAAATGTATGCAATAATCAAACATATTTTACCATAATATACTCAGAATCTCGAGTCATGAATTTCTATAAATGTCTTGTTTGCATACATTTACCAATGTATTTGCTACATGATTATTAGATTAAAAAATCATCTGGTTCTTTTTATCAAAAAGTTCTTTTTATCAAAAAGTACACTGCAGATGGTGTTCTGTGGTTTATACTTCCTAACAAAGTTGAGTAAATTAAAATACTGAAATATCAGTGACTAAGAGCTGTATGCATCAGTTAACCCCCTTTCAAGCCCAATTTGAAGGACATCTATCACCTATATCATGAGTGATACTACTCTAGTAATCTAGAGGGGAAGTCAAGTTCTGTCTCATCCACACTAACCAAGAAAAAGTCTACCCCGAATGAGATTAAGTTGCAACATTCTTCAAATCATTAATCTCCTCTTCCTCTCCCACCCGATTGTCGGGACTAACTATTCAAATCTTCTCTGTCTTTCTTATCCAGGAAGTTAGACTTCCAAAATGGCTGAACTAGGTCGAGAACAAACTAGAAAATTTCTTAAACAAAAGGGACTTAGCTGTTACCTTCCAAAAAAAAAAAAAAAAAAAAAGGAGGGGGGCGGGGGAGGTTTTGATAAAATCCAACCAGAAAGATTTATTAGATTGGTTATTCGCCGGCCTATTGCAAGAAGAGCCTTAAATATTACTATATTACGTGCGAGTGAGGTCTTTCCCGACAAATACTGGGATTTCAGACTTGAATTCTTTCTGGGCATCACCTGCCTTCGAGAATGTCCGTATATTTTTAAAAACAATGTAGAATAATAACATGATTCACCTACCCTATACAGAGGATATCGACTGCCTTTCGGCTTTCTGTCGTCTTTGAGTGTACTGTTGGCCCAGCAATGTTACAAGTCAAGGTATTAGTTATAGGATGTTAAGAAATGTTTCAGAATTGAATATGTGTATCATCATTTTACAAACAGCACGTAATAGAAGGGAGTAAAGATACTTTACTTCAGAGCTTGTACTAGACATTATACCAATTAAGATCAGTAAGTGTACCTTTTAAATCGAAACTGAACTGGATCAACTTCTACCATCCACATCAAACCCAGCCCCTGTCCAACCAGGTGGTGCTGCACCTCTACTTTTAGGTATTATGCCAATTCCCTTCCCTCTTCCTTGGGCATTAATTTTCTTCTTCCCTCTTGCTTCACGTGGTTGGTTTTGTCCATTTTCTGCTGCAGCATTTCCAGTGTTTCCTTCTTTCAATGTAGTTTCAGATGATCCATTTAATGATTCCTGTGAACCTTGAACTGAGGGAACATCTCGATTCATACTGCTCGGTGCAGGTCCCACGGAATTCAGATCCTAAGAACATTTTGGGCCATCAGTTTTATGCAGCTCTGGTTAGGAAGCATTATTAAGCAGATAACACGAGAAGCATCATATCATCTCAGATTTTCAAGGCCACTTTTAGTCTTGTAGCTCCAAAAACAAAGATCATGGAAGGAGCAAAAAGAAGCACAAGGAACTATGGTAGTTTTATCTTGAAGTATAAAGATTTCAATCAAACAGTTGGGGGATTGTTACAGCTTCTAGTTTTGGCTACAGCGTCGTAGTATGTTATCTGGCCTACATTGTGCTTATTCTCCCACAACATTGTCATCCCTCTCGCAAGGGAGTGTTTAAATGGAGGTTATTCACACTTCACAAGCTTTAAGTAATAAAACGTTGGCTCACATCTTACAAACGCAGAGGGATATTAGAGCTTTCTGACAAAATGGCTTAAAGCATTGATCAAATTGGGGCATTCTGGGGACTGTTTTTCTACGCACAAGCTAATCCAATCTCATAGTCCATCCAACTTGCCCAGCTTGGGAACTCTGTCCTTCAAGCCCAAATAAGTTGGACTTGGTTCAATCTTGAGTGCTGCCAAGTAGCTTTCTTCAGGTTTAAAAATAAATACTGCTTTCACAGAGTAACCACCTATGACAAGGTTCATCAAGAAACAAAGAAGTAGCAGAAGCTTTGACAAAAACCAAGAAGAACCAACTCATAATTGTCTACATTCAGTTGAAAAATACATCAGTTTTTATAAGCAACGAAAAAATCAAGTAAAAGAATTTGGCTCCAGTCCAAAATTTACACTTGTTCTACATGTTCAATCTAAGATTACCATATTGATTAAATAGGGAAGCAAGTTCCAAATGCTTGAAGAACTCCCCTCAGCCACCTTTTTCTTGTAGGCATTCTTATATTGAATCAGCACGTTGGCTGCCACATATACTAATCTTGTTGCTTGTTACTGGGCTCTTAAATTAGTCGAAGACTTTGAGTTACTAAGAGGATCATAGAAGGTCAAGAACATCATCAGCTCCTCAATTTACACACATCTAAAAGGAGATAAAATACAACAGCGTAAAAGGTGACATCATACTGCTAACAGAACTAGTAGCCATCTAGAAAATAAGTAGGAGACATACAGAGCAAGTGAACTCCTCATAAAGATTCCCAAAAAGTATTTCTTACCAAGGCAGAAGATGTGGATGCTCTGCTCGGATTTAAAGCTTCCAGCTTCCTTTTCAGTTCCTCCAATCTAGCCAGCTGAGTGTTGCTACTTTCACGAACCTATAAAAGTAATGATGCTTGAAACGATTCACACAATCTAACACTGTAAATGAAAACAAGAAACATACAAAAGCAAAATACCAGATTATTCAAGTCCTCGCAAAGCTTTTGCTTGAAATCCTCTTCATTCTTAACAGCTTTTAATGCTGCTTCCCATGCCTAGAGATAAAATCAGATAAGAAGAAGCAAATCACATACCAATTTTAGAAGTCCATTACAATTTCCTTTAAGTAACAGATCTAATGCTCTTCTTCCATCTCTCCCTTTAGTATTTTTCCCTTTTTATGTGTTGTTATGTTTTTCCCTTCTTTTCTTTTTTTCTTTTTGATTGGTGAAATCACATTCAGGAAAAAGGCTGCAACTATGGAAGCAAAATCATTGCAAGAGATGAAAACAAGCAAATACTCGTTAGACTCACTGTAAGCTGAAATGTAGGAAACTGAGAGGAGGATAACGCCTTCTCTAGGTCATCACTAAGACAGGAAAGTACAGGATATAAAGTAGCCTCAGAACAGACTTCACTCGACACTCATTATCCCATATCTGATCTTCTTGGGAATGAATAGCTAGTTATTTATAGAGGATGCTATCATCTTTTGCTCACAGTACCGGTTTGCAGCCTGTTTTTTTCCTCTGCAAACACCCATGAAGTTCAAGGAAGGAACCAAAATTTGAGAAGGAACAAAAAGGAAACAACATATAGTGGTTGCCTCCTGACCTTGTAGACAGACCATAGCTTTCTATGAAAGAATAGGCAAAACAAATTATGCCAAACCAACAAAAAGTGGCATTTTATCTGAATGTTATCCAAAATAATTTGAAAATCCATAGTCAATGGGTGATAATTAAAGAGACAGATGTCAGGATTTGTTAGTTGGTTAGGTAGTCACTGGAGGCTATACAAAGCGTGTTATCTTGAGGAGATAGGGAATGATGAGATAAAGGGAGAACTGTTGCGAGTGCTAAGTATGTGTTCACCCTCAAACTGGAAGTTGAAACAAAGCTGTAAAATACCCAGTCATCGTCATGGCGTTATCTTGCTAGTTCCCTGACCTTTTAGGAAATGGAATAGAAGAATCCAGCACTAAAAAAGCTTTTAGAAACCCTTTATCAAAAAAAAAAAAAAGCTTTTAGAAACAAAAAGTCACTTTTGATTAAAATGCAAGCTTGAAAAGGAAAGGACTAAAATGAAAGTAATTTAAACATGCCAAGGCACCATTTTTTTGAATTCTTCCCCGACTTCTCTTGAGAAAGAACATGAAATCTCCCCATAGTAATGTTTTTCAAAATCAAAAAGTACTTTTGATACAAACCCAACTTAACACATTTGGAAAAGCGTCAAATATCAGCTAATCTTTAAATGACTTCTTCTCAAAAAGGAGTTTCGGAAGACTTGTAATTTGTGTTTGGCTAAAGCTTTTAAGAAACACTTTTTTTATTATCAAATAAACAGGTTGGTGTTTTGTTAATATATCTTAAAAGTTCTCTTGAGTGTTAAATATGAAAAACAGAAAACAGAGAGGTAAGGATTCAACCAGTATTATTTTAAAATAGATAAAAGATTGTAAAACCAAAAAGAATATAGAGAGGAGATAAACCTTCCGTGCTTGTTCTTCCTTCTGCTTAGCAATACGGATTTTCTCTGTTGACATTTCTATTTTTTTTCTCATGTGTTCAAGTGCTGAAGGTTACAGGAAAACTCATAGATCAGCTGTGCAATTATAAGATACTAATGCATAAATAAGTAGCATAGACAAGGCACAGACCTGCTTTCTTAGGCCCAGCCGTAAGTTTCATCTCCATTGACAGGTTTGCCAGTTCCTTCTCAACATCACGAATCTTGGAGTAATTTTCATCTATATATCTGGCAGGATATACCAGAGGAGAAAAATCATTATGCATAGAAACCTAGGGTGCGTACTCTGATGTGAGAAGAACTTTAATGCTGGTGATAACATGATTACAAGCGAATATACGCTACCATGATTTCCACAGTATCTCAGGTCCCTATTACATTCTGGTCTAAATCAGTTACCTCTGACAATCTATACACTGGATATATGGAACTAAGATCATGGACTAAAAATATGCAGAACAGTCAGAATCTGTAAAACAAGGATTTCCTGGGATGCAAGAGATTTCCTGTGCACGGAAACAATAATTTTCAAGATCTCTCCATCCCATGATGTTCTCATTTGGGAGAATGAAGGAAAAACACTTTCATGGATTCCATTTTTTGAAATTATATGCAATTAAATTTTAATAATTAAATTTTAATAATTCTTTTCTTTTCATCAAAATTCTCTTTGAGAAAGAAGGTTTTTGGATCATGTTTGTGCACAAGTTTATTAGCCATAGATGATCTTTACATACTAGCCTGGTCCAATATAATTTGTCTGTGTGTTTTCCTTTTCATGTTTACCACCATATTCACCTTCAGAATCTACATTTAATAGATGTTAAAACTGTCAAATCCATTAGAGTACAGTTCAAGTTCAGAATCTCTTACTATCCAGCTACGTGTTAGATCACAGAATGTTCCACTGAATTTCTTCCACAATCATTTGTGTTCCTCGAATCCAACAGTGTGATATTGGTTACTTCAGATTTGTTAACTTACAATCCTTGATAAACTTTTAACATTGACTAATATCCACGCATGGTGAGGAACGAAGAGTAAGAAACAGCACTAACTCATTCTGACGAAGATAACTGAGTAACATTGAAAGGCATTAACTACTGAAATGGCACAAGGAACACGCAATGCAATAATATTGAAGTTGAACATGAGATCCATAAGAGTAGAAGTAAGTAGTCAACTCACTTTCTTAATTGAAGCTGCTCTGCCTCAATTATCTGGAAACAACATTGCAACAATCAACAAGTGTAATACAGTAACTTATAGCATATCGAAAGCAAGCACGGATTATTAAAGTGTATAAATTAGATACGGACCTTCTCGGTGTAAGCAATGACCGGTGATTCTCTACCAATACCATCGGACCCAATCTCCGGTAGCAGTACAGGTTCTGCGGCTGTAGCATTCCGATCTGAACTGGCGTCGGTAGCCATTGAAACAACACTCTGATTGCTTAAAAGAGGAGATATGGGCAGTTGAAGTTGTCGAGAGGTATTCACGTAGAAGGAATCCTAATTCCGAAAAATAAGTGTTTTGGAGTAAGCGTTTCGCTGAATTTGGGGACTAGTTAGTGGGTATTGCTGAGCAAATTATATGGCAATCGTCTACACGTCATATGGCAATCGTCTACACGTCGTTGGCACTGAGCAAATGTTTGTAGTTTGTAAATTGGTCATAAAACGGGATTTCTCAAATTTTATGACTTTTTGGCTGACTCTTTATATTTTATTTTAATCCAACGGACCCGCACCGCCTTTGGTGATATTTGGTGGGTAACAATTTTTTGCACAAATACAATGTACTAATCTGATAAAGTTTGTTAAAAAAATTAGTCACAAATGATGGAAGAGATCAACAGTATGAGACTTATATTATTCTGATTTCTGAGTAGTACATCAAACCACACAAGTGCATAAGTAATATTTTTTGTTCTGCTGATTCTAATCAAGACAGCATGAAGCCAGCTTATAATACAGACGCTAACAAGGATCAACATAACAGCTTGTATTTTGACTTAGCGAAAAAGGCTTTCCAGCATTTCCTTGCATGACTGAAAGAAGACGCGCTACCCTATTTTTTCCTGCATCTCCTAAATTGTCTCTTTGGCTGCAACTTCTTTCCAAAGAGAGGAACCAACCAACAGATGACAGAGACGGAAAAAAAATAAATCGACCATTGTGAAAATAAATCTAGAATAATGCAGATACAGTGCGAAGATAACAAAACTTTGTTCTGCCTTCTCATGCAGTGACCTCGGCAAGAGTTTGTCGAACTGCATCTTGTGTAGGAAGGGAAGGGATTCCACCTCTTCCCGTCACTGTCAGGGCAGCACAAACATTAGCAAAAAAGATAGCCTCCCTTAACCGCTTTTCATCCTGCCAAGAATATAAAAAAGGATTTCTAGAGTTAGGAACTAGATGTTCAATCAATGAAATGGACTAAAATGTAAGTGAAGCAATCAATCTATCTCCCGGTATTCCACGTCCTAGGACGTACTCATGTAAATGCTGACATGATGAGATCTAAATATGGAAACAATAACCAGAAAAAGTGACCGGTATAAGGAAATGTTAGTATCTTTCACAATGTTCCCATTTACACGGGTGAAAACAAACCAATCTTCAGAAAGACCAATTAAAACCTGTACAAGCAAAAAGGATCTTTACTTGCTGGATGTACCATCAACTATGAGCGGACAAATCACCCATCAATCAAATTACTATACAGCTGTGAAAGCAGTGACTTTGCCCCCTCAGCCAGAGGGCACAGTTCAAATTGCAACAGTCGGTATGAAGCAAGCAAGCAGCTACTTGGAACTATCAAAATTCTGGGGTTCTTCCTATTTCAGAACTTGTAATTAGACTTTAGAATTAGGGGAATAAAAGAAAAAAGAATGCACAATTGGTTGAAGATTTCAAAATGGGTTTTAGAAAGAACAGAACAATTTATATTTTACCTATCTTAAAACTGCCAAATGGTGGACCACGGTTAACATGGGAAGAAAGTATGACAAGAGAAAAATAATTTGATTCTGCATGAACAATGTGAAAACTACTAAGGCTTTTTTTGCTCATATCAAAATTCATGCACCTGATAAAGACTAGCATCAGAAGCTAGACACTTGAGAACTCCACCAGTAAATGCATCACCAGCACCAGTTGTATCAACAGCTTTTACCTTAATCGAATTTACTCTTCCCTTGAATTCCTGCATCAATTGAGTCAGAATCCGGTGGCAAATTAAAGTTACTAAGTCAACAAAATCTCAGTAGATTATGCATTTAACTTCAAACATAGTAATATTTAAGTACAAAAGTGTACTGTATACATAACATAAAATTTGATTTGGTCAAAATTCAATGCCCGGGAGGCTGAGACATTTTCATCTTCAGAGTAATAAAGATGTTAGCCCTATGTAGTAAAATTATTAGCTTTAAGCATTAAAAGTTCATTTTCATACGAAATTAAAGGAAGTACGTGGACAAAATAGGATAAGAATACCTTGGTGTAATATCTGCAACCAGCTGAACCTTCAGTTACAAGCAAAAGCTTCAGATTAGGATGGAAAAGCCTCTTCAACACCACCTCGTCATCATTTGGATCGTCGGCTCCAGTCAAGAATGAAATTTCATCCTCACTTATCTGCATGCAGAAATACAGATTTTATTGTCAAAGTGAACTTAGCAGGTGAAGCACTTACGAGTTGTGAAAAAGTAATACCTTAATAATATCTGCTAGGTTCCATACACTCATTATTCCACTTCGAGCAGCATCTTCTGAAGGCCATAAAGGCAATCTCAGGTTTGGATCATACGACAGTATGCTACCTGATCTTTTGGCAATGTCCATTGCAGCAAGGTGTGTTGACCTACAAGGTTCGTCGATCAAACTAATTGAACCATAATGGAAGATGGTGGCCTGGACATGATTAATATGCCTTTAGTAAGATTTCGCATTGAAGCTAAATGAAAAACACGAATATGCATTGATGAAATAAGGAAGAAGCTACACCTTTTTAATAAGATCTACATCGAGTTCTGACTCCCGAAGAAGCATATCAGCACTAGGATTACGGAAAAACACGAACTCCCGCTCACCTTCAGCTGTGAGTGTAATGAAGGCCAGTGCAGTCCTTGCATCATGATCAAACCGCATGCCGGAATTGTCAACATTGTTTTGCTTCAAAATGTCAGCCAACATACGACCGAACTCATCGTCACCAACCTAATTAAAGATGCACAGATCTTAAAGCTATCCATAGGCCACATTTAAAGTCATTGCCAATTAAGGCTTAGCATAAAGGTTTCAAATAAGAATTATGCAATCAGTACAGAAGCAAGGAAAAAAAGGTTCAGTCCACAAGATGAATAAGCCAAAAGTAGTATATAACATGACTAAGATGATCCAGTGCAGATCCTTGTATTGATTAATGAATAACATATACAGAATCTCAACACATATAGATAGTAATGCAAGCACTATCCCAACTTCTTCTCGTGAGAGCTAGTTGGATAGCAAAATGTACGTAAAGCATGATGATACCAACATACTACAGAATCAGCTTCCCGTATCTACATGACTAAGCAGACTGTATGCTAGCCTAACCTATAGTATGAAAGATCATTTATACATTTATCCACTCACAGAAGGCAGCAGTAGGATTTAATCATTTTCTAAGAAAGAATGGTAAGAAATCTCAACATTCTCAAAAATAGAATATAGCGATTTGAATTTTTTTCTTTTATGAATATTTTGTTCTTGACATAACACGAAAGAAAAAAGAACTTAGCATAGCGATTTGCATAAAATACTGATAAGGAATCTGTTTTCAGTTTTCTATTTCAGAGTGAGCAAAATCTAATTTTTTAGGCACGATCCCTGAAATTCAACAATTGAAAGACAATTACAGATTCGAACTATAATTAAGTATCCTTATGACACAAGTACATGAAGAGGAAACAATGCTCTCATGCTATACATTACACAGTACAATTGCATTGCATGGTTCTTGTACATATTACTCACCAATAAATCAAAGAATTCTTGATCTGTGTATACTAAACAAAAAAGCACACAGACAACTTCAACAATTCAAAGTAGGTACGCCTCTATTATGAGAAATTTGTATTCCAATATCACTCATGCATTGCATGGTTCTTGTACATATTTACTCACCTATAAATTAAAAAATTCTTGCTCTGTGTATACTAAACAAAAAAGCACACGGACAACTTCAACAATTCAAAGTAGGTACGCCTCTATTATGAGAAATTTGTTCCAATATCACTCATGTCCTATATAGAACATTTAGAAAGCTAGAGCAAGCATTATCACTCTCCCCAACAAAAGAAAGAAAAGGAGCTTCTTCGTCCAAACAAGATCCAATTACTGCATTTGATGAGTAGAACAGTATGAAAAAAATTATACCTTTCCAATAAAAGCAGATGAACCCCCTAACTTTGAGATGCACACAGCAACATTAGCAGGTGCACCACCGGGAGCTTTTTCGAAGGCAGGAGCTTCCGCAAGTGAAACTCCAGCAACAGTTGGGATGAAGTCAATGAGCATCTCTCCAAAGCAAACAACTAAATGAGACTTCTTTGACACCGCACCATTTCTATTCAAAGAAAGGTCTTTTAAATTGCCTGCAAACATCCAAATTCTTCTGTCAATAGAGCACACAGTCAAATGATCAAGTTCTCTTGAAACAAATCAAATCAGGACAGCTTCTAAATTGAAAGCATCAAAAGTTTTATTTTTAAAATAAAATACAGCCCCACCAGCTAACAAATATAATCACTAATTTCATTCAAGAAAAGGAAGGCAGGTAGCAGCTTTCACTTTGGGCGTGCATTAACCAAACTGTAGCTAATAAATCCTTGTTTTCATAAACTATAACAAGTAGTTCAGAATTAGATCAATGCATTTTTCTTTCTTTTTAGCAGAAAGTGTCCAATCTTGTGAATATCTGAAGTCATTGCAAAGATACACCATAAAAAAATTAAAAACAGAATACTTAAAGAAAAATATGACCCATTTTGCCAATATTCATTGTCAACTACATGAAGTATGATGTACCTACCATCATGATTGAACAACAAAGATGGAATATCTAAACAAGATTCAAGATAGTGACAAATAAGCTCCTAAAAACCCAAAATTTTGAAAGAACCAAAGAAAAGTCAAATCATGCATTCATCATTTGTAAATTTTATATGTTGAAGAGATAGAAGACGCATAACCTGAAATGGATTCGTCAGCCATATTGTGAGCAGTGTTAAAAATGGGTTCTTTGGAAATATCAACAAGAACTCAGAGAGAGGCGTTAATAAGCGAAATATAGGGGAATCTTGAAAGAGAGCCGATGGGGTTTTGAAGTTGACAAGAAAGAAAGAAAAATCAACAAATTGCTAAATCCTCCTCTTTTTTGCCACCCTGTTTACTACTTTTGGTGTACCTTGCTGACACCGACACGGCATGAAATGTACCTGAATTTTCTTATGCAAAATGAGGATCAATATTCTCAAATTTCTGCAAATCGCATTTTGCTTCTATAAACAGAGATTGGTTAGGAATAAGGACAGGAGTGGTGTTGATTTATTTATTTTTAATATCAATCATATAATATTCATTTAAATCCGATTAATTCGAATTTATAAGTCTTTTTTATACCCATGCTCAAATTTAAGACATGTATTACAAAATAAATTGACTCATCAACTATATAACATTTTAATTTGAGACATTTAATTTAAAAAAATAATTTGATTCACTGTAACATATTTTTTTGCAGCATATGAATAGTTAAACACACATAAATTTATTATTAATTTTTTAGCAATGAATCATTACAAATTTATCATCTACAAACTATTTATCGAGTTTTTCTTTTATATATATGAAATACGAAAAATAGAGAGAGGATTAAAAGGTGAAAAATTAAACACGTATTAATCAAGTAAAAGACTAAAAGCTCATATAGCAAACATGATCCGAAATTCTCCGATTTCCGATTCCAATTTAGTTTCTTTTTTACTCATAAAAACGTATACTCAAAGAACAATATCCACCTTGCATATATTGTTTTGTAATTGATAACTGACAATAATTTTTTTATTTTTTTATTATTTATACTAAAAATATCTCTAATTTAATGCAGATTATTAATTTATCTCTAAACTATTGCTAGACTTAAAAATTATTATCACTCATAAATAATAATTAATAAAATAAAAATGGTCAAACTAAACATAGTACTACAAGAAAATAAACAGGGCGGTGGAGACGAGCGTCACAGCTGCTTTTGTTTCATATTCTATTTATTTATTTATTATTATTAAAAGAACAATATATAAGTTTATGTTGGCACTTAGCATAACACCGATCAAGATTCAAATCAATTTAAATTTATTTGAGTCAAAATAGTTTAGGTAACGGGTTATATAACGGATCAAGATCAAATTCAATCCATTTTTCGCTAAGTTGTTTTATTTATTATTTAAGTTACAGTAGTATCTAAATGTCAAAAATGAACCCAAACATAGGTAATCCGCTCAATCAGTCCAGAATTTTAAGGGTTAAGTTCAAGATAATTTGGATTGGGTTCAATCTCAACTCATTCAAGTTTAACACATTTGAAGAGAATTCTCAATCGGGCTCAATTCAATCTCCAATTACAACCCGTTTTAAAATTTTTTATTAAGATATATTCCTATATTGAATGTATGAATTATTATCTGTTTAACATCCTTTAGTATTTATCTATTCATTTGTTACTTTTTTTAACTATAAAATCTTGAGCGGAAGTTGATATTGTGATTATAAAAAATAAATATCAATATGTTAAATTATTGATTTCTATTCAACCCATTTTAATATTTTCAATTTTGACCCAACTCACCCATTTGACCCCATAGTAGTACCTAAGACTGGGCAACGGACCGGAACGAGACCACCGAATCAGAACGAACCGGTATCGGACCGGAACGAAACGAGTTGATCGATACCAGGATGAATCGGACCGAAATTATCGAGACAGATACTCGGTTCCTTCCTGTCCCACTATATACCGGGATGGAACCGAAACGGACCGAAATGAAAAAGAATGGGATAAACCGGATGGCATCTAGTTATTTCAAAAACTGATTTTTTTAAATTACGAAAATATGAATATTTTTAGAGTACAACTTTCTTTCCATTAGGAAGGGGAACTAAATCCCAAGTATGATAAGAGTATAAGGTATCAAACTCTTATGTCATAGTCATCTGCATGCATCAATAACAGCCTCCTCATATGAAGTAGGTTTCCTGTCAAGACAAACTTTTCTTACAAAATCTTGACTGTCAGGAATTAGAACACTGTAAGCCATGTGGTGGTGATTGGAGAAAAGGGCTTTGAGGGAAGTGGTAGTGTTGATAGTTATAGTGTTGGTAGGGGAAACATATGACTTTAGTTGTGGGATGGAACAAACATAATCACTCATGTAATAGGAGGTCTAGAACACCTAGTGGACCTTTTAGGTGTCTGGTCTTGGGTAACAAAGGGTGTATTAACATGTATAGAAGGTGAAGGGATTGAAACTATGGGATCAGGTGAATGATCAGATGTAACATTTAAACTGTCATATACAGTCTGAACATGTGTTGTGCTATGCATATTAGTAGTATCTAAGATATCAATAAAACAAGGAGTTGAATTAGAAGTAGAAGTATCATGGAAAGAGAAAATATTCTCATGAAAAATAACATCTCTAGAAACATATATTCTTTTTGTGGACATATTTAGAACCTTATATCCTTTTGTCTCACAAGGGTACCCAACAAAGATATGGGGAGTAGTTCCTGGTTCAAATTTAGCTCTATGAGGAATGGGTACTGTGTGATAGCAAAAGCAGCCAAAGCACCTCATGTGAGAGTAAGTAGGTTTCTTTTTGTATAGGATTTCATAAGGAAATACATTGTTTAGCACAACTGAGGGAATTCTGTTGATGATGTATGTTGCACACAAAAGACATTCCCCACAATACTGGACAAGAAGTTTGGATTGAAAAAGTAATGCTCTAGCTATTTCAAGTAAATGTTTATGTTTTCTTTCCACCACTCCATTTTGTTGTGGTGTGTAAGGGCAAGTCTTTTATTGGAGAATTCCTTTTGTTTGAAAAAAATTGGTTGTCTCTGAGTTCACAAACTCCAGGCCGTTATCTGTTCTTACTGCCTCCACAGTGGTTTCAAATTGATTTTCCATCATAATAATGAAAGTTTTTAAAACCTGTAATGCGTTGCTCATAGAACTTGAGCAACAGTGTCTATGTGGACCTACTGAAATCATCTACAATGATGATGAAACATTTGAAGTGATTGTATGTGACTAAGTGATATGGTCCCCACAAATCAACATGGAGTAGATCAAAAATATGTGAAGTAAATGTGGTTATGGATTTGAAGGCTAATCTTTCCTGCCTTTCCATGGGACAAATGGAACACATAAAGGGTTGTTTGGAGAAAAATGTTTCATGAATGTTGGAAATACCCTTCATCTTGACAAAAGGAACATGTCCTAATCTGTTATGTCATACAATATCCATATTGTTTCTAGTACACGTATGAGAATTAAAACCATATGAAGTAAAATTGGATGAATGATTGATAGATAAAGAAGGTTTATTTTTATTAATAGAAGTAGTACATTGTTTATGAGAAAAAGAATTGTTAGCTTTACAATCATTACAAACAATATGGGGGGAAACACTACTATGAAGTAAAAGGTTTCTTCAAGCAACTTGGACATAAGAAGTAGAGACCATCATCAGCATTACCAAGCACCAGAGACCTCTTCATTGAAGGGACCTGTTTGAGACAGAGAGTTTTGTTAAAACTGATGGGTCAATTTGAATGTGTGGCTAGGGTGTGAATGGAGATCAAATTATACTTTAAAGATAGCACAAATAAGACCTTTTGTAGACTGATCATAGGTCCTAATATTACATTACCAATCTGATTCACTTTAACCTTATAGCCATTAGGTAAAACAATTAACATTGGGTAGGGAAACAAGGTAACATTGTGTAAGATGGATCGATCAAAAGTCATGTGATGTGAGGCTCCAGAATCCAAAATTCATGAGTTAGATTTGTTTATGAAACATTTGCATGACAGTTTACTAAAATCAATAGAGGAAGTGCATATTGTGATACCTGCAAAGTCAATTGAACCATTAGCAAGAGTTGAGTTTGTAGTTGCTACTGGCCTATTTCCAGGTTCTTTGTTATATCTGTTATTTTGAGGGGGCTTGGATAGAAAATTAGTAGGTTTTGGAGCATTTTGAGCAGGACTATTATAGGGGTAGTTGTTCTGATTTGGAGGTTGATTATTATTTTGATTTGAACCAGATGGATACCTATAGAGTTGATAACACTTTTCCATGGGGTGCCCAATTATCCTCCAATAGGTGTAGAATCTGTCTTTGTATGAAATTTGAGAACCAGTTCGTGATGAAAAGTTTGTTCTTTAAGATTGAGAGGCCTTACCAGAACCAACATGTAAAGCACTCGACTCCACATTAAAGTGATTCGAGGGATTGATCTCTCTCTGATGTTTATCCTGAACAAGTAACGAGAAGTCCCGTGCCATATTAGGGAGTGGATTCATCATAAGTATACTTCCACGAATTACATAATAGATCTCATTCAGGCCCATGAGAAATTGAATCAAATGCCTATCTTGTTCAGCTTTATGAGCAAGAACCTTGGCTCCACAGTTACAAACACAGTTACATTGAGCTCTGACATTCAAGGTACTAAGTTCTTTCCAGAATTTCTTCAACTTGGTATAATACCCTGTAATATCAAGAGATCTTTGAGACAGATCATTAATTTCCCTTTGAATTTTGTACAGTTTCGCACCAGTCTTTGTTCATAGCAATGCTCCAGCTCTCTCCATAGATCATCAGAGCTCATAATAAACTCCACGCTATCAACAATTTCCTTTGACATCGAATTCAAAATCCAAGACGTAACAATGTCGTTGCATCGTTCCCATTGTCGATAAGAAGAAGGATGATCTGCTTGAGGACGTGGACAATTTCAATTAATAAAGCCTAATTTGTTTTTAACTGACAGTAATTGCAACACAATGCGTCTCCATGATCGATATCCGATTCTGGTGAACTGCACCGGCACAAGCATAGCTCCAGGACTGTCATATGGATGCATATAGAGAGGACTATTAGAGTCAATCGTGAGATTAGTGGAACTACCAGTAGAAACACTAGATAGATCGGAATTAGCAGCAACTTCCATGGATCCAAAACAGAGAAAACAGAAGTTACATAGCAAATAGAGAACAAGCAAAGAAGTAGAATACGAGAACCTCAGATTCGAAATTGCTCTGATACCATGTGAAGAGTATAAGCTTCTAGCATATGTAAATGAGAGATGAAATTGATATGTGAAATATGAAGCTTAACCTTCTTCTATTGATCAGTGTATTATATATATATACAATCAATTGGACATCTAATCTAACTGCACAGTAAAAGATGAATTTTAACTAACTTTGATAGGTTTAACTAACTAACTAACTGTGAAAGTGACTAATTACATGAAATTTACAATATAATATTTAATAATAATAAACGGGGCAAAAACAATCACATCACCAGCCAAAGAAATCAAGTAGTTCACCAAGTTTCCATCACTTATATGCCCTCATTTTCAAGAGAATTGTCTCTTCATTATCATATCTTTCGAAACATATAAAAAAAATAATTTTATTTTTATTTATAATTAAATTTTCATCTATATTTTTATTGTAAAAATTCTTATAAAGGTGACTACGCTTTGTAAACAACTAAAAATGTGTTAAATATAGTATATTCACAAATACCCCCTTGATTTAACATCATTTGATTGTTCATGAAAACTAAGATGTCATGTATTTTATTTACTAATAGTGATAGAAAAATATACTTATTAACTACTGCATGCATAACCAGTTTGGTCACTATTGCTACTATTTTTGATTGTTAAAATGATTTAATTATTGTAATTTGTAAAGTTTGAATAAATAATTATAATTATCATTATTAGAATATTGGCAATTTGGAATGTTTGGGTTGTGAATATATGGACCGTTCACTTTGTACATCATTAGTGGACAATGTCAACATTTTGGAACATTCCCTCGAGAAATATGGATCGTTAATTACATAATGTTTTTTGAGATCCTAATAAATTTATAATCGCTATTTTTTTGAATGTGATCTGAATAAGTTTTCTCATATAATATTACACAAAAAATTATAAATTGTATAGACATAGTTATTGTACATCTATATAGGGAAAAAAAAAAGATTTGCAATGTCTTCTCAATTGATTTATAAAATATGAACAATGAACTTATTTAATTTGAACGGTATTTATTAAGTGTTTAGGTATAAAAACAGTTATTTGATACAACCAACATTGATTTTTTATTTCTAATATAATCATATTTAAAAATTGAGATTGTATTCGAACATATATTTGACTTTAAAAAAATAAAAGATTTATACATAGAAAAAGAATTACTGAAAATAATTTTACACAAGGTTGATACATTAAATAAAATAATTTTTCTAGGTATAATATTGTATATATTTTATATCGAGTTACTCGACAAAAAATATTTTTAAAAATTATATATTTTTGAAAATTTTCCTCTTAAATTTGATTTTTTACACATTTCTTAAGAAATAATGATTGATATAATTCTCTTATATTAATTAGTGTTTGAAAACAAATAAATTAATATTAATTATATTTTCTTATATAAATCTGAATCAGTCCCATTACCGGAAAAACCGAATGAAAAAAAAGAAAAATTCTATGAAGAAAAAGGAATTACTCTTATTTACTTTGAAATATTTAATATTTAACAAAAAGTTTTATTTCATTATTTAGGAATTATTCGCAAATTTTAAAATTTTGAGAAAAAAGAGGAAGTTCACGTGGAGCGGGTGGCATAAAGCATAAGTAATTGTGCCGATAAAAGCAATCTATAAAGCATGTGGCAGCTATGCAATTCCGCTGAATCTCATTAGATTTTTAAAAATATCCCCTGTTTTTCCTCTTTCACTCCAATCTATACTGAATACTTTATTTTTAATTTTTAAACTGAGCTCACTATACAATACTTCTTCTTCCTCTTCCTTCTTCTTCTGTTTTCAGTAATGGCTATGGAGAGTGCATTAGCATCCACACGAGTTTCAATTCCATCGTTGTGTTCTGGGATCAGTTCATCTCTTCATCACCATAGATCCTTGTCATTTCTCAATTTCCCCAAATTGTCTTCCTTCAAATATTGTTTTCGAACAATTTCAACTGTTCCTTTCGTTGTCAGTGCATCCTCTGTATCTCCATCATCTCCTTCTACATCCGTTGCCCAATCTCAGGATCTCAAGGTATTTAATTACACTCAAATATTACTACATAATGTGTGTATACTTTTATTGTGATTTAATGGTGAATTTGATTTAATTGAATGCCAGATCAAATCAGTTCCTACCAAGCCTATTGAAGGTCAAAAGACCGGTACCAGTGGTCTACGCAAAAAGGTGCCTTTTATTTTGGCTTTATTAAAATTTTACACTTTGTTTGGATGATTGTTACCGGTTGTACTGTATTGTTAGTTCAAATATGACGTTTATATTGATTGTTCGATAGATTTTGTTGTATAGTAGTATCATTTAATTTCGTTTTCATTGTTAGCAACAAAAAGTCCCATTTTGTGTAAGGACTGATTTGGTGTGATTTCCTTGTTACTTTTAATACTTTCTTTCTCATTTATCACATTTTAATTTTTTCATAGTAGCTACATCCCGTGTTTTACTTTTCTTGGAGCCTTATCATTCAAATTGTTGATATATGACATATTGTAATGATGAAGAATGATACAATCTATTCAAATATTGTATTTATTAAAATAATATTATACCATAAAATACAACACAATACGATACATTATGAAATAATACGTAATAACCATCCTAACAGAGTGAACTCCGCCTAGGTGAAGGTGTGCCAAAATAATAGGAAAACCTCTCTACTACTTAAGGTAGGGGTAAGGCTGCGTATATTTTACCTTCTTGTGCAAATACACTGGTATTGTTGTTGGTTTATTTAATTTTTTATTGCTTACTGTTCATTTGGATGACTTGTGCTTCTTTTTGTCTATAGGTTAAAGTGTTTATGCAGGACAATTACCTTGCCAATTGGATACAGGTATGGTTCCTCTCATTCTTTGAACTTGTGGTGATATTGAATTCCTAGTGTAATCAATTTTGTGCAATTGTTTTGTGATGTTTCAATACAGGCATTGTTTAATTCTTTGCCGTTAGAGGATTATAAGAATGGACTCTTGGTCTTAGGAGGTGATGGTCGATATTTCAATCGAGAAGCTGCACAGGTAGTGGTCAAGTTTGTATTCCGTTTCGTGTTTCATGTGTATCCTCATTCCTGAAGACTATGTAAGGTTTTCTGATCTCTAATGCATCTTAAGCTACAATGCAGATAATCATTAAAATTGCTGCGGGTAACGGTGTTGGTAAAATATTGGTTGGCAAGTGAGTGTCCCAAGTTACACTTTTAGCACGAATGAATTCTTCAAATTTCACATCTTAGCAATATTGTTGCTTGAAATAATTCTTTTCTCAACTTATTGCTATATGTTTCCACGTGTTTCTGGATGTTAGTTTTGAAATCCTTAGCTCATTGTACTCACATGTGGTAATAAATAATAGTCTCCATGAGCCATATCTTCTTGCAATTAATCCTTATGATAATATTCTATGATGCTATCTGTTCAGAGAGTCCTTATCCTTCCACTTTTTATTCAAGTGTTAGCATATAGGAAGAATTGTTTCGTTTTCTTTTGGGGTTCCCCTTATTCTTGCATAGTTCTATGCATATTTTTGTGCTCTTATAAAAAAATGAGGATAAAGTAGTTGATATATATAAATGAAGAATCTGTGTTTGGCAGGGATGGTATACTGTCCACTCCAGCTGTATCTGCTGTGATACGGAAAAGAGAGGTGACAATTCTGATTTCTTTTTTTATTTGCTTTTTCTTTGCTATTTTTGAATGACACTTAAAGTTGAATCCGCAGGCAAATGGTGGCTTTATCATGAGTGCAAGCCATAACCCTGGTGGTCCTGAGTATGATTGGGGTATCAAGGTAAAATATCTAGTTAGAAAACATGTATCAGATATCTTGAACTGCTTGTTTTTACCTGTCCCATTGACTGCTGAAATTGACAGTTAAACTTTGTTTTATTATTTTACAAAAAGCCAGTTCCACATTGAGTTTCTTAGATTTACTCTTTCTGAATTCTGATATGTGACCTCTCTAAATTGAATATTCCAAGAACCTAATATTTCTAATTATCATTTTCTTTTTTCCAGTTCAATTATAGCAGTGGCCAACCAGCTCCCGAGTCTATCACGGACAAGATCTATGGAAACACCCTTTCTGTACGATTCCATCACCTTGTGCTAAATAATATGCTATTCTTATTCCGCATTAGAAGACTTACTGTTGCTATGATTCAACGCAAGGTTCTTTAGTGGTATATATGCATAGACATACACAATATAGGTAGCTGTATGAAATTTGTTATAGTTCATTGGTAAATGATTCAACATCTGAATTCCTTGTTTCATAAGGGCTATGCAGATTTCTGAAATAAAAATTGCTGACATTCCTGATGTTGATCTTTCTCAACTTGGAGTTACAAAATATGGAAATTTTAGTGTGGAGGTGGTTGACCCTGTGGCTGATTATTTGGAACTAATGGAAGTGAGTAACCTAAAAAGTTTAAATTTTTTTTTTTTTTTAAATGAACTCCATGATACATATGTATAACTTTGCTGATAACGTGCAGAATGTATTTGATTTTTCACTTATTAGAAGTCTTGTTTCACGACCAGATTTCAGGTGTGCTGTTTTACCCTGTTTTTGTTCATTTTTTTTTTTAATTTGCTAAATATTTCCCCTGTATTATTATTGGATTTTATTCATCCCTAGTTTCATAATGATTTCTATTATACTGTTTTCCAAATGGATGACTGTTGTTGGTACTAGTCACTTTTATTCAGATAGCTTAAATTTTTTTCGTGTACAAAAGATTTATGTAATTAATGAGATTTAGGTTCGGATTAGCATAAATTATATTTCCTACGGTAATATGGATTAATATAACCGTAAACTATTGTTGGTCAGCAGCCGGCGCCATAGTACGACTCAAGTTTGTAGAGGATAATGTTTTATTAAAATAGAACTCTTTTAACAATAAAATCTCCAATTACCTGAAATAAATTGTAGTTTTATACTTTTTCCTTTTGATTTCGGTCTTCAAAGTTTGATTTTTCCCATTACTTACTACATATTTAGCAATGTATTTTAGGGATTACATAGAGAAACGAATTTTTATAGTGAGGACAGTATGAGTACAATTGAGAAGTTATCAATATGGAAAAGGACCAATGTTTTATCTTCAAAGGAATGATTGGACGAATTGCGCCACTCATCGAATTATCTTATGGGATGAGAAGACCAATTCTAGTTAGAGGTGCTATTTATCTCCAATAAAATGAAAAAAGATTAAATTCTAGACAATGTTAGAAAAGATCTTTTCTGAAAAGTTAAACAAGGATTAGGAGAATTTTTAGGTGATTAAGTAAAGGAGGTAGAAAGCAATTTTAAAAACGAGAATCTCGGGTGGATTTAGAATAAAATGAGTGGATTTCTTTATGAATAGTTGTTATCTAAGTGGTTAAGGAAATTACAAGTAATAAATCGAAATTATCCACTTTGAAAGTAGGTATCCATGTGAAAGATCTATAGGATAATGAGTTTGATGCTCAAGACTAATGATATGGTAATAAAAATTGTCTGTATATAAGAAGTTCCCTAGATTCCAGACAAGTAGAAAGATAAACACATCATTAATGCGAGAGAAGGAGGTGTAAGGGGAGCTATGGTAGAACCTTACTAGTGGAATATTAAAAGAGTAGGTGTCTTGGAGCGGACTCTGAGGGGATTTGTTGGATGATGTTGTATAAAATTTTATTTATCAATACAAGGATGTGAGTCGTATAATTCAAAATTCTAAAATATTATCTAATATAAAGAAATTTTTCTGTTTTTTATTTGTAACTAAATTGTTTGTATATTATTAAGAATATGAAAAAAAAACAAAATTCACCATGATAAAAAAAGTGAGGGCCCCAAAATTTATTTGGGTGCTTATGGGCCTAAAGCAAAGGCTTCATTAGCATCCCCTTGATAAGCCTGTGCCTTTACTAAATTCCAAGTAGTGATATAATACTGGAACCGAAAGTTTCTGTGAAGAGAGAGCATCTCCTAGAACCG
This sequence comes from Solanum habrochaites, assembly GCA_027704765.1. Lineage (NCBI taxonomy): Eukaryota > Viridiplantae > Streptophyta > Magnoliopsida > Solanales > Solanaceae > Solanum > Solanum habrochaites. The sequence goes on from JAKWJA010002491.1 coordinate 1,389,662, forward strand.
AGGAAAAATATCGAAGAGTTCTAAAGGGGGGTTATGACATGCATATACAATTTAGTAATAATTACAAACAAAATGAAAAAATACAGCAAGCATTTTTTCTAAGATATCTGTATGGGCAGAGAACTTAAAGTATATCGGCCTCATGGGAATATGTTTCTTATGGAGAGGAAATAGGTAGGATAACAACAAGATCCCACTTCTGTTAGATTGGCAAGGTGACGCGTCCCATACCGTGCTAGAAGGAAGGACGGGTGGACGGGAATTAGAAAACTGTGAGAAATTGCATCTAAAGAGCATGTTGTTTAAGTGGCTTGGGAAGATTTGTAGCAGGAAAGAACGGGTGTGTTTGGTCTCTAAAATATCATTGAGCGCAGTTATGGTAGCAGACAAGGTTGGAATGCCCCTTTAAATATTTCATACACTAGAGGGGAATACGGATAGGTTTGTAATTATGGGTCGAGTTTCAACAATTCGCCAAATTGGAGGTGGGGGATGAGCAAAAATTAAATTTTGGATTGACTTATGGACGGTTGATGAGTGCTTGAAACAAAGATTTCCTCTATTTTTTTCCAGCTGTTGCAATAACAGAGATGGAGATGTGATTGATTTTTACTCCAACACAGGATGACAGATGAATTTAAGAAGGAATTTGAACGATTGGGAAGTTGACGGCTTTTGTTAATTGCTTCTTCAACTGGATTATACCCACATTGATCAGAGTAAGGAGGATTTACTAGTATGGATACAACGAACCAAACATTCAACAAGAAATAATCTCCTGATTACCAACCATGCATTATTAATGCTATACTTGGACATTAACCCTGCCAAGCCTGTCCTTGAAAACCAGACACCTCTAGAAGTGTGTTCAAAGGCAGATAACCCGAGGAAACATAATATAAAGATAGAAGTGTATACCCTACTCTTCCATCCTTCTTCTGGTAATCCGGTACATTTGGTGAAACTCGTTTTCTTTCCAATTTATTTGAGGTCTAAAGATTATTCCTCGTTCAACGTCATGTTATTGTCTGCAATTTTTTCAAAAAAGAATAGTTCCGCATCCAGTGGAGAAAACTGTGTACAGATCAGGACACTAGCGAAATCTGGGTCGATTCGGACGTGTGTGTCATCCAACTACATTTCTTGGGCGGAGGGGAGTAATTTAATTTTAGTTGTGTAAGCAGTTTGTTAAAGCAAATGAAAGTCGAGTTATGTATTATCGTCTATTGATGCACAGCCAACCCCCCCCCCCGAACAACACACACACCAAGGCAAAATAGAAGGGAAGGAAATCCACGGTTGACTGGACTACAAACAGAGATCAATGTTTAACTCGACTGTGGTCTAGTTAAATAGTGATTCTTGTAGGTATTGCATGTGTGCAAGCCACGAATAAGCTTCTTTTGTTGAGATATCTTGCTTAATCGTGCAATGGCTTAGTAAAATGGGGATTAGGCTGTCGCTTCATTTCATCCTGCCCCATCCGCTGGATATTTTGGCTATGCTTGATGCATCGTTAAGGGTTGATGCTGCGGACCAGGAGAAGGAAGGCAGGAAATGCACGGTTGACTGACTACTAAAGGAGATCACTGTTTACTGACTGATAATAGGTTACAATGTGATTCTTTAGGCCTTAGGCAGTTTGGGCGAAGGGGGGGGCCAGCAATAACTCGGTAGGATACTTGCTTAATTTCAATGCCTGTAGGGTTAAAATGGGATTAGGCTGTCCTTCTTCATCCCACCCATGGCTGGATATCGTTGGTTGTTCTACTCAGGGCTTATGCAGTTCGTTAATCGTCTGATGTGCTGCCAGGTTGTAATTTGTGATGCCATGCATGCAGTTACAGGGGCTTATGCAAAGCCCATTTTTGTTGACAAACTAGGAGCTAGCCTGGTATGTATGCTTTGGAGTTTTTTCTTTAGGTAGTGAGAACGATCTTGCGAGTGGCGGGGGGGGGGGGGGCGGGGGGATGGGTTTTTTGTTGGGGGGACTTTTGGTGTGGGGGGGGGGTGGTCGTGATTGGCTTACAGCTTGTTATTCCTATGCATGTCGGGTGGGATTTGTGGGGGAAGGATTCTATTGCAAACGGAGTGCCACTGGAAGATTTCGGACATGGTCATCCAGACCCTAACCTTACGTAAGTAACGAGCATCTATTGAAGTAGTTGTGCTTTAACTTCTTGAAAAGAACTAAGATACTTAAGTTATTTTGGTCAAGGTATGCTGAGGATTTGGTGAATATCCTGTATGGAGAGAATGGACCGAGGAACTTGTGGTCTCAAGTGATGGTATAGCTCAAAACCTTGCTAGCCCGCAACAAATTGTCAGACCTGGATTGTCTCAGAAAACATATATAATATGCTTGGCTGAAGTTAAATTCTTGAATCTTAAACGAAAGGAAAATAATTAGAAAAGAGAATCAAAGTTAGAGGCCATCCGTTCTTCCCACCCCACTCCACCTCAAAATCTCTGAAATGAAAAGAGACCAGGAACAAAGGAGGGAAATTAGAAGTTAGCCTCAACAACATTGAGTGGTCATATTCTTTCAATTGCATGCTTATACCATTGCTGAGAGCTTGGTTACAATGATTGCTTCTTTCTTTCACTAGTCTGCGCATGGCTCTATATGGAGAATGAAAATGAAAATGTTCTGATCAAAACAAATTAGGAGTTCTAATTTCTAATTCTATTACACATGAGAATAAACATGATAATGCCTCTGGAGATTTCCTCGTATTGTTGTTTAGAAATGATTTAGAAGCGTTTTTAGAAGACCAACTATTCCAGTTTTTCTTATTTATCTCCTTAAGACATTTTCTTTGATATTTCAACTATATCTTATTAGCTAGTAAAGCAGGCATGGAACCAAATATGGCATAATTTGATTAATTACTGTTCATGTTGACAAGAAATAAGATGGAGGATATTGAGGGATGGGAAAGAACATAATGATGCATTATCATGTCAGCTTACTTAAATAGTTGTGCCCTAATTATCTATTTCCTAGCTGTAAGTTAAGAGTTCTACATTAACTGCTTTCATTTTTAGCATCGGGTTTAAGATAGTAGGAAAGTCTGTATCCGTCTACGCCGAAAGGGGTGGTTTATATGGTGGCAATCTTCTCATCCGGACCAGTGATGCTTAAAACAATCAGACACAACGTGTTCTGCCCATATTGACGTTGAAACCAGAATGTCTGATTTTCACTTGTACACTTACACAGGAGATGGTGATAGAAACATGATTCTTGAAGAAGCTTGTTTTGTTTACTGTCCATCTGATTCGTTGCCCGAAAAATTAGATGCTCCATGCCCAATGATGCTATTCCCTAATTTCACATGTCGGGCTGTTAAGGTAATTGAAGTCACTTAAGCCTTTATGGCAGACTTTGGTGCTTTACAATGCTCTAAATGGACACGTTTAACGCGTTGGGTTTGGCGTCGATAATGCCCCCTAGAGGTTCTCGATGCGATGCCACCCAAGAGCTGAAACGTGCCCATTTTTTGATGGTTGAGAACTGATTTATTTTCTTTAATTTTTGATGTTCAACTATACTTCTCAAGTTATGCCCCTCAGGTGCCAACTGGTTGGAAATTCTTTGGTAATCTAATGGATGCTGGAAAATTGTCTATCTGTGGCGAAGAAAGTTTTGGGACTGGTTCTGACCACATCCGTGAAAAAGATGGTATATGGTATGTTAACATGTTCACCAGTGATTCTTTAAGTAGTTTGCGACTGCCAAATTGGTTTAAACATTGCTTCGGATAGGTTCATTTCCTTGCTTCACTTTGATGCTTTGGCAAAAGGCAAATAAGAATGAGAACATTTATCTCCTACGTTGTTTGTAATATAGTGATGATATTGTTGATTGTACCTGTTTTCTCAACCCTCATCCTGTGAAAGTGCTGTTTCTTTACTCTTCCATTTCATTTAAAATGATGCCAGTGGATATTGCTGTGTGTCCTTGCAATATGAGAGTTTATTCGTCTTAAGAGATTCTTCTCTTAATTTGCATTACCAAAATGAATTGTTGCTCTTCTCAGTCTCTTCTTTGCTACATTGTAAACTTTAGCATAGTATAACAGCTATCAACTCTTTGTGGTCCTAATTTTTGAACTTGTAACTGACAGGGCCGTTTTAGCTTGGCTTTCAATACTTGCATATCGGAACAAGGACAAAAGATCAGGGGAGATTTTGGTTTCTGTTGCTGATGTTGTGAAGGAGCATTGGGCCACCTATGGAAGGAACTTCTTTTCGAGATATGACTATGAGGTAAGCACATTTTGTTATGTGACCACTTTTTTGTGTCTATGGAACACCTTATTGCAGTTATTTCAGTTTCTGACTTCTGGAATGATTTGTGGATTACTGATTGGCCAGATAAATAACTGCAACACTTTGTCGTAATTTCTGACCAGGAATGTGAATCAGAAGGAGCAAATAACATGATCGAGCATCTTCGGGATTTGATTTCTAAAAGCAAGGCTGGTGATAAGTATGGTAGGTTCTCATTTTCAAGTTAAAGCTGTCAAGATTCACATCATTTAAGTTCTTTAAGTACTGAAGGTTCTCTTGCAGGAAGTTATAGCCTAGATTTTGCTGATGACTTCGCCTATACTGATCCTGTAAGTTCTGAGATTTTTCAGGAATGAGAATGTCTAACCATCTTCCTGAAATTTTTAATTAATAGTTGCGTGTTTCTCAGGTCGATGGAAGTGTTGCATCCAAACAGGGGGTTCGCTTTGTTTTTAGTGATGGATCACGGATCATCTTTCGACTATCGGTATGCTACGACTCCTTATGTTAAATCTCTGAGAACAGGAGTAGTATAATCTGAAGTCTAAATAACTGGAACTAAATCGTAACGCCATAATCCATTTATTTCAAACTACTACGTGGAAAAATCTGTATGATTTCTTACTAGTGTTCTATCAAATTTTCTTTAAAAGCATGTTAAAGGGGTAAATGAGACTTTCCAGTTGACAGAGGGACTAATATCTTATTATGATATGCGGGTTCTTGTGGCCATTCTCTTTTATTTTATCTGGAAACTGCACGCTGTAGTTATCACGTGGAATCAACTGGATATCTCAATTTTGCAGGGTACTGGCTCTGCTGGAGCAACAGTCAGAATATATATCGAACAGTTTGAGCCGGATGTTTCCAAACACGACATGGATGCTCAAATTGCGTTGAAACCGTTGATAGGTTAGATTGTTCATCTATGAGGTCAACTTTGAAATATTCCCATTTTCCTTGAAAATTTATCTAGATATCTTTTGCAGATCTCGCGCTTTCTATATCAAAGCTAAAGGATTTCACCGGAAGAGAAAAGCCTACTGTCATCACATAAGGACAGATATCTGCAACTACAATTGCATAGCAGAAGCCCTCTTGTGACAGTTGCAGTATGTTGGACACTTCCTTTCTTTCTGAATTTTACATGATGCATGGTTCATCCTCATTTGGCTTGCATGTAGCTATAGTTTTCTGAGGACCAGAACTAAAATCATGTAAATTATGTATAATTATCTGATGATTTTAGAACGTATGGTTGGAGTATTTAATCAATCGAAAGCTGCAGCACCTAGAATTTTTGTTTCTTCCTAGAAATTTTGTTAAAATTTGTAATAAATGAGATACATGCTCTAGACATTTTATTCCAGAATATATGACAGTTCCCATGCCTCGTACTGGCTGTTGGTGATGGCATCTTTGTGGGATCACTCGAGTTCCTTCTATATTGATTAGTCTTACTTCAGATGGTTCCTGTGAGATTTTTGGGCATCTGTTTTTCTGATCTTCATCTTCATGGTTTATATACTAAAATCTGTTCCTTGGCGTTATTGTGCATTTTTTGAAGACCGTGCTTCAAAAGGTTAATCATATGATAGGGAGGGCTTCCTTTTCTCTTAAGAAAAATTATATAGGGAGGGCTTATTTAATCAATTTTACTATTGTGATAGTTAATTTGATAGAATGTCTCAGCTTATAAACATCATGAATAACATACTGTTATGCCAGCATTTCCTGAAATCCATGGAGGCATGAGACCTTTGCTTAAGGTAGCCATGCAACACCACATTAATGTTAAGGTTGAATCTATCTTACTATTGTAGCTTGCCCTATCCTCGCTAACCTAAATGCTTTCTTTGAGCCGAGGGTCTTCTGGGAAACCTCAGGTAGAGGTAATAAAGTCTGTGTACACTCTACCCTCTCTAGACCTCACTTGTTGAATGGGACTATACTGTATTTGTTGTAAATAGAACAAGGATCGGTCATGATGAAATGAGGTGCTCGATGGAGTTTCCTATGATGTAATAATTATATGTTGTACTACAGAGCTAGTTCAGCTTGTCTGGGGTTAAGTAGTCAAACTTGTCCTCCAAACAGCTTGATGAATTACTTCTTCAAGGTACCAGCTTTCTGGAAAAGGACCGACCAAACATGAAAAAGCTGATCCAAGGGAGGATCAAAATTAGTAAGCAAACATGGAGTCGAAGAGAGGTTTTCTTGATTGAAATCTTGGCTCCATATAGCGTACAAGATTCCAGAGCTAGTTTTAGCTCCGGCTAGTTCCAGAAAAGAATGCAATATGGAAAAAATGTGGATGTCATTGTTCATATTCTGGATTGATGGGGAATCTTGTGACTGGATTTACCTCCAATAGATCACTGTAAACTTGTCAGTGAAGGTTGGAAAGTTATCCAAAAAGGAAAAAAAGGTGCTTTAGGTAGTCATGTTGTAACATGGGGAATTTAATCCTGGAATATTTACAGCTTAAAATGTGTGTTTGGCTAGTGGCCTCATTTGGTCAACTTGCAAGTGTGATGAATTTGATTATATGCCTTTACCTTAGAGAATGTTGAGCTTAATTTGGTTGTATCAATGACATACATGGTTCAGCAAAGTGGATTATTGGATTTGCCCTCCACCTTAAAAAGTGGGTAGTTTGGTAGCTGGTAAGAGTTATGCATGATGCATATATTAGCTACCAAACGTGATATTATTTGAATCTCTATTATTTATGAAGAATTTAATACCCGTATAACTCACCTCCGAAGCATTCTATCAAACATGCCCTTTCAGTCTATACAATGTTAGTACAACCCTTTCCACTCTAACATACATGATTGGAGTCGTAAAAATTTGAGTTAAATACGCTTCAGAAGAGTGAAATTATCTGAAGCATATATTAGTCCCATTTGAGTGTTAGTGTACATGTATCTATCGCTGGTGGTGTCATGATCGTATTCAAATCCTAGATTCGTCTCTGATAGTGAAATTAGCTCTTAGAGACATTGTCCCATCAGCTCCGTGATGTCCCATCTCAGCCTAACGCCTCCAACTTCCTCCTAAAAGAACATGGCTATTGACTAGGTCATGCTGGTTGCTACTCTCTTTGGATAAATCCAGCAGCACTTGTAATGGAAGAGGGTCAATTCAACTGTTTTTTTCTTGTGTATATTGTAGTTCCACTATCATATTCTCTTGCAATGTTAAGGTCCCTACCATCATCAAACATCAGTGTACAACTTGGACAAGAAAGAGCTATAACCACCCCCTCTTACAAATGTTTCAACATCATTTGTCTTTTATTAACTCTCTAAAGACAAAACTATTTCTAATCCAACATGTCTAAGTGAAATCATGGCACAGCATACACTAAAACACATGAACTAGTTAGTTCATGAGATATTGTGTCTCCTCGGATATCTCCTCTTGTAGTAAGGAGCAAGCATTTAAATGATGGAATATTTTAACCAATTGAGGAAAATATATATGCTTTACTTATGGATTATATTTTATTAATGGAGACTACTGTGTAAAGTATTTGATGTCATCTCAAAAATAATCAAAGGTTGTTAACAAGCATAAAATAATGTCATCTTTATATTATCTATAAACAATAAAAGCTAGTTCATTGTCATAAAGCTTTAAGTTTGTTTTTGAATGGAAAGGACTGTATGCAATTTGATGCCATCTCACAACTAAACAAACTTGCCACCCACCTATATTTGTCCCTAATTGCATCTCACAAGTATTTTGAGCTTTCGCTTTCTCTTTCCTAGGTGATTCGAATTCACAGCCTTCGGATTCGAAAGTGAGGGGTCTCTTATTGGTTCGTTTTATATATTAAAAGGTTCGATACAAATAATTTAATTTAATATTAAAATTTTTTTAAATCAATTCGATCTATGTACACCCTTTAACTCATGTGACGATGACAATTGATTATGATTGTTATGTTGGAGTTTGGTTGATATTAATAGTTAACAATTGATGGTAATGACTGAAGATCATGTGTAGTGATTGACGATGGTCGACAATGCTTATTGGGATGGTTGATAGTAGCGTTATTGATTGGATGTCTTCATCGAGTATATCTGGGATGATTAATCAACTTTAGGGACTATTAAGTCTTTTTTTATTTACTTAAACATCATTAAATTATAAATAATTTTGATGAGAACATATCTAATTTCATAAAAAAACTATATACACATAATTATAAAAAGATATGCATATAATTTATCAATTTTGTTTGTTTTTTTCTTTAATTTTTGAACAAAGTCAAAATCAAAGTAATAAAATACTATTGACTTTTAAAAATTATAAAATAAAGGCAAAAGGGTTAAATATGCCCCAAAACTATTCAAAAAGGTGTAGATATACCTTTTCTTTAAAGTTTGGTTCACTCATGCCTTCGTCGTCCAACTTTTCACCCAGATATGTTCTTAGGGCAATTGGTTGGTGTTCTGGACATATTCTAACTCATTTTCCATTTCTTTAAATTTCACATGAAATTGTTATGTCATTTTGACCTTACCACATGACATTCATATGAAAATAGAAACGGATGATTCATACCCCTAAAAACTTCAAACACATAAACATCCCTATTCTTGTAGATAAATAACTCGATATTTAACACAATTTAGCCACTTTATAGTATGAATGCAAACAAATATTATTATGTTAATTTGAGAAAATGTATACGTAAAATATTACATAGAGATTTCACATGCCCCACATTTTACATAGAAAGCCGTCCTTGCTTATAAATTAGAATAGATATTAGGGTATACGTGCAAAACATATTTTTAAAAATTAATATAATTATAATTAATGATAGAGATAATAAGTGTGGCAGTGACTAAAAGAGGCACACTCATATGGTGCTATGAGCGTGTCTGTGCACAACCTTTTTTTAATTTTTTTTGTTATATGTAGAGTTAATCTAAAAATGGATTATATATTTAATTGTGTGCTTTTATAATTAAACTCATTGGGGGTGTAACCGCTTGTTTTTTGTTATTAATGTTTATACCTTTAAAGCAGTCCTTTCTTAATATTTACTGTTTGTTTTTAAAAATAGTGATATTAAAGATGATTAATTAGTGATGGTTATTGGTGATTTATGAATATAATGATAGAAAAAAAAGGTTATTCGCGGTCCCTCTACGTTACTTTGATAGATTTGATATATTTCAAAACACCTATAATAATGTTGAGCATCTTTGATATCTCTAAAAATGTTCAAGAATTTAATTTAATTAAAATTGCATAAATATAACTGTTACTTTCTTCGTCTCATTTTATGTGGTAATATTTGATTCGATACGGAGTTTAAGAAATAATGAAGTTTTTGAAATGTTTACCAAATTGCTCTTAAAAAAAATAACTCACTTTTCTTTCTCTTCATAAATGTATTAGAAAATTAAGTGGGACTAATAAGGGTAAAAGAAAAATTATACCTTTAAATACTTATTATATAATGAAATGTGACATTCTTTAATGGAACTGATCAAAAAGGAAATGGTGCCATAGACGGAGGGAGCATTTTTTAGTTGAGGGTCTATTGAAATTTAAAAATATTAAGGTAGGAGTAAGATATATATATATATACACAGTATAATATTTTTTTAAAAAAATTTTTACTTGTGAAGTTAATTGAATATATTATTGTTATTTCTAAAATGTGGTGTAAGCATTAGGAAAGTTCAATTGGATTTATAAATTGGAAAATTTTGAAAAATTTATGTAGTAAGATAAATATGTGATTGTATTTACTACACATAATTATGGTTTACCAGAATCATAATTAGTAGTTATAGTTAGGATTTTATAGCAATTTTTTTTTCGTGCACTCTTACTCATCTTTCACATTTTTCTGTCTTCTCTTGCTCGCTTCTCTTCTCTCAGCAATACAAATACAAAAATGCAAATGCTAACTGTCAATTGTATATATACTTTTTAGTGGTGCAAAATACAAATGAGATATTTCCAATGACACAGATCCCTGTTTGTCTATGATTCAAAATAAAAATGATATATTTCAATGATACAAATAGTAACTTTTCCAAGGTAACAAATGGTAGCAAAACATTATAAACGCACACGACAACAAATTATACAAATACACAATTATTTTTGTTGATACAAATTGTATTTTGTTAATACACTTAAACTTGATATAACATTGGTACAATTATATTTGTTGATACAAATTGTGTTCATTAATACACTCAATACAAATGATTTATAATAATGATATATTGTATGTACAATTAATGATCATAGGCTATATTTGTATGATCCTATACAATTATACAATTGTGAGTTAATGTATATACATAGTCTCTCTCTCCATAAACTATAGCTATAAATCTCCAATTAAGCCTAAACTATAGTCATTTTGAAAGTTCCACTTAATATTTTTAGTAATTCTCAAAGTGTTTAATATACTCATCCTCGATAAAAAGTATATTTTGTGCAAATAAGGTAAATTCTTCTTTATTTTATATTATATATAACAACAGTTGAATCTCCCTTCATATTAAAGGAAATATATTCTAGTGTTTGTCATAGCTAAGGGGTTCAACATTTATTTTACGTTACAAATTTAATCTTTAGATGACATTCTAGCTAGTAATATGGGATGTTTCCCTTGTATTTGATCTGTTCGCACTAGCTTTACAAGAGGACAAAAAAGGTGAATTATCTGATCTTGAAATAAGTCCTTTTTACTATCCGAAATTTTATTAGTTCATTTAGTCAAATATCTAATCATATTTTTTGAATCCCTTATATAAAGTTCGAATGATTCACCAGTAAATTAAAGAGGACAAACTTTTGGAACCATTGCCCATGTAGCCAACTCAACCCTAGTAATCCCAAAAAAAAAATCCAAGTCTATAAAATAAGATAAGATTGTCTTTGCTCCCCATTTTAATAAAATCAACATCCCTCAGCAGACCCACCAATGAATTATAATGTGGAAACATACAAAGGTAGATAAAAAAGCAAGCAATCTTTTAGTGTAAAGAGAGGAAATTGTATTTGTCTGCAAATATACATAATATAATAAGTTGATGAGTTTGAAGTTGTATATATATATGAGAGGCATAGTTGTAACATTTAAGATCCAACCTTGCAGAGTCTGTCAATTTCATGGGATTTTGTTCTTGTAGAAAACTAATTAAATTAATTTGCCCCACCATTTTGTCTTGATGACATTGTGACCATTCCACCATCATGTTACTTGCCTCCTTTGATGGAACTTTGTACCTCCCCTTCCTTTACCTAAGTTTTGTATGTTGCTCTTTTTTCAGAATCATGCATGATAATGGAACTAGATATATTTTAATTTGCCCATATCAATTAAAGAACAGTTTTTTATATATGAAAAACATACTTGAAATATCATTTTTTCATGAGTGTTTTATCTGTGTTTGTATTTTCTACTTGAACTATCGCCAACTCACTTTGATATTAATGGATTTTATGGGTTAATTAAGTCGTCACATGCTTTTTGGTGATTGTATTCAAATAATTGGTCTAGACAACTTTGAAGTGTGGCATCCAAGGGTGTGACCTAGTGGTCAATAAAATGGTTAAGAATCCTGAAGTCTCACGTTCAATATTCACTGGAGATAAAAACCACTAGGTGATTCTTTTAATTTGTCCTAACCTTGGTGGACAGACTTACCTCGTAACTATTACTGGTTGGAGATGACACGTATCTCGTGAAATTAATCAAGATGTGCGAAAGCTGATCTAGACACCATGAGCATACAAAAATAAATTGAGTGTGTTTGTTAAATATCTAGTGGAAATACAAACACCTAATAGTTTTGATATTAAATTCTAAAAAAATATTACTTCATATATATTTTTTGATCATTTTGTTGTTTGAATTCGGATATGGAATCATTTTTATAAAATTAGTACTAATCATAAGAATGTTCAATTAAAAAAATAATAAAAACAAATTAGATATCAATAATTACATAAGAAAAACTATTAGTCACAAAAATTATCAATTCAGAAAAACTAAAACTAAATTAAAAGGCATGTGAAAAAAATATAAATTACTCTCTCGTCCAACTATACTTGTCAATTAATGGTTTTGCACACTTCTTAAGAAACTATAAATAGAAGAGTAATTTTTCTATATAAAAAGGATAAATATACCCTAAACTATTGTAAATGGTAAGCAGATATCCTCCGTCATACTTTTGGCACATTGGTGCACCTGCCATCCAAAACCTAGAGCATATATGTCATTCACTTTGACGGAAGACTAAATAGGAACACGTAACACAATCTTACCCGTCGATCCAAAATTTAATAAATGGTTCTCAGTGGATAAGATTATGACACGTGTATGTCCGTCAGTTAAAGGGTATATATGCTCTAATTTTTGGACGGCAAGAACATTAATATCCTAAAAATATGACGGAGTGTATCTGCATATCATTTACTATAGTTTGAGGTTATATTTGTCCTTTTTTCCTTAAATATAATGTTTAGTGAAATGTGATAGAGAAATAACTCTAATTAATGATATGAATAAAAAACCCATCGGGGAGTGAAATAGAACATGAAACCGTAAGCTCCCAAGTAGTGGGAGGAGCCAGGGCTCTGACCGCGTGCCTGTTGAAGAATGAGCCGGCGACTCATAGACAGTGACTTGGTTAAGGGAACTTAAGAATTAAATATAATCAATTTCATAAAATAGATAAATATTATTAAGTATATATAACTATTATTAAACAGAGAAGAGGCTGGAAATACTCTTTTGGCTCTCTTAATAGTAATTGCTAGTTTAATTGAATTACTAGATTCTAATTAATAATTTACATATACAAAGACAATTAATCTTTTGAGATAAAAATAATTTTTTGTTTAAAATTATTGAATTATCAAAGCCATAATTCATATATTAGCTTCGCCCTAGAATTGGTCAAACTACTTGAAAAGATTTGGTTAAAATAGGAATTGTGATTTTTTTTTTGCCTATATAATCTTTATTTTATTCCAAAATTAACATTCGATGGATGGCTTTGTGAATGACTAATCTATGTTTGATTAAAGTTGACGTGCTTTAATGGACGATAAACGACCAAAAGATTTAAAGATTTGTGCTGATCTACTAATGATACTCTTTAAATTCTTCTGAATTATTTGATTTGATCCTTTTGCATTATACTAAATGCATTTCTGATCAACTTAAAAGAAGAAGAAAAAAAAAGCATCTAATTTTTTATCACTATAAATTGTTTAGTGATTTGTCTACGTCCAACGAAAAAAAATAAATGTACTGACGATATATGATATGTTAAATTGAGGAAACAATGCACGTGTTGAACTTCTTTTACTTTAAGTAGAGGGGCATAGCCATCATCTTTGCTTTTTGCTTGTTAATTAGAGTTGCATGATTGATTGGTTTAATTATTTGAATGATTGTATGCTTAATTATTATGATTGTAATCTCGTATATTTAACATTATCATTTTTTTATTTACGTGGTGTAATATATCATAATTATAATAAATTGATCATTATAATAAAAATAACTTTTAACGGCAATAAATATCGACATTAATTAAGTGTCATTAGATTCAATGTTGCTAAAGACTTTAGGAACATATACAAAGAATGTTAATTGCTGTTAAAAATACATATTTAACGGCAATTGCTAATTAATTGCCGCTAAAACTCATTTTTGATGTAGTGATTATAGTTAAAATAAACTGAACAAAAATGAATAAATAAATATTTGGATTGAGACACAGATATTTCGCTCTCTTTAAGGAGATTCAAGCTCATTGCGGTAAAATCTACACCGATTCACATAATACTCTTGACTTATCCCCTCAAAGATATAATAACACAACAATGTGTACAATTCAAACAACTTCGGATTGATTGAAGAGTCCAAAGCTCACAAAAGAACATCTTCCATTAACATATATATTGAATATAGTTGAAAACTAAGGATATTTTCTTTGTCTCAACTCTCTTCCACTATAACCCGCTAAAATATTTTTCACACTTAATATTTTTCTTATTTTCCTTCACAAAGAAAGAAACACCACTATTTATAGGTGAAGAAGTCTTCCATACAATCAATGGGTAGAAAATAAATGTAACAGATGTTACATAAGTTTCAAGAAACTAATGACCATGAGAATTTCAAGAATTAATGATCATATAAATTACAAGAATTAATAGTCATATTTTACTACAATTTATGCCCTTTAACATATGCACTTACTATTTTATTTTAATAATAAAATGCATATACACCAACATGTAATCAGCCAACAACAACACCAAACAACAAATCTACTACAAATAAATCAAATTAAATATTTAATTTCTCAATTATACAATTATCAACCACGGCCAATTTTTATTAACTCTCAAATCACTTCCTAAACAAATTAAACGAGTGAGTTATTGTACTCGGTAAAAACCCAATGAACAGTCAAGCGTGAGTTGGTCCCAACTCCCAAGCGGTAAATTGACGCATTTTCAAGTTTAAACAAATCTAAAAACAAAAAAAAATAAGATTTTTTCAATTTTTACTTGTTGTAGTCCATTAATTTGGTGATACAAGATTTTAATTGTTTTTTTTGCCAAAATTTTTCATGGACATCAACTACGACTTTTTAATGGACTAGTTGATAAGGTCATTGGAATAAGTTATCGAGTGCTAAATCCAATAGCGATGTTGGATTTAATGATAACTAACTCTCTATATATATATATAACTATTTTTATTATAATGTTGAGCATACAATCTGATAGATGGTGGCAATTAAATTATTATCGCTAATTAATTTTTATTTTTTTTATGTAGTGTAATTAGTAACTGTTGAAGTCTTATGACGTAGATTTTGACTAACAATGCAAATCTACTAGTAGTATTAGGTTAAGGATCTCTAGTCATTTGTGTGTGATTTGGAGTCCACTTTGGTCTAAACTTTGTTAAGTTTCTTCAATTAATTGAGACTGTACTGCATGTGGTTATCTTACATTAATTAATTTAATAAAGTTTCTGAGTTTAGAATTTTAGTTTTGCTCAAATTTTAATTTTGTGGGATTTAAATTTTAAAATAGCTACTTTAAGTATTATTAATTCTAAACTTATTATTTCTACACATTTGATGAATTTATTATTTGAACAAAAGCTATTGAATTCAATCAAATTCATAATTAAATTTCTAACTCCACCCCTAATTAAACCCATTAGTTATTTGAGTTAATGGGTTAAAATTTTAATGTTATTTATAAATATTTATTATAATACTTAGCCTGTACACATGATATTTTAAAAGTTATTAGTAGTGTTCAAGTGAACTCAAAACTTTATCGATATTGCATCGACTTTTAATGTCGATCAGAACCAAATCTACCGATTTTTGATTTGGATAATATCAAAATCCCGTATCATATTATTATTATCGTTGTGTATAATTCAGATGTCCAATCTTGAACGGTGAAAGAACATTTACATGAGTTGCTTGATACCTTTTAAGTTGTAATGTAATGTATGTTAATGGCCCCTCAATGGGATATAGCTTGAGATTCTTAATTGATAGCTTTAATTTTGCCTGGAAAAGAAGGAACAAACATGAGAAGCTTAGTACAATTTTGACAATTGGACATGGCAATTGGCCAACCACAAGTATATGTACCAACAATACAATGACATCAAATTTAAAGTATAGTGATGAATGCTGTTGTGGATAAAGGAATATTAATTAATTAATAACTTAAAAAGAAGCAGCTAAGGAACATATATAATATTATTATCTATAACATGTGTCATGGCACCTTCTATTTTAGTTTTTTTTTTTTTGAATTTTCGATCAATCTTCAGAGTCCTGACTAAATTTGAATTGTGCATTGCAAGACTCATTTAGAGATGATGCTTTCAATAATATTTTTTTCATACTTAAAAGTCGAATTTACCTCTGATTAAGGGTGAAATACTCTTATCAATACGCCACAATCCATAATGATCTATTTTAGTTATTTCTAAACAATATCCTGCTATTTCAGGTGGTTGGTTTTACATATCTATTACTTTGAAGAAGAAAAAACTTATCCATCTCTACATATCTTTTCTACATCTTCGAAGCTATATGTATGTATTTTTGTCGAAAATATAATTTAATTCTTTGTCACTATTTAGTTTAATAACATCTATAAGATGCAAGTAGATAAACATTACGTCAAGTCACTATATGATATCATGACTTATATTTTAATAAAATATACATCTCATTTTACTTTATGTCTTTTAATTTTTTGTTAGAAAAATATAGCTTCCACAATAATATTTCACTGTTACAATTTAATTCTTTCTTCTAGCAATACTCTCATAAAAAATACATTTATTATAAGAATAAAAGCTTAGATATGAGATCTCAAATATTAATAAATTTTACTCGATAAAAATACATATTAGATGAGCCTTAGTAGTTAGCAGGGGCATCAAATATTGGAGATAAAAAGGAAGAATAACTCTCTAATTTATAAATTTCGTGCTTAACTATGTTGAAATATTACTCGTAAATATTTTCCTCTCCTAGTCTCCCTTTATTGTCTTAAAAATGTTTATTTACTTTATTTTCAAATATAATTCTTAAACAAAAGCTTTTTAAAAGTACATATTGTATTTACTTTATGTTATTTTACCATCACAATCAAGAGAAAATGACATAAATAGTCTCTTAACTATATAGGAGGAGATTCTCAAAGGGCATGGACGTTATAATGCTTGCATAGCAAGAGTCGCTCACAACGCACGCAAAGGAAAAATTATGTTGGTGTTGAGGGGGGTATTAAGAATTTATCACCAACTTAATTATGTTCTTAAGTCTAATCAAGAAAACTCTAGAATATTTCTGAGTTGTAGAGAATTCAAGGAAGATCTCTAGAATGAGTATTGTAGAGAGAATAGTCTAGAAATGTTCTAGATAGGGTATTTCTAGAATTAAGTAGTTGAAGTAATATTCTAGAATAGCGTAGAAAAATATACTTAGCTAGATTGTTCCATCACCCCCTATAAATAGAGATGGTCCATTTGAGTTGTATGCAACCAAACAAGCAATTAAGTAACAAAACCAAGTACGAAAGTAAGAGAACAAGCAAGAGTGAGTGCTCAAATAAAGAGTGTTGCTGAAGCAATAAACAAGATTGTAAGACCGAAAAAGATTCTTATTTTGATATAATAAAATTCAAGTTATGAAATTTGTCGTCTCAAAACAAATATATCCAACATTATCATCATCACCATCACTATAAACCATCTTCATATCAATTGCAAACATATATAAATGTTTCATTTGTAAATATTTTTTCTAATATTTAATTGTTTTAAGCTATATATTTGTTATATTTACAAATAAATAAACTATGCATATTCAGATGATGAAAAACAAACATGTTTAATCATCTAATGTTTACATCTAGAAAAATACTATCTTTATTTTAATTTTATAAATTAAATAAATCTTTAAAGATAATACATAATTTGGAATAAAATTAGTGAATTTATATATCAAGCATGTGCTATAAACAATATATCCGTCTTTGGACGAATAATAACTTAATAAGACCTCTGTTGGCTAATTGATAAATGTTTTTGGCTAATTTTGAACGGACCCCTTTAACCTGTGCTTATGATTGGTTAGGATAACACATGCTATATCAAAATAACAGTAATTAATTAACGATAATTGTAGCTAAAATGTCTCTAAATTTTAAGTATTTTTTGTTCTATCGACATGAACGACAAATATTAATTGTTTGATAGGATTTATTTGCTCAAACGTTATCATCATTAACTATAAATTTTTATATATATATATATATATAGTTAGACATGACTATGTTAAAGTAGGTTATGTTTTCTTATTGTTTCATTTAGTTGTTTTGATAAAGCAAAAAAAAAATCACTATAATATAATGCCAAGCTGACTTTAATTTGTCTAAAGTATGTTTGTGCTTTCATAGATAAGTTCCACTATGATGTATTTATGCATCATGTACTTCTGTTTTATAGTACTTTCAAAATGTCAATATCATACAAATCCCAACATGACAATGTGTGTGGGGAGGGGTGTGTTTGGAAATGCCCAGTCTATTCAAAGAGGAAATGATTGTATAATTGTATAATTTGAATATAAGAAGATGATTATACAAAAAATTTATGTATAAAGTTATAACACTATTTACTTACAAATCGACACGTATATAAGTTGATCTACTTATCGACGATATGACTCTGGATGGACCAGATTAATCTATTGACTTATATCAATATAACACGTTAGCTTAAGATAAGAAGTTTCACATTGGTAAAACAAAGAAAAGATGTTTAGTGTATAAGTAAAGTAAGTAGGTGTTAAACTCTAGAGACACATTTTTAAACTATGCGATTCTAGGTCCAGAATAGACAATATCACTATCAAATTAACTAGACTGTTACATCAATAATATCATGATGAATACGTTTCGTCGTAACCTATATTAGATTAGTCTTTGAGATTCATTATACATAATTTGTGATGATAGAACTTTGGGAAGTAAGCCAATTTTTAATGTTCATCATAATAGACATCACGATAAGCCACTTATAGAGCCATATAAGAATGACTATGTGACTTCTTTTACTTTGAATTAAAAATAGATATACCCCAAACTATTGTAAATGATATTTAAATATCTTTTATTATATTTTTAGAATATTGATGTCTTTATCTTTCAAATTTCGAGACATACATACCCTTTCTACTATCGGCGGAACACGTGTCACAATATAAAATATTTGCCTGATTTTTATTATTTTTTTACCCAGTACTAAAAGATCCACCCATATTAATTAAAACCCCACTCAAAGAACATAATACCCATTCCCAAATTATAAGCCAAATTAAAAGCAATTTTCGATCCCATAAGAAAAAAATTCGTATATAAATTGCTGAAAATAATTTTAATTTTTTAATGTCGAACTTTTATATTTTACATTAGACAAAATATAGATGGAGAAAAGGACTCATGAGGATTTCTCAGTCTTTACATTACTAACAAAGGATTTTATGTTTAAAATAAAATAAAATCGGAGATAGAAAAAAGGAAAACGATAGAGGGAATCGTATAAGGTTGGAATCGAACCCTCAATAGTTTTGATAGTTTATTTGTTTTAATTTTATTGAAGGCATAATACATAAATGTCCTTTAACTTGGTTTCGAATTACATTTATGCCCTTTAACTTTGAGTGTGCACAAGTAGACACTTAAACTTGTATAAAGTTGAACAAATAAACACATATGTCATCCTACATGTTATTTTTTGTCCTACGTGGTGTGCTACGTGTATTTTGTTATGTAAGACTCATGCGTTTATTTATTTAAAAGTTAGATGGCTAAAGTGTCTGTTTGTGCATTATTAAAGTTAGAAGTCAAACCTAAAATCTGAAACTAAATTTAGGGTCCAATACATGTATTATGCTAATGTTCCCCGAGGGACACCTTAATAGATTGTTCATATATGGTGCAAGCCTGTCGATCACAACATTAAACTATATTATATAATGTTTGCATTGGAAAACAAAATTTGATTTTTGGAAAATAGCATTCTACAAAGAAGGAATCCTGGATTTACAACATTAATTTCTCTAGCTAGATACTCTTAACGAATACAAATTGCACATTTAAAAGTAAATTAAATTAGCTTAATTAAGCACAATGACAAACTTTTATTAAAAAAATAAATATAGACATGTTACATCCCCTGCAATTCTCCTCCAAAAAATGACAACCATAAGCACATTAATAGCTGTTTATATACAAATATAACTATATAATTAAGAGCATAATATATAGCTTATAATTCTCCAGATTTCACCCTCAAGCTTTCCATTATTTCCTTTTACCTTTCATGCTGAAATTGGATTTTACACTTGGGAGATGCTGACAGTCATTGGTAAAATTCAAATTTCCTCTTCTTTTTTTTATATATATATATATTTATCTTCAAACTTTAGAGTTCCAATATATTGTTTTGCTAATTATTGTTATTTTCTTTTAAGTCCAATTATTTTCTGTGTCATTTAATACGACTGCTAATATGTTTGATCAAACTTTTAAAATTAATTAATTATGAAAAATAATTTCTTTGTTACTATTCATAAGCATATTTTTTCTTTCAATCTTAGCTAAACAACTCACCTATTTCAAAATAAAGTAATTTTTGACGTCCCAAGGTCTCATTCAATGGATCATCGTGATGTATTATAATGCTCTTATTTTTTACTACTTCCATTCGGAATTGTTTGTTATGTTGCGCTTATCGAAAATTCATTTAACTAATTTTCAAAGATAAATTAGATCATATTAATTCGTTATTTTAAATAAAAAAATTAGATATTCTAAAGCTACATGAAAAGTACTATAAATTATAATTTTTTGCATATTAATATGATAAAAAAATATATCTTAAAATATTAGTCAAAGTTTTAATAGTTTGACTCTAAAAATAGAAACCATGACAAATAATTTCGAACTGATGGAGTAACTTGAGATTACAACTGAAATTAACTTAGAGAGGGTGTCTTTGTTTAATTTAAATTAGTAACTGTCTATTTACAGATCGGCATGATACGGCTTCCCCTGTCCTTGCTTTCGTTTTTAGATTTAGATCGTTTCAGAGTTAATTTGATTTGACACGAAATTTATGAAATTATTTTTTTTGATATTTATAGTTTTAAATAAGTAATAGATTATGTTAAAAATAAAATAGACAATTTTTAATTTTGATTTCTTAAATAATATAAAAATGTATCAATTCTCTTTTAGATTAAAGTAAAAGAAAGTATTAGCATTTTTAAGTAACATATTGGGGGCTGCAAAAAGGAACTAAACGAGTTTTGAACCTACGCTTATTTTTATCTCTATTTCATTTATGTGGTATTATTTAATGTTTGACTTAGTATAAAGTTTAAAAGTTGAGTTTTTAAAAATTTATAATCTAAAATAAATTTTAAATATTTATGTAATTATAGATGATAAAAAGAAATTTTAAAATTAAATTATTTTTAATAATAGAAAAATAAGATTATTTCGTTTTAAAAGAGATTAAATTAAAAAATATATCATATAAATCAGAAAGGGAGTAGTGATAGACTTTCACTTTATGTGAATCTTTTAAACGGAAAGTTTGTCATTACAAGTCCACCAAATTATTTATTGGTATAGGCTATATAAATGAAGTATAAAAAGAACAAATATATACAAATTTTAATTTTATCTTTTAAGTTCCAAATTTTATTTTTGCTAGACCTTCTTTTCTAATGGAACACTTTACATGTATCATGAATTTGTATATAAGTTCCGAATTATTTATTGGTATCACTTATGCATTCATTAACTTCGAAGAAAATCATATATATAGAGAGAGAAAAACTAACAAAAATTAGTAATAGTGTACCGTGTTGCGGGTACAAGCTAGAAGATCTACGTGTGAGACTTGAATTTGAATCCAGCTATAATATTTTTTTCATTGTTTTTATTTTTAGTTTATCTTAGATCTCATATTTGAGCTAATATATATTGA
Organism: Solanum habrochaites; assembly: GCA_027704765.1. Taxonomy (NCBI): domain Eukaryota; kingdom Viridiplantae; phylum Streptophyta; class Magnoliopsida; order Solanales; family Solanaceae; genus Solanum; species Solanum habrochaites. The sequence continues at coordinate 1,411,578 of JAKWJA010002491.1, forward strand.
TGCACCTAAAATATTCAAATCCTAAGTTCGTCTCTGCTAGCCACAAGATGAGAGGACCGGTTCTTTCTTATCGTAAAACCGTCTTTAACTTTTTTTTCTTTGTTCTTTTCAGCACCGAAGTTGATAACAGGATAAAATCTCCTTAAATAAAGAAAGGGGCATTATTGTAATTTAATTTATTACTATTTGTTGATAATCATTTTTAATAAAGAGGGTATTTTGATTGGTTTATTTTAAGTAATTTTTTACTTTTAAAATCTTTTTTATTTTTGAAGATTGTTAGGAAAAAACAAAAAATATTTTTAAACACTTATTCTAGGCCAAAAAATATAATATAAGTTAAAAATTAAAAATTGAGTGTGATCAACTTATAACTATGATATACTACTTAAAAAGTAACTCTAAAACACCCCCACTATATTGTCAATCAATGTTCATTAGGATAAGAAGTCTTAGCACCCCCACTAAATTCTCAATCCCAGTTCATTTTTCTTTTGTCAAGTTTTGAAAAACTATTTGAAAGATAAACAAGGATGCTAATTAGGTCTTTGAAAAATTATTTGAGAGATAAATAAGGAATTTTAAGTATAAAATATCAAAAAAATAATTCTTCTTCTTCTTTTGTTACGTGAAAAGTATAGAAATAATTGTTTCAAATCAAATAGTTAAACGATACCAGCACCGATGATATTAGAAATATAGTGAAAGAGAAGAGTATGGTTCAATGGAAAGGTTGGGTGGTGATGGCTCAATCACCCAACCAAAGGAAACTCCAAACACCATTGGGAAACGTTTTCCTGTCCAACAGTACAAAAGACAAACAACATATGGATTTTTTTTATCTCTATTTTAACCGTTACGAACTTCTCTCATTTATTTCGTTTGATTATAAATTTTGAATTAAAGTTTTTAAGTTGTGATATTCATAACTCAAAATTGTGTCTAGATATGTATTTTAGTTTCTAAAAATTAATACATGAATACGGAAAAAAATTGAGGAGAAAATTACAAAGTAAAAAATTGAACGAAAGTTTATATATTCAATCGATTGAGTTATAAAGATTTTTCAACTGAAATGTCTATGATCATTTTTTGAAACTTAAAAATAATTAGTATTTCGAAAATAAAATTTCAAAATCTATTATTATCAAAAACATAATTAATTTATGAGAAACTCTTCTATGATGTGAATAATAAATAAAAAAGACAAACAACATAAGGACCTCTATCCCAATTTTAAAAATTGCTAAGCCCTTTTTAGCAATTTATTCATTTTTCTGTGTTAAGTGAGAGACCTATAAGATTCCAATTTTTGTTCACCTATTTTCCCAATGAACGGCCTTGGCTTTTCCTTTATCTCAACTCTCTCTCTCTCTCTTTAGTTTCTTTATATTTCCTTCAATTTTTGGCTCTTCACAAATTATAATTAACTACTCTTTGCATGCAATTATAATGGCTATTGATTGTATGATCACAAATGGAAAATCTCCCATGCTAGATGAAAAAAAACAATTTATTTTTGATGCATCTCATATGAAACGTGAGTCTAATATTCCCACACAATTCATATGGCCTGACCACGAGAAGCCTTGTACCTTAGTACAAGAACTTCATGTACCCCTTATTGATTTAAGGGGTTTTCTTTCTGGTGACCCCGACGCGGCCCAACAAGCATCTAAGCTTGTTGGGGAAGCGTGTCGGAGTCATGGTTTTTTTCTTGTGGTGAATCATGGAGTTGATGCTAATCTCATTTCTAATGCTCATCGTTATATGGATACGTTCTTTGACTTGCCACTTTTAGAAAAGCAAAAAGCTCAGAGGAAAATTGGTGAGCATTGTGGTTATGCTAGTAGTTTTACTGGAAGGTTTTCATCAAAGCTACCTTGGAAAGAAACACTCTCTTTTCGTTACTCAGCTGAGAAAGAATCATCTCACATAGTTGAAGAGTATTTTCAAAGTACATTGGGTGAAAGTTTTAACCATCTTGGGTACGAACAATACTACTATGTTTATTTGTTTTAGCTGACTACAAGATTCAAAAATTTTCTTTATTATTTTATAAATTTTATCTCACTCAAAGCCAAATAAACAAATTAATATATATATAACCTTTTTTCCACTTAAATTATACAGGAATGTTTATCAAGAATATTGCAATTCCATGAATACACTTTCTCTTGGGATTATGGAACTCCTAGGGATGAGCCTAGGTGTAGAGAAGAGTCACTTCAAAGAGTTTTTCGAAGAAAATGATTCGATAATGAGACTAAACTACTATCCACCATGCCAGAAACCGGAGCTCACCTTAGGAACGGGGCCTCATTGTGATCCAACATCATTAACAATTCTCCATCAAGATTGTGTTGGTGGACTTCAAGTTTTTGTGGACGATGAATGGTGTTCCATTAGTCCAAATTTCAATGCATTCGTGGTTAATATAGGCGACACATTTATGGTAAGATATTTTCACATCGTAACAATGAAATGATATATATCATGTGTGTTTAATTAGGATGTACAACATGAATATGATGTCCACATGTATATACTCCTATTGAACAAGTTGAAATATAGGTGAGAAAATGGTCACATAACGTTTTATTTTTTTGCCCTTTTGCAGGCGCTGTCAAATGGAAGATACAAAAGTTGCCTACACAGAGCGGTAGTAAACAACAAGACTCCTAGGAAATCACTTGCTTTCTTTCTTTGTCCAAACAAAGATAAGGTGGTGAGCCCACCAAATGAATTGGTGGACTCCAACAACCCTCGAATATATCCCGATTTCATATGGCCTACTCTCCTTGAATTTACTCAAAAACATTATAGAGCTGATATGAACACTCTTCAAACATTCTCAAATTGGCTTCATGATCAACACAATACTACTACACAAGCTTAAGAGCTACAAGATTGAAGACCTTGAAAATTTTCTTTTAATATATGTACGTGTACACGTTCTCTTAGCTTCTACGAAGAATATGACAATGTATGGGAATTTCACAAGAAGAATGAAAATTTGGAAAGAAAGAAAAAGAGGAGACATGTTCTTCTTCTTCTTTTCTTTTTTTTTCCCATGAGAAGTTGAGTTAAAAAAAAAAGAAAGTAAATATAGAGGAGATAGGGAAGGACAAGAAAGGAATAAGAGTGTTGTATAACTTAGTTTTGTTTATTTAACGTATTGAAAAAAAAATGTAGAGAAGATTATGAATAGCTAGCTTTACTGGTATCCAATGTATGCATCCCTCATTAAGAGAGAACTTTTGAAACCTCTCCATTTGATCTTTTGTTTCTGTTCGAGCGTCTCGAGCGGATTATGATCTAAAAACGAAAATCAAATGAAAGCCTTAAATTTTTTAAAACAAATTATATATTTTTACCGAAATTTCTTCTCTAGATTTTTTAGATGAAAAATAGTTGTATTAACTTTTTTAAATTGATAATATAGTTAAATCCGTTTAGTCTTTTTCTGAGATAGTATTCCAAATGTGTGAAATAGTACTTACTCAATATTTTTTTCTAAAACAAAAAACTATAACCTATTATTATTAAAATAAAATAAAACGGAACCCATTAAATTTAGAGGTCTAAAGTATCTTTACCTTATATTTAACCTTTTAGAATCTGCTCCTTTACTCAGAGTAACGATAAAATTATCTTCATTTCAAATCAACAAATCAACGATCGACATTTAAGATTAGGATAAATTACATGCCAAACATTACATATTTTAGGATGTGACCTTTTTTCAAACCTTGCTGGGTAGTTAAACATTATAGTTTTTAGAAAATGCCACAAATTAATTTTGTATGGACTTACTTGATAGCATAAAATTGATACTATTAGATGCATCGAAAAGTTTGAAATAGAAAGAGATGAAGGGGTCCACGTAGGGAATCATTTCAAAATACTAATAGGTCCAGAAGTAAGAAAGAGAAGATGAGTGGAGAGGTAAAATAAAATCCAAAATAAGTATTAATATTTATATATACAATACATAGCTTTCAAAAATTAGGATATGGATTCTTGTGCAAGTGTGTTTGTTTTTATTCTTGGCATTTATTTTATATCTGGAGATTTGGATGTTTGTGACTTTATGGAATGCTAAGGAACACTGTCTTGCTCTTTGTCCTTGTATGCTGCAACATTCTTCCTACCATATAATTAATCACCCAAACGAAAAATAAAACTAATCTATAGTTTATTTTATTTGTAAATTATTTGTAGAGGGAGTGCTAGTCCCTACGTAACTCCAGCCTCATATTATCACTCCCGTCGCTTTTGTGTTTTTTGTTCGTATTATGATTTAAAATTGATATTACTTTTATTGATTATAAGAGTCAATTCGACTAATTTGAAAATGAAGCTGTATATAGTGATCATTCGGCCATCTTTCGTTATGACTCGTTTTTTTATAAAAAAGAAAATTGTATTTAAAAGTTGGATTTAAGTTGTGTTTGACCATGAGTTTTTGTGAGTATTTAAAGTGAAACATCTTTTGTTATTATACGGAAATTCTAAAATTCAATTTCAAGTTGAACCACTAGGCTTAATTTGGAGCCATATGGCTAATCTATGTTAAAAACATGTTCTACAAAGGGAAAAATTGGACAACTTTAGTAACGCAGAAGGTTAGATCTGATCCCAATTGTCAATGGAGAAATTTTTTTTTGAACCATTTAGCATAGTTAAGTGATAAATATTAACTTTTTTTTATGTTTCTTTAATTTATGGCGGAATGACTTGGGAGATATCTGTACTTGATTCCGTTGGTCACATAGGTCTTTTTACTCACGACTTTATCAAATGAACCTTTTGAACCCACTAAATCACAACATTTTAAAACCTTTAAGTTTCGCCTGCACTTCAAACACACAATTAAAATAATAATTCATCATTCATGTCAGATTTTTAATGACACGTCATTTATTTTTAATTTATTAAATTTTCCACATTATATTTAGTTTTTTAACTATGTTTATCCCTCAACCCTCTCTATCCTTGACTACCTCTTTCCGTTTTTTACACCAAAACACAAGTTGCGTCTTAAGTTCCTTACGGATCATGCTAAATTAATTATATCTGTCGTTCTTCTCCAAATTTTCATCATTCACAACTCCCTGTCATTTTTTTTACCAATGTCTTTGCCCACCACGTCCACTTGTTTCGACGGGATCAGGTCCTCAACACAATTACAATAAGAAACAGTAAGATAAGTGCTGAAAGTAAAGATTGACAGAAAACTTTACGTGGAAGCCTCCTTGCTCTAGGGAGGAAAACAATGACTTGTGCTTCAAACTTCTTCCACTAATCTTCTCCAGCAGAAGTAAAAGTCAGTTTACAAAATGAGATTAGCCTGCTAATTTCTACACTAAGAAATATTTCCTATCACTTAGCTGAGCCAGAGTAGATACAACACTACCCACTATGCTAACCATCACCGATTAATATAGATTTCTCTAAGCAGATACCACATTGCCCGCTAAACCACCATCCTCTGGATGATTTAAAATTTTAGAAATAGAAACAAAAGTTGAATTCTTTATATATTAGGATCGAATTACATGAAAGCATATAAGACACAGAGCTCTAAATACAACAATGACTCTTCTTCACTTTATTAGGTCCATTTGTTGAGTTGAGCGATGTTCTTTCTTGAAGAGCCACTTTCACGGAGCTCATTTTTGTGATGTCCTTCCACATACGCAAAGACCCTTAATAGAATATCTTTTTATAATTGGGGTTTCAACCTCATTGCACCATTTTTTAGTTTTGGTGTGACATTTTGAACAAGAATTTCGAGAATAAATATTGGGATACCGACTCATAAACTTAAATTCATTTACCCATTGTTATTTATAATGTAATTAAGCGTTCAAAACAAGATTTTGAAATGAGATTATTGGATTTTCTTCAAGAACCCAAAAGTTTAGTAAAATGGAGATTATGGACTATTTTTTAATCCTTTTTCGAAATGGATTTCATGATGAGTTTAAAATATCTTGGGTTATACTTTTAAGTAATGATTTTCAAATTCAGACCTCATTTTTGGAATTGGGGTTTTGAGTTGTTTTGACCCATTTTTCTAAAGTGTTTGCTTTGGGTGTTATTATTTCTGGAATCTTGTAATAATTACTTGATTGAATTAGCTTATGTGAATTTGGGCGTTTTTCGAAAAGGAAAGACTCACTTTGATTGATATTTTGAAAAATGATATCCTGAATCTTGTAAAATTGGTAGAATCGTGTATCTCATTTCATTTGTGTGTGTTGAGAAGTAATTGGAATGAGGTGATGGGTTTGATCAATTATTCCATTTGATTATATAAAAGAATAAAGGAGGATTAATGAAAAAACAACATGTTTATCATAATACTTTATGAATTCGCCTTGTTGTGAACCTTAATGTGATGATTGATGACATTATTGTGGACTTGATTTGCTTAAGTTATTGTCTCTTTCCTGTGTGAAATTGCTTACTTTCATTGATTTGTAACCACCGTGATGAAACTTGCGATGATTATTGATGTCGAGGTTATTTTTGGCTAGTAATATTGATGTGGAGGTCATTGTCGATAAGTGCTACTGATGTCGAGGTCATTTTCGATGAATGATATTAATGTCATTGCCGATGAGTGCTATTAGTGTTGAGGTCGTTACCGACTAGTTTATGAACTATAGGCGGTTCCCATGAATTTCGATTGATATTGTGCATGATATATTTGTGATTTTGTGCTTAGTGTGCTTGATTATTATGCTTTAATGATCTTTCTACTTGTGATTGATCCATATGACATTTGTGATTGTCACACTTGCTACTTGAAGGTTGTTGAATAGTGACTACCAGACTATGATCATGAGAACGTGTGAACTGTGTATTATGAGTTGTGACATTAAGTTGATTTCTATGTAGGTTGTTGTTTGAGGAAGTGTTGACACCCAATTTTTGACCCACGTCGGTGTAAGTTAGTTAGTTTTAAAAATCCTGCAAAATAAAATATATGTACATATATACATATACATACATGTATATGTATATATGTATATCTTAAACCCATTCCTTTACCCACTTAGGCCCAATCTTCCTAATTCCCAAACCCAATTTACTCCCAGCCCATCTGAATTCCCAACAGCCCATTTCCCTTTTTGTTTATTGGCAGCCCACCCATTCTCTCTTCCCAATCCCTCAACCCGACCCAATAAAAACCCTCAACCAAGCCCTTACACGCTTCTGGGCCGAACCCAGCCCCCTTTCCTTCTTCCCCAAGCGTTCGGCAGAAAACCACACAGAAAAGATCCCAGCCAATAATTCCCAGAAAGCTGCGAGCCCCTGCGAAAATTCAATGAAATGGACGCGAAGCTCGCGTCTCCCTCACGCTCTCTCGCTCGCTCTCTCACTCTCTCCCCATCTCTCCTCCCCTTTTTACCAAACGCTCACCTAATTCCCAGCAAAAAAAAACAGAGCAGTAACGCTGGCAAAACCCATGAAGCAGACGCGGACACACAACAAACTCCGGCTCTCCCCCACACTCTTCTCCCTTCCCCTTCACGTGAACGAGGACGGAATGGCATGGAGGAACCCACTCCCTGCCGCTGTCACACAGGTCTGCGACACGCAAGATGTCAATCTCATCCTCTCCAACACGCGATTGCAATTGGGTTTGACCGAAATGGGATTTAATTTCGAATTCAAAATAGGGGCTGTCTATTCTCCTCTATAAATACCCCTTTTCTTCATCAGAAAAGGGGTTAGAAGATTATCACGAGAGCTTGGAGGGTTAGAGATTTTGATCAGAAAAATTCGAAAAAAAAAAAAAAACAGAACTTGGGGTGAGAGATTCTCATCGAAAATTCGGAAAAACAGAACTTGTTGAACAGATTGAGTGAAAATTGGTTAGCGATTTTAGAGGATTAACAGAGAGTGTCTTAGAGAGATTCGGAAAAGAAGCAATTATTCCGTTAAGTGTTGGTGCGACATTCTTGTTCAAGCGTGCGAAGCAGAGGTGTGGTTTCGGTTTGGTTGAAGTGTTGCTGTTCAGCCTGCTCGTTGTCCCTGTTTCGCCGCACTTAAAGAGGTAACACCCATCTTGACCCTCGACTCTTAGTTGTATTCGCTGTTTGTACGTTAGTGCTTAGGTTGGTCCTAGCTGCTGTTGATTTGACGTAGTGCAAAAACTGTTTGAAATTCGTTGTTGGTTTTCTCTGTTTTCGGCTTTGTCTTGGCTTTCATCTTGATTTCTGTCTTCTCCCTCGATTGAGTATTGGCGTTTCAGCCCTGTTAGACTGTCTATAGGACAGGCATGATAACGTTTGTTGTCTTTGGTCGACATGGCCGTTGGTTTCTTAAAACATTTAATAGCAAAGTGATATAAGTTGGTTGTCGTCTGGTTCGTCGGATGTTTATCGTTCTTTCCTTGGTTCATTACTGCCATATATGTTAAAGTTGCTTGATTTCAAAAGGGGTTTAGCTTCGTGGACTAATGTATGAAGCGTAGCTATTAATCTTCAATCGTGCGAGTTACTTGTCTTCGAATATCCATGGAGACAAAGGACAGAACATGATCTGGCTGTTTTGTTCATTTTGGAGTTTTCCTGCAACCTTTTATTCACGAATTAACACTATTTTGCGAGATGAGGTATAGTATTGAAATTTGTTGACAAAAAGATTTGTTGTGGTCCTTTTAGCAGCCCTAAGCCAAGTTGTTTGTTTTTTAGACCATTTTGGCATGACACAAATCTTTGAATATCAAGGCATCCATATTATTTTCTTTAGGATACATTTCACCATTTGGGTTGGCAGTTAGTTAGTGTCCATATATGTCAAAGATTTAATGATTCATGTCGATTCATTGTCAGTTTTAGTAATAGTTTTGTTTAGATGACGAGTTTTAAGTTGCTACTGTTGAAGTTTGGTCTATTTACTTACTTTGGGTTGATTTTAAAATTAGAGTTTCATTTTCTTTTCTTATAAAGTTCTTGTTTATACTTTCTATTTGTTTGCTTTTCATTCGAAATATATTGGATTTGTATTATCACTCATATGCTAATTTATTTTTTACTTTGTTGCACGGGAAACTCTCTCGAGTCCATTTTGGACTCCATTTTATCCTTGCGTCTTGGGAGAGCCATGGAGGCTCTACTCATTTCCTTCATCGAGTCGATCAATCTGCGATATTGACGAACAGGTCCCGGAGTTCGAAGAAATCCAAAAGAGGATTAGAAGACTTCCTTTTATTTTTTGTGTATTTTGTTATTTTATTTTGTAACGGGATAAGCCCTAGGTTTGTTTATTTTTTCGAAATTTATGTCTGTATGTTTAGGATAGGACTGACAGGACAAAAAATGGGTTCAATATCCAAAAAACGGTGGGGTCCAAGACTCGGTAAAGGTGAAACAGACCCCGAGTTTGGGACCCAAAAATCTCTCTCTCTCTCTTTCTATTTATACTTGTTATATTTTATTTTTGTTGAAATGCCTTAGTTTTAGGATTAGAAAACTCCAAAAACCCCATCGAACGTATTTTGTTTTATCAAACCAAATTAAAAAATTGAAACTTTGAAAGATAGATGTGTAAAAAATCGCTTAGAGTCAGTTTTAATCAATGAACATATTCTAGGAAATGGAGAATTTGCATAAAGTCTAATAAAGGTTAAAATTATAATTGCAAAAGTTATAATATTAAATAGTCAAATCAGTTGAATCGCCGGAAAAACCGAAGTTAACGGAGTGTTTTAGGTGCCTAACACCTTCTAAGATACTAATAGGAATCACGAAACCCTTACAATGATTCAAAACAATTTTTCTGTTTAATTGTTAGGAAGCGAAGTTTCTTGATTTTTTTTCAAAAATAAGTGCGAACTCCTAAAAGTCTAAAAAACAAACTCTTTTCGAAAAATCATTACCTTTTTTCGGTTATAAAACAGAAATGGCGACTCCGCTGGGGACTGGGAGGATCGTAAACCTTTAAAGATTAAAGTATTTGATTATTTGTGATGTAAACTGTTTATAAATGTTTGTTTTAAAATTGGGTTAGATTTTAAACTGCTGCATACATAGCATACATAATTTCGTCAAAACGGACACTGTTTTCATTTCCACTAAGGACGATTATGCGGTGTTTCGCAGTCGTTCGTTAACCACAAAATCTATCGGGGCACCCTGACGAGTGGTAGTTTGATACTGAAGTCAACGATCGTTAATTGTCCCAGCCCAAGTAGTCCGATTGGGTTAACCCATTCCACCTTTAAAATACAACCCACTCTTAGTTAAACTAGGATAGAGCAAAAAAAACCGAATCCCGAAAAAGAGCGCATTGGGCTTAAGATGACCCGGACACCCAAGGAGTGTCGGGCCATTAGAAAAGGTCCACCTTGAGTCCAAAGAGCTTACGCTCGATAGGACGCTAATGTTGTGTTTAAACTTGGAAGGATGGTATGTGGTTAACTAGTTGTGTTGTATGGGGGATGATTGAAAATTAAATGGTGGTAGGTTTTTGTAGATGTAATCAAATTCCTTCACTTTCAAAATGGTCACCCCAGGGCACCCGAATCTTCGAGTAGGTGGGGGAAATCTAAGGAGTGCAGAAGAGAGAGATCTCGATTTACTTGGGGTCACTACCGTAGATAAGGACTTCAAGGTATGGCCCACATTTATCGGCAGGTTCATCACACGATTGGGGGACGATGATAAATGGTCTTTCGATTTGGAATGATCGAAATAACGCCCAAACTGGAAGAGATTCAAAGAGCCTTGACTCGATTGGGACGATTTGTTGTTGGCAAACACAAAGGAAACAATGCAAAAAAAGAAAATAAAAAAAAAAAAAAAAAAAGCGTCCCGAGGATCATCACATTGCTCTTACCAGCTAGGCACAAACTCAAGAAGAAAAAAGGAAAGAAAGATGAGGGGATATGCTTATTCCTAGTGACATGCAGATTGGTAGGAGACCAACAACATTCCGAGCTTGGATGAGGTTTTGGTTTTTTTTCGAGACAGAAGAGGTGGGGCGGGCACACCACGAACCAATTTATTTTAGAATTTTTTTTTGGGTTCACGGACGACGAATTTCATGATCACAATACTTGGAGGCAGACCCAAAGGGCCACCACCCAAAGGCATCGCTTTATCCGCATGCCTCTTGGGAAAACTATGGTGTTCCCTAAAGATAAGGAAAAGAGATCGACACCAGAGTCAGTGATGGTTAGTGAATGCCATGTTCAGAGGAAGTCGGTAGAAAATCTGAAGGACAAAGAAATATTGCTGTTTGGCCCAGTCATCTTGTCCGACATTTACCGATCTGTGAGCCTGTGGCAAGAATTGGTCTTCCCGTTTTTCCAAAGGTTGCAACACTATTACTTCCATGGTGTGGTTGAGTGGAACATCCTATGCAAAAGAGACAACCCCCAGCTACAGGGTTTGGCCGAAACCAAGTTCAAAAAAGTCCTCTCGATAATATGAGTGTCTATTGAGTATCCGTAAATTTCCAATTCACACCACCAGGGAGGATGCGTGGGCAAGGTGTTTACAATACTTGAAAAGAAGGAGACAACATGGGTATACCGAGCTTAAGTCTCAGATGATAGCAGCACAAGGGTCAATGCCATTTTAGTCCTTTCCCGCATAGAGGATTGCGTCATACAAACCCGACACGAGTAATGCGGACAATTTGGAAAGTCCAAATCATACCGCCCAAGGAGATGTCAGCTCTGTCATTGTTTTGATTACAACGAGAAGACAAAATTACCTTTTCGCTAAATTATCCTCCAGGAAGGAAGGGGCGAAGCGTCAAACATGAAGCGGGAGGTCAACGAAGACAAGTATGGAGCGGGTATATCGACGATACAAGACAATGGTTGCACAAAGAGTTGCGTGGTTGTAGGGATTCAAACACACGGCAGAGTCGGAAAATCGAAGATGTGGAGACAAGGATTCAGATTCACTCGCACCATTTTCAGCAAGAGTGGGGACCGAAGGAGCAGGAATTCTATAAGGAAAGAACAGGGAATTTCAACAAAAAGAGCAAGCATACAAACTCCCCGGGGGGAATTAGAAAATCAGGGAGTTGGCCGTAATGTCACAAGAATTAGCGACACAAGACTTGTCTAATTGCGTTTGGACATGTTTGGGGTGCCGAGCAGATAAACACCTTAACAAGCCGTACATAAAATCTTCCAAGCTGCGTTCGTGAGACATAACGGGCCACCGCAAAATGCAGTATCCGAGAAGAAGTGGAGAAGGCCAGAAGAGGAGCTGGATCATCGAACTTTTAAACTCCCCTGCGTGGATTGTTTTATATGTTATTTGCACTAACTCCCTTCCCAAGATATATTCCCGTTTAATTTGATGTGTAATGAACGCTATGACATCTAGTGAAATTTGTTTCGGGGGTACAATTACTTATTTAAATGGCGCAATTATTCCTTCAGATGCTAGGCCTACCTTGGCACAAAAGGATCGACATGCATGTTTAGGACACGATTTATATTTGTTGTTTTTTAATGTTATGGTTATGTGGCTTTGATTGAGGATATCGTTTAAACCATCCTAGCCAAAATCCCTGAAGAGTATACAGAAGCCAACATTACAATTGGCCGACAAAATTCCCGAGTCTCAAGTTTCTCACAACAAATCAGACCATTAATAATAAATACCGCTTCTATATTCAGGGCAGGAACAGTTTGAATCACCGCTATGGACAAAGGGCAAGAACGTCCGACGGAGCTTCACTGAGGAGGAATTGCGAAGAAAGATCGAGCGAGGCCACTCGAGAGAATTCAGAAGGTTAAGGAAAGAAGGACTCAAAGTAGACGCGACCACCGGCGATCTACAAAGACTGCGGTCACAACATGGATGAAGACTGGCGTCACAGATAAAGAGAAAGAAGGAGGTTGAGATGGAAACCGAAAGCCTAAGAAAAAGTTGTTAACTTGCTTCGTTGGAGATACACGAAGGAAAGGCGAGAGAGGCGAAGATAGATATCGAGACTGCGTGTTATTGACAGAAGCGCGCGCTCGAGAGGGGGAATTGGCGACAATAGCGCCCAAGGGGCGGAAAATACCTCGCCGTGATCGGGAAAGCAGATAAAAGTGGCCCCGGCGTGAAGTGACTGAGGAGGATGGATAGAAGAAGAAAATAGTCTCAAAAGCCTCCATCCGACTGTCTGAAGGAAAGGAATGACGCAGCCACAAGACAAGAAATCTCCGAATTGGTCTTCTAGAAATCTCAATTTGTTTTTTCATTCCCTTGGTAATAACAAAGAAACGAAATTTGAATGGAAATTTCATCCTTAAAATCCGCCACTACGTTGGGGCCTGGAATTTCTCCCGTGAGATACGTAGAAGCCTTCCCGGCCCGGCCCCTATAACAGAAAAATTTTCATTCTCCTCAGAATGTTTCGGGAGGATACGAAGATAGATCAACGGAGCGTAACGCCAAAGCAGCTGCAAAAAGGGAACCAAGCTCAACGTGATTCAGATTTCCAAAGATAGCGCCAAACAAAACAAATTCCTGTTTGTTCAAAAAATATATATCCGTCCTTATTCGTGGGTTAGATATCCTCAAACAAAACGACTGTGTTTATTCTGTTTATGGGCCGATATTTATGCCTTGTACTCTGGATATGACTAACAAATTTGCCTTTGAGTTGTTTTTACATCTCAGGTACCTTTTACTGATCTGTGTCGATTAAAGCTGGCAAGATCATCCTTACTTCACAGATCAAAAAGGTCCAGCAGATCCTTTCCCCGGGACCAACCACAAATACAGACATGGAGGAAACAAGAACAAGCAGTCGCACAGGACGTCGTTGGGGGCTCAACCCACCGTGGCAGATCAGAATGAGCTTATTTGCGCAGCTTATGCAGCAAATAGCTGATATGAGTGGTAGAGATGAACCAACGGAGGCAAGCCACTCCTCCGCCGGATTCCGGCCCCCATCTTTCTCGACGCAAGACCTCTACATAATTCCCCTCGCCCAAACTCGGATCCTAATCAGCACCGGTCCATCGACACCAGTGCACAAACCCTTCGGGAATATATTGACCACACAAATCCCCAATAGCGTCTAGTATCCCTATCAAACTCCTTACCCACTCCCAAACAATCCTCCACAAATACCACCACACCACCAAAACACTTCAAACCGCCCCACGACCCCAATCAAACCCAAAAATCCAACCGCCTTAACTCCCAAACGCCGCCGCTCCCCCACTTCAAACCAAAATACCACTCCCCAAAATACCCGCCAAAAATTATCAAACCGACAGACGTCCCAAGCCCTTCCATAGCCAACCCCTTCCTAAAAGAACCACATTCCAAAGTCCGTGTCCCGGTCGAGATGAGGTTGCACGGCTCGAGTTGGACCAGATGGGAGCAAGAAAGAGGAGTGGAGGGCAAAGAAGAAGCGAAGGTAGACATAAAGGAGGAGATCAAGAGGGCAATGAGAGAATTGCAAAGTACTCGGACGTCGCTGGTTAAGCTCGCAGAACTATGCATCCACCCAGATTGAACCTACCTGAAGGAGGTTCAAGATCCCGAAGTTTGATACCTTCGGAGGGTGGGTGGGCAACCCTATGGGGCCCACACTAAGAGGTACTGGGACCCAACCGTGGGAGTTGGACAAAGATGAAGCGTTGCTGATGAGGTTTTGTTCAGCCGAAGCATGCGCGGGGAGGCTTGGAATGGTTCAAATCCCGAGACTCGACCAGGGCCCAGTTGGAGCGCAACTGGCTAAGGAGTTCATCGACAGATTCGCGTACACACGTCGAAATGTCCCATGATCGGTACTCCTTGGAGAAGATGAAGCAGAAGCCCACAGAAGCTATCGCGAGTCGCGTACAGATGGAGGGAATGGAGGAAGAAAGCGGCAAAGCGGCTGAGGTTAAGGCACCCGATGACGAGAAAGAGGATTGTGGAAGGAAGTGTTCGGCGGGGTACAGGAGGCTGAGTAATACTATGATCGACTCATGTGGTGCTGGTCGGAGCTAAATTCGCTGAGGATAGTCAAAGTTGGTGATGAGACTATCGAGATGGTCTAAAATACTGGGGGAAGAAGCCCGTGTATATCTGGTCGCCTGGGTCTTACAGGATTGATAAGAAAGCGAAAGAGAGGATAGTTGCCGCTTGTGTTCTAGTATGGGGGAGAAAAAACCCCAGAAACCCGTCACATTACCAAGATCGTTCCAGACTTCCCCAAAGTCTCACCGCTCCTACTACACCACAATCCAATCATCCTAATAACACAATACTGTCCCCACCTATCAAGAAAGCTCAAATTCGTGACCTTACCAAGGTTCCATACTCCCATATCCAAAAAATTTTCTCCCCTATTCCCAAATAAACCTCAACTCATACCCGCTCCCATCCCCTTATCAGGAATATTGCTCCGATGTGCCAACGTTACAGTCGAGCTTACCGACACCTCCGCCCACTTATCAAGTTGGCCGAGCTCCATTATACCGACCCCCTCCCGAATACCAAAGCTACAATGCCAAATTCCAGGCAAAACCCTTTATTCCCCGGAGCCAGTCTCCATCGTACAAATACCCAAAATATCAGAGGGTGGCACTCCCCCTCGGCAAAGCGGTTAT
Organism: Solanum habrochaites; assembly: GCA_027704765.1. NCBI lineage: Eukaryota > Viridiplantae > Streptophyta > Magnoliopsida > Solanales > Solanaceae > Solanum > Solanum habrochaites. The sequence continues at coordinate 1,427,161 of JAKWJA010002491.1, forward strand.
GCTAATTCCCTCCGAGATTTGAAAAAAAAGGCCTCAAGGAAACTTACCAAATGGCTGAAAAGCCGGACCAAACTATTGAGAGGTAGCCGCATATGGATACATCCACCCTGTGGGGCCCCAAAACCCGGGGATTTAAATCGAGTTCTACAGGCCAGATCAAAGGTGTGTATGGCTTATCATTCCAACAGTGTTGGGAACATGACACGGAAGATGCAAAACCTCAAAGCACAAAAAGCCAAGGACTGATCGATTCAGGATGGTAGTAGTTTCTCTTCAACGGCAGAGAAGTGCCAAACCGTCAACCACGAATCCGTTGCGAATCATGGAGGTGACAACCTTAATATGATTGAACGGATGAAGACGGGTGTGGTTGTGGAACAAAGATGATACCCCAGTATGTATGGAGGACTTAGAAAGGCTGTCGCTTCTTAAGGCGTCAAAGAAAGGAAGGAAGTTTGTTATTCTGACACCTGCAAAGGTGTTGCCTTGGTTGCCTTCGAAAAACCTCGTAAGCCCAAATTTGTCATTGAAACTGCCGTTGGCCAAAGGCATGACCAGGTCCGGAAGGGTGCTAACTCCTGATGAGGCTTGGCTCGTCGGAGGACAGAAGGAAAGGACCATGCTAGAGGCCGATAAGCGAGGGTAGGAAGGAAGCAGAATGAATTTTGGAGAAGGATGCACGAAAAGGACTAGTCCGATCGTTCAAAAACAGTTTAGAGAAGACTCCGGTCAGATATCCGGTTTGGGCCCTGCCTGATGAGCTTCTCAGTCCCACAGGCAAGCCTTAATGAAAGCTATTATGATGATACATAAGTACCTCAGGTACAAGTAAGTGATAACGTGGCGCTATTGATTCATCCAAAGTCTTCGGGGGCACCGGATCAGCTTTTTGTGACGATGACGTTGCGTCGAAGGAATGGAAGATCCCACAAAAAAGCCGCTACAAACACTTTACCGTGAATGCCGGGGAACAGGTTGTAACGGTGTTTTGGTAGATGATGGGTCCGGTGGGAATATTTTGCCCATTGACGGACTTTGAGGCAACTAATTTTGACCTTGGGGAGGAAAACGAGAGCAGAATCAGGTCCATGTAAGGGCATTTGGACGGTGTGCCAAAAGAGACACTTAGGGGCTGATCAAGATTCGGACTTTGACCCTTCAAATGGGCCCCGCAGAGTTCAGTGCTCATTCCAAGTATTGGACATCGACACAGCTACACCTTCTTTTGGGAAGGCCGTTTTATCCACATGGCTGGAGCCGTCCCCTCTACTTCCATCAGATGATGAAGCTTGTGTGGGAAAAATGAAGAGTTAGTGATGATTCACGGCGAGGAAAGTGCTCGGGCAGCAGGTGTAGGTAATTGATGAGATGGCCGCAAGCGCAGACTTTTACACGGGGGACGCTGGTGAATGCAACCAATGAAGATTTGGCCTCAATCCATGCAGCCGTGTACAAAATGAATAGCCACGGGTTTTTGATGCTGCAAAATGGGTTCGACCAGGGTCGTTCGGATTGGGAAGAGATTCCCCAGAATATTGAGCCTGTTCCGGTCTTCTCAGGGATCAAAAGTAGGTTGGGTAAATCCCACGAGGGGGTGATATGAGAGAAGAGGAGAGAAGGGAGCAAGAGTTGACTAAAAGCCGATTCCCGCAATTCTAGAAACTCCTTTCCAATTCGGGGAGCATGCCGAGCCTGAAGACGACGGGGAGGAATCTGTGACCGGTTCAAGGAGTCAATGCCGTATAGAGGAAGAGGCCGGAGCCAGCTGGCTTCGAGATGCTGAACCGGGGGAGATGCTGAAGAATTTGGACGTCCACACCAATCCGATGTCCCGGAACTTTTGGGTAGAAAGGAATTATTTGTGCATGCCAAAATCGGTGGTCGTCGTTTGGGAAGAGGCCCGCGGACCCACCATTTCTGCATTTTCTTATTTTTGAATTTTGTTTATGATGTTTAAAAGGCGACAGGCCTGTGTGCCATTGACCCAACTTTGCATCTTGATTCAATTTTTAAATGAACGCCTCCTATTTGACTTTGTTTATTCGATTTGCCTGTTATGTTTATTTCTTAATTTTGTTGATTATATTTCAGAACGTAAGTTACAAAACCTGTAAACGTCAGGTCATTGTCATTGAGCTCTCTTAAACGAACAAAATGGAGGCCCAATGGACGACGGGCTGAAGACTACGACGGAAGAAAGTGGGGAACCAGACTATGTAGTAGAAGAGTTCGACAGTTCGAGAATCAACATAAACCGAATGCTGGAGGAAGGAAACAGAGACGGTAAAATTGGGAGATTCAGAATGTGTCAAAGAGGTAGATCAGCATCACCTGAGTAAAACTCCGAAGGAGGGAAGCCCTGATTATTTGCTTGCCGAAATACCGCGAGCTGTGTTTGTTGGGGAGGTCAGTGGACATGCAGGGGCAGTACGATGTGAGTATATCATAAGCTGCCTACAACCCAGGGTCGAGCCAGTGAAGCAAAAGACTCGGAAAATTCAAGCTGAGTTGAGTTTGAAGATTAAGGAGGAAATCACCAAGCAGATAGAGGTCCCGGTGGGAGAAGAACGCAATATCCCACTGGTTGGCGAAAATGTCGTTCCGTCGCCAAGAAAGATGGAAAAAGCAGGATTTGTGTTGATTTACAGACGTCTCAACAAGGCTAGCCAAAGGATTAATTTTCAGTTGCCCCAAATAACATTTCTGATTGACAACTGTGCAAACATTGAGATGCAGTCGTTTGTGGATTGTACGCGGGTTATCACAAATTTTGATGGATGAAGAAGACGCCAGAAAAGACGGCCTTAATCACACCTTGGGGGGATATCATACAGGGGATTGCCGTTCGGGCCTCAGAAAACGCGAGTGATACTTACATGAGAGCCATGACGACTATGTTCCATGACCATGTTCACAAGGAAATTGAAGTGTTTAGTGGACGCCGTCATAAGCAAATTCCCGCGAGAGTTCAGATCATGTGACACACTGAGAAAATTCGTTGAACGTGTGCGTCGGTAACAACGTGAAGCTAAAATTCCCCCCTGTAAGTGCGTTGGAGTCCCCAGCTGGGAAGTTGTGGGGGTTCTATCAGGCAGAAGAGTATTGAGCGAGGACCCCTCCAAGATCAAACAATTCAAGAGTGACCTCCGCGAAAAAAACGAGAAAAGAGGTGGATGAGTTTATTGGGAAGGTTTTAAACTATATCAGCCGGTGGTTATAGCCAATCGACAGTGGATGTGAAGCCTATTTTCAAGTTGCTGAAGAAAGACGCCACGACTAAAATGATGACGAGTGCCCAGACGCTTTCGACGCTATCCGAGTTAACCTGTATAATCCCACCAGTATGGTCCTCCGCGAGAGAAGGGAAGTCCTTTTGTTAACTGTATTGTCAGTTTTCAGATAGTGCAATTGGATGTGTTACTGGTCAACACGACGAGAAAAAGGGAAAGAAAGAAAAGGGTATCTACTACATAAGCAAGAAATACTCCATACGATGTCTCGCTACAATTTGCTGGAGAGAACATGACTGCGATCTGACTGGGATTGCCCAGAAGCTGAAGACACTACTTGTCTTTCATACACCACATATCTCATGTTCCTCGGGAAGGATCCATTGAAGTACATTTTCCAAGAAAGCGATGACGACGGGGAAGTTAGCTAAAAATTGGCCAAATGCTTGGTAAAGTGCGTTTGATGTGTTATGTGACTCAGAAGGCAATAAAGGCAACCAAATGGCTTTGGCTGATCATCTTGCGGGAAAATCCCGTGCCGAAGAATAGAACCTCTCAAGACAGATTTCACGACGAAGAAGTGTCATTTGTAGGAAGAAGATATTTCTGAGCTATCCAGGTTGGAGATTAAAAAATTTTCTTCGATTGGAGCAGCAGCAATATCAACAGGGTTGAAAGGTGTTGGAGCAGTCCCCCTTGGTATCGAATCTGGGTCAGCACTATCCTAGGGGGCTAAGCTACGATTCAATTGACACAAAACAACATGGCGGAGTACGAAGCTTGTATTCTCGGCTTCGAAATGGCCATTGACCATAGAATGTTTACGAAGTTACTGGGTGATTGGAGATTCAGGACCTATTGATTAATCAGGTTTCAAGGGAGAATGGCTGTGAAGAACCCGAAGATTGTACCTAAGACAATTATGTGCAAAATCTGTGAAAAGGTTTCGGCAAGATCGAGTTAGAATACTCACAGAATCAGAATTGAATTAGCCGATTGCCCTTGCCACCATCGCTTCAATGATCAAAACATTCCGGATATGATTACATCGACCCGTTGGTTGGATAAGATTTGAAGGAACATCCAGTCATTGTTCACACGTTGATAAGAACCAGATGGTTTGCCTTTGGTATTTTGACATATAAGGAGATACTTGGAGTCGGGGAATATCCGAAGACGCTTACATCTAATCAGAGAGTCGATACGTCGTATGGATCTAAATTCTTTCTGAATGGAGAAGGTCCTGTATGGAGACTCCAGATTTGGGTATTTTAAGATGCTGTAGATGCTATGAAGCTGTAAGCCTTAAATTGAACAGATACCGGCTTGGAGTGGAGTTGCGGGCGGGTCGGTACACACATGATGGGGTACTTTTAGCAGAAAGGTTCTTTGAGCCGGTATTCTGGAATGACTTGAGAATGACTGTTGCAAATTCGTATACAAACATTGCCACAATGTCAAGTGCCACGCGATCAGATACGGGTTGCCACCTCAAGAACTTAATGCTTGAGTCCACCTTGGCATTTGTAGCTTGGGGAAGGGATCGTAATCGGGCCTATAAGAGCCAGCCGCTTCAATGGACACACAGATCATTTTAGTCGCAATTTGATTATTTCACCAAGTTGGTGGAAAGCAGGCCCCCCCCCCCCTCTACAAGTCAGTAACCAAGAAGGGTGGTGGCCGATTTTGTTCGCACATCTGATATGCAGATTTGGAGAGTTCCAGAATCCATTCATACTGATAGTGTGTTGCAATGCTGCAATGTGCAAATCTCAAACAGTCATTTGATGAACGAAAGATGTGAAACAATTTAAGAATTCATCGAAGGAGCAACTGCTTACGCCCTCAAAAATGAACGGAGCTTTGAGTCAGGCCGCCAAACCAGAACATCAAAAAGATTCTAGGAAAATGATTGACAAAAAGCGAGGTGGGTGCATGAATGTTGCCATAGCTCTATAGGTGATTCGAACAAAGTGGAGAACATTTCGAATGGGGGCTAATCCATACTTGCTGTATATGGACAGAAGCAGCGTCCTGTTGAAAGTCAGGATACCGTCTTGAGGATCATCAAGACGCTGAAGTGAAGCAACGCTGAGTGGGTTAGCAAAAGGAGTGATCAATTGGCTTTGAATTGATGAGAAAAAGAATGGTCGCTGTTTGCCATGGCCAGTTGAAGACAAAGAATGACTAGCGCTTCCACAAAAGAGTAAAGAGCCAGGGAAATTTTGAAAGTCGGTTCAGTTGGTCCTTAAGCGTTATTTTTCATCATCAAGACGAGTACACAGGAAAGTTCGCACCAAACTGGCAAGGGTCTCCTAACATTGTTCGTAAGGTGCTGCGGAGGTGCTTTGGTCTTGTCAGGGAACTGGATGGCACGGTATGGCCCAGCTATCAACTCCGATGCTGTCAAGAGATACTATGCGTGAAGTTCGGCTTTAACCATTTTCCTTATTTACTTGTAATCGTTTGTTGCTTTAATTCGTTCAATTGGAATTAGTATCCCTCTCGTAACGAAAACTACGTCTGACCGAATTCCGAGAACGAGATAAGTAGGGCGGCTATTGTCGGCTTCGGTCACCCCATTTACCCCCTTTATCATTTCTTGTATTTGGAACTACGTTCGAATGAATCTTCAAGAATGAGGACGAGGCGGCCTTCGTCGGGCCTCGGTCGGTTTTTCTGTAAATTTTATTCTTGTATGTAACCTTTAAGGGGACTACGTTTGGACCTGATTCCGGCCTCAACGGGATACGGAGGCGCCACAAGGGCTCGGTATATCTTCGTAAGTTCTATTTCCCCCTTTTACAATAGAAATGGGACAGAATTTTGAGAGGACTCAAAAATTCTCCAGAAGAAAAGCACTTTATCATTCAGCAGGATCAAACTAGGGACATTCGAAACTGGCGACTGGGACAGAATTTTTGGAAGATCTCATAAAAAATTCCGAGATTCTGTTTGTCGGTTAAATGGAAAGATGAGCAAAGATACTAAAACGGGGACAGAAAAATTTCGAGGTATGGCCTCAAAATTCGTCATGGGTCTTCAATACAAGTCCGGAATGCCTCTGAAATTCATCAACAAGGCGTCGGACTCAAAGGAGCTCGTTAAGCCGACATGACATGACTTGGCAGGGACTTTTCGAGATACTATTTTTTTAAAAAAAAAATTTATTTCTCTTAAAGAATTTCCTTTTAGATCATCTGTTTGGGATAAGATATTTTCTTATCTACAAGAGTCGGGAAAGGAAATCGGGAAATCAAACCGGAGAAAAAGAAAGGAGCAAACAACCGAAGGTATCGACACAGATCAGTATGTTTAAAAAATGACAAATTTTTCTGTGGATGCAGGGTTATAGCTTCGCTTCAAAATCGGTCCGCAATTCTTCTCAGATTGATGAATAAGGAGAAGGAGGAACTATCTCAAAACCATGATGTTTATTGAAAGCAGGAATATCGTTTGCATCAGGGATGCTTGGAATGTGTGTGTTATTTCAAAACCATTCTCAACAATGGAAATTTACAAAAGTGCCTGGCCAGATTCAAAGGTGAATAAAAAAGGAATCTCAGCGAAGAGGATTTCACGATTTCTATAAGAAGACGCTATTTGCATGGCGTTATCCAGGCAGGATTATGATTGCGATCAAGACAATGCATTAACTCAGAAGAGAAAGCTATGCAATTATATTTTGTATTTCATGATCGATCAATGTCGGATATTATTTGGAGGTCTTTTGCCGTTACATTTCAGGGTGGGGCGATATAAAATTCATGCATAGCGGAATCATTGATCGCGGAAGGGGAAATCATGCATCCGAGTCAATAATAATGCATGACGAGACGATTTCATGCTCGTCAAAATTTTATTACATCGACTTGTTGGAGAGAATTTATGCCTCGCTGGAAAATCATGCATCGCGGAATCATGCATCGCGAGTCAATACTCATGCATGACGAAGGAAGATTATGGCCTGTCCAAAATTAACATAGCGAGAAAGGAATTTTATGCCTCGCGGGAAGGAAACATGCATCGCGGCATCATGCATAGCGAGTACCATAAGTCTGCTGACGAGAAGGAGATTTCATGCCTCGTCAAAAAATTTCTACATCAGCCGAGAAGAATTTTATGGCTCGGCTGGAAATCATGCATCGCGGAATCATGCATCGCGAGTCAATAATCATGCATGACAGAAGAGTTCATGCCTCGTCCAAATTGATACATCGCGAGAAGAATTATGCCTCGCTGGGATAATGCATCGCGGGAATCATGCATTGCGGAAATATTGCATCGCGAGTCAATAATCAGCATGACGAGAAGATTCATGCCTCGTCAAAATTTATTACCATCGCCGAAGAGAATTTATGCTCGCTGGAACATCATGCATCGCGGCGGAATCATTGCATCGAGAGTTGTAAAATAATCATGCTGACGAGAGAAGATTTCATGGCCTCGTAAAAATTTATACATCGCAGAATGAATTTATGCCTCGACTGGAAATCAAAGGCATCGCGGAATCATGCCATCGCGAGTCAAATAACATGCATGACGAGAAGATTTCATGCCTCGTCAAATTTGTTATACAGACGCGAGAAGGCATTTATGCCTCGGCTGGAAATCAGTGCATCGCGGAATCTGCATCGCGAGGTCAATTCATGCATGACATGAGAAGATTTCATTTGCCTCGTCAAGATTTATACATCGCGAGAAGAATGTATGCCTCGCTGGAAGGAAATCATGCATCGCGGAATCATGCATCGCGATCAATTATCATCATGACGAGAAGATTTCAGTTTGCTCGTCAAAATTTATACATCGCGAGAAGAATTTATGCCTCGCTGAAATCATGCATCGCGGAATCATGCATCGCGAGTCAATTAACATGCATGACGAGAAGATTTCATTGCTCGTCAAAATTTATTACATCGCGAGAAGAATTTATGCCTCGCGGAAATCATGCATCGCGGAATCATGCATCGCGAGTCAATAATCATGCATGACGAGAAGAGCATTGCTCGTCAAAAATTTATTAACATCGCGAGAAGGATTTTGGCCTCGATGGAAATCATGCCATCGCGGAATCATGCATCGCGAGTTAAATAATCATGCATGACGAGAGATTCATGCCTCGTCAACATTTATAAATCCGCGCGAGAATTTATCATCGCTGGAAGGAAATCTGGCAGCGGAATCATTGCCTTGCGGAAATCATGCATCGCGAGTCAATAATCATGCATGGCCGAGAAGATTTTCATGCCTCGTCAAAAATTTATAATCGCGGCGAATGGAATTTAGTGCCTCGGATGGAATATGAACGGCGGAATTCCCCTGCATCGCGGAAGGAAATCTGCATCGCGAGTCAATAATCATGCATGACGAGAGGATTTCCATTGCCTCGTCAAAAGTTTACACATCCGAGAAGAATTTTGCATCGTGGAATTCATGCATCGCGGATCATGCATCGCGAAAATCTGCATCGCGAGTCAATAATATTGCATGACGAGAAGAATTCAGGGCCTCGTCAATACCTTTGCACATCGCGGGAAGATTTTATTCCTCGTAAAAGTTATGCATCGCGAGAAGATTCATATCTGCGGGGAATTTACGGTTGATCGTGGAAGATATTCATGGCCCGCAAGAGAACGTTACTGGATAACGAAAGGGAAAGTGTGTTATTCCCAGGCAATACTTATCCATTGGCCGCGATGCATCCTGTTATTTCGTATAAAAATAAACTCATGGAGATGCATCAAAAGACGAACAAAAGAGAAATCAACATTAGGCCTCTACATTTATTATTATTTTAGCATCAAATGAAGAGTACATGAAGATTTTTTTTTACAAAGCACAGGCATAAGCTTATTGCTAGGATTGTCAGGGATCAGGATCGAGCGAAGTCGAAATATTAGGAGAACAATGAGTGTCGACATGTAAAAAGACACTGTCTCCCATCCTAATTAGCAATTTTTTAGCTGAGAGGTTTTATATCAAGTCTTGTCGAGAGCATCCAAAAAGGATGATGAATTCTCCAAAAACCCACAGGTGAGGGACGAATCAAAAAGGGATTGCAGCAACAACGTGGAACTTTTTATTAGCAGCGACTGGGACACAGTCCAAGAGGAAAATACACTCTTAGGACGCGAGCAGAGGAGCGGCGACTCACCACGATGAACCACCCCTTCGAAGCATGCGGTTTTTCCTTAGTTCTGTCAGTTTATGTATCGCATCCGAAATTTTTGTTTTATCGGAGTAGGTTTCCAATCTGAGTGACAACTGCGCCAGAGCTTTGGAAATTTATTCCATGTAAGTTCTTACCTATGGATTGAAGAGCTCCACTTCATGGCTAACGAGGGTTACAAGCCTCTTTTTTTTTTTCATACTCGTAGAATGAGTCACTTGTCCAAAAACGAAGGTTATCTAGCGTAATAGATTTGTTCTTTTCCAACGTGATCGCAGTCGAAATACACCACAGCTGATTCCGAATGGTAAGGATATTGTCGGCGGATTCAATGTTGAAAACCGGCTGTAGTCCAACAATTCGCTCGCGAATTCATGCTCTAGCATTTTGATACCTGCATAATGGGATCGACAAGTGGCTTTGATTCTTTCAAAAATCGTGCGATAAATCAATTCATTGAATCAAGGGCCTGAATCTAATATAGCCTGCAGAGATGGAGGAGATCGGTTTGCAAGGGTTCGGGCCATTAATTCCTAAACCATGTGTCTAATCCTTTCTTTAAACGATTGGGGTGATTCAAAAAGGTGGTCAAATTCATTTTCATCGAGTTGCTGCGTCAACCCAAGTAAAATGAGGGGCACAGTGGTGGACACCCAACTTTTTGGACCCAACGTCGGTGTAAGTTAGTTCGTTTTAAAATCCGGCCAAAATAAATATATGTACATAATAAATTACAACAGTAATTTGATATATGTATATCTTAACCAATCCTTTACAACTTAGGCCCCCCCCCAATCTTCCTACTTCCAAACCCCAATTTACTCCCGAGCCCATCGAATTTCCCAAACAGCCCATTTCCCTTTTTGTTTATTGGCAGCCCACCCATTCTCTCTTCCCAATCCCTCAACCCGACCCAATAAAAACCCTCAACCCAGCCCTTACCCGCTTTGACCCGACCCAGCCCCCTTCTCTTCTTCCCCAAGCGTGGCAGAACCCCACAACAGAAACAGATTCCCAGCCAATAATTCCCAGAAAGCTGCGAGCCCCTGCGAAAATTCAATGAAATGGACGCGAAGCTCGCGTCTCCCTCACGCTCTCTCGCTCGCTCTCTCACTCTCTCCCCATCTCTCCTCCCCTTTTTACCAAACGCTCACCTAATTCCCAGCAAAAAAAAACAGAGCAGTAACGCTGCAAACCCAGAAGCAGACGCGACACACCAACAACTCCGCGTCTCTCCCCCACACTCTTCTCCCTTCCCCTTCACGTGAACGAGACGGAATGGCAGAGACCCACTCCTGCCGCTGTCACACAGGTCTGCGACACGAAAAGATTGTCAATCTCATGCCTCTAACACGCGATTTTGCAATTGGGTTTTGACGAACTGGGATTTAATTTCGAATTCAAAATAGGGGCGTCTAATTCTCCTCTATCAATACCCCTTGTCTTCAATCAGAACGGGTGTTAGAAGATTATCCCGAGCGCTTGGGGAAGGGTAGAGATTTTGATCAGAAAAATTAGGAAAAAAAAGAAAAACAGAACTTGGGTGAGAGATTATCACGAAACATTCAGGAAAGAAAAAAAACAGAAACTTGTTGAACGATGAGGAAAATTGGGTAGCGATTTTAGAGGATTAAACAGGAGGAGGTCTTAGAGAGAATTCGGACAAGAAGCAATTATTACGTTTAAGGGTGGTGCGGACATTTCTTGTTCCAAGCGTGCGAAGCAGAGGTTTATGTTGGTGTCGGTTTGGTTGAAGTGTGGCTGTTCACCTGCTCGGCTTTGGCCCTGTTTCGCCGACTTAAAGAGGTAAAACCACTTGACCCTGACTCTTAGTTGGATTCGCGGTTTGTACGTAGTGCTTAGGTTGGTCCTAGCTGCTGTTGATTTGACGTAGTGCAAAAACTGTTTGAAATTCGTTGTTGGTTTTCTCTGTTTTCGGCTTTGTCTTGGCTTTCATCTTGATTTCTGTCTTCTCCCTCGATTGAGTATTGGCGTTTCAGCCCTGTTAGACTGTCTATAGGCAGCATGATACGTTGTTTTCTTTGGTTCGACATGGCCGTTGGTTCTTTAATAACATTTAATCGCAAAGGTGCATATTAAGATTGGTTGTCGTCTGGTTCGTCGGATGTTTATCGTTCTTTCCTTGGTTCATTACTGCCATATATGTTAAAGTTGCTTGATTTCAAAAGGGGTTTAGCTTCGTGGACTAATGTATGAAGCGTAGCTATTAATCTTCAATCGTGCGAGTTACTTGTCTTCGAATATCCATGGAGACAAAGGACAGAACATGATCTGGCTGTTTTGTTCATTTTGGAGTTTTCCTGCAACCTTTTATTCACGAATTAACACTATTTTGCGAGATGAGGTATAGTATTGAAATTTGTTGACAAAAAGATTTGTTTGTTGTGTCCTCTTTTAGCAGCCTAAGCAACTGTTTGTTTGTTTTTTTTAGACCATTTTGGCATGACACAAATCTTTGAATATCAAGGCATCCATATTATTTTCTTTAGGATACATTTCACCATTTGGGTTGGCAGTTAGTTAGTGTCCATATATGTCAAAGATTTAATGATTATGTCGATATTGTGAGTTGTAGTAATTAGTTTTGTTTTAGATGACGAGTTTTAAGGCTATGTTGAAAGTTGGTCTATTTACTACTTTGGGTTGATTTAAAATTAGAGTGGTTTCATTTTCTTTCTTATTAAAGTTCTTGTTGTATACTTTTTTGTTTGCTTTCATTCGAATGATGTATTGGATTTGTAGTTATTATCACTCATATGCTAATTTATTTTTTACTTTGTTGCACGGGAAACTCTCTCGAGTCCCATTTTGGAATCCATTTTATCTTGCGTCTTGGGAGCGCCATTGGAGGCTTAATCATTTCCTTCATCGAGTCGATCAATCTGCGATATTGACGAACAGGTCCCGGAGAGTTCGAAAAATCCAAAGAGGATTAGAAGGACTCGTATTCTTTGTTGTATTTGTATTTATTTGTAACGGGCATAAGCCCGTGTTTGGTCCTTTATTTTTTTCGAAATTTATTTGTATGTTAGGACAGGACAGGTACACAAAATGGGTCAAATATTCCAAAAAAAAGGTGGGTCCAAGACTCGGTCAAGGTGACAGAACCCGAGTTTGGAACCCAATCTCTCTCTCTATTTTCTCTTTATACTTGTTTATATTTTTATTTTTTGAAAATGCCGTTGTTAGGATTATGAAAACTCCAAACCCCATCGAACGTATTTTGTTATCAAACTCAAATTAAAAAAATTGAAACTTGAAAGATAGATGTTAAAAGCGCCTTCTTAGAGTCAAGGTTTAAATTCAATGAAATATTCTAGGAAAACTGGAGAATCGCATAAGTTTCTAATTAAGTTAAATTATAAATTTGCAAAGTTATAATATCAATAGTCAAATAAGTAATCGCGGAAAACCGTAAGTGTTAAGTTAAAGGAGTGTTTAGGTGCTAACACCTCCTAAGATGACTCATAGGAATCCCGACCCTTAAAAATGATTCAAAACAATTTTTCTGTTTAAATTGTTTAGAAGCGAAGTTTTCTTGATTTTTTCTTAAAAATTAAGTGGCGACTCCTAAAAGTCTAAAAACAAACTCTTTTCGAAAATCATACCCTTTTTTCGGTAAAACAGGAAGTTCAATTGGTATGAAAGTAGTGCTTGTTTTCTTGCTAGTTTTGCTTTGTTTATCAGGTTACTTGTTGGGTATCATGTAAATTTAATTTGGTACCCTCTCCTTGCTTTTAAAGTTGTACGTTCTTAATCTGATTTTGTGTGATTGCTCTTTTTCTTCTTCTTCTATACCTGAGGCTTGTTGAAGGACTTGATAGGCTTGCTCTTTTTCCTTTATGTCATGTTTTGTTCTACTTGAGAAACAAAGACATTGAGACTTGTGTTTAATTTTCATTTTTGCACCTTATATATTAGTGACTTGTACACGTGACAATCAGATTTTGGGAGTTATATTTGAATGACTAAGTTTTCTGTCTTTTTGTTATTCTTGCTTTACTTTCCGCATTTCTTTCGTTCCGTTGAATTGAGACTGACTTGTCTTGATGGAAACAGACAAGTGTCACCACGTCTGTTTTTGGATCATGATAGTAAGCATAAAAACTAGATAAATACATAAATTATTAACTTATTAGCATATAATGTGCTTCATTAGAATTGTCGAAGCTCTAATACAACTTCCATATCATTCGCCCCTCTTATTGTCTTTTACTTGGTCATGAACTCTACTATTTCATATCGGACTACGAGGCTTCTACACCTTTTGTAAATACATACTAACACGCCTATCTTATCCTTATCTTACTTGGCTACACTTTTGGACCCAAACGGGCCTTACCGGCTAGGTATTGGTTACGGTGGCGTTGACTTCAAAACCTTTCCTTCGAAGATGTGTTACTTAATGATTCGCTTATTCTTGCCACATGTCGTCACATCATTCGTCCACCTATTTCGAACCCGTTTCAAACCGATAGCAATTATTTTACAGAGGGATGAGAAGCCATCATAAGTAAGGACAAGGATATATAGTGGCTTTCTCATACTAGGGTTCCAAAAGGGCCGCTTCACGTGGCAACGTTTGTTTTTTGTGTTGGCTTATGTTTGTTGTTATTATTGTACGTAGGCTGTATTATCCCAAAATTGCACATTTCTTTGTTTTTTGTTTCCTCCTCTCTAACATAACACGACATTACTTAGGATTTTTTCATGGATTCCTGTTGTCCTATTCCTTAATTCTCATTTGTCTCTATTTGCACATCTCTCTTTTATTGTGACATTTAATTTCAATAATATCCTCTTAGCTCTCTACTTGCCTTTTAATCTTTACATTCATGTTTTCACGGCTCACCGCATCCACAGAATTTTTTGCCTTTAACAAATTAATCAATGTTTTCTATAATGAATTGAATATACTACTAAAAAGATAGAGATAATGCACAAGTACTCCTCAACCTATGCCCAAAATCTCAGAGACACACTTATACTATATAAAGGTTCTATTATCTCTGAACTTATTTTATTAATAATATTCTACCTCTTTTCGACTTAAAATAAATAAAATAGATTGTAGAAAATTAGTCAAAATTCTCATTATTTGACTTTTTAATTTTTTTTTTTTTATAATAATTAAAAGTGAACGGATCGAAGAAGAAAGAATAAAGAAACAATTGGGAAGGGGGTAACACTGATTATGAGGTCTTGGAAATAGTTGTCATTTCTTGTACGGATTTGGCTATTCAGTAATGCATCATTATTTGTAGACACAAGCATCGTATCTAAACATACATTATCTTATGAGTACATAAGAATCTGATGCACCACAGCAAAGCAAAGAGGATGTAGAAGAAAATAAAAATTATTTTTTTTTCATGTTTTTCAGCACAACATTTATAATAATGGGGCCTAGACTTTAGGAAATTTTGTCCATTGCACATGAAGAGTCTGTACAAAAATCTTGTTCTTATTTGGGACCTTGAAAAACGACAATTCATTCTTGTTTGTTTTGTTAATTGTGCCACTGTTTATAGAAATAATTACCACCATCCAGTACCTAAATATAGGTTGTCTGTATTGTAACACTAGCTTATGATAGAAATTTTGAATTCGAGCTTTTTATATGAAAAAGATCTCATCAAAAGTTATAGATTCGTATAGTGTGCAATCCAAATGTAATTAAGATTCGAATCAGAGGCATATCTAGGATATGAGTAAGATGGGTGTATGATTAAAACAAAAATGAATCTTAAATATAAATTTGATTGGCTTGACTTTTAGATTCTTGATATAATCAATTAAATTTAACTATAGGTTAAAGATATATGATATTACTATCAGTTCAAATGTTGGAAAAATTCTTTTGACACGAATGGTAAAATAACATATTTCACGCTATGTTATTTTATTTTTTTGAACATTTTTACCCTTTTAACTTTAATACTTGTACTTAAAAAATGAAAAAAAAGTTTTTTAAAAATTTTTAACCAAATTTTCTGATCATTTATCCTTACACATAGTAGTGGAAGGGGTTTGGCTAAGATTTTTTACTTTGTAAATTAGTATTCAAAAAGTTAATATATTTAAAAAAGGGACATAAAATCGGATCTCCTCTAAAAAATTTAGATAATTTTAGGCTCTAATATTAGGGTATTCATCCGTAATGGGAAATCATATAAGACTCCTAAAATAGACTTGTCACATTTTACTCTCGAAAATTAAACTTTATGAATTTTGACTATCTAAATTTAATTAAACATAATAAATTACTAAATAATGTTAAATGTCCAGAAAATTTAATCAGAATTTAGTCAGAAAATTTTAAAATCTATAATATCTTTATTATTATAAAATAAACTGATTTTTTTTATTAAAAGATATTAAAAATAAAAACGTAAAAATGTTTAAAAAATTAAAATAACAATATGTTATTTTAACACTCTGGCTAAAAAAAAATTCCTAAACTAATCTAATTTAGTATATTAATCAAATTAAATTGAATAGAGGGAGTTTAAATTTTCTGACCATTTTTTTTTCCTTTTTTAAAATCAAGCAAGAAACTACAAACTAGTTATAGTTCCAATGAGTGACATAATTAACTAATAAATCGATGGCTTAAACACGTCATAAGCAAAATGACAAGAATATTTAAACCAAGCACTGATTAGGTAGTTTTTTTTATAATCTTTAGAAAACTTTATCTTCTAGTGGCTGAGATCTAAGGTCCTACAGACTAGCCACATTTCCTTCTATGTTGCCATATAACCTTCTTTCATTCAATAATATTATTTTAATTATTCAAATCAATCAATACCAACAAAAATAATAATCGTAAGAATTATAGTGGAGTGATAAATATTTTTTTTATCCTCAATTAGATTGAGATTTTGAATTTAAATCTCCTTAAATATGGAGTTATCTTTGTTAGATAACACATTACTTTACCAGGCGAATCGAATAAGAAATCATAATAAAATAAAATAAATTGTTATGATGGCTTGTTATAATGAAAGAAGAATTGAAATGGAGAGTGTTTTGAATCTTAATGATTCAAGGTTGGAGGGTAATGATATTTAAATCAGGGGATAATACACAAGTACCCCCTCAACATACACCGAAATTTCAGAGACACATTTATACTATACTAAGGTTTTATTACTCTCTAAACTTATTTTATTAATAATTTTCTATCTCTTTTCAACCTACGTGGCACTATCTTGTGGATCCAACATTAGTTGACTTTTTCTTTCCAACTAGTACCACGTAGGCCGAAAAAGAATAGAAAATTACTTATAAAATAAGTTCAGGGGGTAATAAGACCTTAATATAGTATAAGTGTGTCTTTGAGATTTCGATCATAAGTTCAGGGTACTTGTGCATTTTCACTTAAATTAGTATTAATTGTTAGATTAGGTCAAGTTGGGCCATAGTATCCACTGGATTATATAAAGACAAAGAGCAGGGCGAATGAGATTAAGCTGGTTGCACCACGTTCTTATGGAAACTTAACGATAAAGTGGAATTAATTAAATATTAAGAATGATTAACAAGAAGTTAAACTTGTTTATTGAGCTTAGGATCTTTATTCCGTTTCACGTAATGATGATTAGCCTGGATATTTGGACACACACATAAGAAAAAAACAAAAAACTCTGAGGTCCAAACACCTAGAAGATCTAGGAGTCATTGCAATTCACACATGACATGGATAACCATTTGTTTATCTTTGTCCTTTTCCCAATACAAGTTTTCATTATTTTGAAAATAAAAATTTTTAACTTTTTTTTTTCATTAATTATTTCTACCTTAAATTATTTTTTAGAATCTAATTTTAAACGTTATTTAATAGAGATAGTAATAAAATAATTATGTAAAATTATTATCTTTTTAGTGCGTGTGTTAGGTTAAAATATGACAAGTAAAAATGAAAAGTGACAGTATTCACTTAGTTCATCTTCTTAATAATATTCAATTCTCAAAACATAGTTTATTAAATAGAGATAACTTAGTAAATTACTTATTCATTGATTACTTAATTAACGCATTATTTTATTTAAGTGACACTTATTTTTAAATGGAAGGAGTAGTTAAAGTAAGTAGTAGTACTACTACTTCCTATCTCATTTGTCTCATTCATTGCACTAAAAATAAATTAAAAATGAATTTTAGCGGTAATTAATTAACAATTATTTTTAAATATATATTTTAGCGGCAATATGTACTCTTTGTATATGTTCTTGACTTTAGCTACATTGGATCTAATCGTACTTAACTAATGTCAGTAAAGACTTTAACACACTTTATTAATATATCTATCTATTGTTACTAAAAGTTACTTTTGTTGTAGTGATATTACTTGTCCAATTATCAAAATAGTTATTCTAAATTATTTTACTATTATAAAGTCATAAGATAATATTAAAAAAATCATTTTACACTTACAATTATTTTTTAAAAATATATATAAATAAATTCATAAAGTTTCTAAAATATTTCCTAAAGGATATTTATGATTTTTTAAAGAAACGTAAAATTAAAAATGAACAACTTAGATATATTGGATAAAGTATATCAATATCACTCTTGGTTTATGATATCATTGCTAGTTGCTAGCACTAATAGAAATTATCTTTTATCTACCATATCTAACATATTGAAATGTTAGAAATTCCAACTTCTATACATAAATTGTGAATAATATTCAACAATTTAACGTTTTATCATACAAAATTCGTGATATTCACAATAGACTAAAAGAAATGCTCATTTAATAAAACTACATTGGTTTATTATGACTTTGAGTAGGTGCATCTTTGCATATATCCATTCTATATGTTGAGCTAACGGTCTATTAAAAATGCTTTTTCTATTTTTAATAAAATAATTTTAAAAAAAAAGTGAACTTTTCAACAATAATTAATCATATCTTATCATTTTTTATATTTGACCTAATCTAATAAGTTAATACATAGACCAAAATAGGATTAGTGTGAAACGAACTTACGCTTTGACACGTAACAATTATTCAAGTTTGGCTTGATAAATGCGAGAATTTTATTTTATCTCTCACATAAGATTCATTTGTTATATGAGTCTCTCTTAACAATTGACATGTGGATTGTGGTCCAATTGTTTGTTTGTTTTTTTTTTGAAAAATCAAATTCCCTAAACTCATAGCTTTATCAACCACTCAATTGAAGGATTAGAAAAAAAGGTCAGGATATCCCTGTAGATTACGGCAGTGAAATTATTTCATTCTTGATCAGAAATCTCAAATTCGAACCTTAAATATTGAAAAAAACTTGTTATAAATATCACCCGCAAGTAGGTCCTGCAATGCACGAGTTTTGCTGAAGTTTCCTTCAAAATTGACTAAAGTGAAAAATGAAGTG
Source organism: Solanum habrochaites (assembly GCA_027704765.1). Classification (NCBI taxonomy): domain Eukaryota; kingdom Viridiplantae; phylum Streptophyta; class Magnoliopsida; order Solanales; family Solanaceae; genus Solanum; species Solanum habrochaites. Next base: position 1,445,973 of record JAKWJA010002491.1, read on the forward strand.
CTTCCCATTGCAACACTATTCTACTAATAATTCCAACTACTTTTATATATTTGGTTAATTTAAAGTACCATTGTTTATACAAAACAGCTTGTCAAAAATCATCGAAAATGTACGTTGGCTATGATACATTCAAAATAGTGAATATAGTTTAAATATATATATGAAATTACAAACTAACTATACATGAAATATTTATTCAATCTCGATCAACTCAATCACCTTTAGACAGTTCCAAAATTTAAGTAAATTTCATAAATTAGACCGAATGACCAGTTTAATTAAATTTTATAAATTAGACTAAAAGGATGATAAAAAAAAAATTCTATGGGAGCATATTTTGTATGATTTGAACATTTATTTTAGTTGACTAGTAACTATTTACCTAATCCTTCATTAGTCGTACAACCCAATTCTATTTGGGCTGTCCTAGCATGCAGGCCTTTTCAATACTTTACACCAGTACCCATATTGGAGGCCCATTAAGGTTCCAACTAAAGGCCCAGTACCATGAAGAGGATGGGCTTAAATTTTGGTCCATATCATAAAAGTAAATTAATTGATGAAAAATCTTACATTAGATACTAGAGTTATAGAGAAGGGGTGTACATGACCGGATTGGTTTGGGTTTTTCAAATATCAAATCAGATTATTTGTGTCAGATTTTTGAGTTTATAAACCAAACCAAACCAATAAAACTCTGATTTTTCAACTTCGGATTTTTTCTGATTTTTTTGTTTTTCGATAAAGTATTCATACAAACATATAATTTACTTGTACTTTAAATATTTTATTAGTCCAATCAAAATGCAACTATCTAAGTTATATATATCTCAAGAAAATAGCAAAAAATATGATATGATTAATAACACGAAAATATCCTACAAAAAAAAATATTATAATATGAATCGCGTAAAACTAATATTGCAAATTAATCAAGTTATAATGAAATTGATCATACTTAACTATAGTAAATCATGCTAAAATAAGTTTAGTAAGTATTAGTTTACCCTGACTAAATATTAAGAAAGTAAAATTAGATCATGTAATTTTATCATGCCATAGCTCATAAATATAAATGTGCGCTCCCCTTTAATCTGGCTTCAAATCACATTTATTCATGCCCTTCAACTTTGCAGATGTGCACAAATAGACACTTAAACTTGTAGTACAGTTGCACAAATAGACACAAATGTCCTATATGTCCATCCTACAATGTTAATTTTTTGTCCTACGTTGGTCCTACTTCATATATTGTGGGCCATGTAGGCTCATCTGTTGTTTATTTACTTTAAAAGTTGCGTATAGTTAACTTGTTTGTTTTGTGCATTATTAAAATTAGAGGTCAAAGTAAAATTTGAAGCCAATTTGGGGTCCAAATATGTTATTATGGCCTATGTGAAATGGTCCTAAATCTATTTATAACTAAAAAATAAATATTCTTATTATTGTCATGTCTTAGTGTTGAATTAATTTTCTTTTTATATTAGTATTAATCTAATTTTTTATTTAAACTTTATTATATTACCAACATTAGGAGTATAAATCTTATTAAATTCTTCAGATTTTCTAACTTCCAAACATAAATAAATATATTAAAGATAAAAACTTGAAAGTAAAAGAGATATTTAAAAATGATATCAACGTTATGTATTGTCACGTATAAAATAAAATTTTAAAAATTATATTCTAATATCGGTTGGTTTGGGCCTCGGTTTGTTCTTTTTAGGTGGAACCAAACCACCCCAATATATCGGAATTTCTTTTTCCAACACCAAACCACTAGTCAGGTCTTTTTTTGGTTTGACTCAATTTGCAATTTGGTTGGTTTTCGGTCGGTTTTGTACACCCCTAAGTTATAGTATGAGAAAATTATAATTCGAGGCTACTACTTTCCTAATTTTTCCTATTCGTCTGATTTATATAATTCATCTGATTTGTATAATTCAGTTCCTAATTATATAAATCTAGAATTTTGTATATGATTACCCCTAGCTATTTGTATACGAGTTATAAAATTTCATGATAAATTATTCGATTTGTATATTGACAAGCAAAATATACTAACTGTTGAAGGAAGCTAATAAAATGTGTCAAAGAAACAGGTTCGATGGAACATGTTCAGTGAAACTGTCTTGCGAGTTAGAGTTTGAGTTACACTAGGACTAGATTACTAAATCTTAATTTATGTATAAGTCTATATTTTGTACGACTAAAGTTGATGTAGTTGACTAGGATAAGGAATAAATAATATATTTGTGTTGTATTAGGATTACTAGTGTAGCTAGTATATGACTTTGGTCTATGATTCCTGTGGAGCTAGTAGAGGACATTTCGTCTCCTATATGAGATTATGTAACGTCAATCATTTAAACTCAATACAATTCTTGATTCTTCCAATACGTGAGAATTCTACCTAATCAAAATTCTGAAAAAATTCCTAAATCGGTATAAATATAGAAGTTGTATAGTTTTTTCTTTTTTGTATATTCCAATTTAACAATACACCAGACTGGAGGAAAATACAAACAACAACCTCCATAGCAAATGAAACTGTAGTTATGAAACACAATTATCAAAATTATTATAACTATAGAGTACTTTCTTATATCTATTTTATTATTATGTTTGTTATTTCTGAAATTTCTCCAATTAATTATGATAAGAGTCAAAATTATCACTTTTCCCATTACAATCAAAACATAAAAAAGTTTGACTTGTCGCGTGATAGTAGTTACAATATAAAGTGGACAAAGTGATTATGTTCAAGAGAAATGACAATTTACATTCATTTTTATGTTAAATAATAAAATAAAGTAAGGAACACTAAATCAGGCTATTAAAAGAACTTCCTTTTGCAGTTGAGATTTGTTTTTTATGCTAACTTTTTTAAGCATAAAAAGTTTTATCTTTTCTAATCTATTTATGAAATTACGCTAAACTATTGTTGCTAATTCTTTTTGAAGCATGGCAATTTGTGTACTGATCATCAAGGAGGAAAAAAAAAACTTTCTTTTGAAAGGCAGGTAGTTTTATTGTTTTTTAATATTATAAGCAAATGCAGAATGTGGGCAATAAATATTTCGACATCATTGATTTCAAGCAATTGCCTTAAAAGTAACGTGTATTTGATGGGAATGAAAATATTTTACTAGAAAATAAAAAAATTGTGTGTTTCTAACTTATTGTTTAATATTTGATAACAAAGTAAAAATTAAAAAATAGAATTAACTGAGCATTTATATATAAACTAGCAAAATATTTTAACGGTGAGATGAATTGGAAAAGAGATGGGTTGGAGACGTTGAATGACCAGTAGAAAGGAAATAATAAACTTAAAAATTACGAATGAAACTTATTTTCTCTCGTAAAATCATTTCTCATTATAAAAGAAGTTGTTACTAAAACACACCCTATCTACTTCTAGAAGATCTAATACGCAAATAAAACTCTTAAATTTGAGTGATTTTTAATCCTATAAAATAAAATAATATATATGTAACATCAAGCTCAAATAATTTAATTAAAATCAAGTCCTTGACTTCCAAGGATGCCATTTTGTCTCTTCTTTACGTACGACTCATTCCATTAATTTGCATTGATATATTCAACATTTATTTACCATTTTCTTGCTAGTTCCTCCTCTATTTTAATTTGTGCTCCTTTCTCTCACAAAAACAATAATGTTTAAGAGATGTTTTAATTGTTTTGGTGGTGAACAAAAACTAGAAATCAGGTATACCATCGATTATCATTTTAATTAATATACATGCTTATGTTATATGCTTAATTAATTTTAATATTTTTTTTTGTTCGTGATTGAAAATTATTCAGTGGTCAGATTAAGAACAGGGATTATCCATGGGATATTTACACATTAAAAGAGCTCGTTAACGCTACAAACAATTTCCATAATGATAACAAGATTGGTGAAGGAGGGTTTGGAAGTGTTTATTGGGGCCGAACAAGTAAAGGCATCGAGGTACTTTCTATAGTTAAACAACAAAATTCGTCACTAATTCTCTTTAGCAACATGACATATTAACGATGAAGTTCATAACTAATTGGGATAATGCACAAGTACCCCCTCAACCTATGCTCGAAATCTCAGAGACACACTTATACTATACTAGATTCTCTATTACCACCCATTACCTTACCCTCCCCTGAACTTATTTTTTAAATAATTTTTCTTGTTCCTTTTTCTAACTACGGTGACACTATCTGTTTGGTCCTATTGATGATTGATTTTTTTTTAAAACAGGTCACGTATGCTGAAAAGGGTAGAAACCTACTTATAAATAAGTTCACACACGGGGGGTTAATAGGACCTTAGTATAGTATAAGTGTGTCGATGGGATTTTGGGCATAGGTTGAGGGGGTACTTGGGCATTATCCCTAACTAATTATACGTTTTTCTTTTTCTTGGATATATTGAGAATTTTTTTTTAATTGTTTAGATAGCAGTTAAAAGGCTAAAGGCAATGAGTGCAAAAGCAGAAATGGAATTTGCAATAGAAGTTGAGATACTTGGAAGGGTGAGACACAAAAATTTATTAGGTCTAAGAGGATTTTATGCTGGTGAAGATGAAAGGCTTATTGTTTATGATTATATGCCTAATCATAGCTTAATCACTCATCTCCATGGCACACTTTCTGCTGATTGTCTTCTTGATTGGCCACGAAGAATGAAAATTGCTATTGGATCTGCTGATGGATTATGGTAATTAAACACTCTATTCAAATCTTTAATTAATCCCCCTCGATTATGATTTTATTTGTCTGATTTTTGACTTGATACGAAAAAGAATATGAGCTATATAATAGTACTAGGGTCTAGATGATTACAAGTATATTCGTTTTGTATATCCATAAAAATCTATTGGACTCACTAGTTATAATTTTTATTTCCCACATACGTCTATCTGCACAAAATATAGTGTAGCACATATTAATTCAAAATGTTTCAATTATCTAATTTTAATTTTATATTTTGTAGTTACTTGCACCATGAAGCAAACCCTCATATCATACATAGAGATATCAAGGCAAGCAATGTCCTCTTAGATTCAAATTTCCAAGCAAAAGTGGCAGATTTTGGATTTGCAAAGTTGATACCTGATGGTGTTACCCATCTAACAACAAGGGTTAAAGGAACCCTAGGCTACTTAGCGCCCGAATACGCGATGTGGGGAAAAGTCTCTGAGAGTTGTGATGTCTATAGTTTTGGAATATTACTTCTTGAAATCATAAGCGCTCGAAAACCCTTAGAAAAACTTGCTAATGGTGTCAAACGTGACATTGTGCAATGGGCACTTCCATATATACAAAAAGGTGATTTTAATCATATTGCTGACCCTAGGCTCAAAGGGAAGTTTAATCTTCAACAATTGAAGAATACAATATTGATTGCTATCAAGTGTACTGATGGAAATCCTGAAAATAGACCAAGTATGTTACAAGTGGTGGATTGGCTTAATAATAATATTGTGATGGAAAAGAGGAAAAAAGATATCAAAATAGTGAAGAATATTAGTACTAGTACTAATTGTGTTGATGAAAATGAGAACAATGACTATGTTGGTGATGATTATGACACAAACAATGAAGGTTATATTAAGAGAAAAAATTAAACTTCATTCCTCAATTTTGAATGATAAATATTTTCTCTCCATTATCCTAAATTGACTTTTTTAAATGTCTATATCTTTTTTTATGATTTACTTCTTTAACATGATATTTTTTGCTTTTTATCTATGTAACGAATTCTCAATAGAAAAAGAAAACTATTTACAAGAGGAAAGAAAAGTGAGAAATATTAATAATTAAAGTATTTAAGTTAATAATATTCTATAACAAAATAATTAAATTCACAAAATAAATAAATAATTTTATTAACAGTATGATTGAAAGCCTAAAGCGAAACTTAGAGAGGAGTCCTATTATTTTATTTTCTCATCATATATACTTTGATTTAATATTCATTTTTCTAGCTTTTTTAGATGCAAAATCATCCGTTACTGTTTTAATAATTCTTTTTCAACTGATTAAAGAAAGTATCGTTAATTTCTTCATGCTCGCTGCAAGCTCGAAGTATCATTTTGTACAAATAAGAATCCCCTTCATTACATGATTTGATTTCTTCTTACATAGAAGTATATTTGGTACTACTACCCTTCTTATCTAAAAAAACAAAAGGTTATAATCTAATATGTCATGTCTACTTAATTTTTCTTTTGTTTATTTCTAATCTTTCGAATGAATTTGATTGATATAATAAAAAATAAAAATTACTAGTGATTAAAAAATGACATTTCATTATTCCTAAATTCATACTAATAAAAATTAATGGAAACGATAAAAAGCAAGACAATAAATAAAGGGTTTAGTCTAGAAAGCATTTATACCAATAGCTAATTCATTGAGACCTAGATATTTATGCATTAATTATTGGTATAATTCATCTACAATCTTACGTTTGATAATCGCAATTTATTAAAATTATTATTATAGTTGACCTTTTGTTGATTTTTACTTTTTAGTTGTTAATTCTTCCTCTCTTATGCATAAAATATTTTATTTATGATATATTCAAATCCCACGGACGGCTTTTGATGCCTTATCATTGTTACAAAGAACAATTGATCTCTAAAAACAAGTGCAATAATAATAAAAAGGCCACGAGGGATGTTATCATCATATTATTTATTAAAATTTACACTACTGCATATTCATTTGGCATCTCTGTAAAGAATCAATATGATATTTTCGAACTCTATATTTTGACGTATTATTTTATATAATATTTTGTTTTAGGAAAATTGTATATAATAGCAAACTAATAACCTAAATTAAATGGAATAGCTAGGGTTTGATTTAATTGTGCTCCAAAGGCAAACGTTGGCAAAAATTTGCCAGGCCTCTCTCGCCCAGAGTCTCCGCTCGCCACTCTCCCATTCTCGCCTCTCTCTCGCTTTAACACAGAAGTGGTAATAATTTCTGTTTCTGTTTTGTATAAAGCGAGAGAAAATTGTATATACACATGCAAAAATGTATTCTTTCGTGTTATACACTTAATTATATAATTTACAACATTTTATCTTCCAAATATTGCAGAGAAAAAGTCTAAAGCAGTATACAAGTTTGTGAATATACAATTGCAAGTGAAATACTATTTTTTCAAGCCTATATCAACAGAAGTTTATAGCATTGTTGTTTCTGTTTTTGTATAAAAGCGCCTGAAAAATATATTATCCTTCTTGCCTATAGCACTTATAATTATGCAATATACAATATTTTTAATTCGATTCAACTGTATGCAAAGCTAATTATACAAGTTGCAGCGAAATAGGCCAGCGAATTATCAATTTTAGGCCGCGAATTATACCTTGTATATGTATAGCGATTTAACAGTTTTTATGTTTGCTATGGAGCACAAATTATGCAAGTTTGCATATAGCATACACATATAATTTTTTTTGTTTGCTATATGTGAAGTTTCCCTTTGTTTATTAGTGTATATGAACAATGTACTTTCATGCTTCGGCCCGCAACAAAAAATCCTAGAGGGGTAGAGGGCGGCTGCTATTTATAATTTTTTTTTTTGGAAAATTTTTTATCAAATTTTTGTTGGGCGATTTAAAAAAAATATATAAACAAGTAAAAGTAAACGATTGGAATAAATAATTTAAATTATTCTTAAAGTATGGGACCAATTGATTTATTCTTGTTTTTGAATGTGTTATTTGGGTGTTACAATGGAGTAATATTTTTTTTATGGGAAATTGTTTATAATAGCAAATTATTTATTCAAATTAAATGTCATAATCACAGTTTGTTTTAATTATACCCGTAGCTAACTATTGTCATTTGCCTCCCTCCCTAGGTTTTTCGCTCGCCCTTTTCGTCAGCCTCTCCCTCGCCTCTCTCGCTTTTGCACAAACGCTAATATATAAAATGCGTTTGTGTTTGTATAAAGCGAGAGAAAATTACATTTATACATTTTTTGTTCCCTCTATCCCCTATCCCAGATCTCGCTCGCCACCCGCACTCGCCTCACTCACTTTATACAAACACAAATGTATACATTGCGTTTGTATAAAGTAAGAGAAAGTTGTCAACACAAATATATATATATTATATAATATATTATATATTATATATTATATATATCTATTCTCCCTAACACTTATACTTATACAAGTACAAATCTTACCCTGTCCTAGTTTTCTTTTGTCCTTTCGTCTTTTCTCGGTTTGATACAAACACAATCATACATATTGATTCTTTTTTTTTGTATATTAACCGAAACATTATACATTGTTTCTATTATATATTAGACAAGGATATATACATAGATAATTGCTATAACAAATCATAAAATTTTTTCTATGAAACATCAATTATACAAACTATATTATAAACACTACAACATAATTTTTTATAGTTGATTATAATGGTGAAAATATTTTCACTATTTTTTTATCGTCCATACAATAGTAGTTTTCTTAACTCATCTCTATTCAACTACAAAGTCCCAATAAACTCTCGGTGTTGACTTCAAAATTTTCGACAATAATATTACATTTAGCACTTTTATGCTGCTAAATGTAACATTATAGCCAACAATTGTAACCACTTACATATGACTACTTTATGTTTGTCATAATTAGGCTCTCTATATAGAACATGAAATAAGGGCATATATATTATAATAGTGTCTCCAAAACAAGCTACAATATATATATATATGTAAGGTGTTACATGTATATTAATATACATTGCCCCCATATTTGAAACTTAAAAGAGAAATAAGAACAAGAAAGGGACAAAGGGTGCAGAGATTGGAACCTACGTAGTCATGTGAAAAGGAGAGTCGCCGGCCTACAAAGTGAGTCTAAGAGCAATAGAATAGCTAAGAAAAGTAATAGCTATATATTCCAATATTACTTCATTTTTCTAACGGTTTGTGCCAATTTTGTGATACTTAAGAACCCCCACCTACCCACTACCTAATACTTTACATACAACAAATTTGATGGTTATTATATGATGGTCCATCTCACTATAAAATTTGCAGCCTTTTATATTAACATAGATGCCTAGGTAGGTTAGCTTCCATAGCAACAAGAATGTTCAAAGGTATCATTGGATTTTTTTTAGATGATTCTCGCCAAGTTTTGGAATGTTTCAACAAACTTTTTTTGGATTTTTATATAAAGTACTATACTAGGGTTGAGACCACTTGTTATGTTATGTAATAAATCAAGTGCTTTTACGGTATTCAATATTTCAGAGATGAAATTAATAATATAAGCCAATTTCAAAGTTATATGATAGTCAGGGTATTCAATTGGATACCCTTCGTCGTATATACAAATGCAACGATGTTGAACACTTTTAATACAACAAGTTATCGTATCGCAGCGATTTGACCTCCTTGAAATGAGATAGTTATCGTTTTCCATAAGGTAGCCACATTATCATCAAATTATTTGAAACCACATTAGACCTAATTTTTTGACCTCGTTTGACCTGAACCATAGAATCATTAGCTCAAATGACATTTGTTAAGATTGAAAAGCGACATATGATAACTAGTAATTACAAGTAATAGAAGCGATTAATAAGATGACAAAGAAAAGTATATGAAAATAATCCTAATATATTGATTATATAACTAAAATCAAATTATAATTTTATTTTTTAGGCAAATAAAATAAAAAATGTGGTAGACAAAAATGGTAGTCCATAGTATTTGATGGTTATTATATGATGGTCCAAGTTAGTTTTAAAATTTGCAGGCTTTTATTAAGAGTAGTGATGATGAATAGATGCATAGGGAGATAGGATGATTAGATAGGTGTTTCAATTTGCATGCAAAAGCCAAAGGCAAAGTCACTCCATCCATAGCCAGGCTGAATAAATCAGTCACGAGAGACTTTGATATAATAAGAAAAAAAAAACATAAAACATGATGACAATTCCATTATATATTCTGCTTTAATTTCATTCCACTATCAAATGATATATCAAAATTATCAGAATCACATGTTCAGTCACATATAGTAAAATAAAATTACCTAATTCTAGTAATTGCATGTTTTTTCTAGGCGCAAGTATTATTTTGAATAGAAATCGGTAAATAAGAGTCATGAAATATTCAGTGATGAATAATTGACTCAGGGTAATAAATAAATATGTTTTGTCTACTTCATGAAATAACAAATGATACTTGTTGAATTCACTTCAAACTATCACATTGCTCTAGTATCATGGAAACTACTTGTTATTTATAGTAACGGAAATTCAATTTACTTTTGCAATTTAAAATCGATATATTATCATTTGCTAAAATGATATGTGTATATCTTTATCGTCTAATCAATAATGAATATATGTTTTCATCATTTAATAGATATATATTTATTTATTTGAAAGTCAAGTGACATTTTTTGAATTAAAAAATTAGTATATTTTCGTTTTAATTGAGAAAATATAGATATGTTAACGAAAAAGGGTAAAAATGTACCATTTATATATTAGACAACATGAGCATGTATACACCACCACCTTTTAATGAGGGTTATTTTTTTGCTCTAAATCTCAAAGTTGATTGATATAGTTGCCCTATTTTCCATTATAGAATTAACTTATATTAATAAAATTTAAATATCTTTATATAATTAGAAGTCATTTGATAACCGATTAAAATTATGCATGACTTAATAATATTCTTCGTTGTGAGGAAATTTATGTACTCCTCCTCTTATGTTTATGCAATGATTAATTATAGAGAATTTTGTTATTCATGTATTACTTATTTTATCTTTTTCCTTTTCAAATTATGCATCAATTCTTCCATATATAACTTATATATGTATTGGTCATGCGAATTTTTAAATTGTAAGTCGGTATTAATTTTATATATACAAGAATAACTTAGCTCCTAATCAGCTAACAAACATGATATATATTACTTATGCAGAATTTAATATATGCATAATTATCTCTAAATCATCTACTAAACGACATTTTAATACTCCGTTCATCCTAAAAAATTTATCGTGATTTAAAATACGAGGGTCAAATTAATTATGTTAAATATGAATTTGAATATAAAATCTTCATTATTTTTATTTTGTCAATTTAGAAATCATAAAAGTACAGTAAGTAATCACAATAGTTAATAATTTAAAATATTAGAGAACAATTAAAATTATTACTACAGCAATTTATAAGATTTTTATGTTTATGAAAAAATATATAACAGAAAAATTTTATATTACATACCTAAATAAAACTTTAATCATATAGTATAGAAAGCTATCCAATAGCTCAATCATTTTATCTTTTTCTTCTTTTCCTCCTTTGTGCTTGTTTTAATTACACCTTTTCCTATTATATAATTGTTTTCCTAAACGAAAGATACACGCACGTAACAATTTTACTCAAAGTACACTACCTCATTACTATGAGTTAAACGTAATTTTTTAATTTGGTTATTACTTATTTGAGTAAGGTTTAGATTACAACAAGTTAACGCTATTATTCACTTTCTATAAATTATTAAACTACTACATGTACAATAAAAAATTATAAATTATGCTTTCTTGAATCAATCAAATTGTTTTTCCTTATTTGTAAAATAATCTTCCATGTGCAAATTTGTTTTTTGTTGGAGGCTATGCTCTATATATATTTATGTATGAGAACCAACCTAAACCCTAGCAGTTAAAAATGTCGCACATATTTATCATTTATGTAGAGGGAATGCAAAACCATGACCTTCTCGAATGTAAGAAATTAAGCGTGTGTTCGATACGAAAGAAAATATTTTTTAAAATCTTATCTATGGATATATATGGATATGTTTTTTTTTCCAAAGGATCGGATGACTATTTTCAACTTAATGTAATTGTGAGTTGCTTTATTATTGGATTTGAACGGTATTATTATTATTAGTAGTAGTAGTATTAGTATGAGTATTAGTATTAGTATTATAAAAATACACATCTAAAACCAACGATGTTATGTTAAGATCTCAATATTGAATAATTAAAATAATTTATTTTCCAATATCCAAAACATATAATTTTTTCTTTATTTAGAAATTATTATATATAAAAATTAATGTCATGATCCAAAAATAGACGTGATGACACTCGTCTTATCCCATCAAGAAAAGTTAACCTAAAATTCAATCATTCCAATAAAATGAGGAAATTTCATAATCAATTCAAAAACACCCCCGAAATCTGGTTATCATGTATACAAGCCTCTATAGTATTATAATTGATTCAAAAAAAATTACAAGTCTCAAATGACCTTATTTCTAAAATAAAACAAGATCATAAATAGGAGTAAGAAGGTCTGCTAAATGACAATCTACCTCAAAATCGCTAAGACACCATCCTCAGAAATAAAAGAATATATCTTAAAGTTCCGGGCTATAACCACAAAAAATTGTAAAGCAATGTAGTACCAACACACGGTACTCCAACAAGTAACTCTAAACACTAGCTAAGGGGATGAAATACGGGTACTCGTACTAACCCCTACCGAACCTCCACAACTACAACCTGCATAAAAATAAGCCCAACCTAATAGCTCACGATTTACATAACACATAACTCAACAACAACACTTAGACAGATTACATATCATTAACAACAATACTTTGACAAATTACATATCATCAACAACAACATTTTAACAAATTATAATGACTGCTGGTAGTAACGAAGATTATGAAAGCTAACTGAGGATGTAGTGCTAGTTTTTCTTCTTTTTTGGGTTGTAATGTTCATTCCTTTGAGTTATCCATTATTATTTTAAATTAAAGATAAAGTGTCCCAAAACATTATATTAGTAATGACTATTGAAGCTTGATTTAATTTTTTTCAATTTATATATATGTAGCTTGTCTCGACTAGTGACACTGAATTTTGTCTTAATTAATTTAAGGACAATTTTGAAGGTGATTAGAGATGGATTTTTGTTAAGTTTTTAATTGAAATTTAAAGGAAATCCTTTGTATATCTCCACTGTATCCCGAGTATATCCTCAGATATATGCCACTGTTGCAATGATGTCTGAGAAAATCCATTATGATATACTTCTTCCTTCGTTTAAAAAAGAATGATCTAATTTGACTTGACATGAAATTTAAGAAAATAAAACAGACTTTTGAATCTTGGCGATTCTAAATCAAAATTATATCAAATGTATCAAAATTTTCCTTAATCTTGTGATCTTATACATGTCATTTGAAAATGTGAAATTAAAATGTTACTAAAAAAGAAATAGATTATTTTTTTAAACAAGCTAAAAAAAAAAGGTTATTCTTTATATATAACAACTATAATGATGGTTATCTCACACACTCTTAGAATTATCAATTAAATCTTCTCTCACTTTTTAAAATTAGGATTTTGAGCCTATGATTTGCATAATAAATAAAGTGTATATGGGATTATTGTCAACTCTAGCTAAATGCATTATGGATAATTAACTATTGGCTAGGGTCAGTGTGAATTATTGCTATAAATTAGCTCTTCATTTGAACAAGAGATGGCAAAAGGTAAGCTTAGACTTAGACACAGCCTTTATTTTTAGGTCTTGTAATATTCACACTTCTTCTCAAAGGCATAACTAAGAATTTAGGCAATATTTATAAGTGTAATCTTTTTCTTTTAAAAAAAATACTATGGAGCAAAAGAGACATGTTCAATTATATATCACTCAAATTACATAGAATATTTGATGTATGTAAAACTAGCCAATTGACAGAGCTTAAATTCTAGTTTAAGACTACAATTACATAGTGCAAATATAATATATAGTCATATTTTTCTGTTTTAATTTGTGTTATACATTTTTCTTTATAGATAATTGAAGGGAAAAAAAAAAGAAGATAAAAATACTCCCTCTATCCAAATTATGTGCTACTATCAAATTTCTGAACTTCAATGGCAAGTTTGAACATGATTTTTTTATGCTTTGTGAAATAAATTCTGTACATTTGAAATTGCAAAAAAAAAAAAAACAAACTAAGTTAACAAAAAAAAATGACAAATCAAAATATTTTAAAGATATATTAAAAAAATTATTCACTTTCGAAATTTGAAAAAATATCATTTATATTGACATATAAAAAATTCATTTCTATATTTAAAAATTTTATTTATGACACATAATTATTTATATTTAATTTTAAATCACTGTCTTTTCATGTTTCTTAGCTTTTGCCCTGACTCCGAAATGATCCTTAAGGATTAATAGAAATAATAATTTAATAATAAAATTCTAAAGATAACAATTTATCAAAAATAAATTTTAAATCCGTCTCCCAATAACAACGAGTCTAATTAGAAAAGATGCATGTATGAAATAAAAAGTTTGAGGGCAATAGCTTTGTATACTAAAGTGATTTTTTCTCTCTTACATACATTTTCAAGTCAATTACTTTTTTCACCGCAATTTATATGATATTATTTGATTTGATACGAATTTTAAAAAAGAAAGATTTTTTTTGAAATTTATGATCTAAATAATATTTATATATATGACTATATAGATAATCTTATAAGGGTGAAATAAACGGTTTAAAATTAAATTATTACTTAATATAAAAATGTCATTTTTTATGATTAAGTAAAAGACTCCCATGTAAATTGAGCATAGAATTATATAAAAAAATTTTATTAGTGATAGCGTAATATACGAATTTCACGTAAATTGAGCCATAAATGTCATCTTTGAATCCAAACCTTCTGCTTACTTTTTATATATAATTAAATACAACGTAAATCATGACTTCATTTAAAAGTTTAAAAATTATCAGTAATGAAACCCGTTTATATCGTAGTAGTTAAAGGTTTTCATTTATTTATTTAGCTGTTTGAACAAAATACAAATTATTTGAAACATTTTAATATGTTATTTATGTTCATTGTAATTATCTGAATTATAGAAAATTTTGAGCTAATTGTCGATTTAGAGGAATTTTCACAAATAGTACACTTTGGTGTTGATTAACCATATAATATTTTTTGATAATTACAATGAGTGATAACAAATTCGAAATTCGTGTTGTATCTCACATAACAATTTTATCGTATTACTAACTTAATTTAATTGTACACATTTGGGCAACTTTCACATATAGCAAACAAAAAATTAGTATTTGTATGCTATAGTAAACTTTGCATAATTGCGCTCCATAGCAAACATAAAAACTGTATAATTCGCTATACATATACAAGTATATAATTCGCTGGCCTAAATTGTATAATTCGCTGGCCTATTTCGCTGCAATTGTATAATTAGTTTTGCATACAGTTTGAATCGAATTAAAATGTATGTAATATTGCATAATTAGAAGTGTATATCAAGAAGATATATGTTTTTTTCTCGCTTATACAAAAACAGAAAAACACAATATATACACTTCTGTGATAACAGATAGAACAATTGTATTTCCTGGCAATTGTTATTCCTTTGGCCTTTTTTCTTCCTCTAATACTTTGAAGTAAATGTTTGTAAATTATATAATTAAGTGTATAACATTAGGATATACCTTTTTGCCCAATGTTTATTAACAATTTCGCTCGCTTTATACAAAACAGAACATAAATTATACCTGGTCCTGTGTAATAAAGCGAGAGAGGCCTAATGGGAGAGTGGCGATCGGACTCTGGGAGAGAGACGCCTGGCAATTTTTGCCAACGTTTGCTATGGAGGAAATTAAATCAAACCCTAGCTATTCCATTTACTTTAGGTTTATTGAGATAGTTTTTCTATTATATACAATTTTCCTTCTATTATTCGTTTAATCTAATTGTGTCAGATATTTTCTTATTTTGCTAGATACAATTATTTTGGGACATGTCCCTCTATATCAATTTTTTTATACACACTATCTCAATTTCACTAAATACACTGATACAACCCAAAAACTTTTTTAGATACAATATTTATTAGGAGGGAGTAACAAAACACTCAATTCTAGATACTGATACAACATAAAAAATTACTAAATTCGATCTAACGATCATATTGACCAAATCGAAAGATTATATTATATATTGTATATGGAGGTTTTAATTTTCTTTTGCTTTTTAGGAATTTGTTATAAAACCTTAGCTATTGTTATGTTTGATAATATTTAAAAATTATAATTATGTATTGTAAATACAATAGCTATGTTTAACTAAATAAGGAAACAAACACAACTGGAAAAATAAGCAACCTGCTAATCCATTTTTTTGGTAAAATTTATAATATATATGGCACACTTAGTTAGATATATACAACTACTCCACACAGATACTTTTTGGGGACAAATCTATACAACGTACATTAATTTATGAGTTCATCGAAAGCTACTTGGCCTTGCTGAATTTATTGTATCGTGATTGGTACAAATTTATTTTTTTCTCTTTGTCTTTTTGTCAATTTTCAATAAGTAAATTACAGGCTTGAGTGTGAGTTCTATACAACAAAAAAAAAGGTTACAAAATTATTATTTTTTTCAAATTAAGGAAAGCACTTCAAAAAGGTTACAAAATTTATCACATATTTTAATATATTTATAATAAATTTCTTACTAAACAAGCATAATATATTTTTAAAAAATAACTATAATATATATATTTTACACATAATTCACTTTTAATATATATTACATATTTAACATAGTATAACTATAAATGATGATAAATAAAAGTATTGCTAAAATCGATAATTATTTATTAAAGTAATACTCATCCAAGTAATTTTCCATGTTATTATTTCTTAAAATATGCAAGGCCAGACAGAAATTTAGTGCCTCCTTTAACCAAGGGTTTGACATGATAAATGATCCTTGAAACATCGAGGGGGAATGGGGCTGAAAGTCTAAAATCCATTATTAATTTGAGGTAGTGCGGTGGACCCGTTAGGCCTCAATATATATCATTTTTTAATTTTTATGACGTGAGGTAGTATTTTATAAATTGAGCTAGCTTTGCTCTTAATGATTCAAATTTTAATAGCGTTAAGATGATCGTTGAATGTAAATATATGATTGTCTTTTATAGAAGATTTAAGAGTTGTCTTTTTAGAGCACTCAGAAAATCCAAAATACGTGTACATGACCATAAAACACTTTGTTAATATCGTGAAATTTGCATAAAATCAAGAATATGATATATGTTATGAAGGTCTCAACTTATGTCCATCTAGCTCAAGTGTACCTCACTTGGATAGATATTTGTTGTTGGTGTTGGGAAAACGCGGACAAACAGCAAAAATAATATATGGGAAAGAGTAATATGGAAATAAAATGTTAAAATAATGACACCAAGATTATTTTATCGTGGAAACCCTTCTGAATAAGGAAAAAACCACGGACTAAGAGGAGCACTTGAGTTTACTACTAGTAGGAATTTTACACATAGATGTGGGTAGTCACGAATACACATACTCAACGTACTACTACCACCACTCAAAAAAGTAACAACACTCTTGTTTGGTTTCCGTCTTACTAAAATATCGCTCATAACTCTATTTTTCTTCACAGACTATTTTTTTGTATAGTCTATGGAATAACCTCACTTTGCTCTCAAATGTTTTTCTCTCTAAACTTGGTGTGTTCTCCAAATGAGCAATAATGCTCTTTTATAGAAGGATAAAAACCATACCTATTTCAACTAATGACATATGTAAACATAGCAAAGTCAATAAATGGTTGTCAAATCTTACCAATTTGCCAACTACCAAATCTTTTCTTTTCAATCTCCAATTACTTTCTTTTTAACAATTGCTCTGTAACCAATTGAGTAGCTAAAGTTGACTAGAACATGGGATGGATTCAACAAATCTTCCCCCTTCCAGTCCCATTTACTGGAAAAGGTGTCTTCACTTCTTTAGAGAGAGCTCATACCCCCAAGTTCTTTGCATAACTCGAACTTTGTCTTTGGTATCCATCTTGTCGCATATCTGCAATGATTTTCATTGTGTGAATCGTTTGACGTGAAATGATTTCATTCTCCACTTTCTCCGAATCCCAATGATATCTGCGTAATGTGTTTTGTCTTGTGCATGGTAACATGAGTCTTGCTCAAAAGTCTATTGCCTCTGACTGTCAACAATGACATATACTCCATCTGATTCAAACCAAGCTCTGAAGAATCGCTTTTAGCATATCATCGGCCTTGCCGGCTTCAGTAGGCCGCAATAATAACTCAAGCTTCAGTTGTAATAGTGCAACACCATTTCTGCAACTTTGACTGCCATGATATGCTCCCCCTGAAAAGTAAAACAACTTCCAGTAGTGATTTCTGTTATAAGGTCACCTGCATATCAGAATCTGTATAGCCGTTCAAGATTGGATTTGATGCTATGCTCCACAAACAAGCATTCATCTGAGCTTCCTCTAATACCTGAGTCTCCATTTCACTCACAGCTTCCCATGCTCTTTTCCCGGATTTTCGAGAATCTACTGACCACACCACTGCGTGAGCAATATCAGGTCCTAGTGCACACCATTGCATACAGTAGACTTCCGACAACGCGGAATATGGAACTTTGGCCATGTTCTCTTTTCCCTCCCTAGCTGTAGGACACTCTTCTTGCCTCAACTTCATATGACCAGCACGAGGTTACTAACATCTTAGAATTCTTCATATTTGAAGCCGCTCCAGTACGCGTTCAATGTACTTCTTCTGGACAAATAAATCTTCCTTTTATCTCTAAGACGAGTAATTCTCATGCCAAAAGTTGCTTGGTCATTACCCAATTCTTGTCATAGAAAAAGACTTACAACAACATCTTTCTTAGCTCGTCAATCTGGGTTGGAAGTATTTTTGCCCACAATCAACATATCATCCACATACAACAAAAGGATGATAAATCATTGTCAGAAAATTTTTGTACAAATCCGCAATGATCTGAGAAGTCTTCTTATAGCCCTGCTCCCCCATAACAGATTCAAACTTTTTGTACCACTGTCTGGGAGCTTGTTTTAGGCCATAAGACTCTTTTTAAGTTTGCATACAAAATTTTCTTCTTTACCATCTACGTTGAAACCCTCAGGTTGTTCCATATAATCTCTTCTTCTAGGGTCACCGTGAGGAAAATCGCTTCACATCCATCTGCTCAATCTCTAAATTAAGACTAGCACCAAACCTAGAACTGTGCGAATCGAGGAAATTTTCACAACAGGAGAAAATATTTCGTCAACGGTCAATACCTTTCCTTGTGAACCGAATCCCTTTACACCAATCTACTTTGTACTGGGCTTTCAAGTTGTGTTTCTTCAACTTAACTTGAACACCCACTTGTTCTTCAAAGCTCTCAATTGCCCGTTGGTCAATTTTACCAACTCTAAGTGTGGTTCTCATGGCAAAGACTTCCATCCTCGTCTTGCATGGCTTCAATCCATTGTTTCTTGTGCTCATCTTCCATGGCTCCTCATAACCATTCAGGTTTCTCCCCGTCAGTTAGTAACACATACTCATTGGGGTGAATACACGGGAGGAAGGAAACCGCGTCTTGTGGACCTCCGAAGCGGAATATTTGATTCGTCCACAACTTCATGAGCAACAGGATCATCAATAACAAATCATTGTTATTATCAACATCAACATGTTGTTTGATACATGATTCTGGGCGTCACCATATTAGCAAACCAATAACATCAGTCAACACTTGTGTGAGGAACTTCATCATGATGGACTATTCCATCAAAATTTGAAGCTTCTACCTTCTCTCTCCGCTTGTCAATATCTTCATTGTTTGATTCTCCATGAAAATAATATCAACACCTTCTCACAAGGTTTTCTTTTCATTGGATCAATATAGCCTGTAACCCAAATTCATCTAGGCAATATCCAATGAAAGGCATTGCTTGTCCTTGGCAGTCTAATTTTGACCTCTCATCTTTCGGCACATTAAAAAGCTTTGCAACCAAATACTCGCAATGGTCATAGAAAACATCCTTTCCATACCAAACCCTATTGGTACATCACTTGCCAAAGCAACAGCAGGAGATAAGATTAAATAACATGTGCACAGGGCGTCAATAAAGCCTCACCCCAAAATGAGTTGGCCAACTTTGCTTCAGAAAGCAAACATCTAACTCTTTCCATCCAGGTCCTGTTCTCCTCCTCATTCTCTCTCAGCCAACCATTAAGCTGAGGAGTCTTGGGGGATGGAGTCCTTCTGGTGTCTACTACCTTGATTCTTGCAGTATTCGTCAAATGGTCCACAATATTCACCACCATTATCAGTGAGAATACTTTCAATTCTTTCCAGTTCTTTCCTCTTTCAACTGAAGCCTGAAACTGCTTAAAGACACCTAACACTTGGTCTTAGTACCTCACAAGACATGACCCAAAGTTTGTCTAGAGCAATCATAATCAATGAAAGTGACCACTAAAGTGCACCACCCAATGTCTTTGTCTTCATTCATTGGGACCACTAAATCAGAGTGCACTAACTCAGCAACTCGTCTTTCTTGCTCGAGGAGGGTAGGCCTTAATAAACTCTATTTTGTTTACCAGCCACCAGTCTCACATTTTTCTAATTTAGCACTATTGGAAATTTGACAATAATTTTCTTTCTTGGGCTGAACATTAAGTCCTTTCTCGCTAATGTGGCTAAGCCTCTTTGTGCCTAATCTTGAAGAGCTATCCTCTCACCGCAATTCACCTATCACACAAGCGAGTCCGTAGTCCATTATAGACCACACGTTTGTTACCACGAGCCACACCAGGAACCCTTAATGATCTTTCCCTTTTCCATCAACCCCATTGGTACTAACATATCCTCATCACTAAAACACCAACAGAGATAGTGCAGACGAACATCGGAGCATGGTTCACATTGTTCAAACTAGTTTTTAGGTTCCCACACTATTCCAACATTGTACCAATACCAAACCACCCTAGAAACAGTCTCATTACCCATACTCAAAGGTTCCAAAATCACCAGGAGTGTAGGAAGAGAAAAAACCTTCTTGATGTCACATGAGAAATGCGGCACCATGTCCACAACCCATCTTGACTCATCACAGCAATATTTATCATGTTTGCATCAGAACTGGTAACAATCTTTCGGTGGTGACGGTGGCTAGGCAATTTTTCAGTGCCATCTTCTTTAATTTTACTCTTTGTTTTTGTTCTCCCTCTTCAACTTCCTGCAGACTTCTATGTGTGCCCTTTCAATTCATGCCACATGATAGCCTCAATATCCTTAAAGTCTGCTTTGGTTTGCCTCCTATTTTGTTCTCTTTGTGAGAACTACGAGTTTTATTTCTCCCCCTGGGGCCAGTTATCAGGACAATCCGACGAAGAGGAACCTAGTTTTTCTTCTCTATCTCTTCGTTCAAGACACTACTCTGGCGGAATCCATAGAGATCACACCTCCCCGGGCAGAATTCTGACAATGACGTTTCAAATGTTTCCCATGGAAATCTGGTAGGGAAACCAAAAGAAGCAACCTTTGAATTTCTTCATCAAATTTGTGCCCATAGCAGATAATTGGTTCATAATCCCCTGAAATTATTCAGACTGGTCTGGCATCGAGACATCATTATACTTCAAACTCAACATCTGCTTTATTAGAACATTTGTTGTTGCCGTCTTTCGAGCATACAACTTTCAAGATGCTCCCAGGGTTCGAGCAATGTGTTTCTCACAAGAGTTGTTCACACCTTATCGTCGACCCCTTGCCTAATGAAATTCCACAAACCTGTCTATCACAGATTCCACTCTCATCTGTCATATTATCAGGCTTTACAGTGTAAATGACTGTTTATAAAATTCTTGACATAAAGCAGATCTTCATTTGTTCCCTTCCAAATGCATTATTAAACAACCATTCAAAGTACCATTTCTACTTGTGTTGGCTTCCTTGTTTTGCCCCCAAAAAATATAAGGTTATCGCAATCAAAGTAATCTTTTCTGATGTGGAAGTCAGACTGTGGTGCACACCACAGAGCATACCAGATAAAACCTTGGCTCTGATCCAGTTTGTTTTGGAAACGCTGACCAAACACAAAAATATATATTGTAAACGTATGGAAATAATGGGAAAATAATGACACCGCAAGAGTTTTACGTGGAAACCTTCTGATAAGGGAAAAAACCCACGGACTAATAGGATGCAATTGATATACTAATAGTAAGGAATTTTTTACACTGTGTAGTCACGAATACAATACTCAAAGTGACTACTACACCTCAAAAGGAACAACACTCTTTTGGTTTCCGTTATTTAAATTCGCTCATACTCTATTTTTCTTCACAGACTTTTTCTTGTATACGTCAATGGAAATACCTCACTTTGCTCTCAAATGGTTTTCTCTCTACTTGGTGTGTTCTAAAATGAGCAGAATGCTCTATTTAATAGAGGATAAAACCATACCTATTGTCATAATGACATATGTACATAGCAAAGTCAAAAATGGTTGAAATCTTACCATTTGCCAACTACCAATCTTTTCTTTTCACACACCAACTCCAATTACTATTCCTTTTTAACAATTGCTTGTACCAATTGAGTAGCTAAAGTTGACTAAGAAATGGGATGGATTCAACAGTTGGCTCATGTCACTACGTGTCAATTCATATTGGAAAATACTAATGCTTAAGTGAATGTTCCTTTCTTTTTGCCTAGAAATTCTTCCAATTATCTTTCCTTTACTTATACGGGCAATTGTTTTCACATAAATTGATTGTGTCAATGAATGTGGAAAGTAAAATTTTATATTCATTTTATCGAATTAATTGTGCTGATGAGAATGTATATAACAACATTTTACTATATATTATTACTAAACTTATTTTCTTCTGGATAAAATGATCAGGATTCAGGAATTAATAGGGGTAAATGTTTGTCCCTTGGAGGCCACATATTAGTATACATAGATATTTAAAAAGAATACACAATAGATACATGTGTATGGAATAAACTAGTAATACACGAAAGATAAAAGGAAAAATGCATAAGTATTCCCAATCTATGCTCGAATTTTTAGAGACGCACTTATACTATACTAAGGTCAGATTACCCCCGAACTTATTTTATAAAAAAATTTCTATCCTTTTCGACCTACGTGGCAATATCATTGAAAAAATTGTCAATACACGTTGGGCTAGAAGATAGTGCAACGTAGATCGAAAAGGAGTAAAAATTATTTATAAAATAAGTTCGGGAGAGATGGGTAATAGGACTTTAGTATAGTATAAGTGTGTCTCTGGATTTTTGGACATAGGTTGAGGCTACTTGTGCATTTTCCCAAAGATAAATATGTCATCTTATTCCATGATCTTCTTCGAATTTCCAATTCAAACCACCTTAAATTGTCTCAAATTTGAGATTTAAACTCTTAGAATGAATCTAATTTATTTCAACAATTACTCGAATCAAATTTTAGTTTTGAAAATTCTTTGTGAAATAAGTGATTACATGTAATTAAAAATGGTAAATGGAGGAGTAAGTAATTATTGAAACCGAAAAGGTTAGTAGTGGTGAATTATGGAATAGGTTGAAAAATGAAGAAGCATGCGGCAGCCAATGGAATGGATCAATCAGTTGGCAGAGGCATTGATTAGTCGAGGAGTGTAAATAAATAAATAAATAAAAGACATAAAATTAATTATGGGATTAGATCCAAAGCAAGTCTTGTTGTGATGATAAAAAAAACAAACAGAAGTCCAAACAGAGGAAAACAAAGACCATTAATTGCTTCTTCGTTAAAAGAATGAATGTTAACTCATTCATAGCCGCATTTTTCTGTTTTTTTTCAGTACAATCATTACTTTTAACTCTCAAATCAAACACTTGTTTTCTCTTTCATACACATTTTTAGTACCAAGTAAAAAATAAATTAAAAAACTGTTAAAATTGAGCTCATGGTCAAGTCTCATTCAACTGCAGGTTCCACAATCTCGACTTTTCTTTCTCTGCCCCTTTTCCTATACAAGTCTCACTTTTCTTTCCCTTTCAAGATACCCTAGGATTCAACATAGGTATTTTTTTTTCTCTTCATATTAACTAATATGTATTAAGACAAATAAATTGAAACGGAGTATATATATATATATATTTATAATTAAAAGAAAGTGTAAATAGAACAGATCTAGTTCTAGAGCTAGCAAAGTAATGGTGGTTTCATTTTCTCAATTCTCTCTATTGTTGTGACTAAGTAATTTTTTTTTTTCCCCATCCATCTGGGGCCCTTGTTGAAGAGATGGATGAAAACAAAGGAGATACCACAAAGAAACAACATTTATCTAACTCTCCAGTTGACCCTCATGAACAAGATTCACCAGATAATACTATTCCGCTACAGCATCCGGTTGTTTCTGCTGCTGCTCCTTCTATATTAACTATCTTCTAGCAAATATATAATAAATCACACAAGCTGCTCTGCTAAAATCTTTCGAACAACAGCATCAATTTGAAGTTGTTAATACAAAACGGCCAAGATATACTTCAAGTCAATGGAAATTCATTCTTCTCAATCACCAAATCCACAAAAAAACTCATCAACACAAAAAACAGCCGACGGGGCTGGTACTATACTGAGTGCGGAATCAGATAAACACGATATCAAAATGTCCTTCATCTCACACTACTAAAAAACCTATACCCGCTAACCATATCTCCTCAAACTCAAGTACCAACCGCGTCTTCTTCAGACACGGCTTCTTCTCCTTCCCACTCTCCTCGGCCTTCTTCAGAGCCGAGTAAGAGCGAAGGAGGAGAACAAGTTCACCAACAATTTAGGAAAGGGAAATACGTGAGTCCGGTTTGGAAACCTAACGAGATGTTGTGGTTAGCTAGGGCTTGGAAAATTCAGTACCAAGGTAGTGGTAGTGGTAGTGGTTCATCATCAGAGCTTGTTCATCTAGAAGGTTCTCCAGGAGCAGGAAGTGGAAGAGGCAAAACTAGAGCTGATAAAGATAGAGAAGTGGCTGAGTTTCTCAACAGGCATGGAGTTAACAGAGATGCTAAAACTGCTGGGACTAAATGGGACAATATGTTGGGTGAATTCAGAAAAGTTTATGAATGGGAAAGAGGTGCTGAGAGGGAACAAATTGGAAAGAGTTATTTTAGACTCTCCCCTTATGAAAGGAAGATTCATAGATTACCAGCTTCATTTGATGAACAAGTATTTGAAGAATTATCTCAATTTATGGGCTCAAGAATGAGGACTCCTCAAACTAGAACCGGAACTCACTCCAATAGTATTGCTGATGATACTCCTACACCTCTCATTGTTACCAAGTCTTTGCCTCCTCCTCCTCCACCCTTCAGGGAAGATGAACTTCCTCACTCTGGTATACACAAAAAAATAATAATAAAACAATTAATTACTTGCTTTTAATTTAATTACTCTCAATCCATCAACATTATTATTATTATGATAATAACTTGTATATATTGTGTGGATGTAGCGAGGGCGAAACAATTGGTAATGTCCAGTGGTACTGAAACATTAATTCATGGAACAAGAGGTGGGTTCTTAGGGTTTGAAACAATACAACCATCTTCTTCATTAGATATTATTGGTGGTGGTCCATCTTCTAGTGGTTCAAAGGAGCTTCGGCGTATCGGGAAGATTAGGATGATATGGGAGGAGTCAGTGAATTTGTGGGCTGAAGAAGGTGAGCATCATAGAGGTAGAGTAAAACTACAAGGTTGCAGTTTTTTAAATGCAGATGAAATTGCATTTTTGGATGATTCTATGGTGGCTAGCACTATGGAGGCCTTTGAAGATGGACCAATGAAAGGTTTTTCTGTTGATAGATTCCAATCTGGGATACAACTCAAAGTCTTTGGCAGAAGAAAATCTTCTTCAGCTATGGCTCCTTGTGGT
The DNA here is from genome assembly GCA_027704765.1 of Solanum habrochaites. NCBI lineage: Eukaryota > Viridiplantae > Streptophyta > Magnoliopsida > Solanales > Solanaceae > Solanum > Solanum habrochaites. Next base: position 1,471,840 of record JAKWJA010002491.1, read on the forward strand.
ATTTTATTTTCATTTAATTGCTCAAAGTCCATTTATTTGTACTACAATATTTTGCTCCTAGTTTAAAATTTTCTATTCAATTTTTTTTAGGTCCCAATGAAAGATTGCAGCTTCCCTCTTCTGAATTTCCCATCAGATGTAAGTCTCTTCCATAAAATTTTGAATTTTCTATTTGTGTAAAGGCAATCATTAGATTTTCTATTTCTTCCCCTAAATGAATTTAATATTAGTCTACACCATGGTTCCCATGAATAGTACTCCTCTTGTTACTTTCAACTGAAATTTAAATAATTTTAAAAATTGTTTTGCAGCAACTACGCCTTGGGAATTTCAAGATCCAACTGAGTACTACGTTGGTTGTCTCAGATCTCCTCCTCCTACACTTCCAAGCTTGTTTGAGCTTTCATGGCATTTGCAACAGCCACCACCGGAGGAACTCCGTTTTCCTCTCCGTCGAGACGTGTTCAAAGACTTGCCTCAAGGGAGAGAATTATTCTTCACAACCTCCTCAACTGAGCTACTAGACTGTAGAGGCATCACTTATGATGTATTGACTTGTATCATGCGTTCAAACCCTAGTCTCAACGCTGCAACCGCAACGGATCGGGATTCCTACATTGGCCTTTGGGATGATTGCATTAACAGGATGATATCCAAGTTTTGTTCCATCGAAATGGTATTTGTACGGAAATCCTCGTCTTCTCTCGCGGAGACCGTACAAGATCAATGGCCTAATGTTACTGCTTTCTTAAGGAATTTTTGCTTGTGGAGAGGAGAGGAAACTGATCAGTTAAGAGAAGGTCAACTAGATCCTTCGTCTTCCATTGTAGAGAAATTCCTATGGAGTTACATGGACCTTCCTTACGTGTTAGGTTACTATGCCGTTGGATTCATCGTTACATTCTGCGCGTTGAGTCGATCGCAGGAACGAATCATCCGAACCGATCTCTACACTGTGGATCTGTCAACACCAGTGGAAAGACTAAAAGCTTTAGTACCGTGCTGGAGAATTGCCGGATTGTTACCGTTATTAGCTGATAAATGCTTCCATTACATGAGTAGCAATTTTAAACATCTTCCGTACACTGATTTTGAGCGAACAGATTTTGGGAATGGGAATTTCATGGAGATGACTCCGAATACAGTTGTGAGATATTTTTCCAGTAAGAGAAAATGGTTGGGGATGAAGGAGATTTACGATTTTCTGGATCACAGAATCCCACACGCCGAATTCGTGGTTAGGGCATCGGAGAAAGATCTGGCGTTGGTGTTCAAGCCTAGAGGTTGCAAATTCAAGCCAGTTAATTGTGATCAATTAATAGAAGCATTGAAACAGGTCACAAAAGCGTTGGTCGCACTACATGATCTTTCGTTTATGCACAGGGATCTGGGATGGGATAAAGTGATGAGGAGAATCGACAGGGAGAATGAATGGTTCATTACAGGATTTGACGAAGCGGTGACCGCACCGCAGCTGTATCCACACGGAGGAGCGGCGGCGGCGGCGGGGGCGGGTACGACGGGGATGGGTAGGCATCCGCCGGAGATGGGGAGGAATTATCATGGAGTTAAAGTAGATGTATGGGGAATAGGGCAATTAGTGAAGAGCTGTGGATTAGTAGGGGTGCCGAAATTGCTGAGGGAATTGCAGAATAGGTGTTTGGACCATAACCCGGAGCAAAGACCGACGGCAGCAGACTGCTATCGCCATTTGTTACAGTTACAGTCTTCCATCTCTGCAGCCGCCGCCGGAGGGTATTGACAACTGATTCTTCTCAGTTCTGTGTATGTGAGTGATTGATATGCCTATTTATTTCTTTTATATTCCATGCAATTTACATCTCTTTTTTTTTTTTTTGCCATTGCTCTGAAGCCACGTAATTAATTCTCTTTTATTTGTTTTTTGGGAACATAAAATTCTTAACATTTTGTGGTGCTTTTTTTTTCTATTTTAATCCAAAGTCAATGCAGCCATTTTATATTCAAGATTTTCATAAGAATTGTTTTTTTTCTCCAACTAAAAAATAAAAATAAATTAGTATTCCTATTATTGTGGGAACATAACATACATTACATTTCATTCTTTTGTAAATCCACAAAATTTTGGAATTAAATGATCTTCATTATCCATTCTTTTAATTGAAAATGTAATAACCAAAAGAAGACTAGATCTATACCACCCTATCAAAAAGGCTACGATTAAGGGGTACGAAAATGTAATAACCATAATCAACTAATTTTTTATTAAAAAAAATTGAACTGTCATATCTTCTTTTGATTAAGGGGTTGCATTTTGCAATGACTAATTAAATAGTCCATTCGTTAATATCATTTTAGCTATGAAATTCGTTACTTGATTAGCTTGAATCTATTAAACTTGGTATTAGAACTCTAGAATATAATCCTTGCTTAAATTTACTTGTAGTGAGTTTTTTTTCTTCTTCTTACCTTTTTTAATGACTCGAACATAACTCACAACCACCGTGTTTGATGTGAAGTATGACCATAATATTCTTTGAGGAACTTGTATCAGAAGGTACAATAATAATTCAAAGATTACTGAGTGAAATAATAATCCCTTAATATTCTTTGTAAACTTGTACAATAATAGTTTTGGAATTCAAAGATTATAGTAGTGAGTGAAATAATACTTTAATATTCTTTGAGAATTTATATCAAGAGGTACAATAATAGTTTTGGAATTTAAAGATTATGGTGAATCAAATATTAATCCTTTAACATTTTTCTAAGAAACTTACTTCAAGAGGTACAATAAGTGAAATTATTCATGATTTAGCATATTTCTCAATATTATACCTAAATATATGGGTAATGTTGAATTGTTGATTAGAAAATTTGGTCAGAATTTGATTAGAAATTTTTTAAAAGTTGTACTTCCTTCGGTTCCATTTTATATCACATCATTTTTTATAAATAGTTGTTTATAATACTTGTCATTTCATAAAATCTTTGCATAAATTATCATATTCTTTCTTTTGAATCCTTCTGATTTATTAGTCTTGAAAATATATATATGATCAATTTTAAAAAATTAAGTAGATGAGTTATGTAATGTTAAATTAATTAATCAACATAAATTAATTCATATTCATTGATTGAAACTAAACTTGAGTTTCAAAAAAAATTAAATAAGGAAAGAAGTATAATTTACATTATTTATTAATGTAAATACAAAGTAGAAATGTGATATATAAAATGGGACGGAGGGAGTAATATCTTTTTATTTCAAAATAAACTATTTTTTTTATTTTTAATTAAAATATATTAAATTTAAAAGGGTAAAAATATTTTTAAAAAATAAAAATAACATAGAAAAAATATGGCCAAATTTCCTAGTCAAAGGATTTTTCCTAAAAATATTACTTATATTAGTGCAAATTTAAAATTTCTTGGTGTTTGAACCTTAATAACTTAAAAACTCTATGTAAAGATTGAACACATTTGGAACTATAGAAAATTTTCAATCTCCAAAGATTAAGGCTATTTATCCATTAAATTTCATATTAATGGTGGATACGTGGACATTTGTGCTAATTTTTATTTGAAATTTTGTATGCATATTTGGGTAATCTAGCCCAAAGATATTTTTAAACATGGTATTATTTGCTTCAAATTAAGCTACTATTATTATTTTTCTTACTCTATTAAGAGTATTCTTGTCTATACGCATCTTCTAAATCTTTTTAATTATTAATGTACATATTTGTTTATACACCAAATAATCCCCCTTCAAAAAAAAAATCACGTGGCTCATAGTGATACCATGATTTATGACTTTTTCCCTTGAAATTAATTCCATGTGATCATTGCCATAATTCATAGGTCAATTTTTTTTAGATTGTGCCACCCACATGGTCAACCATTTATGGCCACCAAAGCCACATTTCGATTTTTCTTGTGTGGGTGCATTTTCATGCTATCTTTCACAACAAAATTATATTACTCCCTCGTCCGATATTATTTTTGTCATATTTTTTTTTATTTTTAGAGTCAAGCTATAAAAATTTAGACTAACATTTTAAGACGTATTTTCTTCAGCATATTCATATGCAAAAAATGGTAATTTATAGGACTTTTCATATAGTTTTAGAATATCTAATTTTTTATTTAAAATATCGAATTAATGTGATCTAATTTACCTTTGAAAATTAGTCAAATTGACTTTCGATAAGCGCAACATGACAAACAAATCCGAACGGAGGGAATACCAGAGATATTTAATGAAACATATTTTCTTTTAGTATTGTAATAAAAATATTTTGTAGTAATTGAGTTACTATCATGGTATCTAGAGTTGTGAAAGTACTTTAGCGACATTTATATAGATTGTTAATCATAAATAATTATATTTATTATGCCACTTAATATGATATGACAAATAATAATATTTTTTTTGTTAAATACTTACTGAAAAATCCTACTTTCAACTAAATATATTCTTAACATAGTAGGATATTACATCTAAACCCATAAATTATTTTTGAAAAAGCTTACAATATATTTATGTCATAATACATATATTAAACTCTAAATTTGGCTTTAACTTTTAACTTTGACGTCCAATTTTCATAATGCACAAATAGACACTTTAATTATCCAACTTTTATATAAATAAACACATGAGTCCTACATGGCACAATATACGTAGGACATTATGCAGGACAAAAAATGACATGTAGGACATGTGTGTCTATTTGTTCAACTTTATACAAGTTTAAGTGTCTATCTGTGCACATCTAAAGTTAAAAAATATAAATGTGATTTGAAGTCAAGTTAAAGAAAATATTTATGTATTATGGCTGTATTTATCTTCCAAATCTTTTCAACTATATATATTTTTTTATTCAAGACTCCTAATAATGTAATGCTAAAACCACCTCCTTGACCATATATACCTCTTTTTAATATATATGCAAAGCAATAGTAAAAGTTGACATTGGAATAGTTAAGCATCCCTTTCATAAAAAAGAAATACATAGGGGGAAACTTTTAAATAAAATAGTTAACAGGCTACCAGAGAAATGTTTTTTTTTTCTTCTTGAAGTTAATATGCAATAGGATCACCCTCTCTTTTTGTGTCTCAATGTTTTATATTTTGAAGAGTACTTCACAGGATCTTTCTCATATATCATAGCAAAAAGGTCCAAGTATATACTCCCAAAATTATACATAATATTTCCTTTCATGAAAAAAAAAATGACTTGAGAAATAAAAAAAACAGTCATCTATACATTAACGTGTCTATTGAATATATATACTAGTATTTGTGTTGAGGTACAAAGAATATTGATGAGATTTACACTAGCTTTCCAACAAAAGTTCTTTCGGCCGAACTCATAATTTTTGCTTAAACAATATATTTATGTTAGAGAAATTCAATAAGCATGTATAATTAGTAAATTTAGAATCAAATTATCAACATTCTAAATTTTAGAATTCATAAAATTAAAAATTATGATTTTGCATCTGATAGTGATTGTCATACATGGGCAAATATATATAACAGTCGGGTATGTACTAATATAATGTATGTTATAAAAATTCATAAAATTTAAATCGTCAATTCATCTGATAGATTTTTTTTTTTTCCACATAGAGTTGTGAGTTATAAGCATGAATCTTTTGGGTGCGATAGTGTCGATAGCATGGGCTACAGTCAATTAAAAGTTATGTAGGTACTATGAAACTTGCCATATTTTAATTATTGGCCTTAGTAGATGAGACTATTATTATGACAACCATTATGGAGTATTGTTGGAAGCTAGTAGGATTGTATAACAATTCACTTTTTGAATGCCCCACTCTCTTCCCTGTCCTCCTCCCTACACCTCCTACTTCTTCTTCCTCTCGTTTCTAACCTGCTATCCCATTTACGCCTAACATCTATTTGAACTCCCCTCGCCTCCCATCTCAACCCTTACACAACCTACGCCCAACAACCTCCTCGTTCCGTAACTTCTCACCTCCCTCTTCATCCTATTACTAAGACGGCCACTTTTTCGCTAGCCTTTCGTCCCTCTCGTTATGATATCAGTTACTGCCCCTCCTTTCCTCGCCAACGGAATGGGGAGTTTGCCCTCTAGCTTTTACATGATGAAATAAAGTAAGGACAGATACCACACCCTGGAGAGCAGCAAAATGGGGCCATTATGCTTCCTTTAATTATTATTATTATTATTATTATTATTATTATTATTATTATTATTATTATTAGTGCACCTCTTCTAAACTTGATATAGGTATAGGAGAATTCAAATAGCAAAACAAGGACATCTACTAATGTTTGATTTGGAAGTATATTTTCAAAAAGTATTGATTTTAAAAACACTATTTGTGTTTATAAATCATGATATCAAATCTTAAATTATTCAAAAAGCAGGAGTTGGAATTCCATTTTAAGTATAAAACTTGATCCATATATAAACATATACATTTTTTGAAAAAAATTTATCATAATCTTACGTTTTATTAAGGGAAACGTTCACATATAGTCATTCAAAAATAGTCTAATTACTCTCCATAGCTATACTTTGATAATTACATTTCGCAGTTACATGTTATAGAGAGGAGAGAGAGGGAAAAGAGTGGGAGAGAGGTGAATTATATGTGTATATTTGTTAGATAATTGTATATTATACATATGTATTTGTATGTATGGAAATAGAGATTGAGAGAGCGAGGAGAGAGACGAGAGAGGCGAGTGAGATTGGGAGAGAGGTGAATTGTATATGTATATAGGTTAGATAATTGTATATTATACATATGCACATGTATATATAGCAAGTGAGATTGGGAGAGAAAGGAGAGAGGCGAGCGAGATTAGGAGAGGGAGGAGAGAGGCGAGCGAGAGAGGGCAAAGAGTGGAGAAAGTTGAATTGTATATGTATATCGATTAGATAATTGTATATTATACATATGTATTTGTATATTATGGCAAATTATACATATACAAGCGTGACTAATTATACAAACTTGAAGTCCTCCCAAATAATTAATGTATAATATTAGTCGTGAATGGTAACTATAGCTATCATGAGTAATTAAGTAGTATAAGTTTGCTTGACCGCGTAATTTTCCTTTTTATCTAAAGATATCATGCTAGACGTGAGAAACTGTTGGATACCATATGGAAGATTTGTCAAAACATGGCTAGTTATAGAGAGATAGATATATAGATATAGAGAGGATATATAGATAGTCATAGAAGAGCTATATATATATATATGATAAGTGATATTATATATATATATATATATATATATACTATTTTGACTTATTGAATGGTGAATTGTATGGGTTTGAAAGTGATAAGGGCATCAATATAAAACTGATAATTGCAAATCAAGACGGTGATCATATTGAAACAAAAACATATGCTAAAAACATAATATTATTGTATGAAAACTAATATAAAAGAAAAATATTAAAACTCTAACAAAATTCTTAATGATTACATTGTGGATGTTATTGTATTCTGTTAATACTCATTTCGTTTACTTTTATTTGTCATGTTGCGATTTTTAAAAGTTAATTTGACTAATTTTCAAAGTTAAATTAGATTACATTAGTTCGATATTTTTTTAAAAAATATTTAAATATTAAAAAATATACGAAAAGTACTATAAAATGCATTTTTTGTATATCAATATGATGAAAATAGATATTGTAATTTTTTTATAAATTAACTCTAAAAATAAAAAAATATGACAATTAACAGTGAACAAAAAGAGTATAATTTAAAGAATTGAATTACCTATACAAAGATAACTTCAATGTTAAATCAACCTAATTTTAAATCATGTCGAGATGGTACTCTAACTTAAACTTAAAAGTTAATATGCCTAACATACCTTTAATACTCTCAAATTAATTAACTCTATCTTAGATAGGTAATAAGAATTATTTTGAAGAATGCCGTTGCCATTCTTTATAGTACAAATTATCAGAACGAAACATACGAAAACCAATATTCTAGATGCACCGGCTATATTAATTCTTCAATCAATGTTATAGGGCGTGTTTGGTACGGAGTTTTTTTATTAGAAAATGTTTTTCTTAGAAAACAAATGGATTTTTGATTTATTTTTTCATGTCTGATCAGTGAGAACAAAAATATTTTTTATTGTTTGATTGGTGAATGAAAAATATTTTTTTAAAAATATTTTTTATTTTTAACTAGAGAGTGAAAAATACTTTTTGGTAAAGTAATTTTTGATCCGGATATCAGTCTCGATAATCGATCTAGGACATGATCTCGACACCCAAACTTGGACACAACTCCAACGATCGATCTCAATGATCGGCTCGGAGATTTGAGTCAGGACCTAACCTCGATTTTCGATCCGAATCCAACCATACCTAGCTCAGGACTTAACTTTCAAAAATAAATATTAAAATTTCATTTTGTGTGTGTGTGTGGTGGTGGTGGTGGTATTATTATTATTTTTATACAATTCATATTTGTATGTTATAACAAACTTTGCTATAGCATACAAATATGAAGTTTTTTTTATTTGCTATATGTGAAAGTTTCCCATAATTATATATATATATATAATATATATATATTATATATATAAGGGAACAGAAATGTATATAATTAGCAAATTAAATATCAAAAAAATGGAGAGGCTAGGGTTTGATTTAATTTGTCTCCATAGCAAACATTTGAAAAAAAATTGTTCAGGCGCCTCTATCCACAACATATCTTGCTCGCCACTTCCACTATATTTCGCTCGTCTTCCTCACTTTTTATACAAAACACAAGTGTATAAAAAAATCTATTGTATAAAGCACGAGAAAATTGTATAAATACATATATTTTTGTTCCCTCTCCTCTCCTCTTCCAGTCTCGCTCGCCCATCTAACCTTTCTCACTTATTACAAACAGAGGAATTGTATAAGAATTGGTGTTTATTGTTTGTATAAAGGGCGTGAGAAATTGTGATGCAACATGCAAGTACATATATGCTTTCGTCATAACACTTATAATTATACAATAAAAAACACTCCTTGCCCAGTTTCTTTGGTCTTTCTTCTTTCTCGTTTTATACAATTTTCAAATTGTATCTAATTTCTCCTTCTCGTATTATACAAAATTCGATTCAATTGTAATTAGTGTCAATGTCTCTTTTGTCTTTTCTCTCTTTCTCATTTTATAAAATTCAAATTGTAATAATCGTTCTATACCACTTATAATAAATAACACCATTCGTTTTATACACTTTGTTTTATATTAATTTGCTTCAACTGATATGTATAGCGAATTATACAGTTTTCTTATGTGTTCTATAAAGCGCAAATTAGCAAACATTTACTAAATATACAAATATAAATTTTTTATTTGCTATATGTGAAAATTGCCCTATTAAGTAACAATAATTATTTCAAAATTAAATAATTAACAATACACTATATTGTTGATTGACTGATTGACTCAAACTTTCAAGTTGATAAGCCCACGGGGCTAAAACCTGGGCTGGCTCAGTAAAATTGCATTAATTAGTTGTGGGCTGAACTGGATAAGGGGTTTTGCACTATTGAGCCCAGACCAGACCAACCCAATTATAAGTGACCCAGCTTAGCCCAATTAAAAATAGTGTAAATTAGGTATATAGCATATTATGTAGTCATATTATCAATGTTTGGCACAAGATTTTAATTTCATTCAATAACATAAATATATCAAAACTTATAGCATTTCTTTAAATGAAAAGATATTAAATAATTTATGTGGTTAAAAATCAGGAAGAAAAAAAAATTAAAAATATTATAAAAAGTGGGATAACTACTTGATGTAGTTACAACTTTTTAAATGATACAAAATTTTGCACTTTTTACGGGATTTAAAGATATTAATTAAAGATATGCTCCTAATTAGCGAAATCCGTTTTTAATGGTAATTTTTTTGATTTTTTATCCTAAAAAAAATTCTATTCTGTTATCTCTTCTTTCCATAAAGTGTTGATTTTTTTTCCCAGAATTGACTATATTCATAAAACAATTAAAAGTTGAGGGTTGAAAAAGTTTAGATGTGAGTTGATGGAGAAATTTGTTTCAATTTTAATTAAACATGGTGGGCAAATGGAATTCATCAGGTTAGGTTTTTTTTTATATTATTTCGTAATGTGTCGTTTTTTTTTCCTGGTGATATTGCATTGTTAAATTGAGATTTTTTTTTTGAAACATTAATTAGTGTTGTTTACTAATAAAAAATTTCGTAATGTTAATTGTATTTTCATGGTTAATTAAACGAAGAGTGATGGTAAATGTGATTACTGGTTAAAAATTTTAATATTTAAAGCTTTTGATAAATTTAGCAAATTTTTTGTTTTTGAAACATGAGCACATTATCTGACATTTTGTATTAACAATGTATACATTTTGTATTTTAATGTATATATCATAAAAGTATGAACAATATATACGAAAATCAATTGAGTATGACATGAATTAAACTGTATAATTATTTTTTATATAAATGGATTAATAAATGACTCTGAAATTTTTTTCTGCTTCCTAGGACTTGCCTTTGTCCTATTTGCTTGCCCAAGCGAGTCATCGACCCTCTGGTACTCTTCCGCGCCTTACTGTGTGAATGGGGACCCGCTGGAGGTTAGTTGGACACTGTATAGAAACACTTAGGCTGGCCTTTCCCCGCTTTTTTCCGTCCTTCACCCTTCCCAGCCCTGTCTTTATTTCCCTCCCACTCACCCTTGTTGGACTCCCCCTCTCTCCACTATCTCTTCCTCTCCCCTCGCAGTACTTTTAACTCCTGCCCTTTATAACTCCGCCTGCACTCTCACCCCCCCTCATCACCATGCACCCCCGGTTACTTATATATTTCGCTAACAGTACTTCTCAACCCCCCTACGCCTCTTCGTATTGCCTCCACCCCCTTCCCTACGACTCTCCTCTCGCTTATTTCCCGGCTCCTTAATACAAGTACCTACGTGGCTTAATCCTACTTTTTCCGCAGGGTCCTCCTAGCCTTCTCACCTTTTTTACTTCCCGTTTCGCACCGTCCTTCTTTCTTTTGCCTTCAATCCTCTTGCCTTTCCTCCCGTCAGCTCCTCCTCCCATACTCACGTCCGCCCATTGTTTCGTCCCTTGCTGTCTCACCTCTCCCCCTGGCCCGGTACCATTTTTAAGTTTTTTTATTACACGCTTGCATTGGTATTTTAGATTGTACGTAGTAGGAGGTTGTTGTAGTATGATTATGTATAAAAATTTTTTTAATTTTGTATTGATTTAAATTTGGTTATTGTATATATACGTGTCTTGTATATATTTTGTGTGATTTGTGTATTAATTTGTAGAAAACAGTTATTAATTGTGTATAAATATAATAGTGTACAAAAACAGTGTGATAATTGTGTATATCAATATGTATAAAGGTGATATTATTTTTTTGTGTTTACCCCAACCTGTGTTAACAATGTGGTCACCATGGTAGGATTTGTGTATTTTTTGTATAAAATGGTATTGGGGTAATACAATGTATTTTGTTTGAGTAAATTACAAAAGTGTATAAAAAACAGTGTAGTCTATATTGAGTATTAAATTGTGCTATGAAATGAGTATTAGTTTTGTCTGAAGTGTATGATTGTGTGGTAAACAGTTACTGTGTATATAAATTGTGTATGAAAGCTGTGTTTACCATTGTGGAAGATTTCGACATTATGAGATAACCATGTGGTCAGCAATTGTTGTTCTCTGGTCAGGAAGGCTTACATGAAGCAGATTCTGTTTGCATTTTATAAGCCTCAAGAATTTCCAAAGATGCTTATGCCAATTCTGTGTCGAGGCCTTACCCGTGCGAGGTACATGTGGATATACCACGTATACTTTCAGATCTAATTGTGCCGTGGATCACCAAAAAGAGCAGCAGGAAGCACCCAAAGCTTGAACGGTAGGAAGGGATTGCAGATGTGAAGTTCAAGAAGACAAAAAAAGCACAGGTAGTAGTGAAATAGTGGACCAATAGGAAGACGTGTTCAAATTTCCTGTAAAATAAAACAATGATGTCGTAACTGTTAAAATCTGTGTTATTGAGCGCGATTACATTGTTTAGAATGTGTTTCGGGTTGTTATTCGAATGAATATTAAATATGCAATACAAATGTGCATTACAACCTATTTCCTTTACAGTTTTCATAACACTTCATTACCAGTAATATACATAGAAAACTGGTTGTTCGGTGCTTTGCTATTTGAAAAATATAGTGAAGTAACTATATTTTGATAATTTGTGTCGTAATTGTCATAATTTGTTTCATCTATCATTTCTATGTCACGATATATCAAAATTTTCAACTGTATGGCACCTATCATATACTGTCAATAATTTCATACATTGATTCATACAAGGATTTTATATAGTTAAAGTGAGTAAACCATTAGTAAGTCATCAGTCATAATTTATATAAAACCCCTAGAGTAGTCAAAAATTAAAAACTAAAAACAGAAACAAAAATTGTATGTAGCATTAGTGGTTATGGAATAATGTAGTAAGATGGTTGATACACATTTCTTTTTTTTACGATGTATAGATTGTTTGAATAATTTATACATTTTTTAATACAGTAATTGCATACCAGTGAAGATCATTTAATAACGTTTGTTGTATTTTGAAAGTGTATTAGTATGTCCAATCAAACAAACTTGTAATATTACTAGGTATCTATACATCATCAGACATTTTTGACTATGACATTCATATAATTCATATGATTTTCATTACATGCTATCAATACAGTGGACAATATATGATTAAAATGAGACACATTTAGTAAAATCAGTAATAATTATACTAAAACCATCAACGGTAGGTCAGAATAGAAAAAAAAAAACTGGGAAAATAATAAATTGTCCATAAAATTTTTAAAAAAAAGTACTTTCAAATAAATTATCTAGTGCCATGAAGATTTCCTGATATTCTGATACGGAATTTGGGAGTAGGATTTAATGGTCGGTGTCCATAACTGTTCTTTATGAGTCGAGGTCCAACCTTCTTGCTAGCAATACTGTTCCTGTAAACTTCCACTTTCACTGATTGCGCTCTTCATCATTCTTGATTTACCATACTGCGCCAAAGTAATGTATGCATAATCTTTGAAAGATGAATATGTGAATCATATCAATATGTGACATATCAAAAACCACATTGCTCATGTATTCGGTAAGAGATGTGTAAGTAAACCACAATCAACGTAAATCAAAAATTGTAACATTTTTTTGTCATTACACCTTAGACATTCATGCAATTCAATTAAAATGATAAAAAATAATGTAAGATAAATTCGCTTCACAGAACACTTCAGTAATCTTTGTACACTAAGTTTCTTGTATGTGACTAGAACATGTGTTAACTATTCTTGACTTCTAGAGGTTCAGGTGAGGATTTCTGTTGGATAATCAGGCAGATATCGCATACAAATACAAAGGCCATTTTGCCCATAAAACCCTGTGCGTGATAACAAAATAAATTAGTAATACTAAGTGAATAAAAAAAATTACCCAAAAAAACTGATAACCAAAAAATCATACACATCTTATAATCAGTGAATTCTATCAAAATTCATATAAGTGCATATAACACCAAATTATACAGTATCATAACATATTCATACGGTGATTCAATATACAAAAAAAGCATTATTTATTTTAAACAGAGAGATTTTAATAGGGAATCATAAACAATTGCATAGATTAATTTATTTTTTACCGACAAAAAAAATGTATTTTTAAACTATTTGTATAGCCGAATAAATAGAAAAAAACATATAACCAAAAATATCTAAAAAAATATTAAATAATTAAACTTTTACGTAACTTTGAAACATTTTCTTGAGGTTTATGAGTTATCTTATTATTATGATCTAAGGCTACAGGCTTATGTTGATTTGATTTATCAACTCTTCCACACAATATAGATTCAGACTCTGGATGATTCCTGTGATTTCTTTTCCTTTCCTTTTACTTCCTCTTTGTATTTAGTAGTTTCTCAGATTCATATTCTATTTGTTTGCATTTCCCTTTCTCTCTTCCCATTTTCTTTGGATTTTGTGTTGTGATAAAATTATTGAAAGATGGAGCATGAAAATAGGCTGAACTGCGGAATCGGGTGCCGGTTTACTTCTATTCAATTTTCTACCTTTTCTTGGGGTTTCGTGCCTTCTTTTCGACATTGTACGCTTTTGTTTATATTGCACAGATTAATAGATTTCGAGTGCTAACAATTAAGAGTTGATGGGGGGGAGGGGGGGGGTCTCTCCGCGGGGGGGCCTGGCGGGGGGGGGGGGGGGGTACCTGGAACTATTTGAGAATTCTTGAGAGAATAGTGTTAAGAGAGATGGAATTTGAGAGAGGAATGTAGGCTGCTAAGATGTGAAAGAGTGTGATAAACTGTTGTAAAGTTTTGAGAGCGTCGCGATTGTAATGATTTGAAAATAAATGGGGAAGAACACAAAAATTTTGGGTAATTACATATTTTTCTTTGAGATGACTGTTTTACAGTTTTAAAACTTGTACATTTTTTAAATTTTGCATAAAAAACCTATAATTTTGGTTATCTTAAAAACAAAGGTAAATATAATAATATTAATTTAAATAACTTTAATTAAGATGTTGTTTGTAAAAAGGTAAACTTAAAATAAGAGGTGTAAGTAACTACAATTGGGTAATATTTGGTTAATTGAATTATATTAAAATAAGCTTAACTGATATTTTTAAAAAATTAATTGATAATAATATAAATTTTATATGCCTATAAACTTGATAATATATGGCTAAAGTAGTTTAATAT